>JAOPSE010000086.1:9207498-9807498 GCA_029449295.1 Zea luxurians
GGGAGAGAGGGAGAGTCGTATAGGACGAGGAGAGGGAGAGAGGGAGAGTCGCATAGGACGTATAGAGAGGGAGAGAGGGAGAGTCGTACGGATATTATCGAGTTCAGATCGAATTCGGATCGGATCGGATACGTATATTATCGAGTTGTGACGGATAAAATTACAATGTATATATTCAACCGATGATTTTTATCGAGTTTAGCTCTTGATTTTTATGTATATATTCAACTAGATGAACACACATATATATATATTAAACACATACATTTGAACACATATGACACACTATATATATTGAACACATACATTTGAACACATATGAACACACATATGAATAAAAATAAGTATTGTATGAATACTCTCATCTCCTCTCCTCTCTCTCCCTCTCCCTCCTCTCTCTTCTCTCTCCCTCTCCTTCCTCTCTCTTCCTCCCTCTCCCTCCCTCTCCCTACCTCTCCCTCTCCCCTCTCTCTCTATCTCTCTCCCTCTCCCTCTCTCTTCCTCTATCTCCCTCTCTCCCTCTCCCTCTATCTATCTCTCTCCCCTCCCTCTCTATTCCTCTCTCCTCTCTCTTCCTCTCTCCCTCTCTCCTCTCTCTCTCCCTCCCCTCCTCTCTCTTCCCTCTCTCTTCCCCCTCTCTCCTCTCCTCTCCTCTCCCTCTCTCTCACTCTCTGCACAGAGGTGCGCGGGCGATCCATACAAAGCGTGCCCTAAACGCGGCGGCGGCGGTGCCGGCGCGGTTGACGGCGGCGGTACGGCAGAGGGAAATAGAAAGAGAAAGAAACCTGACGGCGGTGCGGGGGGTGCGGGGCGGGGATGGCGGCGTGGGGACGGGCGCGGGGACGATCGCCGGCGAAACCCTCGGTCGAAATCCAGCAGCCTGACGGCGTCTTGAAGTGAACTGGCGCCAGGGGACTTGTAAATTTTCGGCTCCCGCGCGCCACCCTTTATATAGGCGCCATTTCTACTGGCGGTTGGCAACGAACCGCCAGTAATTATTTCTACTGGCGGTTGTCATAGAGAACCGCCAGTAGAAATTGTTTCTACTGGCGGTTCTCGTTGTCAACCGCCAGTAGAAATAATTTCTACTGGCGGTTCTCGTTGTCAACCGCCAGTAGAAATTGTTTTTTATTATTATTTAACATTTTTTATATATTGTTTTCCTTCACTTTTTATATATTATATTAAGTATACTTTTATATATTGTTTTAGTATATTTTTTATATATTTAATTAGTATAGTTTTTATATATTACATTAAGTATACGTTTTATATTACATTTACCTCTCTCCATCCCCTCTCTCTCTCCTCTCTCTCCATCCTCTCTCTCCCTCTACCTCTCCTCTCTTTCCATCCTCTCTCTCCTCTCCACTCTCTCCCCTCTCCCTCTCCATCCTCTCTCTCCATCCCCTCTCTCTCTCCTCTCTCTCCATCCTCTCTCTCTCCTCTCTCTCCATCCTCTCTCTCCTCTCCCTCTCCTCTCTCTCCTCTCTCTCCCTCTCCTCTCTCTCCATTTACCTCACTCCTCTCTATAAAGTCAATAGAAAGTCATGTAAAATTGTAAATGGTAGCCACGAAAATTGAATGAAGACAATTACATGCTTCGGTTTGTCGCTAACAATAATCAATTACATGACAAGTCCTAACAATAATCAATTACATGACAAGTATATAATCTAGGAAGCTATTGTTCTGCCTTGTCCATCGTGGCGTACCCAGGGCAACGAATTGCATGGGATGCTTCGCTCAACGTTCCTTATCTTGGTTGGATGGTCTATGAAAAGACATGTCGTTGAACTGGTTAAAATCCTCTAAATCAGATACACCATCAACTCCTATAGCTTGTTGTTTTCCAGGAAAAACTACATGCTTCGGTTTGTCGGTGCTTTTCTTCTCATTGTTAGAAATGATCTGTTCAACATAGAAGACCTGTGCAGCACGATTAGCAAGGATCCATGGGTCATCTTTGTAACCTACCTTACTTAGATCAAGAACTCTGACCCCATAGTTGTCTATCGTGACATGTTTTGTCCTTAACCCATTGACATCGAAATACCGAGATCTGAAATGTACCATAGTCTAGTTCCCATATGTCCTCAATAAAGCCAAATATGTAATATCTCACCAGTTTCATCGTCTATGGCCTCGCATCGAACACCACTGTTTTGTGACATGCTCTTTTCGTCCTTGGACTTGGTACAAAATGTGAATCCACTAATGTCATAGGTTTGCCATGCCGTGACCTGGCGTGATGGTCCAGATGCCAACCCCTTGATGGTTTGTTCTTCTATTGTTTCTCCATGTGGAATGTCCTTCGCCATTAGCCATGTGTTGAACCGCTGCTTATGTTGCTTCATTACCCAATCATCCGTATGCCCAGGATTTTGCTCGCGAAGCTCATTGATGTGTTGTTGGATAAATGGCTCCATTATCGTTAGCTGATGTAGGATGCTCTGATGTGCCTCAAGTACTATATCGTAATCCGGTGGGATGAAAGATTTCCATCCTATCCTCCCGCTTCCATACAGTCTACCCTCGTGTCGTGACGGAGGCAAACCTATTGCAACCTGGTCTTTTAGGATACTATTGTAGAATGGACCTCTGGACTCAATGGCCTCTTCGGTACAGTACCCCTCTATCATGGATGCCTCGGGACGAGCACGGGTTGATACATAGCCATTCAGTATTGACATGAAACGCTCATACGTCCACATTTCATGCAAGTACATAGGACCCAATGCCTCTATTTGTGGCACCAAGTGCACCACAAGGTGCACCATAATATCAAAGAACGATGGAGGGAAACACATCTCAAACTGTGATATTGTCTCCACTGCGAATTCCTGAAGAGATGCCAACTCATCACGGCCAATTACCTTTTGTGAAATCCTGTTGAAAAGTAGCACAACCGTGTGATTGCCATCTTTAAAAACAAAGGATTTATAGCCCTGATGGCAATAGGTAGGAATGTAGTCAGCATGACATGGCAATCATGTGAGTTGTAGTTGGTGATTGTCAGGTCTTTCATTGACACAATACTCCGTATGCTAGAGCAGAATCCGGATGGGACTTTCAAATTCTTGAGCCAAACACACATCGCATGTTTCTCATCTACATTGAGATTGTAGCTTGCTGCTGGGAGACGGTACTTCCCATTTTCTTGAAGAACGGGATGTAGTTCCTTTTTTATGCCTAAATCTACCAAGTCCATGCGTGAATTGAGCCCTTCTTTTGTTTTGCCCTTTATGTCTAGCAAGGTGCCCATTATGCTTTCAAACACGTTCTTCTGAACGTGCATACCATCGATCGCATGCCGCACATCTAACTCTTTCCAGTAAGGCAAGTACTCGAAGAAAATAGACTTCTTCTTGAATATAGCCCCCGGAGCTGGTTTGGCATCCTTCCTTGTTTTTCCGTCTTTTGTCTTCTTCCCGAAAACAAACTTGATATTCCTGACTATTTCAAAAACTCTATGACCTCTATTGTTACCCGATGGAGCAGTAGAATGTAGTTCACCATTATTGTCGAAGTACTTATCCATCTTTCGCATGCGGTACCTGTGTCCTTCCAATAAAAAGCGTCTGTGCCTCATGTAAACTATCTTCTTAGATGCAGCAAGGGATACGTAAGCAGTTCCATCAATGCATACTGTGCAACCAACCTTTCCCTTAAACTGGCCTGATAATGTGAAGAGAGCAGGGTAATCGTTGATCGTAACAAAAAGAATTGCTCTTAGCGTGAATGAACCTTTACGATACTCATCCAACATTTGAACACCCGTTTCCCACAATATTTTCATATCCTCCATTAAGGGCTCCAAAAATACATCCATGTCAACTCCAGGTTGTGTAGGTCCAGAAATAAGGATGGTTAGCAAAATGTACTTCCGTTTCTGCATCAACCATGGAGGAAGGTTGTATATGGTGAGGGATCACCGGCCATGTGCTATGCTTGCTGCTCCTCTCAGCAAAATGGGTTCATTCCATCAGTACTCAGTGCGAACCTAACATTTCTTGGTTCATCGGCAAAGTCTCGGTGGTTGTCATTGAAATCTTTGCCACTGCTTCCCATCGGCTGGATGTCGAAGCTTCCATCGTTTTTGTGCTCATCAGAAGCATGCCAGCTCATAAGTCTGGCATCCTCAGGATTAGCGACAACACCTCAATCGATCGACGACGGGGAGGTACCACATCACCAAAGCAGGAATCTTTTGAGCGCATAATGTCTACTTCTTTTTCTTTGCTCGTGGATTTTGAAGTCTTTTTGGCTTCTTTCTCTTCTTCCCTTTAGACACGATGCAACACACTCTTCCTCTCGATTAGTCCTTTATTCGTCTTGTACCTACTTGCAACCGCACTTTGGGCAGCTCTCCAAGTCTTTATAATCATCACCTCGATAAAGGATACAGTGATTTCTACATGCGTGGATCTTCTCCACACCCATAGTGAGCGGGACTGATTAGTTTTCTTTGCATAGTACGTGTTAGCAGGCACTTTGTTTCTCCTTTGGAAGCATGTCTGCGATAATACTCAAGAACGCATCGAAGCCAGCATCAGACACACCATATCTAGCTTTTAACATCAACAGCTTTAGCACGACCGGAGCGTCGTGAACTCTTTGGTACAACCCTTAGACTCGTCGTACAAAGGCTCTTCTGCTGCCTTCTTCAGGGACCTCCATACCTTTCATGAAGAACATCGATTGATCTGTATGACGACGCAACATTGCCTCTAGCAAACTCTGCATCTTCCTCATCCATAACACTTGGCAGAACATGAGGTCTATCATGTTCATTTTCCTCCAGCGTAACCATGATCAGTAACATTTTGCACTACATGTTCGCTCTGTGGAAGAGGTTGGTGTGTCTCATGAACGAACTGAAATCTGTCGTCGATGTTCTCAGGGTTTCCAGTCGTATAAGGCGAAGAGCTATCCTCTCCATGCTTTGTCCAAATTGTGTAATCCTTCATAAATCCTCGGCATACCAGATGAGATATGATTTGTTCTGTGTCATTAAATACAGCAGAATTTTTTGCAGTCCATGCATGGACAATATATGTGTTTTGTCTTTGTTCTCCAAGCATGGTTCATAGCGACATCAATAAACCTATGGACCTCGGATAATGTATGATGGATCTAGCCTTGATAAGTTATACATCCAGGATGTCCTCTCCATCACCACCTATAAAAAAGTAACATAAACACACAAGAACCAACCTTTCTTAGCAACCTTCTTCCAAAAATAAAGATAAAAACCTCCCCCTTGTATTTTGTGAAATCTGGCCCTCCAATGGAAGTTGGGCTGCGAGCTATAGTTCTTGTCGGGAAGGATGAAGGGGTGAAACCCTATATCCAAAATGTGGCTAAATTTGAGGAAAATGAACAAAAATTGGCAAGAGGAACATAAAACCAAACTTTCCTAGCCATACTCTTCTCTCTAACACATGGTGAAGGCCTAGTTCCAAAATTGAGCAAAGATGAACAATAATTGGCAATTAAAACATAATTAAACCAACCTTTCATAGCAACTAATAAAAACAATCTTAATTACCAAACCTATCTTTTTCTCTCTCCACACAACACATGAACCATTCATTAAACAACTTAATATGTCATGGATAAACTGATTTGAGAACTAAACATGAAAAAGGAGAGAGGATAGACAAAATCTAACCATATTAACAACTTTATTGAGGGAATAGAGAAAATAACCTAGCTATACACTTTCTCTCAAATGGTGAAACCCTAGATCCAAAATGTGGCTAAAATTGAGCAAAAATGAATAAAAATTGACATTAGCAACATAAACCAACCTTTCTTAGCAATCTTCTTCCAAAAAAATGAAGATCAAAACCTCTCCCCATGTATTTTGTGAAATCTGGACCTCCAAATCGCCTTCAATGGAAGTTGGCCGCGAGGACACAAGCTCCTGTCGGCAGGAAGAAGAGTATTTATAGTACTAATTTCACTGGCGGGTTGCTTAGAAACAGCCAGTGGAAACCTTTTTTCAGTGGCGGTTATCCTAACACAATTGGAAGTTGGGCTGCGAGCTATAGTTCTTGTCGGGAAGGATGAAGGGGTGAAACCCTATATCCAAAATGTGGCTAAATTTGAGGAAAATGAACAAAAATTGGCAAGAGGAACATAAAACCAAACTTTCCTAGCCATACTCTTCTCTCTAACACATGGTGAAGGCCTAGTTCCAAAATTGAGCAAAGATGAACAATAATTGGCAATTAAAACATAATTAAACCAACCTTCATAGCAACTAATAAAAACAATCTTAATTACCAAACCTATCTTCTTCTCTCTCCACACAACATATGAACCATTCATTAAACAAACTTAATATGTCATGGATAAACTGATTTGAGAACTAAACATGAAAAAGAAGAGAGGATAGACAAAATCTAACCATATTTAAACAACTTTATTTGAGGGGAATAGAGAAAATAACCTAGCTATACACTTTCTCTCAAATGGTGAAACCCTAGATCCAAAATGTGGCTAAAATTGAGCAAAAATGAATAAAAATTGACATTAGCAACATAAACCAACCTTTCTTAGCAATCTTCTTCCAAAAAATGAAGATCAAAACCTCTCCCCATGTATTTTGTGAAATCTGGACCTCCAAAATCGCCTCCAATGGAAGTTGGCTGCGAGCATACAGTCCACTGTCGGGGGAAGAGAGGGGTATTTATAACAGACAGTTCACTGGCGGTTGGCTTTAAAAACCGCCAGTGAAAATTGATTTCCACTGGCGGTTATCTTAACACAAACCGCCAGTGGAAATAGGATGTTTCCACTGGCGGTTAAGTTAAGATAACCGCCAGTGGAAATCAATTTTCACTGGCGGTTGGTGTTACACAACCGCCAGTTGAAACATCCTATTTCCACTGGCGGTTGTGTTAAGATAACCACCAGTGGAAATAGGTTTCCACTGGCGGTTTCTTAAGCCGGGCCCACCTGTTTCTTTCACTGACGTTTGATAACGGAAACCGCCAGTGAAAAGTTGAACGTGCCGCAGGCTTTGGAGCTCTTTTCTACTAGTGATACCTCCTATCCGGGCGTTCAAGGTCTGGCTCTCGGACCGTTCGGCCTCCAGGTGTTTAGAGAGGGAGTCAGTGTGGAGGGAAGCTTCGTCCCGTTCCATAGTCACCGCCTGAAGGTTTTCCTTCACCTGCCGCATCTCCTCCTCACGACAGTCCGCCTCTGCCTCCAGGTGGCGGACTTTGTCCCTTAGCCGACGGATGCTCTCGCGATCGGCCGCACCCTCTTCCTTTAGTCTCTCGCATTGGGACGTCAAGTCTACCACTTCAGCACTCCTTAGTGCCAGTTGCTCATTGGAACAGAGCAACGTGGCCCGATGGCGCTGCAAGCGAGGCCCAAACGTCCCGCTTGTGGAGAACGAAGATGGACTTGGCCATCGACCCTCGTCATAACCTCCCATAGAAGAAGAAAACTCTCGTCGTCACACTGTGAAGGGCAAAGAATTCCTAAAACAAAGGGAAGCAACGCCCTTACCTGGGTCACCGCCCTTAGCTCGTCCCATAGCTCCCGCTCCTCAAGGTCGTCAAGGAAGAAGTACAGACTGCCCCCAGTGGACATCCACGCCAGGGTCAGCCCTCCCCATATCAAGGAGTCTGGCGCGACGCGGACGAGGTCACTGCTACCCCCCTGAGAGAGGAGGCTCGATGATGATCTCATCACCAAGAAGCCCCCCGAGCGGATCTGAGGGACCTGCCACCTCGGCGTGCCATGTCCCCGAGCTCGATGGACTTCGGGGGGTGTCAGGGATAGCGCGTAGGAGGCCGGAGACCGTGGGTGATGCCACACCCGGCACCGCAGCATCCGCCTTCGCCCCATCCCCGGAGGAGCGGTGATGGCCTCCATCGGTGGTGCGCGCGGGAACCACCTCAGGTGCTGCGGTGCCGGGCTCAACAAGCGCCCTAGGAGCGGGCTGAACCACCTCAGCGCCCTCTTGGATGTCTCTTGAGCATAATGGGGACGGGACGAGGCCTCCGCTGACACCCTAGCACCGCGCTTCACCGCCTTGGTGGCAGTAAAGGACGGTGCTTGGGCTCGACGCTTGGAGTTAAGGACAAGACGACAGTTAGAAAAAAGAAAGCCTCACGCACGAGACATTTCCAGGTTTCGACAACTTACTCGGAGATAGGCACGGTGGAAGGCCTCGGCCTCTGGTTCCTCGGTCCCTGCCGCCTCGCCACAGACATGGGCGATGGGGCAGTGGCCCTCTCTTCTACAGCCCCCGGGGCAGAGGCCTGAGGCAGAACAATGGTCGAGGCCCCTTTGGCCCTAGAACAACTACGTGGGGAGGGGTGACGGGCCCCTCCCCCATAGCGGGCGCCCGCTGAGGGGTTCCGGCCTACGCGCCCGCAGGCGCCTCAACGACTTCCTCGGGGAAGGGGGTGGCTTCCTGCTCCACAACCCCCACGTTTTCCGCCAAGGCAGGGGCGAGGGCGGGTCGGCTGACGCTCGCGTCCCGGATAGGGACGCTGCCACCCTTGCACGGATGGGACCACACCGCGAGAGTGTAAACCCTAGTATAGAGTACCCATGCCTCTCGCCAATGGAAATAATGAAGGATCTCTTCATGTGGCATATCTTCTTTTAAATAAATACCAAATAAACACATGAACATATGCAATCATGCTAGAATTTTATTGTTTGTGCATCAGGCCCAAACTTACAATTAAAACAAACTTAACTCAAAATTCAAGACTTAGTTATGGAAAAAAAGAAAGGAGTCGAAGAGGGGGGAAATAATAATAAAAATAATATACAAGTAATATTATTGCAAGTAGAAGAAATATTATTACGTTGGAATTTTGTTTAATATTTGAAAATTGGAGTTCACAACAAGAGTTTCAAAAAAAATTAGTTTGAATGTTTGGGAATTTGAAATAGAAAATAAAAGAAAAAAGAAAAGGAAAAAAGGTCAGGCACCCGACGCTTTGGGCCGAATTAAGCCCGTCAGCCCAGGAACCCTCGACGAACGCCTCCTCTGGCCGCGCTTGCGCCGACAGGTGGGTCGCGCCTTGTCAGCCTCTGCGCGCCTTCCTCTTGGTTGCTGTCGCTGCCGTGTGGGGACTCCGCGTCAGTGTCAGCTGCCGCATCCCTGTGCTTCTTCTCGCGTGCAGCTTCGCTCAAACGACGCGCGCGAGGATCGCGGCCGTTGCAACCGCCATCGCGAAAACCTAGCTCCAGCTGGGGTTTGTTGGGAGCAGCGTTCCCTAGCCTATAAAAGTCGCGCGTGTGAGTCCTGTCGTCCCTTCCTCCTTGTTGCACCCCTGCCGCCAGACACCGCCCGCGAGGGAGTGAAGCGTGGCCGCCTCAGTTGCTCGCAGTCGTTGTTCCTCCAAGATATTGGGAAACAGGGTGGGCGCCGGTGTGTGGGGGTGTCATCGGACATGTTGCCGTGGGGAAACCCAGACCCAACCACCATTAATTGCTCACCGGAAGTCTTTCCTCCGCCATGGATCAACCTCTGCCATGGCTGGAACACCTACGCTACTTAACCCTCTGGTAAGCTCCCTTTCGGTCGTGTCTGTTGTCGTGCCGAAGAGAGTAGAGGCTAACAGTTTGTGTCCGGGTGTGCGCTGGCGCCGGTCTAGCGTTCTCCAGCGAGAAATCCACTTTGGCTAGGGCAGCTCCACCGCGCGCCTGGACGGAATAGGGGGGGACGGTTCCTGACCGTCGGATTCGACTTGTGCGACCAAGATATGATCGGTGATTATCGTTTGGTTGGTGCGCGCTGATGCGTCCGATCTCGATCGGACGAATTCAGGTGGTTGCGCGCATTTTAAAACCTGAGCCATTGATAATGCATCCCACACATAGGATCATCGGAACAAGATTGTGATCCTGGTCGTGGGATTATGATCTGGCAGCTAGAACTCCTCGGTACCCCTTCGGCACAAACGTTTTGTAAATGAGCCCCTGGCAAATACATGAATCAACCCGCCGTCCTCTGCACTAGAAAAGGTGTAACAGACAGGTCCTCGGATTTATGATTTTGACCCTGTGCTTTCACAATATTATGCCCACCGTCCAATGAGCTGTATAATTAGTAAAATACACTAAAATTGAATTTCTTATATAAAAATAATTCTATAATCTTATTTAATTCATAGAAAATTCATTTTAACTCCTTTTTGGCCCATTCCAGTTGCATTAAACTGGTATTAATATGGTTTACCATCTAGTAACTCAGTTTTATCATGAAACATAGATTAAAATTATCCACTTAATTTATTTTATACTAAGCACTTAAAACTTTAGAAAATCATAACTCTTTAACCGTAACTCCGAATTTAGTGGTTCTCGAACTTATGGTCTCGTTACGATGCGTAGAATATTATTATGCAGTATGTTCTCATGTTTGGTGCGATGTTAATTTCTCCTGTACCATGTTTGTTTGTATTATTGCAAGTAGACGAGCAAGCAACTGAGGACCCAGGTGCTCAGTAGGTGGAAAATACTGAGCAGGAGCTCGTTGAAGGCAAGTTGTGCCCTTGATCACTTCTATTTACCCAATAATGTTCCTGTTAATCATTATAATATGCATTGGTTAATTTTGCTGGGACCCAATAGGTCACCCTAGTTTGGCTATCTTTATACCTTGTTTATCACTGAACTTTTGGGTAGTACCTGCTATTGCTTTATATGGTTTTGGGTGTTAAGATACACATTATTCATGATCATGATTTTATTATAAATGAGTTATTTACTATTCATGACAAGATCATTATGTTAATTGGAACATGGAGAACCACCCAGGAAAACAGTGCTACCACAAGGGTGGTATGGGACGCCCTTGGCTGACTAATTAGGAAAGCTAGTGGAGGACTACCTTACCCGAAAGGGGCAAGGACAGTAGGGGAGTGGTCGGTATAGGGAGGTTCTTGGGTTGATTTTGCTGTGATGGCTTTTCAGACGGGGGATTCCTATGCTGTGCTTCCTAGAAACTGTAGCGAGTTTTTTGAAGCTAGTGGAACTTTGTAAAGGCCTTGAAGTGTTACCCTGCCTCGCTTCCTTGGTAGAGGTGTATGGGATTTATGACCCTATGGTAGATGGGTAACATGACTTATGGGTAAAGATGTGTAACCTCTGCAGAGTGTAAAACTGGTATATCAACCGTGCTCACGGTCATGAGCGGCTCGGACCCTCACATGAGTAACTTATGGAATTAAATTTAACTGGTCATTTGCATCGCAATGTGGTTTATTATTAATTTTGATCTATTATTACTCTAGTTTGGTATATACTTACATTTAGTAACTGCTAAATAAATTTGACCAACTTATTAAAAGAAATGCTCAACTTTAATCATTATTTGTTGATCAGCCTTACACTTCACATGAACTCCCACCTTTGGTGAGTTCATGCACATTATTCCCCACAACTTGTTGAGCTATGATCTTTTGTGAGCTCACCCTTGCAATATATAACCCCCCACAGGAGAAGAACAGGTGGTCCAAGAGGAGACCTACAACGAGGAGTATGAGCTAATCTAGGTGGTGTCTTCCAATCAGCTTGATGATACCAAGGAATAATTATTTAGTTTGCTTTATTGTTATCATTTATTTTTGTAAGACTTTTCCGCTATGTAATAATGATTGTGACATTTATCTCTATACACTTGGTCATTATATGTGTTATTCTTCTTTGGCGCACATGAGACACACTCGGCTTTATCCCGACTTCGAGGCTGAAGCCCATGCGGACCTCCATCCCCCGTCGTCGTTGTCGTCCTCCTCCTCGATGTTGGGAGAGGCCTCGAGCGGAAGCCCCTCCCTCGCCTACGCTCTGCGGCGCTTTTCCAGTGAATCGTGGGCCATCATCTTTTTGCGGGCCCGCTTCTTCTCCTCGTCCTTCTTCTTCTTCTCCTTGGCCGCCAGCCGACGCACCTCCCTGGCAGCTGCGTCTTCTGGGACCGGGGGTCAGGCAGTCTGAAAGCCTCGTAGCCCCTGCAGATGGATGAGAAGGGTAAGACAAGAAGAGGAAAAATAAAGAACACAGACAAAACAGGGGACTCACCAGGGACACGTAGCCCTGCTCGGGGCGCATCGGCACCACGACGGAGTAGTCCGCCTTCCCCACTGTTCCCCTTCACCCACCGGAGGAGTTTGTTGGTGGGGAGGGTGGCCGAGGCCACCTGGGAGCTCTCCATGGAGGCATCGGGTGTCATCTCATCGAGGCGGAGCCAGCGTTCGGTCAGCGGCAGAAACCCGCCACCGGTGGAAGGCAGCAACAACTTCGATCGCTGTTCCGAAGCTTCCGCAGGGCGTCCAGCATCGGCCTCAGGTGGGTCTGGAGCTCCCAAGGTAGGCCCCACCTCCATCGCTCCGAGGACGACGCAGTGCGTGAACGTCGGCAACCGCTCATCGTCATTACGGAGGTAGAACCACCGGCTCTGCCACCCCTTGTTTGACGAGGTGAGGGTGGCAGGAATGTACAACTGCGCCTGGTCCGAGCGCAGCTGGAGCGTGCAGCCGCCGACCCGGACGATGTGGCGCACCCTCCTCACCTCGCTGGGGGAGGGAGAAGGGCTCCACCCGGAAGAGATGGAGCCACATGTCCCAATGGGGCTCAATTGCCATGTACCCCTTACAGACGGTGGTGAAGATGGCTGCATGAGCGATGGAGTTGAGGTTGAAATTGTGCAGCTCCACCCCGTAGTAGTGCGGCAGAGCCTGCATGAAGTGGCTCGCCGGAACTCCAAACCCCCGCTCATAGAACGAGGTGATATTGATAAGCATGTTTTCCTCGTGTCTTCGCGTTTGTTTGCTTGGACTTTTTTTTTATTAATTGTGTCTTGAACTCTTGCTTGATATTGATAAGCCTTACATAAGTTTTTTCTTCTAATATCTTGATTTAAAGTGTTGATTTTCTATGATCGTCTTTTTGCCTCTATCCAAGTCTACGCTACGTCATTTAACCTATACATAAATGCTAGAAAACACATCAGTCTAGATGGTTATGTTGTTCAAATGATACTAGATCCATATATTTTTCTTACACGCCGATCTACCGTAAAACTTTTGTCATTTTTACGCAAATATTTTAGTCACGTATCAGCGATACGATATTTTATATGTCACCGCCACTCTTAACGGTAGTAAAAAAAATAATTTTGGCATCGAATTTTCAAATACAGGGTCCGGAAGTGGCTATTATATGTCGTCCTCGAATTTTATATGTTATGTCGTCCTCGAATTTTATATGTTGAGCTGCGGTCGAAGGACGAGGCAGAAAGTGGGGCCCGTCACAGTTTCGCCAGGCCGGCACAAACTGGAGTACGCTGGACGCATTTGCTGCCGCATGCCGCCAAATGCCACCTGTTCTGTTCCCCCCTATCGGCCTATCCCTACCCCACTCCCCAGCTGGCCAGCTCACCGCGATGCTACGACGGCGCGCTCCGTCCACCCCGCTCACCGACCAATCACCCGCAGCCGCAGCAGCAGCAGAGCAGAGAACAGTGTAGACCTCATGTTGGGTCCACTTGTCAGCAAGCAAAAATCGATGCAGTGGACTCGGACCCTATGTACGCGAAGCAGGGGCCTCACGTCGGATCGAGCGTACTCCATGCGACCGGCGTGCGGCTGCGCGCTTCATCACTTCGGAGTTCCGACAGCACCAGGGGCCCTTGCCCCCTGGCCCGCCGGCCTGTTGGGGATGTACGGTACGGCCCCGTACGGGTCTGGGACACAGGTGTTGGCCGGACCCCGCCTCCCCCTCCGCTGCCGCACCGGTCCACAGCCACACACCGATAAGCCACGCATACCGATAGTAATATAAACCAACTTTTTGGTACAACCTTGTAAACTTTTAATTTGAATGACATGATGTTGATCCAAGTGACATGCGGGGGAGTAGGAGAGAGAATTTGAAAAAGTATGATTAGCAGCGGGTAGTTAAGTGTAAAATTATCCACGCTCCTATGTCCCTTGTATCAACATCATGTGATCCAGATTAGAAGTTTGTACGGTTGCACGGAGGAGTTGGTTTACACTAGATACATTTCCGTACGGTCTAGACATGGTCAGCTTCGTCTTCACCCCACGGACCCACTGCGCAGCCACCAGGAGCATCCACTACTATTGGTTATGGTGCAAAAAAAAAAACAAGATATATCTAAGTTATTAAAACTCCACTCCTTTTGGGCACCCCTCCGCGTTCGGTAGGCTCGACGTACCTCAGTGGCGTGAAACGATGGATTTCTGGCTGCAAAAAGCTGCATGTCCCTCACGCTCGTCCACTACGCACTACAGGAAGGCATGGGCGCGGTCGTGCCGAGTGATGGTGCGGGTCCCCCCTCTGCTCCGTTTTCCATAGTGAATCGGATAGGAGTCTTCTTCCTCCCCGACCACACCGCTCCTCTCCTTCCAAGCCCTCGTCACCACCAGCCTGCTCTCATTCCTATGCCACCTGGATCTCGCCCTGCTTGCGCTCAACATGCTCCCCACACACTCTCACTGCGGCGTGTGCCCGCCCAACCCGCTCATCGCTCCCTGTCGCCTCCGCCTCATCACAGGTGATGGCGTCGTTGTCCCCGCAGCAGCACACCGAGGTCGGCTCGTCCTCGAACCTCGTGCAATTTAGGAATAGCGGCATCAGATCCATGAACATGGACGACATCATCTATAACATCTACGGCCACGAGACTATCAACGCTGCCGCCGCCAACGTCAGTCCCGGCCCAGCGGATCCTTCCCAGGTAGACTTCGAGGTTGCGGTCCAGCGAAAGTCGGGTGTGTGGAAGGAGATCTCAACCGCTGGAGGGCTCCCCACGCCCATCCTCCCTCCCCATCCCCGCTGCTAGCTCTGACGCTGACGGTGCCGCACAGATGACGCTGGAGGATTTCCTTGCCAGGGATTCATTTGCTAGGGCGGTGGTGATGGAGGGGAACATGGCGTTGGGGTTCCCTGATGGTGATGGAGATGTGGCAGGGAGTGTGGTGGGGGGAGTGGGCGACATGAGGAGCAGCAGGAAGCGAGCCCTTTTGGATCCCACGGACTGCGTCGTCATGCAATGGTAGGAGCTCATGATCAAGAACCGAGAGTACGCAACGATGTCCAGGGACAGGAAACAGGTAAGGGGGTAAATGCTGAAATGTCTCGGTGATGCTCAAAATCTGGTTCATTCTTTAAGGATTTTGAGCTATCCTATGCGCAGACTTGGTTTTGATTACTTCAGCATCTGATTTTGATGCTTTTGTTTGCCCCGATATGTAGGCATGCATCGTAGAGACGGATTCGCAGGTTATGCAGGCCGAGGAGGAGCAAATAGAACCATTAAGGAAGCATGTATGGTTCTTGTTTCTTCACTCATGAAATTATGTTATTGAAAGGGAATTAGGCTTACACCTAGTCCCTAATTAATTTTGGTGGTTGAATTGCCCAACACAAATAAATGGACTAACTAGTTTGCTCTAGTGCATAAGTTATACAGGTGCCAAAGGTTCACACTTAGCCAATAAAAAGACCAAGTATTGGGTTCAACAAAAGAGCAAAGGGACAACCGAAGGCAACTCTGGTCTGGCGCACCGGACTGTCTGGTGTGCCACCGGACATGTCCGGTGCACCAGAGGACTCCAACTTCAAACTCGTCACCTTCGGGAAATTCCAGAGGCGACTCCGCTATAATTCACCGGACTGTCCGGTGTACACCGGACATGTCCGGTGCTCCAAGGAAGAGCGGCCTCCGGAACTCACCAGTCTCGGGAATTCATTTCAGCTGCTCCGCTATAATTCACCGGACTGTCCGGTGTACATCGGACTGTCCGGTGTAACTGCGAGGCAACGGCTACTTCTGGCGCCAACGGCTACCTGCGACGCATTAAATGCGCGCCAGCGCGCGCAGAGGTCAGGCACGCCCATGCTGGCGCACCGGACACTCAACAGTACATGTCCGGTGCGCCACCGGACATCCAGGCGGGCCCAGAAGACAGAGCTCCAACGGTCGAACCCAACGGCTTTTGGTGACGTGGCTGGCGCACCGGACTGTCCAGTGTGCACCGGACTGTCCGGTGCACCATACGACAGCCAGCCTGCACCAAACGGCTAGTTTGGTGGTTGGGGCTATAAATACCCCCAACCACCCCACATTCAAGTCATCCAAGTTTTCCACTTCTCAACTACTTACAAGAGCTCTAGCATTCAATTCTAGACACACCAAAGTGATCAAATCCTCTCCAAACTCCACACAACGCCCTAGTGACTAGTGAGAGAGATTTGCTTGTGTTCTTTCGAGCTCTTGCGCTTGGATTGCTTTCTTCTTTCTTGATTCTTTCTTGCAATCAAACTCAATTGTAATTGAGGCAAGAGACACCAATCTTGTGGTGGTCCTTGTAGGAACTTTGTGTTCCAAGTGATTGAGAAGAGAAAGCTCACTCGGTCCGAGGGACCGTTTGAGAGAGGGTAAGGGTTGAAAGAGACCCGGCCTTTGTGGCCTCCTCAACGGGGAGTAGGTTTGAGAGAACCAAACCTCGGTAAAACAAATCCGCGTGTCTCACTTCATTATTCGCTTGCGATTTGTTTTGCACCCTCTCTCGCGGACTCTATTATATTTCTAACGCTAACCCGGCTTGTAGTTGTGATTATTTTTGAGAATTTCAGTTTCGCCCTATTCACCCCCCTCTAGGCGACTTTCAATTGGTATCAGAGCCCGGTGCTTCATTAGAGCCTAACCGCTCGAAGTGATGTCGGGAGATCACACCAAGAGGGAGATGGAGACCGGCGACAAGCCCACTACGAGCCAAGGGAGCACTTCATCGGAAGGGTCCCGCACCAAGAGGAAGGAGAAGAAGAATGACTCCTCCAAACGGAAGGAGAAAAGATCTTCTTCTTCACACCACAAAGAGAAGAAGGAAAAATCTTCTTCCCACAAGTCGCATCGGAAAGGCGACAAGCACAAGAGGATGAGGAAAGTGGTCTACTACGAGACCGACACTTCATCAACATCGACCTCCGACTCCGATGCGCCGTCCGTAACTTCTAAGCGCTAAGAGCGCAAGAAGTTTAGTAAGATCCCCTTACACTATCCTCGTACATCTAGACCTACCCCATTACTTTCCGTTCCATTAGGCAAACCGCCAACCTTTGATGGCGAAGATTATGCTAGGTGGAGTGATTTAATGAAATTTCATCTAACCTCACTCCACAAAAGTATATGGAATGTTGTTGAGTTTGGAGCATAGGTACCATCCGTAGGGGATGAAGATTATGATACGGACGAAGTGGCCCAAATCGAGCACTTCAACTCTCAAGCTACAACCATACTCCTCGCCTCTCTAAGCAAGGAGGAATACAACAAGGTGCAAGGGTTGAAAAATGCAAAGGAGATTTGGGACCTACTCAAGACCGCGCACGAAGGTGATGAACTCACCAAGATTACAAAGTGGGAAACGATCGAGGGGGAGCTCGGTCGTTTTCGTCTTCGCCAAGGGGAGGAGCCATAAGATATGTACAACCGGCTCAAAACCTTGGTGAACCAAGTGCGCAACCTCGGGAGCAAGAAATGGGATGACCACGAGGTGGTTAAGGTTATTTTGAGATCACTTATTTTCCTTAACCCCACTCAAGTTCAATTAATTCGTGGTAATCCTAGATACACACTAATGACTCCCGAGGAAGTAATCGGGAATTTTGTGAGCTTTGAATGTATGATTAAAGGATCAAAGAAGATCAACGAGCTTGATGAACCCTCCACGTCCGAAGCACAACCGGTGGCATTTAAGGCGACGGAGGAGAAGAAGGAGGAGTCTACACCGAGTAGACAACCAATTGACGCCTCCAAGCTCGACAATGAGGAGATGGCTTTAATCATCAAAAGCTTTTGCCAAATCCTCAAGCAACGGAAGGGGAAGGATTACAAATCCCATTCCAAGAAGGTTTGCTACAAGTGTGGTAAGCCCGGTCACTTTATTGCTAAATGTCCATTATCAAGTGACAGTGACAGGGATAACGACAAGAAGGGCAAGAGGAGAGAAAAGAAGAGGTACCACAAGAAGAAGAGCGGCGATGCCCACGTATGCCGCGAGTGGAACTCCGACGAGAGCTCCACCGACTCCTCCTCCGACGACGAGGACGCCGCCAACATCGCCGTCACCAAGGGACTCCTCTTCCCCAACGTCGGCCACAAGTGCCTCATGGCAAAGGACGGCAAAAGGAAGAAGGTTAAATCTAAATCCTCCACTAAATATGAGTCCTCTAGTGATGATAATGCTAGTGATGAGGAAAATAATTTGCGTACCCTTTTTGCCAACCTTAACATGGAACAAAAGGAAAAATTGAATGAGCTAATTAGTGCCATTCATGAAAAGGATGATCTCTTGGACTCCCAAGAGGACTTCCTAATCAAGGAAAACAAAAATCATGTTAAGGTTAAGAATGCTTATGCTCTAGAGGTAGAAAAATGTGACAAATTATCTAGTGAGCTAAGCACATGCCATGACACTATTGCCAACCTTAGAAATGAAAATGCTAAATTAATTGCTAAGGTTGATTCTCATGTTTGTGTTGATTCAACTTCCAATCCTAGAAATGATAATGTTAATTTGCTTGCTAGGATTGATGAGTTGAATGTTTCTCTTGCTAGCCTTAGAGATGAGAATGAGAAATTGTTTGCTAAGGCTAAAGAATTAGATGTTTGCAATGTTACAATTTCCAATCTTAGAGATAACAATGATATTTTGTGTGCTAAGATTGTAGAACTTAACTCTTGCAAACCATCTACATCTACTATTGAGCATGTGTCTATTTGTGATAGATGTAGAAATGTTGATATCAATGCTATTCATGATCACATGGTATTAATTAAACAACAAAATGATCATATAGCAAAATTAGATGCAAAGATTGCCGAGCATAACTTAGAAAATGAAAAGTTTAAATTTGCTAGAAGTATGCTCTATAATGGGAGACGCCCTGGCATCAAGGATGGCATTGGCTTCCAAAGGGAAGACAATGTCAAACTTAATGCCCCTCCTAAGAACTTGTCTAACTTTGTTAAGGGCAAGGCTCCCATGCCTCAGGATAACGAGGGTTACATTTTGTACCCTGCCGGCTATCCTGAGAACAAAATTAGGAGAGTTCATTCTAGGAAGTCTCACTCTGGCCCTAATCATGCTTTTATGTATAAGGGTGAGACATGTAGCTCTAGGCAACCAACCCGTGCCAAGTTGCCTAGAAAGAAAACTCCTAGTGCATCAAATGATCATGACATTTCATTTAAGACTTTTGATGCATCTTATGTGCTTACTAACAAATCCGGCAAGGTAGTTGCCAAGTTTGTTGGGGGCAAACACAAGGGATCAAAAACTTGTGTTTGGGTACCCAAAGTTCTTGTTTCTAATGCCAAAGGACCCAAAACCGTTTGGGTACCTAAAGTCAAGAACTAAAATTGTTTTGTAGGTTTATGCATCCGGAGGCTCAAGTTGGATACTCGACAGCGGGTGCACAAACCACATGACAGGGGAGAAGAAGATGTTCTCCTCATATGAGAAAAACCAAGATCCCCAACGAGCTATCACATTCGGGGATGGAAATCAAGGTTTGGTCAAAGGATTGGGTAAAATTGCTATATCACCTGACCATACTATTTCCAATGTTTTTCTTGTAGATTCTTTAGATTACAATTTGCTTTCTGTATCTCAATTATGTCAAATGGGCTACAACTGTCTCTTTACTGATGTAGGTGTCACTGTCTTTAGAAGAAGTGATGATTCAATAGCATTTAAGGGTGTGTTAGAGGGTCAACTATACTTAGTAGATTTTGATAGAGCTGAACTCGACACATGCTTAATTGCTAAGACTAACATGGGTTGGCTCTGGCATCGCCGACTAGCCCACGTTGGGATGAAGAATCTTCATAAGCTTCTAAAGGGAGAGCACATTTTAGGACTAACAAATGTACATTTTGAGAAAGACAAGATTTGTAGCGCATGCCAAGCAGGAAAGCAAGTCGGCACTCATCATCCACACAAAAACATCATGACAAGTGACAGGCCATTGGAGCTCCTACACATGGACCTATTCGGCCCAATCGCTTACATAAGCATCGGCGGGAGTAAGTACTGTCTAGTTATTGTGGATGATTATTCTCGCTTCACTTGGGTATTCTTTTTGCAGGAAAAATCTCATACCCAAGAGACCTTAAAGGGATTCTTGAGACGGGCTCAAAATGAGTTCGGCTTAAGGATCAAGAAAATTAGAAGCGACAACGGGACGAAGTTCAAGAACTCTCAAATTGAAGGCTTCCTTGAGGAGGAGGGCATCAAGCATGAGTTCTCTTCTCCCTACACTCCACAACAAAATGGTGTAGTGGAGAGGAAGAATCGAACTCTATTGGACATGGCAAGAACCATGCTTGATGAGTACAAGACACCGGATCGGTTTTGGGCCGAGGCGGTCAACACCGCTTGCTACACCATCAACCGGTTATATCTACACCGAATCCTCAAGAAGACATCCTATGAACTCCTAACCGGTAAAAAGCCAAGTATTTCATATTTTAGAGTTTTTGGTAGCAAATGCTTTATTCTTGTTAAGAGAGGTAGAAAATCTAAATTTGCTCCTAAAACTGTAGAAGGCTTTTTACTAGGATATGACTCAAACACAAGGGCATATAGAGTCTTTAACAAGTCCTCAGGACTTGTTGAAGTTTCTTGTGACGTTGTGTTTGATGAGACTAACGGCTCTCAAGTAGAGCAAGTTGATCTTGATGAGATAGGTGAAGAATAGGCTCCATGCATAACGCTAAGGAACATGTCCATTAGGGATGTGTGTCCTAAGGAATCCGAAGAGCCTCCACATGCACAAGATCAACCATCCTCCTCCACGCAAGCATCTCCACCAACTCAAAATGAGGACGAGGCTCAAGTTGATGAAGGAGAAGATCAAAGAGATGAGCCACCTCAAGATGACGGCAATGATCAAAGGGGAGATGCAAATGATCAAGACAAGGAGGATGAAGAACCAAGGCCGCCACACCCAAGAGTCCACCAAGCAATCCAACGAGATCACCCCGTCGACACCATCCTCGGCGACATTCATAAGGGGTAACCACTCGATCTCGGGTTGCACATTTTTGTGAGCATTACTCTTTTTATTTCCTCTATTGAGCCACACAGGGTAGAGGAAGCACTCCAAGATTCGGATTGGGTGATGGCGATGCAAGAGGAGCTCAACAACTTCACTAGGAACGTGGTATGGCATTTAGTTTCACGTCCTAACCAAAATGTTGTAGGAACCAAGTGGGTCTTCCGCAACAAGCAAGACGAGCATGGTGTGGTGACAAGGAACAAAGCCCGACTCGTGGCCAAGGGGTATTCACAAGTCGAAGGTTTGGATTTCGGTGAAACCTATGCACCCGTAGCTAGGCTTGAGTCCATTCGCATATTATTAGCCTATGCTACTTACCATGGCTTCAAGCTTTATCAAATGGACGTGAAGAGTGCCTTCCTCAATGGACCAATCAAGGAAGAGGTCTATGTTGAGCAACCTCCCGGCTTTGAAGATAGTGAGTATCCTAACCATGTCTATAGGCTCTCTAAGGCGCTTTATGGGCTCAAGCAAGCCCCAAGAGCATGGTATGAATGCCATAGAGATTTCCTTATTGCAAATGGCTTCAAAGTCGGCAAGGCCGATCCTACTTTATTCACTAAAACTCTTGACTATGATTTGTTTGTATGCCAAATTTATGTTGATGATATCATATTTGGGTCTACTAACGAATCTACTTGTGAAGAATTTAGTAGGATCATGACACAAAAATTTGAGATGTCTATGATGGGGGAGTTGAAGTATTTTCTAGGATTCCAAGTCAAACAACTCCAAGAGGGCACCTTCATTTGCTAAACGAAGTACACTCAAGACATTCTAACCAAGTTTGGAATGAAGGATGCCAAGCCCATCAAGACACCCATGGGAACCAATGGGCATCTCGACCTCGACACGGGAGGTAAATCCGTCGATCAAAAGGTATACCGGTCGATGATTGGTTCATTGCTTTATTTATGTGCATCTCGACCGGACATTATGCTTTCTGTTTGCATGTGTGCAAGATTCCAATCCGACCCTAAGGAATCCCACCTTACGGCCGTGTGGGGGATAGATATCCCCCGGGTCCACTAAAAGAGTAAAGGACCTCACGAAAGGCCCAAGGGCCCAATAAATCGTAAGGTCATTCTTTCGTGGGCCTGGGGAGAAACAACCAGCAAAGCAGAACGACATGAGGCCGGATTGGTACAAACCCGGATGGCCCACAGCGTCGAGCGAATGACCGCAACAGAGATCCGACTTTCCCGCGCTGGAGCCTCCATGCAACGAAGCCATGCGAGGATAAGTCGGCGAGGGTTACGTAGGGATAATCTCAAGAGGTTCACTATCTTTTAGCTACTTGTAGTTATCTTATCCACGTGTACTGCCCCACGGTCGAGTATATAAGGCCTAGGGGGCACCCCTTCAGAACGATCGACCCTTTACTTATCCACCCACGTCAACTCTCTGTATTCTCAATCCAGAGAGCTCTCTTGTAACCACATTCACCAAACATACTCACCAGGACGTAGGGTGTTACGCATCTCTAAGCGGCCCGAACCTGTAAACCTTGTCCACTGTCCCTCGTGCGATCGGCACGAACCATTTTGCTACAGTTGTCGACACCGTCCTACTCCTAAAACACCTTGAGGGGCAACCCCGGGTGTGCGGTCGGACCCAAAACACCGACAGCTGGCGCGCCAGGTAGGGGGTGTGTCGACGATCCAAGCTAGCTCAATGGCCGTCACCTTCTACAGCAAGATCACCCTGTGTCCCGGATCCGTATTCTGCTTCGGAACAATCTCATCTGTAGCGGATAAAGAAGGAATTCTGCACCGTATCGTGGATCCACCGGAAAAGAAGTCTCCCCCAACGAACTCCGAAAATACCGGAGAAGCACAACCTCCAGCTTTCTGGAAGAAGATCGTCTCCGGAAAGTCAGGGGCCGAGGGCTCGCTGACCCGGAGAACTCCACTACCTACCTCTCCGACAAAAGAGTGGACACAGATCGCAAGGAAGAAGGTAACCGGGGAGAAGCGAGTCGCTCTTTCCATTCCCCATGCCTCAAAGGAGAACGGGAAGAAGGTCACCACGACAGCAGCACCATTCTACCCCGACGTCCTCTTCATCGGGAGAGTGGAGTCGCCTATCGTCTCCGACGACGAGCCGACCGTACCCGGGGAAGAACCGCCTCAACGAGAGTCCCGACGACGGAGGAACCGGCGCAGGAACGTTCGACGACATCATGCGGCCGGAGAGCGGAATCCAGAGCAGCCTGTCTCGCGAGACGAGGTCTCAGAGATAGGAGAAACTTCGGAAGAACTGAAAGTTCCCTTTGGCCCGGGAACAGGATCTAGATGTCGCCTAGAGGGGGGGGTGAATAGGCGAATAAAAATTATCACTTTAAAACTTAAATCTTACTCTACTCGAAGACAGGATCGCAGTGGAGTGAAGAATCCTTCGAGTAGGTTGCAGTGGAATTGAAGTTCCTGTCTTACGAATATCCTGCACTTCAAGGAAAGCTAGTACCACAAGTAAGTAGTGAAGTGCAGATATATAAGCGAGTAAGACAGAGAGTCAGAGTACAATACAGAACAGAGCACACAGACGCAAGGATTTATCCCGAGGTTCGGCCAAGCCTGAAATGCTTGCCTAGTCCTCGTTGGAGTTAGCCACACCTGGGCTTGGAGTCTATTTCAACTCCTTCCTCCGTTTGCTCAGATCTGTCAGTATGACAGATAGAGCCTTTCACTATTGAGTGGGGTTACAACAGAACCGCGGCTGCTTACAAACTTCTTGGCAGCACCCCGGCAAAGTAACGATACGCTCAAGACCTTGCTCTAGCTCTAAGCAGCACTTCTCCTCTCTCTTAAGGCTTATAGCTGTGCCTTCTACACAAACTATAGAGTTACACACAAGAGGGAGAGTGAGAATTGATTCGAGTGAAGTCTACACTTGTTGGCTGCGCTTGTTCCACACTTGGAGGCGCCTAGGAGTCCCTTTTATAGACCCAAGGGGCCTAGGAGCCGTTGGAATCCCATTTGGAAGGCAATACTTTCTTTCTTTCGGGTGGCGCACCGGACAGTCCGGTGCACACCGAACATTGTCCGGTGCCCGATTTCTTTCCTTCTATGGCGAAGCCGACCGTTGGCAGTCTTGGAGCCGTTGGCACACCGGACATGTCCGGTGCACACCGGACAGTCCGGTGCCTCCATCTAGCCGTTGGCTCGGCCACGTGTCCCGCGCAGATCGCGCGGCCGACCGTTGGCCCGGCCGACCGTTGGCTCACCGGACAGTCCGGTGCACACCGAACAGTCCGGTGAATTATAGCCGTACGTCGCCGGTGAATTCCCGAGAGCGGCCAGTTTGCTCGAGCCAGCCTTGCGCACCGGACACTGTCCGGTGCACCACCGGACACTGTCCGGTGAGCTACCGGACAGTCCGGTGCACCCAGACTGAGCAGAACCTTGGCTGTACACAGCCAAGCCTTTTGCACCTCGTTCCTGTTCTTCTTCTTTCTGTTTCTAACACTTAGACAAGTACATTAGTACACTAAAACCAATGTACTAAGTCTAGAAACATACCTTCTCTTAATTATTATATCCATAGCATTTCACATGCTTGAGCTTTGATGTTGGACTCATAAATCATCAAGTCGACTTGACTTGATCTAGATTGACATTTCTTAGCTCCAACATCCTGCAAAGGTCACATAGAACATCTCCAAACATAGGAACAACCCAAACTAAAGATTAAGGTGAACTTAGCTCTTTTGGGCTGCTTCCAGTTCTGGTTTTGACACTTGTTCTCCTTCTAGTGACCTTGATCTCCTTCTTAGAGGTTGATCTTGAGCCTTATGACTTACACCACATAACTGTAGCTGTTACCTCATTGGCTGTAAGTCACGTTCTTATGTAGCGATCCTTGATGTGCCGTAGCTGTTCTCAACTCGATCACCCTTGACTTTGCAAGCCTTCTTCTTCACCCTTGGCTTTGGGTTCCTCAGCCTCCTTGACCTTCTCCCGTGCACTTGGTACCTCGAAGCTCTTCTTGCCTCCGTCCTTGGCTTGATCAGTTGTCTCCTAGCTACGCACCCGAGTCTCACTTTATGTAATGTCCATCTTACTTGTGATGTCCATTATGTATCCATAATCTAGTTCTTGGACCATCACATTTGTTCACTTGTGTTGAACCTTGTAGACTTTACCTTAAGCACCTGTTCAACACTTAGTACACTTGTTAGTCCTTTAATTGAGTTGTCATCCAAACACCAAAACTCACAAGAGAGCTATCAATCTCCCCCTTTTTGGTGATTGATGGCAACACAATTAAAGCTTACATAAGAATAAGATTTGAAGCACAAATTTTGAATTCTAAGTTTATAGAGTGCTCCCCCTAAATATGTGCTTCCTTCAAGAACCTAATTTTGGCCTCAGACGCCAATTTGCATATACTTAGGCAGTTCGAAACATTTCTACACCTTAGCACCTTTTAGGAAGCATTGAGACAAGATTCAAACCATGATGCTATAACACACAAATGCACATAATCAGAGTTAAACACCATTCAAAATAGTGGATATATCACAGGAATATCAACCTACCACTATTCATCATTAAGATACCAATTCAAACTAATACCAATTTAGACTAAGACACTACTTTAAGACAATCTTAAAGCACCATTAACCACATGGCTATCTATTACACTATAGAAGCCAAATAATTCATCGCAGCGGAAACACTAGTCCATATGAGCAACACTAAGACACTACTTTAAGACAATCTTAAAGCACCATTAACCACATGGCTATCTATTACACTATAGAAGCCAAATAATTCATCGCAGCGGAAACACTAGTCCATATGAGCAACACTGCAAGAAACATATGAATATCACACTTGGCAAAGCTCAAACTAACACATCACCCATTAGGATAAGCTTTCCTCTCAGGTTGAGATAAGCTTTAATACACAAATTCTCCCCCTTTGACATCAAACACCAAAAACCATACTCAAGCAAGAACATATGATGATGTCAAGGGACAGCAGGGTGTTAAGGAGGAAAACGACTATCAAAACTCCCCCTTACTTATTGAGCATATGCCCGATCAACATTTAGGCAAGATACATATATGCAAAAAGATTAATACTCCCTTTGTACCTTTACCATGTTGTAGTGTACTTCCCATCTTGAAAGTATCTAATCTTTCAAGAGCTTCTTCACACTTGTGCCTGATTCTTTATCCTTACTTTTTCTTGTTGCTAAGACATCAAACTTAGAACAAGTTATAGTATTGGGCACAAGAAGAAACTTCTATTCTCATGATTATCAAAAGATGTCAATTGAAGCGAACTATTACGGCTACCAATTGAAAGATACCAATCGCAAAGTTCATTTATTATCATGGCTCCATGATATTTAAGCAACTGTTATCACCAGATATTATAGAGCATGAGCAATCTAAAGATATGCACTTACTCACAACCTGAGATACCAATTTCTTGACTTATAGAGGTACCCAAGTCCAGATTGCTCCATTTCTTGCTTATCTTCTCTTTTCCACCTAGAGACTATACAAGATCACTCAAGAAACAGTTAGTCTCAAAAGACACAAGTTATGTGTGCTCCCGCTCAAGTTGTGCATCAAGTATTTGAATGACTTGCACTTTGCACATTCTAGCTTCCTTAGAACTAGAGGATCACAACATACCTTGGTCAAGGCATACTCTACCACTTTCATCACCCAAAGATGCCAATTTGAATATCAAATGAAACGCCACTTAACACCAATTGAAGGCTAAATGAAAGGTTGACTAAATACAGCAATGCACGCCTCAGTGACACCTAAGCCAATTGAATACTCACGGAAGTCTAACATTTACTCAACCTGTACATGCTTCATATTTAACTATCATTGCATATACCAATTGAAGATCAACACAATCATGCATATAAAGCGAAATATCTAAGCATGTCATGATTAAGAAGGTTTCTTAGATGCACAGAAGAAACAACATTTTAAAGGCATAAATTACCTAAACCAAGATATTACCAATTGAAAGACAAGAACATAGCTATGATCACAATGAATGGAATTTCAAGAATATTTAATGAACTTGCATAGCTTCATTTTCCATACCTTTGCCTTTATGAGAGCACTTGTTATCACCAATTCAGGACTCCTTTTGCTCACACACCTCATAGCTCAAAAGGGCACGACATGGATTTGAAATTTACACAATACTAAACTAGGGTAATCATGTGAACATGCACTAAACAAAATGTCATATTTGCACATAGCATGACTTACAAAAAGTTACAGGTTTATCCATATACGCCAAGAGAGTTAATCGTTGTGGATATAACAAATGAAATAGCTACCCATGAATGATTCAAAAGATATATCCTATATAGCACCAGTCATGATTAAGCAAACATCATTATGATTCATTTAACACAGACAATCATAAAGCATAACTACTCCAAAGATAGGTAGCACAACAAGCCAACTTAAGAGCAATACTAAATTGTAATTATGTACTTAAAATACAAGGGGTACCGTCCTTTGGAGAGCATGTTGTAGATTCTCATCAAGGTCCTTTACTTGATTCACCAATAATAATTCAGGACCTATACACCTTATTTCACTTGAGATGAACATGGGATTAGTGTTTCACAATAATTCAACCTTGGGTCAATAAACACCAAAACAATTAACAGCTTAGGCATAGAGTTTTAGATAACCGTCTTAATCTCTCCCATGGTCTCCAGTCCATCTCAAGGCACCTGCATGGTCTAGTTAGCACAGTTTGGTACCCATCTCGGGATGGGTCCATAATGATCATCTAAATGTGCCTTTGGTACCCAAATGGCCTTTGTGCTAGTTCTAGGTGATCTCATTATAGATCTAGCACAAGTGTATGATTTGGGTCTCCTAAGTGAATGAGATTGACACACATTCACTTCTTTAGGAATCTTACCTTTATAACATACCTTTGATATATGACCCTGTTCACCACACTTGTAGCAGAAGCGTCGCTCAACCTGACATGACGCTTGTTGTTTGTCATTTTCCTTGGTGAGGGTCACCTTGGAGGATGCACATCCTTGATTCTTCATGACCGGACATGAAGTGATCGTGTGGTCCTTTTTGTTGCATCCAAAACAACTCCTTGTCCCTTCATTCTTGTCTTTGTACGGACAAGACGCGATGAGGTGGCCTAACTTCTTGCACTTGAAACACCTCCTTTTTCCTTTTCCCTTTTTGTACTTGAAGGACATGGAGAGATGATTAGTACAAACAACATGACTAATTGAATTTTTACCTTTTTCTTCGTTCATGTTGATTTCTTCATTTATAGCTTTGGGAGCATTCTTCTTATTGAGCTTAACACTTGCTGTAGTTTTTCCTTTCTCAAGCTTCTTCACCACGCGCCCGTGGATATCTTGAGAGAGTTGAGCTAAGCGTCTTCTCCTCAGTTGTCGTTGCTTCTTATTCCCACAGAATTTCTTTTGTGACCCTAAAACTTGTTGCTCAATCAATGATTGGCTTTCTTTTGAGCAACAGGGGTTAGCACATGATGATATACAATTCAAATGCGCACACATGCGAGAATGAGGTTCACATGAATTTAAGTTTGAAATTAAAACCTCATGAGCAATATTAAGCATGATATGGTCATCAACTAATTCATTATGAGAATAAGATAGCATATCATATTTTTCACTTAGAGCAAGTTTTTCTAAATTTATCATTTCTACTTGACTCTTAAGCATAGAATTCTCAGTTTTAAGTTGAGCAACATCAGATAATACATCATGATTATTTCTTTGCTCAAATAAAATAGATTCATACCGTTGGACCAAATTATCATGAGAGCACTTTAGCTCCTCATGTTCTTTGGTCATCTTCTCCAGGCTGTCGTTGGTTTTGATGAGAGTCTCCTCTAGCCTGAGAAGCGTCTCGCCTTGTTCCTTGTTCCTCCTCAACAACTTAACCAAGAGCACTTTGTCTTCTTTGTTGAGATGGGTGTAGAACCGGCGAATCTCCTCTTCTTCCACATCACCGGTCTCATTTTCCCTGTCATTATTATTAGTGGAAGCAATACAGGAAAATGTACCTAGTGGTGATGAAGACTCATCCTTGCTATCATCCTCATATTCCTCCTCATCATCGCTTTTGTCTCCACTATCATTGTTAGCAATAAGACATTTATAACTAGTGGAAGACAAACCTGTCGGTGAGGTGGATTCATCGTTTGGGTGCCATCGTTCTTGTTCTTCTCCCTTTGAATGGTTAGTATCGCAAGCAATATAGGGAGTAGAAGTAGTACAATTTGCCACAAAATATTTTACTTTAATTCTATTCCATAAATCATGAGCATCAACAAACAAATCATTATCACTACTCATGATGGCAAAATAGGCACTTCTAGAAAGAGACTCAACTAAGATGTTGCAAGCACGGTGATTGAGAGATAAACATCTTAGTTCATCATTAGAGGGATTTTTACTAATATCAGATGGAAAAATACTTCTACTAAAGATCTGTCTCAAATCAGAATCAACACTCATGAAAGCATTATAAATAGAGACAGACCAAGATTTGTAATTAGAGCCATCGCCTAAAAGAATTTCTACAGTTACCTCTTGTGACGACATCGTTATCTCCGGACGGCTAAGCCCACACTGGAGAGGCCTAGCTCTGATATCAATTGAAAGTTCCCTTTGGCCCGGGAACAGGATCTAGATGTCGCCTAGAGGGGGGGGTGAATAGGCGAATAAAAATTATCACTTTAAAACTTAAATCTTACTCTACTCGAAGACAGGATCGCAGTGGAGTGAAGAATCCTTCGAGTAGGTTGCAGTAGAATTGAAGTTCCTGTCTTACGAATATCCTGCACTTCAAGGAAAGCTAGTACCACAAGTAAGTAGTGAAGTGCAGATATATAAGCGAGTAAGACAGAGAGTCAGAGTACAATACAGAACAGAGCACACAGACGCAAGGATTTATCCCGAGGTTCGGCCAAGCCTGAAATGCTTGCCTAGTCCTCGTTGGAGTTAGCCACACCTGGGCTTGGAGTCTATTTCAACTCCTTCCTCCGTTTGCTCAGATCTGTCAGTATGACAGATAGAGCCTTTCACTATTGAGTGGGGTTACAACAGAACCGCGGCTGCTTACAAACTTCTTGGCAGCACCCCGGCAGAGTAACGATACGCTCAAGACCTTGCTCTAGCTCTAAGCAGCACTTCTCCTCTCTCTTAAGGCTTATAGCTGTGCCTTCTACACAAACTATAGAGTTACACACAAGAGGGAGAGTGAGAATTGATTCGAGTGAAGTCTACACTTGTTGGCTGCGCTTGTTCCACACTTGGAGGCGCCTAGGAGTCCCTTTTATAGACCCAAGGGGCCTAGGAGCCGTTGGAATCCCATTTAGAAGGCAATACTTTCTTTCTTTCGGGTGGCGCACCGGACAGTCCGGTGCACACCGGACATTGTCCGGTGCCCGATTTCTTTCCTTCTATGGCGAAGCCGACCGTTGGCAGTCTTGGAGCCATTGGCACACCGGACATGTCCGGTGCACACCGGACAGTCCGGTGCCTCCATCTAGCCGTTGGCTCGGCCACGTGTCCCGCGCAGATCGCGCGGCCGACCGTTGGCCCGCCCGACCGTTGGCTCACCGGACAGTCCGGTGCACACCGGACAGTCCGGTGAATTATAGCCGTACGTCGCCGGTGAATTCTCGAGAGCGGCCAGTTTGCTCGAGCCAGCCTGGCGCACCGGACACTGTCCGGTGCACCTCCGGACACTGTCCGGTGAGCTACCGGACAGTCTGGTGCACCCAGACTGAGCAGAACCTTGGCTGTACACAGCCAAGCCTTTTGCACCTCATTCCTGTTCTTCTTCTTTCTGTTTCTAACACTTAGACAAGTACATTAGTACACTAAAACCAATGTACTAAGTCTAGAAACATACCTTCTCTTAATTATTATATCCATAGCATTTCACATGCTTGAGCTTTGATGTTGGACTCATAAATCATCAAGTCGGCTTGACTTGATCTAGATTGACATTTCTTAGCTCCAACATCCTGCAAAGGTCACATAGAACATCTCCAAACATAGGAACAACCCAAACTAAAGATTAAGGTGAACTTAGCTCTTTTGGGCTGCTTCCAGTTCTGGTTTTGACACTTGTTCTCCTTCTAGTGACCTTGATCTCCTTCTTAGAGCTTGATCTTGAGCCTTATGACTTACACCACATAACTGTAGCTGTTACCTCATTGGCTGTAAGTCACGTTCTTATGTAGCGATCCTTGATGTGCCGTAGCTGTTCTCAACTCGATCACCCTTGACTTTGCAAGCCTTCTTCTTCACCCTTGGCTTTGGGTTCCTCAGCCTCCTTGACCTTCTCCCGTGCACTTGGTACCTCGAACCTCTTCTTGCCTCCGTCCTTGGCTTGATCAGTTGTCTCCTAGCTACGCACCCGAGTCTCACTTTATGCAATGTCCATCTTACTTGTGATGTCCATTATGTATCCATAATCCAGTTCTTGGACCATCACATTTGTTCACTTGTGTTGAACCTTGTAGACTTTACCTTAAGCACCTGTTCAACACTTAGTACACTTGTTAGTCCTTTAATTGAGTTGTCATCCAAACACCAAAACTCACAAGAGAGCTTTCAAGAACGCGTCTTCAGAGAACGAAGGAACTCCCGACGACGTGATCACCGACGAGCTCAGGAACAGGCTGAGCAAGATGCAAGGCAGCGCCGGGAGAATCCATTCTTCGGGCGCAACCTGAATCCCGACTTCGCCCGAGCTATGAACACGCCGAGCGAAGTCGGAGGGGTATTGGCTCGGATAGCTGATGGACTTCCTCGGACTCCTGACGCCGAGGGCTACCGACGACTGTTCACCCAGGCGGCCAACCATCTTCTACCACTTGCTCACCCACCGAACGATCTACGACACGCCATCAACAGTCGCCGAGACGCGCGAAGCTCCATCAATGCTTCGCGCGAGCAGCGGCATAAGAACGAGATTCGCCGTCGGGAGGAGTACGACAGGGATCATGGCATCCCGACTCAGAGCCAAGCCACAGGAACTGAGTCGGCAACGGCCTCAACTGGCGGAACCACCCGGGGATGGTCGAGGAACCACAATCACAACTCCCCTCCCCGGGACGGACATCGTCCCCGACGACAGGAGGACACGTGCGGAGTGTCCGCTCTTACTCCGCGCCTTAGGGCCATCCAATGGCCTCCCAACTTCAAGGTATCCAATGTAGACAAATATGAACCTAAACAGGATCCAGGGGGTTGGCTAGCCGTCTACACCACCGCTGCTCGAGCTGCCGGGGCGTCCAAAGACGTGATGACCGCGTACTTACCCATTGTCCTTGGGCAAGACGCGCTGCAATGGCTGCGACATCTACCCCGACACTGCATCGATGTCTGGGGCGACTTCAGTCGACGCTTCATCGCCAACTTCCAGTCCCTCTCCAACAAGCCAGCGCAACCGTGGGACCTCAAATCCATCAAGCGCCGGGGGGACGAGACTCTCCGGTCATACCTCAAAAGGTTTCAGACCATGAGGAATCGTATCCCCGAGGTCACGGAGGCGGCCGTGATCGAGGACTTCTACAGAGGATCCAATGACTCGGCTTTCATCCGAGCCATACTACAGAAGGCACCGACTGCCTCCGAGGAGCTGTTCTGAGAAGCCGACCTCTACATCACCACTGACGAGCGGGCCCAGGACCTCATCGGAGGAGCAAAGCCCGCACCGGCAGCACCACGACGCGACACGAACCAGCAACCCGACAAACGATGGGAGAAGAGGCCTCGCGAAGAAGTGCACGCCGCCGGACCACCTGCCTCTCGCGCCCGAGGAGGACCTCGTGGAGGCGAACGCACGTTGGACGACATCCTCGACGCCCAGTGCCCGTACCAAAAGGACATGCGCCACACTCTTCGTAACTGCCGAGACTTCAAGCATTCCGTCGGACACGACCGACCCTTCCAACCTCTACCTCCTCCTCCGCCGAGGGGAGGACCAGATGAACCACGACAACCCCATCAGCAGGAGGAGGGAGGAGGAGGAGCTTTCCCACGCGTTGACAGGGAGGTCAACGTCATCTTCGGCGGACACGGATCGCAGGAGAACAGAAGACAGCAAAAGCTCAACGATCACCAGATACTGGTGGCGACCACCGGCCCTCCCGCCCCATACCGGTGGTCGGAGCACCCGATCACCTTCACTCGGGCAGATCAATGGCTCAACTTCGACCATCCGGGCAAATACCCGCTTCTCGTCGATCCGGTGATCCGAGAGAGCCGGGTGAAGAAGGTGTTAGTGGACGGGGGGAGCAGCATCAACGTCACCTTCCCCCGGACACTCCAAGGCTTGGGAGTTCACCTCAAAGAGCTCCACGAGTCGGACACTCCTTTTTTCGGCATCGTGCCGACAGAAGGGGAATACCCGCTGGGCCACATCTACATGCCCGTCACCTTCGGAACTCCGGAGAACTACAGAACCGAGTTCCTGAGGTTTGAAGTGGCGAACTTCGACTGCGGATACAACGCCATCATCGGGAGGCCTGGATTGGCCAAGTTCATGGCCATTCCACATTACACATACATGATACTGAAGATGCCAGGACCGCAAGGGATCATAACTGTGCGCGCCGACTTCCAAGGCACCGCAGAGTGTTTCCGAGTGGCTATTCAAGCAGCCCTCACCGCCAAGCCATCGATGGTTCCTTCCACACTGGCGAACTCTAAGCCTGAGGAGGACCTCGCAGTACCGGCAAGCGAAGCTCAGACCGCGACCTCTATGCGGCCGACTGAAGAAACCAAGAGAATCAACCTGGGGTTCGCTGATGAGCGCAAGACGGCTATCATTAGCTCCAGCTTGGATGACAAATAGGAAAGCGCGCTCGTCTGGTTTCTGCAAGATAACCGAGATGTATTCGCATGGCAACCTGCGGATATGCCGGGAGTCCCAAGAGAACTGGCCGAGCACAAACTGAAGGTCTATCCCCAGGCAAGGCCGATTCGGCAAAAACTACGTCGTTTCACGCCCGACAAGAGAGAGACCATTCGCACCGAGTTAGCTCGCTTGGTCGCAGCTGGATTCATTAGAGAAGTGTTACATCCCGAGTGGTTAGCCAACCCTGTTCTTGTACTCAAAAAGAATAAAGTGGATTGGCGCATGTGTGTTGATTATACTGATCTCAACAAACACTGTCCGAAGGATCCTTTCGGGCTCCCGAGGATAGATCAGGTGGTGGACTCCACCGCTGGATGTTCTATGCTGTCTTTCCTGGATTGCTATTCTGGATACCATCAGATTAGTCTGGCAAAGGAAGATGAAGAAAAAACGGCATTCATTACTCCATTTGGTGCTTTCTGTTATACCTCCATGCTGTTTGGCCTCAAAAACGCTGGAGCAACTTACCAGAGAGCCATTCAAACATGCTTAGCCGATCACTGGGGCAAGCGTGTGGAGGCCTACGTGGATGACGTGGTAATCAAAACACAGGACTCAAAAAACTTCATCGAAGACTTACAACTGGTTTTCAACAGTCTGAGGCGGTATAGATGGAAGCTTAATCCCGAGAAATGTGTTTTTGGGGTACCAGCAGGAAAGTTGCTCGGGTTTATCGTCAGCCATCGGGGAATTGAGGCTAATCCAGATAAGATTGAAGCTATCATGAAGATGGAAGCACCTCGATCGCAAAAGAAGGTTCAACGACTTACTGGATGTATGGCAGCTCTGAGCAGATTTATATCCAGGCTAGGAGAAAAAGGTTTGCCATTTTACAAGTTACTCAAGAAGGTGGATAAGTTTCAATGGACTTCAGAAGCACAAGAAGCTCTAGATGCTCTGAAAAAATTCTTGACAACACCACCAGTACTGAAACCACCCCGGCGAGCTACGTCAACTCAACCAGCTGAAGATTTGCTACTGTATATCTCTTGCACGACTCACGTGGTAAGCACCGCGTTGGTAGTCGAGCGAGTAGAAGAAGGACATGCCTATTCAGTACAACATCCTGTTTACTTCATTAGTGAAGTCCTAGGCCCCTCAAAGAAAAAGTACCCTCAAGTTCAGAAGCTATTATACGCAGTACTTCTAACTGCCCGCAAGCTGCGTCACTACTTTGATGACCACAAAGTCATAGTAGTTACAAGTTTTCCAATAGGGGATATTCTTCACAACAAGGAAGCCATCGGTCGAATAGCCAAGTGGGCTTGTGAGCTGGGATCTCATGACATCGAATTCCGACCTCGCACTGCCATCAAAACTCAAGCACTGGTTGATTTCGTATCAGAGTGGACCGAACAACAAGTACCAGACAACCCGGAGACTGCAGAAGTATGGCGAATGTATTTTGATGGCTCACTGAAGCTGCAGGGAGCAGGAGCAGGGATTCTCTTCACTGCACCTGGAGGCGAACACCACAAGTACGCCCTCCAGTTGCTATTCCCGGCCTCCAACAATGCAGCCGAGTATGAAGCTTTGATCCATGGATTGAACATTGCCATATCGTTGGGCGTCAAAAGATTAATGGTATACGGAGACTCTCTGGTAGTCATCAGCCAGATAAACAAGGAGTGGGATTGCTCAAGCGATTCGATGAGAAAATACTGCACTGCCGTCCGAAAGCTGGAAGATAAATTCGAGGGTCTGGAATTTCATCATGTAGAAAGAGATCGGAACACAGCAGCTGATGTACTGTCCAAGCTAGGGTCCGGTCGAACTCAGGTCCCACCCGGAGTTTTCGTGCAAGAAATTCTGCAGCCGAGTATCTCAATGGATCAAACAGAAGAGTGCAACATCATAGATCAACCCGAGTCAGACCCTGATGACTGGAGAAGGCCGATCATTAAGTATATAAAGAATGAAGAAGAACCAGACGACAAGAATTCGGCAGAGCGCATTGCCAGACAGTCGGCTCACTATACACTTATTGGGGAGACATTATACAGAAGGGGTGCATCAGGCGTCCTCATGAGGTGCATTCTCCCGTCCACTGGGAAGCAACTTCTGGAAGAGGTCCATGCTGGGCAATGTGGAATACATGCAGCCTCTAGAACACTAGTCGGGAAGGTCTTCAGGTCAGGATTCTATTGGCCAACAGCAAAGAACGATGTAGCCGAGTTAGTTCAGAGGTGCGAAGCCTGCCAATACTTGTCAAAGCAACAACACATGCCAGCACAGCAACTGCAGACCATACCGGTAACTTGGCCTTTCGCATGCTGGGGACTGGATATGATTGGACCTTTCAAGAAAGCTCAAGGGGGATACACTCATGTATTGGTAGCAATTGACAAATTCACTAAATGGATAGAGTTCAAGCCCATTGCCTCTTTAACCTCTGCTAAGGCCGTGGAATTCATACAAGACATAATATTCAGATTCGGGATACCAAACAGCATCATAACTGATTTAGGATCCAACTTCACAAGTTCAGAATTCTTTGACTTCTGCGAGCAAAAGAGCATTCAGATCAAGTATGCATCTGTAGCCCATCCAAGAGCCAACGGGCAGGTTGAGCGAGCCAACGGGATGATATTGGAGGCACTCAGGAAAAAGGTCTTCGATAAGAATGAAAAATTCGCAGGAAAGTGGATAAGGGAATTGCCCTATGTCGTTTGGAGCCTAAGAACCCAACCTAGCCGAGCCTTGCATGGAAACACTCCTTTCTTCATGGTCTATGGGTCGGAGGCAGTGCTACCTGCTGATCTCAAGTTCGGGGCGCCAAGGTTGATCTTCGAAAGCATAGCAGAAGCTGAGGCCACCAGGCTGGAGGACATAGATGTACTTGAGGAAGAACGGCTAAACGCAGTAATCCAATCAGCAAGGTACCAGCAGACTCTAAGGCGCTATCACGACAAGGCTGTGCGACAACGATTCTTCTCAGCAGGAGATCTCGTCCTCCGCCGAATTCTAACGGGGGAGGGACGACACAAGTTATCACCCTTATGGGAAGGGCCCTTCGTGGTAGCAGAAGTCACTCGGCCCGGATCGTATCGCCTCACTCAGATGGATGGCACAGAAGTTGGGAACTCCTGGAACATAGAACACCTCAGAAAGTTTTATCCCTAGCTGTATCTCAAAACTGCTGGGATGATGATGTACTCTGTAAAGTGGAAATATGTCATCAATAAAAAAGAGGTTTCAAGGATACTCAGTTCATTTACGATTGACTTGCACGCTTACTTAACTCAGGGTGACCACTATGCCCTACTAACGGAGCAATCGACTTAAGTTGGCGACGACTTAAGGCGGTGCAACATGCTCACGCTTACTTAACTCAGGGTGACCACTATGCCCTACTAACGGAGCAATCGACTTAAGTCGGCGACGACTTAAGGCGGTGCAACATGCTCACGCTTACTTAACTCAGGGTGACCACTATGCCCTACTAACGGAGCAATCGACTTAAGTCGGCGACGACTTAAGGCGGTGCAACATGCTCACGCTTACTTAACTCAGGGTGACCACTATGCCCTACTAACGGAGCAATCGACTTAAGTCGGCGATGACTTAAGGCGGTGCAACATGCTCACGCTTACTTAACTCAGGGTGACCACTATGCCCTACTAACGGAGCAATCGACTTAAGTCGGCGACGACTTAAGGCGGTGCAACGTGCTCACGCTTACTTAACTCAGGGTGACCACTATGCCCTGCTAACGGAGCAATCGACTTAAGTCGGCGACGACTTAAGGCGGTGCAACATGCTCACGCCTACTTAACTCAGGGTGACCACTATGCCCTACTAATGGAGCCATCGGCTAAAAGTCAGTGGCGATTTAAGCCGATGCAACATGCCTTTACAATTCAGGGGATGACTTCCATATCCCACAAACGAATTTCATAATCATCATGCATCATTTCATTACTATAAAATTACAAACTGATGAATTCTGATACAATAAGAAAGTCATTATATCATTCGAGTGCTGAACTAATGTCCTCTGACAAATACTCGATTATGCTAACCGCGCACTCAAAGCACGCAAAAGTTTTTCTTTATTTTGCAAAGTCTTTCTCAGGAGCGACCGACGAAGAAGGGCGACTCGAGGAATCAGGGGCAGCATTCACATCAGCTCTTATGTCTTCAGGAACAACCACGCCGGGTCTCCTCATCAATATTCGTCCTGCCCGAATAGCCTTATCCATGGCTCTGTCGCGCTGGGCCTTGAGAGTAACAGAAGTTTCTTCAGCGACTTTAGCAGCCAGTCGAGCAGTCTCTAACTCCTGGGCAATGGATTTTTTGGAAGCTCGGAGTTCTTTGATAATAGCATCCTTTGCCGATATCAACTGCTTGAGCCGGGTTACCTCATCCATGGATTCCTGCAGCTTACAACGTTGGAGGTCTAATTCTTCCATGGTGAAGCGATGACTTCTCTCCAAGATAGTCAGCGAATTGCTAGAATCACGATACAACCTGTCAAGATTGTCACGAGAAGCAGCAAGGATACGCTTTTCTTCCTGCGAGCAAAAATCAGCCCCTTCAAAAACCAAGCAAGTAATAGGAGCACAGCAAGGCAAGGCACAGTTTTGTATATTACCTTTTCAGAATCAAGCTGAGCATGAAGGGAAGAATTCAGGGCATTGGCGTCATCCAAGGCAGCAGAGACTTGACCCAGTTCAATTTGGCCCTGAGAGTACTTCTCCTCAAAGTCAGTGCACCGCTGAGCCAATTCAGCCAGATCTCGGGAGTGTTTTTCCTCAAGAATTGAAATCTGCCGGGTCACTCCTAACGAGAGATAATCAAACAAAATGGGGTCAGAAGGTAAGGCAGTCCACAGCGAAGGCAGAAAGAAGCAAAAAATCACTAACCAGCGTTGGTTGCCTCCAATTCAGAGACGCGACGTTGAAGTGACACTGGATTCCAACATGCAAGAGATGAAGCTACCTCTGGGGTGGAAGCACCCTGAAGCCTCAGCTGGCTAGCCATCCCATCCACCAAAGCCTGATGAGGAAAACAGACGGGTGTGACGACAGCAGTTTAGGCAATGTAAAAGTCAAGTTAAAATACACCACAGTACCTGGAGGTTGGAGAAGAACGAAGGGATCCCCAGATCAGGAGAGATCAGTTGATAAGCAGATGTAAGGCCACCACCCGGAGCAGTTTGCAACGAATCAGCAGAGATCAACTCAGCACCTTCAACAGAGCCCAACACTCGGTCAGCAGGGGCGCTGCCCTCTAAAGCGACTCCCTGATCCAAATTCTGGGCTACCACCATACAGCCAGAGTGTGGAGGAGATCCCGCGTGAACGTCCATGGAGGTACAGGAAGGAGACCCTGCTCGGGCATCCTCGGGGGCTGGGTCATAGTTGGCACTGCCCATTTGAGCCGGATCATCCCCGGCAGCACCCTCAGGGGCTGGGCAGTGGCTTACACTCTCCACCCGAGCTAAGTCATCCCCGGCGACACCCTCGGGGGCTGGGCATGTGACAGCACCACTCTTGAGGTCCAAGCTCTCTGCAGTAACCATTTCTAAGGTTGATGGGCCCTCATCTACCTCCATAGGACCAGGACGATTCAAGTCAGTCTCCCGGCCCTCAAGATCGCGCTCTAAGGTCGATGAGGCACGGGATGACCTCAACCCAGCATCGGGCACGTCAGCACAAGCCTCCATTACACCATCATCCACTGGCTCCGATAACAAGTCCTCTGGGACCATATCCTCAAGAGTTTGATCAAAGTTGGCCAGAGACAGTTCTTGTAGACCAATGAGGGCAGACAAAGCAGGAGAGGGAACTCCACTACTCTCACCACTGGCGATGAACTGCCGACTGTTCTTTCGAGTCAAAGGAACCTCATTCTCTTCCCCCTCGTCATCCACACCGACAACACAAGCAGCACCCCCATTGGGATCAGCAACAGGTGGAGCACCCACATTGGGATCAGTAGCAGTTTGGGTACACCCATTGGGGTCAGCGTCAGTAAGTCCAGTCGCAGGCACTTTTTCAGCAGCAGGAACTGAGGTACCAGCGTCCTCATCAAAACTAGATACTCGCCGGAGGCGTCTTCTTTTCTTCTTTTGCTCATCAGCAGAAGGCTCAGGCTGATTGGTTCGGCTAGGGCGCCTCGGGCGAGTACTGACAGGTTTCTGAACATCCAAAGTTGTATCAACCTCTGGGAGGGGCACCACTGCCAATGTACCAGCAGGAGCAGCGTCGGAAGAATCCTCAGCTAGCAGATCAAGCATGGCATTTATATCTGCATCACTAGGGTTCAGGGGCACCTCAAAATGGACTTGTCGTTCGTCATCAGGAATCTCCCCAAGCGAAGCAACCAAAGCACTGACTTCTTCAGCAGAGGGTCGCACTCTAAGGCCCAAATTGCCATCAGTCACAGGTGGATTTGACACGAAAAGGGTGAAGGCTTTGGGAGGAGGCAAGTTCCAGGCCGAGTACGCCACTGGAGCACCAACATTGGACACCTTGCCCCTGAGAATCATTTCAAGTCGGCTCACCAAATCTGCAGAAGGGATTCTCCTGTTGGTAACCCGAGTTGAGTCGGCTAGCCCTCGATACAGATAAGCTGGGTAGGCCCTATCTTTCAGTGGCTGAATGTTCTTGAAAACAAAGTCAGTGACCACAGCTTCAGTAGTTAGACCTCTCTCTTTCAGCAGTCCAACTTCAGCTAGCAACACACCCGCCTCAGCTACCTCCTCATCTGTGGGAGACTCGGTCCAGCTTGGGGTGCGAACGTCTAGCTGTCTTCCCGACCGGGAGGGGAGAGAATTTCCATAATTATCAACTATGAACCACTCTAGACGCCACCCCTTAATACTATCTTTAAGGGGAATCTCAAGATACTCAGTCTTCCGCCCGCGGCGCATCTCCAAACTGGCACCTCCGACCAACTGATGTTGTCCCCCGGCCATCCCAGGGCGACAATGATACAGGTATTTCCATAAGCCGAAATGCGGCAGCACGCCAAGAAAAGCTTCGCATAAGTGAACGAAGATGGAGATTTGCAGAATTGAGTTAGGGTTCAGATGGGTCAGGTTAATGTGGTAGAAATCAAGGAGACCGCGGAAAAAGGGAGAGATGGGAAGGCCAAGGCCGCGGAGAAGAAAAGGGGCGTAAACTACAGACTCGTGGGTATCCTCTGTCGGGACAGTAGTCCCGTGGCAAATCCGCCAAGAACAGAGTTCCCGCAGAGGAAGAACCCCGATGGACACGAGGTGGAGGAGTTCAGCTTCGGAAATGATGGACATGTGGTTACCTGCAAAAGGCAACTGGCTGTTGGGATCGATTGGAGGAATCACCACAGCAGACGAGCTCGCGGTTTTCCTCTTGGGCGCCATCTCAATTCTACCAGCGAGCAAAGTGGAGGCGAGCGGCAGAGAGGATTCGGAAGCAGGAATGCAAGAACTAGGGCACGGAAAGCAAAGACGGCTAAAAGCGCAGCTCTTATGGGATATTCTCGAGCCAGATACCGTTTCAAAAAGTGCCCAGTCATCACCTGGCGGTTATTTCCAAAACCAGCGTGCCACGTGGTCACCCGGCAGTTATCCCCAGAACACCGATGCGCCACCTCATCACTCAGCCACCATCCTCAAAGTGGCTCGGGCAGCCTGCCGTCACTCGGCGTTGCTTCTAAAACGCTGATTTCGTATTCAGTTGCTCGGCATTACTTCTAAAATGCCGACGTCGTCCTCCAGTCCCTCGGCGTTGCTTCTAAAACGCTGATTTCGTATTCAGTTGCTCGACATTACTTCTAAAATGCCAACGTCGACCTCCAGTCACTTGGCGTTGCCTCTAAAACGCTGATTTCGTATTCAGTCGCTCGGCATTACTTCTAAAATGACGACGTCGACCTCCAGTCACTCGGCGTTACCTCTAAAACGCTGATTTTGTATTCAGTCGCTCGACATTACTTCTAAAATGACGACGTCGACCTCCAGTCATTCGGCGTTGCCTCTAAAACGCTGTTTTCATGTTCAGTTGCTTGGCATTACTTCTAAAATGCCGATGCCGACCTCCAGTCACTCGATGTTACTTCTAAAACGTTGATATCATATTCAGTCACTCGGCGTTGCCTCTAAAACGCTGATACAATGATCAGTTGCTCGGCGTTGCTTCTAAAAACGCTGACACAATCTTCAGTTACTCGGCAGTTACTTCTACAAGCGCCAACACCACCTACAAAGTTACTCGGCAACCATTTCAGAAAACATCAGTTCAATGCCCGAGTATTTCACTTACTCTTTCAAAGGAATTAGACTCACAAGTAAGTAGGACAGTCATCAAAAGAGAAGCCAAACGTCATTCTTTCATTCAAAGGGAAGTTAATAAACTTACAAATCAACTCTTCGCGAGTTGATACTCCCCTACTATTACTACATTACATTACTACTACTACACTACGCTATACTACTCTACATTACTACTACATTATTCTAACTATACTATACTATACTAATATCTAAGAAGACCAGTGGCGTCTAGCCACTGGCCCTGCCCCTGCCGCCGCCGCCGCCCTTGGTGCTGCCCTTGCTACTGCCACCTTTGATGCTGCCCCTGCTGCCGCCGCCGTCACCGCTGCCCCTGCCGCTGCCGCTGCCGTCGCCGTCGCCACCGTCGTCGTCGTCGTCATCGTCGTCGTCGTCCTCGTCCTCGCCGCCGCCGTCCGAGTCCTCCTCATCCGAGGAGTACTCCGACTCATCCGAGCCCTCGAGCCTGGAGCGCTCGACGGCCCGGATGTATGTCCAGACTTCCGCGGCTATCCCCTGGGAGTCGTCCGAGTCATCGGACGACGCCGGGGGAGAGACGGGAGCCGGAGATCCCTCGGACTCGGAGGAGAACTCCTCCTCCGAGTATTCCGAGTCACCGAAATCCTCCGATGGAGGAGTCGGTTCGCGCTTGCGCTTGTTACTCTTGCCCATGGCGGAAGCAGACGGGAGAGAAGAGAAGGAAGCAGTAAAGAACAGCGAGGAGATGTGAAAAAACCAGAAAGGCAACGGCGTTATTTATAAAGGGAGAAGGCAACCGCTCACCTCCAACCGCGGTCACTGAACAGTCGCAAAGCATTCAATAAGCACTTCCACCCGTCTGAAGACACGTCAGGCGGCTGACGCCGTTTCATGCAACTCTACACCCATTGGGACTCCAGTCAACAGTGCAAAGGATATGATTACACTCGCCGTCACATCACATTACTACTCAGAAGCAGTCGGCTAAAACACTCAGCGTACCAAGACGTCCCTTGCCCACACCCATTGGGGGGACGCCCAGGAATTATCAGTATATTTTTCAAAATGGTCACATCTGTGTAGGACACGCAGTGAATGCCTCAAGACAAAAATGAGATATCAATGAGAGTTAGAGGGAAGCCAAATATAGCCAGTAGAGTGCAAAATATGGTCGACAGAAACGACTTGAAGACTAGACAGAGAACGTCCATCAAATGTCCAATCAGTCACAGAGCAAATAAATTGCACTACCTAGCAAGATATGGATGGATTGCGAACTCGGCTGCAAAAGACAAAATACATGCTGACCTCTGAAGCATAATATTGATGACATAGCGCGGATGACATCATGCCAACTTTTTTACAAGCAGAAAGGATAATCTTCAGCAAAAGGACACAAAAGGAAGACCTTCGAGTGGATTATCCTAAAAAATCCACTTGAAGGTCGGGGGCTACACCCATTGGGTGCACCTCTGGTGCACCCCATGGATTATCATTCCAAGCCGAGATAGTGCCGATTTCTAAAGCGTGGGACAAGATTAAAAAAGCCAACCCTCAACCAAAATGAATGAACACAAATGGAAATAATCTCTACTGAAGACCTTCGAGTAGATTATTTTCTAAAATCTACTCGAAGCTCGGGGGCTACACCCATTGGGTGCACCGGTGCACCCAATGAAGTTCAGAATCCTACAAATTGGAATGCCGACCTCTAAGGCACAGGCACGAAACTAGGTTTTGGTCAACGAGTGATCAGAGCAGGAGAAGACAACAGGAAGCCATCTTTCTTCAAATTACCTGCAAGCTGGACCTGGGATCTTCGGGTTGATTACCTCTAAATTAACCCAAAGATCGGGGGCTTGTGGGGGATAGATATCCCCCGGGTCCACTAAAAGAGTAAAGGACCTCACGAAAGGCCCAAGGGCCCAATAAATCGTAAGGTCATTCTTTCGTGGGCCTGGGGAGAAACAACCAGCAAAGCAGAACGACATGAGGCCGGATTGGTACAAACCCGGATGGCCCACAGCGTCGAGCGAATGACCGCAACAGAGATCCGACTTTCCCGCGCTGGAGCCTCCATGCAACGAAGCCATGCGAGGATAAGTCGGCGAGGGTTACGTAGGGATAATCTCAAGAGGTTCACTATCTTTTAGCTACTTGTTGTTATCTTATCCACGTGTACTGCCTCACGGTCGAGTATATAAGGCCTAGGGGGCACCCCTTCAGAACGATCGACCCTTTACTTAGCCACCCACGTCAACTCTCTGTATTCTCAATCCAGAGAGCTCTCTTGTAACCACATTCACCAAACATACTCACCAGGACGTAGGGTGTTACGCATCTCTAAGCGGCCCGAACCTGTAAACCTTGTCCACTGTCCCTCGTGCGATCGGCACGAACCATTTTGCTACAGTTGTCGACACCGTCCTACTCCTAAAACACCTTGAGGGGCAACCCCGGGTGTGCGGTCGGACCCAAAACACCGACAGCACCGGACTGTCCGGTGCACCATACGACAGCCAGCCTGCACCAAACGGCTAGTTTGGTGGTTGGGGCTATAAATACCCCCAACCACCCCACATTCAAGTCATCCAAGTTTTCCACTTCTCAACTACTTACAAGAGCTCTAGCATTCAATTCTAGACACACCAAAGTGATCAAATCCTCTCCAAACTCCACACAACGCCCTAGTGACTAGTGAGAGAGATTTGCTTGTGTTCTTTCGAGCTCTTGCGCTTGGATTGCTTTCTTCTTTCTTGATTCTTTCTTGCAATCAAACTCACTTGTAATTGAGGCAAGAGACACCAATCTTGTGGTGGTCCTTGTAGGAACTTTGTGTTCCAAGTGATTGAGAAGAGAAAGCTCACTCGGTCCGAGGGACCGTTTGAGAGAGGGTAAGGGTTGAAAGAGACCCGGCCTTTGTGGCCTCCTCAACGGGGAGTAGGTTTGAGAGAACCAAACCTCGGTAAAACAAATCCGCGTGTCTCACTTCATTATTCGCTTGCGATTTGTTTTGCACCCTCTCTCGCGGACTCTATTATATTTCTAACGCTAACCCGGCTTGTAGTTGTGATTATTTTTGAGAATTTCAGTTTCGCCCTATTCACCCCCCTCTAGGCGACTTTCAGTTATAATGTGTTGGGTGGACTTTTTGAGCCCCTGAACCCTGGATTACATCTTGTTATTATAAAAGGGGAGCTAACTACAGCAGGTAGTGTGTGAAGCTTTAACCCATTGCAATTTCTGGCCCTGTAGAGGGGAACTCAGCAGCCACCGGGTTTTAGGCAATGTGGCAAAAATGGTGAATCATTGGAGCATGGTAACAGCAAGCATCTTGCAAGGGGGCATGTATGTCTGACCTAGATCCAGGTCGTGGTGAAAGAATTAGACGAATTGCTAAAATTCTTCCAGCCCATCAGGACATAGAAAAAAGCTTGCACACATGCGCCCATCCATGCATGACAATTGAAAGGTGTCATATGCAGTGTAGTGCACTGCATGGGTGTTTATGGCCATGGTTGTGGTTGTGGTTGCAAGGCATGAGCGAGCAAGAAGCCAACCAGCCATTTAAACTGTTTGGTTGTACTGCTTCTACTATGTGTTGTTACTACTAATGAAAACTCATGCAGATTTGAAGGGCTATCTTCCCATTGTTGTTGTAGTAGTATTGTATTAGTTTGTTTATCTTTTGTTTTGATCTGGGCCTTAATTTGCCTTGATATGTGCAAGGCCTGCAGTTCAATGCAATGCGAGCAACAGCTCAGTTATGTGTGTGTGACGCTGAAGGGATCTATCTCTATGCTCAAGCATAAGAAGCATAATTTTGTTAGACATTGAATGGAGAACTGGCTACTCTATCCGTTCCAAATTATATATACTTCAAGCTGTACATGATAATCAGGTGGCAAAAGAATGTCAACTTATTTTTTTTCTATGTTTTCTTTTTCAGGTGGCAGCAACTTTTGATAGACAACCTTGTTGGATATGATACTATACCTACAAACAGCTTGGTGATTTCTCCTGGTCATGGTACGCATTTGATCCTATTCTGCATATACCAACCTTTAATCATTCTACAGATGATAACAGACTTGGTTCATAGCAACAAAGTAACAACTAACGACACAGCTACCTTGCTTGGAAGCATGTCAAACAACCATTTTTTGCACTTTGTATAAATGCTTGCACTATGATTCATTTATGAACTAAAGTTTTGGCCTTTGGTATGTTTTGTAGGTTATTTATACAACTTTGAGATGAAGGAGCTATATGGTCTTAGTTATGGGAATGAAACACCAGAAGGTCCTACAAGATTTGGAGGTTGGTATAGTTAACTTTGTTTTCTCAATATGTTGGGTCAACTCTTGAGTGTTTTCTGCATGACATCACTGTGATTGCTAAATTACAATGAACTTTGTGATTGGAAAATACGAGCAGAAGGCATGTTAACCCCGCTGGACCCCAACCCTCTATTCACGCCAAACCTCAGCCATCTGGAACATCTTCTCTTCCTCTGGTTCATCTCTAATCTTCATCGCTTCAAGTGTTAGAGCCTCCACCTCAGCTTTGTCTTATGTGATCTCTTTCGATAATTCGTCACAGACTTCTTCCATGAGCACACATGCCTTCCTCCTTCTCACAATCTTACAAATAACGTTTGGCAGCAGACTTTATCTCAGATAGATCATTGAGCAGTTTGGAATTCATTATCTCTACACTCTGTTACTGTTTCCTCTCCCGATTCAGTTCTTCCTTTGAGCCAATAAAAATAGTGGCAACATCAGCATTCTTCTAACTACCCTCCCTTGAACACTATTGGCTGATAAGTATGGACTGGGCCAAGGAAAATGTCATTAGCTGCAGTTGCAATCCCTGCATTCAATCTAGCGCAGCGTAGCGTTAGTGAGACAACTGACCTAATTATCATTACAAAAGAAGGGCACTAGAATTATAGATAACCAGTATCATAGAGACCTGACATCTGAATTTTGAGTGCTATCTAAAAAGAGATCGAGAGAATGTGGATATGCTAAACTCAGAACAAGATCGCAACAACCTGAATAGGGTACAAATCCAGAGAATGTGGATGTGCTGAACCCTGAGCAGGACCACCGTTTTTGCTGTTCCAGCTTTCCAAGACATAACATCCAAATACTAATCATTTAATTGAGTTCTCACTCGAACCACGTCCAAGGAATGGTTGGACTGTGTCATTGCCTGTAAAATCTGCTATTTGTATGCTTTTAAGCCTTTTCTTGATGCCAGCCTTTCTTACAGTATCAAAGTTCTACAGATTCTTAGTCTTGGTTTCTCAAGTTTGCTGCACTGTGCAATTTTTTGCGGCTACCAAGAGAATATTCTCAGCTAGCATGTTCTTATGCCTACTACTTCTTAAACATTGTTTCATCAGTGTGTCATGTCTAAAAGCATTTGCCCCTCTTATAGTGTACTTCTGGGACTATATGTATAGAACTATAGACCACAATATACATGGGGGTGGTTTATTTATAAGATGCTTCGTTTGATGGTGGTTGTTACAATCATCTATGTTATGTTTCTTGCTTTGGTTAAGTGATAGGATCAATATGGTTCGAAACATTTTAGTCTTTTTTTCCTTTTACTAATTTGTATTGTGGCTATTTGGAGAAAAATGCAATTTTTTGTTTAAATCAACCGCCACGAACGTGTGTTCTAATGAACCCATGCTATAGAATCTTGGTCTTTTTTTCCTATAACATATAGGGGTCCTACATTTATAATATGGATATACGTCTATTGCCTAACAAAACATGCTCAATATTTTGTATAACTTTTGATCAGTATATGTTTTTATAATGTTATTTGAATGTATCTCAGGCTAGCTTGGATCATGGTGCTATGTTTTCAAGAGCTGCTAGCCAACGCCAATGCATCTCGTTTAAGATCGTGCATGTGACCTCTCCTCTCCTCTCCTGATGTTAGGCCTTCACAAGTTGTATTATGTGCGGGCAGAAAAAATCCACTCTTTTATATAGCAACCACCTGCTGTTAAGACCTTTTGCCTCTAGATCCTAAGGCTGCAAACTGCGTTCTCTAAGTATCTGTGCAACCAACATCTTTTATTGGCCCAAAAATGTATTTGATTCCATGCCTCACTTATGGTTGTTTACTTGTATTTGGAGTTATTTCTGTACCTTAAGTCTAGCCGGAGGTGCTTTTATATACTTGTGCTAACTGAAGGTTAGTATTGTACCTTAAGTCTAACTGGAATTGTTATTTCTATACTTGCACCAACTAAATGTTCCCACACGAATGCTATAGCGCCCGACAGGGCGCTCCTTTTCCTAGTTTAGTTAGTTAATGTTATGTATTACCACTAGCTGGGAAGGTAACGAAAAGAGATATGACTCCATATTCGTTCACGGTGTTAACCGTTACGAACTAGCCTAACCAAACAAAAAATAAAGGGAATAGATACCACTCTAAACTGATCGCAGACAAAAACATCTAACCAAACATCCTCTGAAGCGATGATTTCTTTTTGTGTCAGATAAAAACTGAAGAATGGATGGATTTTGTGTCCGTTTTGCCACGACGAGGTTCGGTTTGAAACATCAAACATGTCGGCTATTCGCTTCTGGCTTCTACTGCCTTTACACAATGTTTTATCTCTATGAATTATAGCTGCAGCAGTTTGAACAACTCGCTTTAATCCGAAGCGAACAACCTAGTGGCTTGGTACTCTCCGGACAACTAGAGTAATTTTAAAATAAACCTTTTTTTTGCTAGTATTTTCTGAAATACAACTTAACGTAAACAAGACATTAAAATCTAGGACATACTCCGTACTATTCGGTACCAATCAAGCATTGGAGCCTCAGTCCTAGCTTCACCTCCGTACGTGTGCCTAGAAAGGCAGACACTGACCCCTTAGGACTAATCTGAAAGCAAAGAAAACCAAACCTAAAAGAAAAAAAGGACTCCCGTAATAAATAAATATCTTATTAAATCAGATCCTCATGAATTTCTTACTTCCAAAAAAATAGAGGGATCCAAAAAGATTTAAGTTTTCAAACTGATCCTTAATAAACGCCAGTATGTAGAGAGAGATAACAGACACACGCTAATCGTCTTTCTCATCTCTCTCGCTCACGTATGTACCTTCGCCCTCACTCCTTTAGCTCGACGACCACTGCATGCCCAGACCGACGGGGAAACTCAAACTGCATGCAATGACACTTCCAAACCGTCTGTAATGAGACTAGCTACCGATATATCTAAGTAACCAAAGCAAGGAAAACATTTGACCGTACAAAGCAAACAAGTAAGCTTAACCCGTTTTTCAAGTTGTGTGCATTATAAAAAATACTCCCTTCATTCTATATTTTGGATTTTCAAGATACATATTTCTCCATTTTAAATTATAAGATATTTTAACTTTTTAGATATTTTTTTACTATGTATCTAGACATATGGTATATCTAACTGTATAACAAAGTAAATAGATTATTCGTAAACGCCAACGTCTCGTAATAATTTAGAATAGAGGGAGTAGCTTTTACAATACACTTAGATATACACTATGTATCTAGATATATAATAAATACAATATACCTAAAAAATTAAAGCATATTATAATTTAGAACAGATGGAGTGTTTTGTATAGAGAGCATATGCATGGAGGCAATCGATTTAAACAATGACGAAACGGTGCAGTGATATACATGATGCATGTTGTTCCATACCTGGCCATGTCAAATAGACAGTCCTTCGTTGCGGCGCTCAAGTTCGTTGCCTATCCGACCTCTTATGTATGTACTATTGGAAACGTATACTACCATCCATTCTTTTTCATTTGTCGTATTTTAATTAAAAAACTAACAAATAACAAATATTCGAGAATATAAATAGTATATAGTAGGGTAATCTTGTCTTATTTTATTTTCCTAGAGAGATAAAAATTAATGTTCTTATCTTTCGAATTTCTGTATTTTACATATAAAAAGAAAGCAGGTAAATTGATTGCATCCATTTCTACAAGGACACAAGCAAATGGTCAATATATTATATTTCGGGGAGTTGTACTAAGAGATGTTTGGTTTTTAGGGACTAACTTTTAGTCACTGTATTTTATTCTATTTTAGTTCTTGAATTACCAAATACAGAAACTAAAATAGAGTTTCAATTTTCGTATTTGACAATTGAGGACCTAAAATAAAAGAAAATAGAGGGACTAAAAATTAGTCCCTATAAACCAAATACCTTCTAAGACTGATATTGGATTTTTTTGTCTGACATATCTTCCATTTATGCTTAAATAAGTTAGTGTTGTTTTTTTCTCGAGTGTCCCGCCCCTCCACTTTAAATTATAATAATGTTCTGGCTTTTCTAAATGTATAAGTTATGTTTAAAAAAGAACCGAGAAACCTAAGTACGTTAACACCACATCAATTTTCCACATGGATACCCCACAAAAAAAAATCCACATGAACACCGTTGGACTGAGATCTATATATTGCTTTGGGCGTTTCGTTGGTGAACATCAACGCAGCCGGTTTCGTTGATGTCGGCAAGAGAATAATGAAGATGAGCGGCGCGGTAGGAAAAGATATATATGATCTATGGATTAGCTTTTTTCTGAGTAACTTTTCTGAGAATCTGGCTGTATATAGAATCTAACTGTAAGAAGAATTTGGATATCGTGATGATTACATGCGGAGTAAGATGAAGTGGTCCAAAGAATTTAAGATCTAGAAAGCGATAGATTCCTACTATCATGATTATTCTGCCGGTTTTATGTTCATGTTGATTTTGAATAGTTTTTACCAAAACGATTTTTATAGAAGTGGGCTGAAAAGCAAGAACATTTGTTAGTACACAACAGCTTTTGGTGACCAGAAGCTGAAAAAAGTACAAACAAACAAGGACTATAATAGTGTACATAACTAACTAACTGCAGCTTACATTGTAGTGCAATACTATTATTGAAACATTAGGCATGCATGGAAAGGCTCAAGCTTAGTGTGTCTTAAATCGTTGTCTACCTCCTAATAAGGGCTTGTTCTTCGTTTATACCGGAACGGTTCCGTTGGAATGGTTAGTTCCAGCTAGAATGATAGGTTTATTTATATTAGCATTGACTAGCCGGAATAGTTTCAGATCCCAGTCCCTGCTAGCTAACAAACGGCTTAAACCACAGAATCTACTCCCTACAACCACAGAGAAAAGTGGAAAGCTCTGCACACCCTACTGTGCATACAAGAAAATTCGAGTTAGATAGATCTACAATATTATCTTATTTAATATATTGAAAACAGGTAGGTGTGAAATTGTTGTACATGAGTTCATCGCAAAAGGAGGGTTTATTTTTTTTTTCAGAATATGTTTCATGTGGTTCCAACTTTTCCAACCATGTATCCGGGTTCTGCGGTGGGTTCAGGTGAATGCGAGGTCGAACAGACAACGAACTCGAGGCCCGAATCCAAGGGCTGTTTACCTGACAAAGAGCCCGGTACGGAGCACGCAGCATCGCCTTTTTTTTGCATATATATAGACGTCTCTGCGCATGAGACCTGTCAATATATGAAACACAAACAGAAGAGAGAGATCGTCAGTGTCACCATGTTGCAAAGCTACGCTACTTCAAAAAAAAAAAAAGCAAGCAAAATAGATGGATCTTTCCACGAGCAGGCATTTTCTTAACTACAAAGCATGAAGAGCTAGCGATGCTCTGAACTAAGACGTACGTCAGTAGATCGATCGATGGTGTTTACCTCGAGACGTCGTCGTCCAATGCTAGTAGCTCCAGCAAAGCTGCTAGACTAGACGACATGCACAGGAAGGACTAAGGCGATGAGAGATGCAGCAGCAGCAGGATGGTTTGATGCGTTTATTTGTAGGCCCGTGAACCGACGCCTTTTGTAGGTGGTTCCACGTACTCTCTCGGAGGGAAGGGAAGGGAAGGGAAGGGAGGGAGTAGCTAAGGCCGCCGGCTGCTGGTTAGGTTAGACTTGTGGGTGCAGCTTGCTTGGCTCTGACACACGTGGTTAGTAGCTGACCACTCCACTTGGTAGCTGCACCCAGCTGCACGGCGGCTTTTGAAAGGAACGGCCGCTGCTTCGTCCTCCTCCGTCTCGAAAAGTAGAAGCGGGGTCCTCACCTCACTTCTCGGTCGTTGCTGTTCGCTTTAGATTAAAGCCATACAATTCATAGAGACAAAAAATGACAAAACAGTATAAGGGCCCGTTCGTTTGTACAGAATTAGACCAGGATTTATTCTAACTTCTCAAAACTTATATAAATTAGAGAAACAATCCGACCATGAACCGTTCCAGGCCTTTAATCCATGAAAAACGAACAGGCCCTAAAAGTAGTAAAATTCAATATGGATTAAAACCAAGCGAGTGGTGACGTGGAGAACGATCTGCATGGTTGAGCTTGCAACAGCGCTTTCAGTGACGCAGTATCATATCCATCCATGGGCAGGGTTCAGTACAGTGACTTAATGCCCCTTTCATTCGCGTCCGAGCCTGCGAGCGACAGCTCAGAAAGAGAAGCTCTATCTTCGATCCAAGTTGCGGCGCTGCTGGATCGGCATGTCTCTGCTTCTACGTTTACAAGGTAGGTAGCAACAGTCCCCATTGACGATGCAGGGGCCAGGCCGGGGCAATCAACAGGATTTCCTGCGTTCTGTCGATAGGTCTCCTTCTTCAGCTATATATTATGCTGGTTTTACATGGAGATGGGTGACCATGCTTCGCATCCAGGGACCAGCGGGAGGATGACCCTCCTATGCATGTCTATCTGCTATGCTTATAGATGGTACAGGTGGACACAATGTGAATTGACTATTCCTCTCACTCTAGGTATAGAAAAAACAATAATATGGACATGTACTAGGCACAGTAGGAATCGTGAGCATTTTCGTCGGTTAAAATAATTCTCGTTGGCCTTTGATCAAGTCGGCGAGAGTTAACTAATTTCTATCGGTTAAACAAGAATCTACAAGAATTTACTTAATTCTTGTTGGTAACTAATTTCTGTCGGCCTATCGAAATGGTCGAAGGGGATTAGATAACTCCTGTCGGCTACCAGGTTAGCCGATGGGAGTTAAGTGATTATAGGAAACTCTCTAGCCGCGACAACACCCTCTTCTCTCTTTGTCCCACCTGTGCCTTGCCTCGCTGCTGCCGTCGCTCTATTGCTCCAGCGCGTCGCCGCCATCCATGCTCCTCCATCCGATGCCGACGCGGCGCGCCACCTCTGCCTACAGGATGTGCCACCGCGAGAAGCTGTTGTCGCACGCCCCTCCGCCCTGGGTCGCCATCGCCACGTCGCCTCTGCTCTGGGACACCACTGTCGCTCCACCTTCACTTTGGGTCGCCGCCGTGTCGTGCACGCTCCGCCATCGTCCGTGACGACCCTACCTCGCCCCCTCATTATGCAGCAACGTCGCCCTTGCCATTCGAGTCACTACATCATCCCGGTGCTTTCTCCCTCACCTATGCAAATGAACATGACTATATTTTACAACTATGATTTGAGTATTTAAATAGAGGAAGTCGTTTATTCTCATCGGTTTTTATGACCGACGGAAGTTAACTATAATGTGATTAGAGTTAGTTTAATAGTATTAGTTGATAGTGTGCTTTGGCTTAATATGACTTTATGCATGATACTAGTTATTTCTAACTTAATGTTGCGGATATTAATTCATGAATTTGATGTTATTAATTAATGTGATAATATAAAATAAATTATATTATTGGTTGCAAAGATATATATTGTTTTACTACTTACTTTAATCTTGCATTACACAGTTATGGTTTCAAAACCTATGTGTCACCCGTTTCGGACCGCCGTACATCACATACACCGCTCATGTGATGTGTGGCGATCCAGAATTGTCCTTTTAGTGGACAACCTTAGTATGGCCGATATAGTGTGGTATTTATGACCATCATGATGTACTTGGACAAAATTTCGGTTGCATAACCTTGTTGTTCTTTGCTGCGCCAACTGGGCGTGCAGTGGAGAGCAGCAGGGTTATGCTGCCAAAATTTCTTTAGAGCACATCGGGGTGGCCATAATACTGCACTCTGTTAGCGATCCTTGGGTGGATTTAATACATATCAATACCTATAGATGTAGGGTAGTGATATGTAGAAACGTGAAAATCTCATGCATAGTTCTTAATCTTAAACAACTGCTATGGGTGATAATCGTGGTTGTATGTATGCTGGTTTCAAAAAGGGTGGGCTTCACTCATGGGAGTGGTTTGCCAAGACTTAGAAGTTTATGGATCATGCAGCTGCTTTGTCATAAATAGATAAGATTAGGTGCCCATACAACAAATGCAAAAAATATGTTGTGCCATACAAGAGTCAGGTCACACAAGACCTGTGCACCCACGGTTTCATGTCCGGCTATGAGGTCTGGCATCTCCACGAGGAGCCACGCCATGAAAGAGCAACACAACTGGAAGTTGATGATAGTGAAGATGTTGATAGAATGGACTAGATGCTTGAGGATCTAGAGTTTAAGTTGGACCCACATCATGATTCACCTACACCCCAGTTTCAGAAGTTCTTCGACCTACCTAGAGCTTAAGAAGAGCCTCTACACGGGCACACCGATGTTACCATTCTTGAATTTGTGATTTGGCTGATGGAAACTAAGTCCAAGTGAGCTCATGGATTTGATTAGTGAAGTTCTTCCGATGGGTCACAAGATGCCCAAAGGTATGTATCAATCCAAGAAATTGCTTGAAGGTCTTGGTATGGACTATGGGAAGAATGGTGTGTGTTAGGACAATTGCATGCTCTTTTGGAAGGAACATGATAGAGAACAGAAGTGCTTAAAATGTGGCAAGTCGAGGTTGTAAAAGAAGATGGGGAGAACATGGTGACAAAGGTTGCACATGAGTAGCTTTGGTACATGCCTCTAACTCCTAGAGTGATACATTTGTTTCTCTCGAGGAAGACCGCTATGCACATGAGGTGGCACAAAGATCATACAGACAAAAAAGATGGGTTAATGGTGCACCCATCATATGGTGATGCATGAAAGTCTCTTGACACATTTGATCTAGAGTTTGCTAGGGATGCAAGAAATGTTCATATTGACTTGGCAACTGATGGTTTCACGCCTTTTAATATGACTGTTGCATCCTACTCATGCTAAGACAAGCCACATATATGAGTCCAATTATGCTCCTCACTCACCATAACCTAAGTAAAAGTTGACTACTGTATAAAACCTAAGCAACAGAGAGAAGTGATGAGGTGGATGAAACATTTGAAATCCCCTGATATCTATGCAAATTGGAAAAAAATCCCACTGGGTTTCATCAATCCTATACAACTTCTCCTTATACATCTTCTATATGAAACTAAGGTAGGTGTTCCTATTCAGTATAGGTGGATGTTTCATATAGAAAGTGCATTGAAGAAGCATAGAGTAATGGTGGACAATGTATGGCAGAAGAATTTCAACTCAAGGAGGCAACACACTTCACAAGTTGTTATTTTGTAGAAGAACACAATGTATTTTCTAGGAAGAAGAGGTACCATGCATGATGATGAACAAGAGGCACCTCCATGTTGATCTTTCAATTTTGTCAAATGAATGACAAAATAGTTGGTCCACCTAAGGCCTATTACCTCACTATGGAAGAACAAAAGTCTGGTTTACTGTACATGTTCATGAATATGCATGAGGTGGAGAAATACTTCGTGTAGGAGTTAATATTTTTCCTTAATTCTGTCACACCCGGATTTAAGGATAAATTCAGATGCATCTCACATGTGTCAGGATCAGGTTTCACACATATGATGACTCAGTGTACAAAAATCAATGTCAAAATCTTTATTACATAATGAAATTTCTGTGTAAAATAACTAAATAAAATAAACCATATAACGACAACGATCATCCACAGACATAATTGACAGGGAGACTATGATCTAGACTTTCCAAAATCATTGTATAATATTTTTCTTGATGACCTGATTCTGAACAAAATCCCGCAAGGGTGAGCTCACTTATGGTGAGGGCTCAACAAGTTTGTAGGAATAAGTGTAGTGTAAAGCTTACCAAGGAAAACTCTAAGACTAAGCATAACCTTTTAATTAAGTTAGTCAAAATTTTATTAGCAATTACTAGATATAAATAAATACCAACCCAATTAGAGGAAGGAACATATATCAAATGCCCACAATGCAATGCATGTTCGGATTAATTTAGTCCCATCATTTAATCATGTGAGGGTTCGAGCCGCCCATGACCATAAGCACGACTGATATATCACTTTAACACTATGTAAGGTCACACATATTTACCCACAAGTCATGATACCCATCTACCACGGGGTCATGACTCCCATACACCTCTTCCGAGAAGGCAAGGTATGGTTCACCAAAAGGCCTTTACAAAGTTTCACTAGCATGAGAAAACCTGCTACAGATTCAAGATGACGGGGTACAGATCATTCGACAGTCTGAAAAGCCATCATAGCATGATCAGCCTCATCACCATACTTGCGCTACACTTCCTCGCTTGCCCTTTCGGGTAAGGTTATCACACACTAGCTTTTCTAATTGAAAGTCGCTTAGGGGGGTGAATAGGCGGAATCTGAAAATTATAAACTTTAAGCACAACTACAAGCCAGAGTTAGCGTTAGAAATAAAACTGAGTCCGAAAGAGAGGGTGAAAACAAATCACAAGCAAATGAAGAGTGTGACACGGTGATTTGTTTTACCGAGGTTCGGTTCTTGCAAACCTACTCCCCGTTGAGGTGGTCACAAAGACCAGGTCTCTTTCAACCCTTTCCCTCTCTCAAACGGTCACCTAGACCGAGTGAGCTTCTCTTCTCAATCAATCGGGACACTAAGTCCCCACAAGGACCACCACACAATTGGTGTCTCTTGCCTTGATTACAATTGAGTTGGGAACAAGAAATGAGGAAGAAGAAAAGCGATCCAAGCGCAAGAGCTCAAATGAACACAACAAAAATCTCTCTTCTAGTCACTATTGCTTTGAGTGGAATTGGGACTTGGAGAGATTTTGATTCACTCTAATTGTGTCTTGAATTGAATGCTATAGCTCTTGTATTGAATGTGTTGGCTAAAAACTTGGATGCCTTGAACTGTGGTGGTTGGGGGGTATTTATAGCCCCAACCACCAAAGTGGCCGTTGGGGATGGCTGCTGTCGAATGGCGCACCGGACAGTTCGGTGTGCCACCGGACACTGTCCGGTGCGCCAGCCATGTCACCCAACCGTTAGGGTTCGACCGTTGGAGCTCTAACTTGTGGGGCCACCGGACAGTCCGGTGGTGCACCGGACAGTCCGATGGTGCACCGGACAGTCACTGTTTATTGTCCGGTGCGCCTTCTGACGCATGCTCTGACTTCTGCGCGCGCAGCTGCACTGTTCACTATAGACTTTTGCAGACGACCGTTGGCGTAGATAGCCATTGCTCCGCTGGCACACCGGACAGTCTGGTGCTACACCGGACAGTCCGGTGAATTATAGCGGAGTGGCTCCCCAAATTCCCGAAGCTGAGCAGTTCAGAGAGGATCTCCCTGGTGCACCGGACACTGTCCGGTGGCACACCGGACAGTCCGGTGTGCCAGACCAGGGCAGCCTTCGGTTGTCTTTTGCTCTTTTTATTTGAACCCTTTCTTGGACTTTTTATTGGTTTGTGTTGAACCTTTGGCACCTGTAGAACTCATAATCTAGAGCAAACTAGTTAGTCCAATAATTTGTGTTGGGCAATTCAACCACCAAAATCATTTAGGAAAAAGGTTTGACCCTATTTCCCTTTCAATCTCCCCTTTTTGGTGATTGATGCCAACACAAACCAAAGCAAATATAAAAGTGCAGAATTGAACTAGTTTGCATAAGGTAAGTGCAAAGGTTGCTTGGAATGAAACCAATAATTATTTCTACTAGATATGTATGGATGGTTTTCTTCTTATTAAAATTTTGGACCACGCTTGTACCACAAGTTTTGTTTTGCAAATTCTTTGTAAAATTCTTTTCAAAACTTTTTGCAAATAGTCAAAGGTATATGAATAAGATTAAAAGAAGCATTTTCAAGATTTAAAATTTTGTCCCCCTGTTTCAAATGCTTTTCCTTTGACTTAAACAAAACTCCCCCTCAATGAAATTCTCCTCTTAGTGTTCAAGAGGGTTTTACAAATTTTTGAAGATACTAGAACTTTCTCCCCTTTTGAAAACACATTAAGATACCAATTTGAAAACTTCATTTTTAAAATTCGGTGGTGGTGCGGTCCTTTTGCTTTGGGCTAATACTTTCTCCCCCTTTGGCATGAATCACCAAAAACGGATACTTGTGAGTGAAATATAAGCCCTTTTACTTTCTCCCCAATGGCAAACAAATAAATATGAGTGAAGATTATACCAAAGTGGAGAACTATGCGGAATACTTGCAAAGAGTAGATAATACCGAATGAGTTGAGTGGAAGCTTCGTCTTTGCCGAATACTCCATTTCCCTTTCAATTCTATGACTAAGCATAAGATTACACTTGAAAACACATTAGTAATAGACATAAAAGAGATATGATCAAAGGTATATAAATGAGCTATGTGTGCAATGTTTCAATCAAAATTCCTAGAATCAAGAATATTTAGCTCATTCCTAAGTTTGGTAAAGGTTTTCTCATCTAAAGGCTTGGTAAAGATATCGGCCAATTGATCTTTGGTGTTAATATAGGCTATCTTGATATCCCCCCTTTGTTGGTGATCTCTCAAAAAGTGATACCGAATGGCTATGTGCTTAGTGCGGCTGTGCTCAACGGGATTATCCGCCATGCGGATTGCACTCTCATTATTACATAGGAGAGGGACTTTGCTAAATTTGTAGCCATAGTCCCTAAGGGTTTGCCTCATCCAAAGCAATTGCGCACAGCAATGGCCTGCGGCAATGTACTCGGCTTCGGTGGTAGAAAGAGCTACTGAGTTTTGTTTCTTTGAAGCCCAAGACACCAGGGATCTCCCTAGAAACTGACAAGTCCCTGATGTGCTCTTCCTATCAATTTTACACCCTGCCCAATCAGCATCAGAATATCCTAATAAATCAAACGAGGATCCCTTGGGGTACCAAAGACCAAACTTAGGAGTATGAACTAAATATCTCAAGATTCGCTTCACGACCCTAAGGTGAACTTCCTTAGGATCGGCTTGGAACCTTGCACACATGCATACGGAAAGCATAATATCCAGTCGAGATGCACATAAGTAGAGTAAAGATCCTATCATCGACCGGTATACCGTTTGATCTACGGATTTACCTCTCGTGTCGAGGTCGAGATGCCCATTGGTTCCCATGGGTGTCTTGATGGGCTTGGCATCCTTCATTCCAAACTTGGTGAGTATGTCTTGAATGTACTTTATTTGGTTGATGAAGGTGCCCTCTTGGAGTTGCTTGACTTGAAATCCTAGAAAATACTTCAACTCCCCCATCATAGACATCTCGAATTTTTGAACCATGATCCTACTAAACTCTTCACATGTAGATTTGTTAGTAGACCCAAATATAATATCATCAACATAAATTTGGCATACAAACAAATCTTTTACAATAGTTTTAGTAAAGAGAGTAGGATCGGCCTTGCCGACTTTGAAGCCATTAGTGATAAGAAAATCTCTTAGGCATTCATACCATGCTCTTGGGGCTTGCTTGAGCCCATAAAGCACCTTAGAGAGTTTATATACATGGTTAGGATACTCACTATCTTCAAAGCCTGGAGGTTGCTCAACATAGACCTCCTCCTTAATTGGTCCATTGAGGAAGGCACTCTTCACGTCCATTTGCTAAAGCTTAAAGCCATGGTAAGTAGCATAGGCAAGTAATATGTGAATTAACTCAAGCCTAGCTACGGGTGCATAGGTTTTACCAAAATCCAAACCTTCAACTTGTGAATAACTCTTGTCCACAAGTCGGGCTTTGTTCCTTGTCACCACACCATACTCATCTTGCTTGTTGTGGAATACCCACTTGGTTCCTACAACATTTTGGTTAGGACGTGGAACTAAATGCCATACCTCATTCCTCGTGAAGTTGTTGAGCTCCTCTTGCATCGCCAGCATCCAATCTAAATCTTTAAGTGCGTCCTCTACCCTGTGTGGCTCAATAGAGGAAACGAAAGAGTAATGTTCACAAAAATGAGCAACTCGAGATCGAGTGGTTACCCCCTTATGAATATCGCCGAGGATGGTGCTCACGGGGTGATCTCTTTGAATCGCTTGGTGGACTCTTGGGTGTGGCGGCCTTGGATCTTGTTCATCTTCCTTGTCTTGATCATTGGCATCTCCCCCTTGATCATTGTCCTCCTCTTGAGGTGGCTCATCTTCTTGATCTTCATTTTCATCATCTTGAGCTTGATCCTCATCTTGAGTTGGTGGAGATGCTTGTGTGGAAGATGATGGTTGATCTTGTGCTTGTGGAGGCTCTTCGGATTCCTTAGGACACACATCCCCAATGGACATGTTCCTAAGCGCGACGCATGGAGCCTCTTCATCATCTAGCTCATCAAGATCAACTTGCTCTACTTAAGAGCCGTTAGTCTCATCAAACACAATGTCATAAGAAACTTCAACTAGTCCAGTGGACTTGTTAAAGACTCTATATGCCCTTGTGTTTGAATCATAACTAAGTAAAAAGCCTTCTACAGCCTTAGGAGCAAATTTAGATTTTCTACCTCTTTTAACAAGAATAAAACATTTGCTACCAAAGACTCTAAAATATGAAACATTGGGCTTTTTACCGGTGAGGAATTCATAAGATGTCTTCTTGAGGATTCGGTGAAGATATAACCAGTTGATGGCGTAGCAAGCGGTGTTGACCGCCTCGGCCCAAAACCGATCCGAAGTCTTGTACTCATCAAGCATGGTCCTCACCATGTCGAGTAGAGTTCTATTCTTCCTCTCCACTACACCATTTTGTTGTGGCGTGTAGGGAGAAGAGAACTCATGCTTGATGCCCTCTTCCTCAAGAAAGCCTTCAATCTGAGAGTCCTTGAACTCCGTTCCATTGTCGCTTCTAATCTTTTTGATCCTTAAGCCGAACTCATTTTGAGCCCGTCTCAAGAATCCCTTTAAGGTCTCTTCGGTTTGAGATTTTTCTTGCAAAAAGAACACCCAAGTGAAGCGAGAATAATCATCCACAATAACTAGACAGTACTTACTCTCGCCGATGCTTATGTAAGCTATCAGGCCGAATAAATCTATGTGAAGTAGCTCAAGCGGCCTGTCGGTCGTCATGATGTTCTTGTGTGGATGATGAACACCAACTTGCTTCCCTGCTTGACATGCGTTACAAATTCTGTCTTTCTCAAAATGAACATTGGTTAGTCCCAAAATGTGTTCTCCCTTTAGAAGCTTATGAAGATTCTTCATCCCAACGTGGGCTAGTCGGTGATGCCAGAGCCAACCCATGTTAGTCTTAGCAATTAAGCAAGTGTCGAGTTCAGCTCTATTAAAATCAACTAAGTATAGCTGACCCTCTAACACTCCCTTAAATGCTACTGAATCATCACTTCTTCTAAAGACAGTAACACCTATATCCATAAAAAGACAGTTGTAACCCATTTTACATAATTGAGAAACAGAAAGCAAGTTATAATCTAAAGAATCTACAAGAAAAACAATGGATATAGAATGGTCAGGTGATATAGAAATTTTACCAAGTCCTTTGAACAAACCTTGATTTCCATCCCCGAATGTGATAGCTCTTTGGGGATCTTGGTTTTTTTCGTAGGAGGAGAACATCCTTTTCTCCCCAGTCATGTGGTTTGTGCACCCGCTATCAATGATCCAACTTGAGCCCCCGGATGCATAAACCTACAAAACAAGTTTAGGCCTTGTTCTTAGGTACCCAAACGGTCTTGGGTCCTTTCACATTAGAAACAAGCACCTTGGGTACCCAAACACAAGTCTTTGACCCCTTGTGTTTGCCCCCAACATATTTGGCAACTACTTTGCCTGATTTGTTAGTAAGCACATATGAAGCATCAAAGGTCTTAAATGAAACATTAGGTTCATTTGATGCAATATGAGTTTTCTTTTTAGGCATTTTAACATGAGTAGAACGCCTAGAGCTAGAAGCCTCATTCTTATAAATAAAAGCATGGTGAGAAACAAAATGAGTCTTCTTAGCATAAATTCTCCTAATCTTATCCTCAGGATAACCAGCAGGATATAAAATATAGCCCTCGTTATCCTGAGGCATGGGAGCCTTGCCCTTAACAAAATTAGACAATCTCTTTGGAGGGGCATTAAGCTTGACATTGTCTCCCTGCTGGAAGCCAATGCCATCCTTAATGCCAAGGCATCTCGCACTATAAAGCATGCTACGAGCAAATTTAAATTTTTCATTTTCTAGTTCATGCTCGGCAATTTTAGCATCTAATTTAGCTATATGATCATTTTATTGTTTAATCATAGCAAGATGATCATGAATAGCATCAACATTGACATCTCTACATCTAGTACAAATAGAAACATGATCAACACTAGAAGTAGAGGGTTTGCAAACATTTAGTTCATCAATCTTAGCATGTAACATGGCATTTTCATTTCTAAGATTGGAAATAACATCATTGCAAAAAGTTAAATCTTTAGCCTTAACAATTAAGTTTTCATTCTCAATTTTAAGGCTAGAGAGAGATTCATTCAACTTGTCAATCTTAGCAATCAAGTTGGCATTATCATTTCTAAGACTAACAATTGAATCATCACAAGCGTCAAACTTCTCAACCTTAGCAATTAATTTGGCATTTTCATTTCTAAGGTTGGATATAATATCATGGCAAGTGCTAAGCTCACTAGTCATTTTTTCATTTTTCTCTACCTCCTGAGCATAAGCATTTTTAACCTTAACATGCATTTTGTTTTCCTTAATAAGGAAGTCCTCTTGGCTATCCAAGAGTTCATCCTTCTCATGAATAGCACTAATCAATTCATTCAATTTTTCTTTTTGTTGCATGTTTAGGTTGGCAAAAAGGGTGAGCAAGTTATCCTCATCATTACTATAATTATCCTCATCACTAGAAGTTGCATACTTAGTGGAGGATCTAGATTTTACCTTCTTCTTGTCGTCCTTTGCCATGAGGCACTTGTGGCCGACGTTGGGGAAGAGGAGGCCCTTGTTGATGGCGATGTTGGCGGCGTCCTCATCGTCGGAGGAGTCGGTGGAGCTCTCGTCGGAGTCCCACTCCCGGAAAACATGGGCATCGCCACCCTTCTTCTTGTAGTACCTCTTCTTCTCCTTCTTCTTCCCCCTGTTGTCGTCACCCCTATCACTGTCACTAGAAATAGGACATTTTGCTATGAAGTGACCGGGCTTACCACACTTGTAGCAAACCTTCTTGGAACGGGGCTTGTATCTTTTCCCCTCCTTTGCTTGAGGATTTGGTGGAAGCTCTTGATGATGAGCGTCATTTCCTCGTTGTCGAGCTTGGAGGCATCGATGGGAAGTCTACTTGATGTAGACTCTTCTTTCTTCTCCTCCGTTGCCTTGAATGCGGCGGGTTGTACCTCGGGTACGGAGGAGGTGCCTTGCTCGATGATTTTCTTGGAGCCTTTGATCATCAACTCAAAGCTCACAAATTTTCCTATCACTTCCTCGGGAGACATTAGTTTATATCTAGGATCACCACCAATTAATTGAACTTGTGTAGGTTTAAGAAAAACAGTGATCTAAGAATAACCTTGACCATTTCATGGTCATCGGTGCTCCCGAGGTTGCGCACTTGGTTTACCAAGGTCTTGAGCCGGTTGTACATAGCTTGTGGCTCCTCTCCTTGGTTGAGCATAAAACGACCGAGCTCCCCCTCAATCATCTCCCTCTTGGTGATCTTGGTCACCTCATCTCCTTCGTGCACGGTCTTGAGCACGTCCCAAATCTCCTTGGTGCTCTTCAACCCTTGCACCTTTTTATACTCCTCTCGACTTAGAGAGGCAAGGAGTATAGTAGTGGCTTGGGAGTTGAAGTGCCAGATTTGGGCAACCTCGTCCGAATCATAATATTCATCCCCTGGCAATGGTACCTGCACTCCAAACTCAACAACGTCCCAAATACTAGCGTGGAGTGAGGTTAGGTGATGCCTCATTTTATCACTCCACATGTTATAATCTTCACCCTCAAAAACAGGTGGTTTGCCTAGCGGGACGGAAAGTAAAGGAGTACGTTTTGAAATGCGAAGATAGCGTAGGGGGATCTTACTAAACTTCTTGCGCTCATGGCACTTAGAAGTGACGGACGACACATCGGAGCCGGAGGTGGATGGCGATGAAGAATCGGTTTCGTAGTAGACCACCTTCTTCATCTTCTTTTTCTTGTCGCCACTCCGATGCGACTTGTGAGGAGGTGATTCTTCCTTCTTCTTGTTGCGGGACTCTCCCGATGGAGCTTTCCCGTGGCTTGTGGCGGGCTTCTCGCATATCACCATCTCCTTCTTGGCGTGATCTCCTGACATCACTTCGAGCGGTTAGGCTCTAATGAAGTACCGGGTTCTGATACCTATTGAAAGTCGCCTGGGGGGGGAATAGGCGGAATTTGAAAATTATAAACTTTAAGCACAACTACAAGCCGGGGTTAGCGTTAGAAATAAAACCGAGTCTGAAAGAGAGGGTGAAAACAAATCACAAGCAAATGAAGAGTGTGACATGGTGATTTGTTTTACCGAGGTTCGGTTCTTGCAAACCTACTCTCCGTTGAGGTGGTCACAAAGACCGGGTCTCTTTCAACCCTTTCCCTTTCTCAAATGGTCACCTAGACCGAGTGAGCTTCTCTTCTTAATCAATCGGGACACTAAGTCCCCACAAGGACCACCACACAATTGGTGTCTCTTGCCTTGATTACAGTTGAGTTGGGAACAAGAAATGAGGAAGAAGAAAAGCGATCCAAGCGCAAGAGCTCAAATGAACATGACAAAAATATCTCTTCTAGTCACTATTGCTTTGAGTGGAATTGGGACTTGGAGAGATTTTGATTCACTCTAATTGTCTTGAATTGAATGCTATAGCTCTTGTATTGAATGTGTTGGCTGAAAACTTGGACACCTTGAAGTGTGGTGGTTGGGAGTATTTATAGCCCCAACCACCAAAGTGGCCGTTGGGGATGGCTGCTGTCGAATGGCGCACCGGACAGTCCGGTGTGCCACCGGACACTGTCTGGTGCGCCAGCCACGTCACCCAACCGTTAGGGTTCGACCATTGGAGCTCTGACTTGTGGGGCCACCGGACAGTTCGGTGGTGCACCGAGCAGTCACTGTTTACTGTATGGTGCGCCTTCTGGCGCCTGCTCTGACTTCTGCGCGTGCAGTTGCACTGTTCACTGTTCTCTGTAGACTTTTGCAGACGACCGTTGGCGCAGATAGCCATTGCTCCACTGGCACACCGGACAATCCGGTGCTACACCGGACAGTTCGGTGAATTATAGCGGAGTTGCTCCCCAAATTCCCGAAGCTGAGCAGTTCAGAGAGAATCTCCCTGGTGCACCGGATAGTCCGGTGCGCCAGACCACGACAGCCTTCGGTTGTCTTTTGCTCTTTTCATTTGAACCCTTTCTTGGACTTTTTATTGGTTTGTGTTGAACCTTTGGCACCTGTAGAACTCATAATCTAGAGCAAACTAGTTAGTCCAATAATTTGTGTTGGGCAATTCAACCACCAAAATCATTTAGGAAAAAAGTTTGACCCTATTTCCCTTTCACTAATTAATTAGCCAAGACTAGATCCATAATATTCCTTATGGTTGCACTGTTTTCTCGGGTGGTCGCTGTAGGATCTAGGACACCAGCTAGAGGGGGGGTGAATAGACGATTTTAACTAAAATCAAAGGCACTAAAGAAATTTAATCAATACGACAAGAGATATAAATTTCCTAACTATGATAGGCAAGCAAACTATAATGAACAATTATGGCAAAAATATAAATGATAGACAATACACAAATTAATAACTACTTGCAAAGTAATAAGTAAATAGTGAAGAGAATGACATCGAGATTTATCTCGTGGTATTGGTGATTTGCCGATCACCCCTAATCCACGTTGAGGTGGAATTCTAGCTCTCACTTACTCCTCTATCAAGATGCGGCTTGGTCTTTGAGCCAAGTGGACAAGAAATCACTCAATACCTCGATTCCACTAGCGTCGCCTTTGTCGCTTCAGCGAGGTGGGTGCGAACCCTTCACAATCAACACCACGACTCCTCCACAACCTTTACAGAGAGCTCGACAGAGACAACACCCGAGCCGTCTAGGACGCGGCAACCTCCAAGAGTAACAAGCCAATGAAACTTGCCTAGTGTACCACCTAGTGCCTCAAGGATCACCAATGGATATAAATGCACTATGAGTTCTCAATCACTCACTAGAATGCAATCTCAAGCAAGGAGTGTGAGAGATTGAGTTAGAGGATCACAAATGAGCTCAATGTGTGCTAGGAATGGACAAGAGAGCCCTCGCACACGAGCTCCACTTCTATTTATAGCCCCCATCTCAATACTAGCCATTATGTGCAACTAGCACAACTTCTGCGCACACGCGGACGGTCCGCGCCCTACGGTCGGACGGTCCGCGCCGTACGGCCGGACGGTTCACCATACAAGTAACGACTATAATTCCCATTTGAAACCTGTTAGTGCTGTCAGAAAAAGTCATGTCTGGATGGTCCGCCAGCCCAGACCGGATGGTCTGGGACCTATCAACTTGAAACACCAGAGCACTGACCAAGTTGAAATTCATGGACAGACTGTCCGCCCAACATGACCAGACGGTCCGCCCCTGGGAGTAAGTATTGTCTGGGCTAAAGCCCCGGACGGTCCGTAGTACAAGAGCCGAAAAACACACAGTCCCTGCCCAAATCCATTTTGGCACTTGCGGATGGTCCACCAACCCTGGCCGGATGGTCTGCACAAGAACACAGAGACATGTGCAGCTGCAGACCCCTCTAGTAAGGTCACGGATGGTCCGACCTCTTGGTTCGAATGGTCTGCCGACCCCTGAACTCAGTCATTTCCTAAACACGCTATACAAAAGATTTTAACTCTCGAAAAACGAAGCGTTGTTAGTCCTCATGCAAATGCAACTCTATATGCTCTATGAGGCACTATGTTTTACACTGATCAAAGTCATTGACCCCTCTATCTAGTCTACTAATCCGGTCAGTTTCTTCTCTAAACTCCTGATGACCGGCAAAAGCAAAATCTATGTTATACATGTTGGGGCCTTCCTCTTCCGAAGGTCCTCAAAAACATGACTGACCATATGTTTTTAGTATGACATGTATTAGTACAAGGGGCTTCGGCTTCGGGATGAAGGTCTTCTCTCATAACAGGGTGAAGATGTAGCCAGAAGGTGATAAGAATGGACGACGAAGCTATAGCCGAAGAGCTTCGGCTTGATGTGATGACGAAGACCAAGAATGATGATGACCGAAAAGGGACAAAGACTATTCAGTCCTTAATGATTCGTGTTATGATTATAGATGAATGTCAGTGGCATAAATGTACTTTTACTCAGGCTGTGTCCCGTGCCTATAAATAGATGAACAGTAGAACCATACTGTTCATGCTGATTTGTAATCACTCTCTCGCGTCTTCACCTTCGAGCAAGCCAAAGGTATCAATGTAATATTAATACTGCTAATATTCATATATGTTTTATGGAATGCAAATATAAATGAATTAATGAGATGCAGTTACTGTCTTTATCCTTTCGCATTCCTATTCACATTTTAAATGATGAAGGTATGTCCATTTTGACCTTCATCTGATGAGCATTATACCCATGTGGAGATAATGCTTCGGAAGATGAAGGTCCATAATAATTAACAATTGTGTTGCCTTGTTCTTGACATACATCATTTGAGAACAAGTGACCAACAATACCTTTGCCTTCACTTGATCCACAACCAATGCTTATAAGTCTCCAAGACTTTTCTGTTCTCTGTGGTCGAACCTGCATTCTTATTTCTCTAAGAATTGTTAGTCCAGAAGTAGTTGTTATTAATTACGAAAACACCACTAAGGGGCCTAGGTGATTCACAATCTCCCCCTTTTTGGTAATTGATGACAACACTACATATTTCATACGGAGTAGATTCAGTTTTTCAAATCTTCCTTACACACTAGGTATAAGACGGATCTGAGATGAGTTTCGAGTGACTTATCTTGATTTAAAGTTCCATCTGAAATATAGATAAGTCAGGACAGAATCTCAAAGTGTAGGAATAGCACCCCCTACATGTGTGCATAATACATCCAGTTGAAGACTTTACACACATAATATATCAAAGTTTTGGTGGAGATCTTCCTACAATCATGGTTATCGAGGTATATAAGTATAATATATAAGTCATAGGCGCAACAAATGCAACCACACCTTGATTAACCATTCACATGATACTTCGAACTAATAGAACCATGAGAAGTTAACAACATGGTACATAGTTCGAAAGCAAACAAATAACATTTGTTCATAATCAATACAAAAGATGCATAAAACATAGGCATAATAAACATGCACATGCAAATGTCTAAACGTCCACATGCGCATGCGCGAGCTCCCCTTGATTGTAAAATCCCCACCTTCATCTTTCTCCCCCGTTGGCATCGATTGCCACAAAGGAGGGGTCGCACTTGGCACCTAGCGGAGGACGCGATTACATGCTATAATAATGAGAGCTAAAGCTGTCAAAGATGGAGGTGAACTGGCTGAAGTCATTTTGATGCTGCTGCTGCCTCTCATCAAGAGTATGGATGCTGTCACTAGTAGACAGAGTCTTAAACTGATTGGACAGAGCACCCATATTGTCCTGAAAACTCTGTTGCATATTGTTCATTTTTCTCATGATAGGATCATGAACAGTATCCTGAATATGAGAGCGAAGATAATCAAACTGAGAGTGCATCCCATCCAGATGATTATGAATGGCATTGAACCTAGTGTTTAGGGCAGAGTATTGGCCATCAAAGTGAGTTTGCATGGCATCAAATCTGCCGTCCACATGCGTCATCATGCCCTGAAACCTTCCATCCATATGAGTCTGGAGCCTGTGCTGCATCTGCTAGAAGTAAGGATCAAAATATCTAGGACCAGTATGCCAGAACTGTCCATGCCGAGGAGGAGGTGGAGGATGAGGCATCTGCTGAGCTGGATCATCTTCAGGATTAGCAGCATAATCATCTCTAGGGGCTCCCTCCTCATCAGGGAAGGGGGTGAGACGCCTAGTGAGAAAACCAATCTCATTTTTGAAATGCCTAAATGGAGTGTGAACTCCAATCTCATTTTTGAAAGGCCTAAATGGAGTGTGAACTATCTCACACCGCCCCTCAAATATGGTTTTAGCCTTAATCAGAGCCATTATATAAGGAGCATAGGCCAGATTCTGATTCTTGTCCATCTTAAGGTCGTTAAGCTGCCTCATCATGAATAGAACCACATTCATAACCTCTCACTTCATCACATGATTAATAATGTTCCAGAACTTATCTTTGATCTTGCTTTTATCCCCACTCTTGGGAAGAATAGCGACCAATGCAATCTTATTTATAATAGCAAGATGTTGCCTCGACCCTAGAGTCTCACCAAATCTCCTAGGGATACCTAGCTTCGCAGGCTCATAATATTGAACATAGTCTTCAAACTGCACCTTAGTATATAAATCAACCCCATTAGAGATCACATCATAATCCAGATTGTTTGTAGAGCAAACTCAGCAAAAGTGGCAACATATATTTTAAACCATGTCATCCAAACAATCAGTAGATCTTCAATATTTATCTCGGCGGTAGAAAGAAACTGCTTAACTGCCAGTTCACTGTAATCACTTCTCTACCCCATGAATGCATACAACCCACATGCCTGAAATTTAGCAATTAAGCCCTCCATTACTGACTAACCCTGCATATAATCCCAGTCTATCACCTGATGCTTATGGAATTTAGTGTCCATAAGAGTTCCCCAGAAGACATCAAACTACAACTGAGTAAGAAAATATTGAATATTTGTATCACAGAGAAGAGTGAACTGGTCAACAGACCTTCTGGAGGAATACTCAGCCATAGAAAACCTCATCTTTGGATACATTCATCCTATGATGTCAATCGGGTAGTCAGGATGTGTGTGAGGCGCATTCTCAGTATCCAAAGAAACACTGCCCCTAGCTGAAGATTGGGCCTCAGAATCAGTGGCATGATTATAAACAGTATCATTTGCACGACGACGCTTGGATAGAAAGTGTCATGCAAGCTTCTTCTTCAAACCACCAATACCACTATAATAACATATAAAAGAATCCCAACAATCAATAGACAATCACTGGAAATATTGCAATTTGAAAGGGCTGATCTGCTAGAAGGCGGATGGTCCGCACTAGGGGGTTGGACGGTCCGTGCAACCATAGCCAGACGGTCTGTGCCACCCAGGCTGATGGTCCGCGACTGTCCAAAGGCGATTTTTACAACCCCAAATCGCCCCAATCTTTCAATCAAAAAAATTGGACAGAATATCCATCGGAATCAAACCAAAATTTTGCATTAAGTTCATAAGGAATATCATGAACAATTGCACCAATCAATTTGTTGAAACGTCCATCCAAAATCAGATCAGAGACAAGTTTGTAGAAACCCTAGAATATGCAATATTTGAACAAATTTCTTGAGAATTTGGAATACCGAGAGGAAGACATGGTTGATGAATTCCAAGGACTCTCCCGGAAAGTCCACGTGCGAATCCGAATCTCCAAAGTCTCACAAACGACAAGACACTCATTGACATGGAGAGTGAGAGAGAGACAAAGCAAATGGGTGAAAATGACCAAGGGTCTGCCTCTGCTCGAGATATCATCCTGTCGCGGACGGTCCACTGGGGACGGTGGATTGTCCGTGACCTAGAAACCCTAGACTATCTGTTCTGTCTCTCGGACTATCTAAAAACTAATACCGTGGACGGTCCGCGATCACAGCCCGGACGGTCCGTGGCCTGACACTCAGATTTCCAATCTCTGCTTGTTTTCTGATTCCAAATTTCAAAATGGGTTCTTTACTTGAATATGGACATTTTGACCGATCCAAGGGTTAGTATGCTTGCATATATACATAATATAATTGCATGATTACAATTTTCACACAGATTCAGAATTATGCAAGAATAAAAATTCATCAAAAATAGCTAATAAATAACCTAGAAAGCACATTCTAGAGCACAAATACCATGCATTACATGTGTACTCAACTTCAAGCCACATTTGAGAGATCAATCACATTCATTTCACTTTGCAACTTGCAAAATATTGTTTCATCCAACGGTTTTGTGAATATATCCCGCTAATTGATCATCCGTCCCAATAGAATAAATAGAAATATCCCCCTTTCCAACATGATCTCTTAAAAAGTGATGTCTTATATCAATATGTTTCGTTCTTGAGTGTTGGACCGGATTAGTAGCCAATTTCACCGCACTCTCATTATCACACATGAGAGAAACAATCTTGAAGGAAATTCTATAATCCAATAGAGTCTGCTTCATCCACAATAATTGAGCACAACAATTATTGGTCGAAATATATTCTGCCTCGACGGCAGAGAGAGCAACCAAGTTTTGCTTCTTAGTGGACCATGAAACAAGAGACCTCCCAAGAAATTGACAACATCCAGAGGTGCTCTTCCTATCAACTTTACATCCAGCATAGTCTGAATCCAAACATCCAATTAATTCAAATTGAGCACCTTTGGGATACCATAGACCAATATTGGGGGTATGCTTTAAGTATCTTAGAATTCTTTTTGTGGCTTTCAAGTGAACCTCTTTAGGTGATGCTTGAAACCGAGCACACATGCAAACGCTAAACATAACATCGGGCCTAGATGCGGTAATGTAAAGTAAACTACCAATTATTGAACGAAAGAGTTTTTGATCAACGATTCCTCATCCAAATCAAGATGACCATTTGTAGCCATAGGAGTCTTGATTGGCTTTGCACTTTCTAAGCCAAACTTCTTGAGCATGTCCTTCAAATATTTAGATTGACTCACAAAGATTCCATCTTTCGATTGCTTAATTTGAAGACCAAGAAAGAAACTCAATTCTCCTATCATAGACATTTCAAATTCCTTTGAGATCATTTTGCCAAACTCCTCACAAAACGACTCATTAGTTGATCCAAAATAATATCATCAACATGAATTTGACAAACAAATAAATCTTTACCAATCCTTTTAGTGAATAGAGTAGTGTCAACCTTCCTAATTTTGAAGGCTTTGGAAAGCAAGAAATCCCTAAGCCCTTCATACCAAGCGCGTGGAGCTTGCTTAAGCCCATAGAGAGCTTTAGAAAACTTGTACACACGGTTAGGTATTTTGGGGTCCTCAAAACTAGGAGGTTGTTCCAAATACACTAGTTCACTAATCTTACCATTTAAGAAGGCACTCTTTACGTCTATTTGATAGAGTTTGATGTTATGGGCACAAGCATATGCAAGGAGAATTCGGATAGCTTTTAATATTGCCACGAGAGCAAACATCTCATTGAAATCCAATCCTTCTACTTGAGTATAAACTTGTGCCACTAATCTTGCCTTGTTCCTTACTACCAAACCATCTTCATTATGCTTGTTGCGAAACACCCATTTGGTACCAATAACATTGTGGTTCTTTGGTCTCTCAACAAGCTCCCAAACTTCATTACGGGTAAAGTTATTTAATTCCTCATGCATTGCATTTACCTAATCAACATCAAGTAGAGCTTCGTCTACATGGTTAGGTTCAATACAAGATACAAAAGAGAATTGTTCACAAAATGAAGCAATACGAGAGAGAGTTTGAACACCTTTACTAATATCACCCACAATTTGATTAACCGAGTGATCCTTTACAGTTTGAACACCCTTGGATTGACTCACAAAGATCTTCATTATACTAGTTGAAGCTTGAGAAGGGACCGAATGACTTGAAATATCTTGAACGTGATCATCCTCAACTTCATCATTTTGTTGGTTTTGGTGAGTTTCCTCATTTCATGTTGAAGAGGATGGAATGAAAACCACGCTATCATCATCATCATCATCTTCCTTTTGCTTTATTTCACCAATAGCCATAGTTTTCATAGCATTTCTCAATTGAATTCCACCAATATCATCAAAGTTATCATTTTCATCTTGAGGTCCATTTGTTTCATCAAACTCAACATCATATGCTTCTTCAATAATACCATGAGTTTTGTTGAAAACTCTATAAGCCTTGCCATTTGATGAATACCCAAGAAGAAAGCCCTCATCAGATTTCTTCTCAAATTTAGAGAGCCGACTGCCTTTCCTCAAAATATAGCATTTGCAACCAAACACTCTAAAATATGAAATATTCGGCTTTCTACCAATAAGCAATCCATAAGGAGTCTTTTTTAAGAGCTTGTGACAATATAGCCTATTTGATGCATGACAAGAGGTGTTTATAGCTTCGGCCCAATAAGAATCTGACATGTTATATTCTGCTAGCATAGACCTAGCCATATCAATAAGAGTCACATTCTTCCTTTCAACAATTCCATTTTGTTCCGGTGTATACTTGGAAGAAAATTCATGTTTTATACCGTTGTCATCACAATATTCATCAATTCTAGCATTTTTGAATTCTGACCCATTGTCACTTCTAACTTTCTTGATGTCAAATTCAAATTGATTTTGAGCCAATATAGCAGATTACTTGAATGTTTCAAACACATTAGATTTACCCTGAAGAAAATAGACCCAAGTGAATCTAGAATAATCATCCACAATTACGAGACAATAAGAATTACCACCAATACTCACAAAAGATGTTGATCCAAAAAAATCCATGTGAAGTAATTCCAATGGCCTATGAGTTGACATTTGACTCTTGTATGGATGAGTGTTTGCCACTTGCTTCCCAGCTTGGCATGAACTACACAATTTGTTCGTTTCAAACTTCACATCCTTCAAACCTCGAACTAAGTCATGCTTGGTTAATTGATTTAATTGTCTCATACCAACATGACCAAGTATCCTATGCCATAGCCATTCTAGTGAAGCCTTTGAGAATAGACAAGTTGTAAGCTTTGCCTCATTAGATGAAAAATCAACAAGATAAAGATTTTCATATCTAAAACCTTTAAACATTAGATTGCTACCATCAACGCTAGAGATGAGAACATCATCAACAATGAAATTGCAACTAAAACCTAAATCACATAGTTGAGCTACGAATAGCAAGTTGAAGTTTAGAGATTCAACTAAAAGTACATTCGATATGAAATGGTCATTTGAGATAACAATTTTACCCAAACCTTTAACCTTTCCTTTGTGATTATCTCCAAATGCGATGCTATCATAATTTGAACAACCTTCCTCACTCATTTGGGTGAACATCCTCATATCCTCGGTCATGTGTTGAGTGCAACCACTATCCAACACCCAATGATTCCCTCCCGCCTTGTAATTTACCTACAAAAAGGAATCAATCTCTTTTAGGTACCCAAACTTGTTTGGGTCCTTGGATGTTATTAACCAAGGTCTTTGGCACCCAAATGGCTTTCTTCTTACTACCAACAATTGAAGTGCCAACAAATTTAGCATGAACACCTTTTGCATTATGTGAAAGAATATATCACTGCTCTAAACAAGTAGAGGATACATTATTGAACTTAGGACAATTCTTCTTGATATGTCCCTTCTTGTGGCACTTGTGACACACCTTGTCACATTATTTCACAAACATGGTCTGCTTCACAAAAGCATTCTTGCCTTTCTCAGGAACATATCCAAGGCCCTCACGATTAAGTGAGCACCATTGACTTCCCAATATAAAATCCAAGTTAGCCTTTCCATCATAGGCCTTCTCTAGGTCATGAGTTAGAGCATTTACTTTCCCTACTAATGCTTCATTCTCAACAATGATTTGTGATTCATCACAAGCAATATTATCACTCACAAGAGAAATTTTGCATTTATCACAAATAAAGCTAGCAGGTTGTGGTTCACTTGTAGAACTATCGAGTAAGTCACAAGTGACTCCAACATGCTCGGTGACCACCACAACTTCATGCACAAGAGATGAGTTTTGAGCCTCCACAAGCTTCTCATAACTCTCTTTTAGATTGTTGTGGGAGATCTTGTGCTCCTCAAAAGACACTTGAAGGTTTTTGTATAATTCCTTCAAGGTCCTAAACTTTTATTTTTCTTTATGCATGTAGTCATCGGCCTCACCCAACATTCTATCAAGATCATCATATGAATACCCATCATCATCAAGATCATCAACATCATCATCATCGTCTACATCATTTAAATCGGTTATGATTTTTAACTTAGCATCACCCTTTGCCATGAGACAATGAGGAGATGAGAAGAGTGAAGGAGTGTAACACCCTGAATTTGGGGTTATAAAATTTCTTCTCTAATATCTACCAACTTCAGGTGTTACTCCTTTTCTCAGCTCTATATATTTCCTTTCTCTTCTTTTTAATAGAATTTTAGGTATTTATTTGAGAGGTGTATCATTTCTTTAGAATATTAAAACCTAGGGGAGACATGAAATGTTGCATCATGTTAAGCTTAAACTTTGATTTTGGTTGATGCACATGTTTGAAATATTTAAATTTGAATTTGTGGTTTGGATGGATTTGAATTCTAAAGAGAAAATAAAAGAAAATGGGATTAGAAATCCAGAAATAAAAAGGAAAACCAAAGAAGCCCGAGAGCCCCGTCCACCCACCCTTTCGGCCCAAGCAGCCCATTCCCCCTCCCCCCCCCCTGCGCCCTCTCTCTGCCATCTGGGCTCCGCCTGTCGGCACCGTCCCCCTCGCCCGCGCGCGCCCATTGCCTTTTCCCTCTCTGCCATCCCGGTCCCACCTACCGGCGCTGCCCGCTCGCTCGCACGCTTTCTCCCACTGACCCGTGGGCCCTGCCTGTTAGTCCTGTCCTCCCCAACCATCCCTGAGCACGACCCCCGCGCACGCCGTGGGCTCCACGCCCACGACGCACGCCAAGGCCGCACCCGCCCCACCCCAGCCATTTCTAGTGGCCCGCATCCCACTCCCTCTTACCCTCCCTCACTTGCACCCCCTGCAGAGCTCCCGTACTCACCTCACACCGCGCGTGCCAGAGGAGATATCGTTGCCGTCCGCCGTGGTCTCGTGCCTGTCCCACGGTCGCTGTCGAGCCCTCGCCGTATCCGTTGCCCCGGTGAGCTTCGCCTCGACATTAGCAACCTAGGACACCCCTCGGTTCGCCCCTCCTCCTCTATTTCTCTCTGTCCATGTTCACCGGCCCTTCCTCCGCGTAGCAGCAGCTCCGCCGCCATCGACCCGAGGCCTTGCCCTGTCCCTGCCTCCGTTTAAGGGTCCCGGTGTCCTCTCTCGAGGTAACCAACCTACCCCGCCCCTATTTTCCCCGTGTCTGCCCTCGGTTGTGCGCGATTGCTTGCCCGAGTAGAGCTGCGTAGCGCTAAGCCACCTCACCATGGACCGCCACCCTCCAGCGCCCCTGTGCCGGTGCTGTGCCCATGGCCGCGTTTGCAACATTCCCCCGAACCTCCCTGAGCCCTTCCCATCGCCTTAGAACTCCCGGTGTGCCCGCACCCTCGTCTCCAGTGGAGCTCCGCCGTGGACTCGGGCGGCGTCACCGCTGCCGTCCAAGGAGCCCCCGCTCAGGCTGGCCGTTAAATCCCCGGCGTTCATCTCAGATCAGATGGCCCAGATTAAATAGATCAAACCTTATCCTAATCGTCCGCTCGGGATCCGGTCGCTTGGGTTCGTCCCTCACCCGCGCCCCTGCCATCGAGCCCGGCTTGTCAGCCCCGCTGACCCGAGGCTGCTGCCCTCCCTACCCCACCTGTCAGCCGTGCGCGCCCGCCAGCGCCCTCACGCTCGCCCACCAATCAAATCTCAACTGTTGATCCGAGATCCAACGGCTGAGGGAGCTTGATACCCATTCGGTTGGCTGTTTTGTAAAAGAAACCCTCATTTCCCTGGAATTAGAACCCGCCGTCCAGTTTTCTTTCAGCCGAGCCCCTGGTTTCTTGCAGAGAGGTCCCTGGTCTTTATTTTAATCACATAAATGGGTTTAATTTAGTGTTTTTAAATCCTAAAACTTGTAAATTTCATATCTTTTGCATATGAACTCCAAATTAGGTGGTTCAAATTGCAAAATGTTCATAATGTTATTCTCTATCTGTTTAAATGATATTCACCCACTATTTGCATGTCTTAATTTTGTGGCTAGACTCTAGGTTAATTTAAAGTGATAGAATAGTTATTAAAGGTAAGATAAAAGTGAAACCCTAATAAATGAGCAAATGCTTAATTTTGTAGATTTTTATTTCAATTAATGTATGGTCCCATCCTTGTAATAACTTTATCTAAATAAGTAGTTCACTAAGATAGATATAACTAAGTAGTTAATCTACTGAGATAGGTAGTAGTTGGAGAACAACAAACCACTAGGTATATTAATCTACCCTAGAACTTAGGGTTCACTTGTGTGTTTGTGCTTTTCCAATGAACCTGTTTTTACTTTGTTGCATATGATTGGTGTACTTTTCCTTTGTCATTTCCCAAGTGTGTTGAATGAATGATTGTTTTGCGTAGACAACAAGCAGTTCAGGGTTTCTGAGTGTGTTGCTGGAGACTTCCCTGAGCAGCAACGTGGTGAAGGCAAGTGTCCCCTGACCCATTACGTCGTATTTACTTTATGATTCACTGTCCCGCATACCATGATCAACCTAAGGATTGGCTAGTGTTCTGTTTTTTCTATCCTTGGTTATCCTTTGGGAATTGGTTACTATGATTAGTATCATGCTATTGCTATACTTTAATCAATGAACATGATGAGAACATTTATGATACATTGATGATATCTTGATTATGATGATGAACTAGTGATACTTTAGGGGACTCGGGCTATTTCCCGAGTACCTCTCCGTAAGGACCTGTTCGTTCGATGACCATGGGGGTGGAATGGGACACCCTTAGCTGATTAATTAGAGGAACTTGGGGTGTAGTTGGCTTTGCCAATGTGTCGTCAATGGGGACTGGGGCATAGTGCTTGCTCCGCTAAGGGTGGGTGCTAAGGTTCATTCGTTTTGGTTTTGTTAGTCACCCACCTTAGGGAGGAATACTATGTTTGTACGACTGGTGAAACCTAATGGGCGACTACACACCAGGGGAATCTTTGTAAAGGCTATGTAGTGTATCCATGGCCATTCACCTCGATAGTGAAGATCGGGTCGGTACAACCTAGGCTAGGAAGGGATCACGACTTGTTGGTAAAGTGTGCAACCTCTGCAGAGTGTTAGAAACTGGTATATCGGTCGTGCTCATGGTTATGAGCAGCCTTGGGAGCTCCTTGGATTAGAGTAACTCTAGATACTTTTATGTTGATGCTTAATGATGATGATTATCTCTATGGTTCTTGTTATTTCCTATTGGAGGGAGTGCCATTTGGGTAATAACTTGGGATTATTATTAAAACCTAGCCTTCTACTAGTAATAAATACCTGGCCAACTAAAAGCAACTACTTTGAGCTTAACCCCACATAGAGCTAGTCCACTTTAGCCAAATGGGACATTTGCTAAGTACGTTGATGTGTACTCACCCTTGCTTCAAAACACCAAACCCCAGGTTGTTCTCATTGCAACCAGTGCTCAGGAGAAGATGAAGTCAACATGTAGGACTTTCAGGAGTTTCAAGACTTTGATGAGTTCTAGATTATATTAGTGGCAAACCCCCAGTCAGCTGCCTGCGTAGGCCTTATCGTACTACGTTTCATATTCACACTTTGATTTTGATTATGACTTAAGTTAATGTCTCTGTGGATGTCTTGGACATCTTGATGTAATAAAGTACTATTTCCGCTATTATTTTGAGTAATGTGTGATGATGTCCAACTATGTAATCGCTGTGATCCTGGCACTTATATGGTTCACATTCGGGTTGCCTCCAAAATCAGGTGTGACATAAGTGGTATCAAAGCCTTGCTGACTATAGGATCGCTAACCTAGACTAGAATGGTCGCCTTAAGTACTATAGACCTTTATTCTCACCTTGACCTTTGGTGTCACTTCAAAAGTTGGTCATCTTGACCAATTCTATGTTATACTACTACATATATACTCACCATACAAAATCTTTATCTTATTATGCTTTTGGTTTACTTGCTGGTCATATAGTTCTGTTCTCACGCTTGTGCTTACGACATCTTTTGTAGATGGCCCGTCTTAGATGCACTGCACGTAAGTAGGTGATCCCTTTCTTGCCCTCTCGCCTTGCGGAGCATCCACTGCACCGCACGGTGATAGGACAGTTGAGTCACCTAGAGAGACTGCATCGTTGCCTGCACGAGGAGCAGAAGCACTGACGTCAGGAGCGGGAGTAGCAGGACTCCTCCACCTCGCCTCAGTAGGAGCTGGAGTCTAGGAGGCACCCCTCCTCTGTGCCTCAGCTAGAGGTGCCCCCTGCACCAACATAGGGCACCCTAGCTACTAGAGGAGACTCCAACGGAGACAATGACGGTGGCAGTTCGAGCCACAACATGGAGCCTTCAGAGGAGCAGGAGCTGAAAGGATGGATCACCCAACCTATCACTCGTGACGCCACTCGTGGTTGTCATTTCCACCACGCTTTCGACACCTTGCTACGTTGGGCCTTCAACCGACACACTTGGTCGATCGAGTACCACTATGTAGTCTACCAGCACAGTAGTGGGTTATACTCAGACCAATGGGAGGCTACCTGCTTGGTGTGCCATTCGGACGATGATCTCTAGGGTGCAGAGGCCTACTAAGAGCATTATTCTATCACTGAGCGGGACATTGCCGAGGCAGTCATGCAGGATGCTGCACGACGTGCACTTTCATAGTACTATTTGTTGTTTAGTGGGGTGGCTGACAGTCTCGACCTGAAGTACTACCCCCGCCGCTCGATTGGCAGTACCGGAGGTGCATGTGATTGTCTCACCAGTTGGTGAGGGCAATCCTAGATTGAGCAGAATGGTCAACCTAGTCACTGTGCTCAACACTTAGTTGGACCATGCCCTTGACGAGTTGGGCAAGGCTCGAGCGGAGATTGCGGAACTATGTGATGAGCGCACGGGGCGCCACCATCAGGAGGATGGTTCCCCCACCCCTGTTGGGACTCAGCACCCTTACCGCTCGCCACCCCGTGGTCGTTATGCTTATGGCACCCCTGACTACAGGACCTAGATCAACTTGGAGCCCTAGATTGCTAGTGTCGAGTTTGTAATAAATGTTTAAGTCATCTGACTTGGTCTTAGTCAGTCATAGTTAGTCAGGATAGTTTGCTTATCATGTGTCTCTATGTTTGTCGTGATGAACTTATGATGGATTTGGCTCTTTGTAATGATTGTCATCAAAGTGTGAGTGTCCCCTGCAATTTGGTGTAGTTATTAATAAAGTTAGTTATTTAGTTGGGCAACCTTTTACTTCCACTTTCCTCTTTATCTAAGAAGTGTGTTTGGCTGTGTTGAAAGTCAGTGAAGTGCTCATTTGTTCAGTATTATGAAGACTTCCATGTACCTTTCCTTATGCTGAAAGACTGCAAGGCCAGTTATGATGTGTGAATGCTTTCTAAAGATGTCTAAAATAGGCACCAAGGTGGAAGGCGTGCCCAGCAAGAGCAGCATGCCCCACAAGATGAGGCACCCCAGCAGTAGTTGCCTCCACCACCACCCCAATGATAATAGAGCAGATGTTTCTCATGTAGACTCAAGCAGTTCAAGCAATTGGGCAGACCCTGGCAGCCATGCAGCAAGTGCAGCAACAACCTCAGCCTCAGCCGCAAGTGCAGATGCCGCAGATGCCAAGAGACAAGCGTGCAGAGTTTATGAGAGGTTATCGCCCTGTGTTTTCCCACTCTGTAGACCCCATGGACACCAAAGACTGGCTGCGCACGGTGGAGCCGGAGCTGCATATCGCTAAGTGCAATGACCAAGAGAAGGTTTAGTATGGTCCCCGTCTGTTAAGGGGAGCAACACAATCCTGGTGGGAGTCCTACCTCGCCACCCATGTCAACCCTGAAGCCATTACCTGAGAGGAGTTCAGGGATAACTTCCACCAGTACCACATTCTTGAATGTTTGATGATAGTGAGGAAGGAAGAATTTTTGGCATTGAAGCAAGGACCCCTGTCTGTCAATGAGTACATGGACAAATTTCTGCAACTATCTTGCTATGCACCTGAGGATTTCAACACTGATGCCAAGAGGCAGTACAGATTCTTGAGAGATTTGGTTGACCCCCTACACTACCAGTTGATGAACCATATCTTCCCTACCTTTCAACATCTGATCGATAGAGCTATAATGACTGAGAGGAAGCACTGGCAGATGGAAGACTGGAAGCGCAAAATTGGTGGATCGCAAACTAGGAGCAACAGCTGTCCTCGTTTCTCAAGCAATCCACCCTAGCAGTTCAAGCAGAGTCACCCTCAGAGATATCAACACCAGCGCTAGAATCAGTGTCTGCATCAACAACAATTTCAGAGGCAGTTCCCTCAACAGCAGCAACAGTAGTACCGCCACAACAACCAACTGGGAGGAAACCAATACCAGAGACAGAACAACCAGGCACCTTGCCTTCCTATCCCAGCAACCAATCAGAGCAACCAGGTAGCCCCAGCGCAAGAAGGAGGCCGAGGATGTTTTCACTGTGGGGAATAGGGCCACTGGGCGTGCATTGCCCAAAGAAAGCAGCTCAACAGCAGTTAGCTCCTAATGCCCCAACAAGGGGCAAACAACTGTGGATAGCCGCATGCTCAGTATGAAAAGCTGAACCACCTGGAGGCCACACAGTTCAGGAGACCACAGGAGTGGCACTAGGTACATTCTCAGTTGAATCTCATTCCGCAAATGTGTTATTTAATACTGGTGCCACACATTCTTGTGTGACTGCATCATGGGTAGAAACACACAACATGCCAGTAGCACCTATGTACCCGCCTGTGAGGGTTAGTTCAGTTGGTGGGAGGACCCAAACAGATAAATTTTTCCCATGTGCAAGAGTTCAAATAAGGGGGATAGCATTCCCCGCTAATTTGATAGTAATGGGTACCCGGGATGTAGACATAGACGTCATCCTAGGGATGAATTGGTTGACCAAGTACCAAGCATGCCTTAGCTATGATAAGAGCACTGTGAAGTTAGTGTCCTTGTCAGGATAAGAAGTGTTGGTGGAGTTGGTCTTGTCTGGACCAAGGAAAGTAAGCTATCACCAGATCACTGCCCATAGTGAGGCAGTCAATCCACTCGAAGCCATCAAAGTAGTATCAGAATTCCCAGATGTGTTCCCTGAGGAGTTACCAGGCATGCCACCTAAGAGAAAAGTTGAATTTGCCATAGAGTTCGTCCCAAGCACTGCCCCCATTTCTAAAAGAGCTTACATAGTGTTCGGACCAGAATTGGTGGAACTCAAGAAGTAGATAGACGAGTTGTTGGAGAAGGGATACATTAGACCTAGCACCTCGCCTTGGGCCGCCCAGTGTTGTTTGTGGAAAAGAAGGATGGTACGAAGAGGATGTGTATAGACTACCGAGCTCTGAATGAAGTCACTATCAAGAACAAGTATCCCCTGCCTAGAATAGAAGATCTATTTGATCAGTTGAGAGGAGCCAGTGTGTTCTCAAAGGTAGATCTGCGGTCAGGTTATCATCAGCTCAGGATCTAGCCTTCGGACATACCGGAGACAACATTCATCACCAAGTATCGGCTTTATGAGTACACAGTTATGTCCTTCGGTCTGACGAATGCGCCAACTTTCTTCATGTACTTGATGAATAGTGTGTTCAAGGACTACCTCATAAATTTGTGGTAGTGTTCATCGATGATATCCTCATGTATTCTCAGAATGAGGAAGAGCACGATGAGCATTTGAGGACGGTGTTGCAACGGTTATGGGAGCATCAGTTGTATGCCAAGCTGAGCAAATGTGAGTTCTGGATCAGTGAAGTCCTGTTCTTGGGTCATATCATAAACCAAGATGGGTTAGTTGTGGATCCAAAGAAGGTAGCAGATATTCTGGACTGGAAAGCACCGAGAGATGTCTGTGGGATCAAGAGTTTCATTGGAATGGATGGATACTATCGACGTTTCATTGAAGGTTTCTCCAAGATTATGAGACCAATGATAGCCCTACTGGCAAAGAAGGTTGAGTTCAAGTGGACCCCAGAGTGCCAAGAGTCCTTTGAACCATTAAAGAAGAAGTTGACTACAACACATGTGTTGATTCTACCTGATGTTCAGAAACCATTCTTGCCTTATAACTGTGAGCATGACTGATATACCATTTTCTAACACTCTGCAGAGGTTGCACACTTTACCCATGAGTCGTGATCCCTTTTTGCCTCGGGTCGATCAAACCCTCAAACACTACCAAGGTGAGTCGGTAAGGTTTCACTACGTAGCCTTTACAAAGATTCTCCTGGTGTGTAGTTGCCTGTTAGGTTTCGCCAGTCGTACAAACAGAGTACTCCTCCCTAAGGTGGGTGACTATTTAAACCAAAATGAATGAACCTCGGCACCCACCCTTAGTAGAGCAAGAACTGTGCCCCAGCCCCCATTGATAGCATAACGACGAAGCCAACTACACCCCCAAGTTCCTCTAATTAATTAGCTAAGGGTGTCTCATTTCACTCTCAATGCATGAACATTCCAGGTCTTCAATGCATGAACCACTACTGCCAATTCTAGGTCATGTGTGGGATAATTCCTCTCATGAATCTTCAACTATTAGGAGGAGTATGCCACTACTCTCCCTTCTTGCATTAGCACACATCCCAGTCTAGTGTAAGAAACATCGCAATACACTGAGAATGGCTTGTGAACATCTAGTAGGATCAACACCTGTGCTGTAGTCAACTTCTTCTTCAATGCTTCAATTCAAAGGACTCCTGGCACTCTGGGGTCCACTTGAACTCAACTTTCTTTGCTAGCAGGGCTGTCATTGGTTTGGCAATCTTGGAGAAGCCTTCAATGAAACGCCAATAGTATCCGACCATTCCAATGAAACTCTAGATCCCACGGACACCTCTTGGTGCTTTATAGTCCAGAATATCTGCCACCTTCTTTAGATCCACAGCTAACCCGTCTCGGTTTATGATATGACCTAAGAACAAGACTTCACTGATCCAGAACTCACATTTGCTCAGCTTGACATACAACTGACAATCCTGTAACCGTTGCAATACCATCTTCAAATGCTCCTTGTGCTCTTCCTCATTTTGAGAATATACAAGGATATCGATGCCAAGTGACATGAACTCAAGACTCCTGAACCAGATCACCAGGCTGGGCTGCAAAGGGTGCTAGGGGTTGACCATCTGGAACCTTGATGGGAACATGGTGTCTGCACGCAGTGAGCCCCTACCCGGCGCACCAATTGTCAGTGTTTTGACCCAAGGATCCTACTGACTAGTGAATTAGTGTTGCGTGCCCTGGCCCAGATGGGTGATGCAATGAGACACAAGTCTTTATCTTGGTTTGAGCAAGAGAAGGCCCTACTTCCAGCAGAGGAAGGATGAGACTTATATTACTTGCACCTAAGTACTTGTAGTAGGGAATACAAGCTGTTTGGGAGAGGGAAAGGATCCCAAGTCCCTAGGGTTGATTGAGGCAAGTTCCAATATTAGCGTGGAGGTGAAAACCGTGAAGTCTTCTCCCTCCTACCTGAAACCCTAGGCTCCTCTATTTATAGCCTAAAGGAGAGCTACCAGGAGCATCAGAGCTTGTCACATATGGGAGAGGAGGTGCATCCGAGCCTCTGTAGCCAGCATGGTCATCGACATGGTCCTCGTACTTGCTGTTGACTTGAGTCGGGAAGGGGATGTCGGGTTCCTGTATTTGCATTTGTGACCGAGCAGAGAGCCAAGGCCAAGGTTTGGGGCTCGGACACGTACCCGAGCTTGTCCGATGGAGGATCTATCTGAGTCGTGGTGGTTGGAGCAGTGGTAAGTATGGCAAAAAGCTCTTTACAATACGTAGAGTATCCGACGTCAACTCTGCAACTTCTGGTGACGTCCAGCGTCCTTTTGTCGATACTATCAATGCTGAAACCATGCTCGGTGAGGCAGAAGCCTTCCCAAGGCCATGGCCGAGTCTGCTCTAGGGCTTGCAGTCGTGCAGGGAACAGTTGAAGGAGTGGCCTTGTGCGGGATTAGGGGGTAGTTAGCCGAGGCGAAGTTTCCTCCAAGGCTGAGGCCGACTTCGGGCGAGGCGGAGTTTCCTCCCGAGGGCCAGACCGTGCTCTGACGTATGCTCGTCCCATCCGGAGTTGTTTGAACTCTGTAGACGGCGTGGGGGATCAGTAGCCATTATTCCCGAGCATGCGTCATTGTAGTCGGTGAAAGTGTACAGGACCGCGGTCCTTTCCCTCCTGTTTGACTGTGGTGTCACGTGGGGTAGGTATTTGCATTGAATGCTCATGTCTCCGCGGTTCTCGGGACCCTTGATTAAGGCCGGGCTCGGTCAGGCGAGGCGAAAAAGATGTTCCCTGAAGAGGGGACCTCGGGCGGGACGAGGATTTCCCCGAGTGCTACCCTCGTCCGAGGGCAGGCTCGGGCGAGGCGGAGTTTGAGCGACCGCCGAGTGGGGTCTAGACGAATCATGGCGCATACTTTCTTGACCTCGGGGAATGTGTCTTATGGTAGTCTAGGGGTTAAGCGTGTTCAGGGGTGTAACCCATGTACCCCTAATTACAATATCCGACACATAGTTTCATAGCTATTCTAGGTGTTATCTTACAATTACTCTTCATTTCTCTCCTTCCGAAGAACTAGTCTTTGAAGCAAGAGATGAACATATTTGTACGCGATACAATCGTATTTGGTATTCATAAAAATAAATTTAATATCAATTATCAAAGTGAATATATGATCTACATATTAGATATTAAACTGATAAGATCAAATATTATAATTTATCTTAGCCAAAGGCCAAGAAAGATACGAGTTAAAAAAAACCGGCCTCTTTTTTATAGCTCGCTCGGTCAATTGTCTTACCTCAACTAGCGAGGTGGTAATATATGAGAGCTATGTGTGGTTTTCTATCATGTTGGACTGGGGTGCTATCTCATGGCCTATCTGTGTATAATTTATTGGGTCTGTTGTTACACGAGAAGCCGAACTACGCGTTTCGACTGTGAATCTGTGATGAACAACGTATGATGAATAAAATTCGTGCTTTAAAAGTAGATATAGAGAATTCTGGCGGGTACAGTGGCCGGCTGGATCTAGTGCGCCTGCGCGGTGTGCGGTTGGGCTGGCGATCTAGGAGCCACGTACGTGCCCGAGACTAGAAGCTTGGGCACACGCACACGCACTCGCAGCAAACAGCCCAGCCCACGTCTACGCTTTGCCGAAAGCACTGTGCGGGCCGTGTGGTTTTCGGACGGGATCACGGATGGGCTTTGAAGCTGCCATCGGTTTGTTCTATGGTTTAGGCCTGTACGTGGGTTCAGGAGAGCTGCAGCTCTGATATAGATTATGCAGCTACTAGAAAAATATATAGGGGCCAAAAATTAAAAAACAATAGAGAGTGCGGCACCTTCTTGATGTGATCTTTATAGTAGGGAGAATCTGGCTATAGAGAGAATCTAATTATCATGGAGATTACGTGCGTGGAAGATAAAAGAATTTATAGGATTTAGGATGTTGAAAAATGATGGTTTCTACTATCACAATGACTCAACCGATTACGTATTCACATTAATTTTGAATGGTTTTAACTAAAGCGATTATCATAAAAACAGGTTGAAAAGTTGGGCGTTTGGCAGTTTATAACAACTTCTGGTGGCTAAAATCTGAAAAAAGCTGAACAAACAGGACTTAGACTGTCAGAAATAATTTATGTCCGACGGTGTAACATTTATGTCTGACGGTTTAAACAGTCTGAAATTTTATAATTTACTGTTGTGCCTCTCCAAAGGCTCAAATGGAAGTGTCAGCTTCAATCACTACTCCCAAGTTGCTTCAGTTTTCAGGCGGGGGAGTGAAGGATTTGTGAATTAATTAAGAACATTTGTGAATAGTTCATGTTTCCGGTGCTGGTGCACACGCGCGTCCGTCCAGAGAGCCGCCTGGTGCCTGCTCGAGGTTATGCGGAGCCAAAGAAGAGGGCCGTGTGCACGCCGACGAATGGGCGTCGACGGTAGGTTGCATGCATGTGCCTGCATAGCCTTCACGTTCATGTGGGAGACGCAACACCGAGCCGCCTGGTTGGTTCCATCTGTCGGCCGTCGCCCTACGTACTCGAGGCCAGGGGGGGTCCGGACGAATGTTAAGCCTCCACCGTGATTGGTAAGCATAGTTAATCCTGGATTGATCCAATGATCTCACGGTTGATCTGCTGCTCAGTTCTGTCACTTTGTCCTTTCTTGCTAGGTTAGCTTCCACTTCCATATGCATGTGATCGCGTCTCCTCGCTCCGACGGCGCGCGAGCAGCTAGCAGCCCACCCACCACGCCTGTATTCACGTAAGAAGGGAAAATTGATTTTTAAAATAACTTTTGATGATTAATTATTGTTCATGAACATCCCATAATCGTGTCAAGTATTTAGCCTGCCTTTAGGTGCACTAGTTTTGGTTTAGTTTGCTACAAAGTTCATGTATTCAAGCGTAGAATCGCGGGTACGGTCGAAGACTGCTTGACGCACGTCGTGGCCACGTCTTCAGGTCGACCCCGCCATGAGCGCACATTGTGCATGTCGCACGCGAGGCCGAGAAAGAAGGCACGTCGTGTAGCTGCGATCGTGGCGGGGGAACTCATGTCGAGTCTTTTATCTCTACTACTTATTAAGTAAGCAATAGTAGCCTGCCTCTGACGTGTTCTGCCACTGTTACACGCCTTCTTCTAACATGTGGGCCCCATTCATACGCGCAACAAAATAAACAGGACTTACCCAGATTCATAAGCCACGTTCTGTTCCATCTCTCTCAGTGAGCAACTTATCATACACAGCTGCGCTTATAAGCAATGCTTCGTCACTCTCAATAGCCGGTGTGGCACTAATCAAACAAATGCCATGCCAACGCGCCTGTGTCGGCGGTTCGTACAGGCCAGTGATTCACGTGTGGACCAGAGGCCCAGGCCCAGCGGCGCCTAGCGTATGGCCCAACCTGTGGCCCAGCGTGCGGCCTCTTCAACCAACATCTTACCTAACCACCACCGGCGGACTCCCTTGCTCCCTCTCCATCTGACCGCGCTCGTCGTCCCCCGCCGGCCCGCCCCTTTCTTGCTCGAGCTGCCGCCACGCCCCCTGTGCCCCCTCCCTCCGATCCATCCACGACTGCGCTCGCTGCCCCCGCTCGAGACGCTGACACGCCCTCGTACGAGATCTGCGCCCCCTCCGCTCCATCCACGACCGCGCCCCCAAGCGAGTCGCCGCCATTTCGCCGATTCCCGGCCGCTGCCTAGGGTTTTGGTGCCAGCGCGGTCGGAGGGTTGTGCATGTGGGTCGCGTTCCCAGTGTCGCGTGCGGCGGCAGAAGGTGGAGGGAGTGGCGGTTCTCCGGAGAGGAGGTGAAGGAGGTTGAGGTGGTGGGTCTCCATGGAGCGAGATTATCAGATGCCGCGGCGGCCTTTGAGGAGGTAGTGGCTGTGTGGCCGTGTGGAGCGAACAACTGGCAGCGGCGGCGGGACTGGTGGAGGCAGCCATGTTTTTCAGCAGGCTCGACGACTCGCTCATGTTCAGGAAGCAGGTGAGGGGGCCAGCCGGATCTTGGTGCATGCTGTCTGTGAGTGTGGATCCTGGTAGCGCTTGGGAGGTTGATCTCGGCCTCTCGGGCGGGCGGGAGAGAGAAATGTTCCAGTTTTTTCTGCAATGCTTGGCTCCGGTGGCTCACGGATTGGGCTGCGGGTGGTTGCATGGATCTGCTTTTGGTTTTGGGTTGTGCTCATGGGGATTGAGTGTGGAGACTCCTGATCCCTTTTGGGGCAACTTAGTCTCCAATCAATTTTTGAACTAATAGTGCAGGAGCCACAGGTTTAAGGCTTTTAACCGTTTTGTGGCCTGTGATGTTTTCATAGGTGCACCTTGTGTTGTTAGGCTATACTGATACATACAAACACATGTCGAACTTTGGCCGGCCCTTTGCTGTGTTTCTTCTTTTGCCAATTCTCTATGAAGATATGCGAGGATGTGGTGTCTGCAATCACCTCTCTCTCTCTTTCTTTGTGCTGACCATAATAAGCTACTCCCAGGTAGATGCATAATTTGATGCATTGTATTTGACTCACTTCAGTTTGTGACTCCTCACATATCTTCAATATGATTTTATTTTGTTTAGGATGGAGTCACTTTGCGCAATTTACAATAGCTCTAATTAATAAAGACCCTAAGAAATCTAAGTATTCGGGTGAGTTCAATGACTATCTGCCTTTCTTAGTGCCTACATCTAAAATATCATGCTTTTGCTTGCCTTGTACAACTTCAGTTTACTGAAAGTAGTGTTTTATATACACTGCATCGGTTTTGGAAGAAAGAGCATGATTGGGGGTGGAAAAAGTTTATGGAGCTGTCAGAATTACACGATGGCTTTATTGCACAGGATGCTCTTACCATCAAAGCCAAACTTCAAGTCATTAGGTATCTATTTATTTGTGTCTTAGATTTAACATTAGCATCAATTATTCTCAAGTTAGAATTATCTGTTTACTTTGCATAACCATGTCTGCTTCTGCATTTAATATTTGAGGGAGAAGATAGACCGTCCATTTCGTTGCCTTGATGGCCAGTACCGAAGGGAACTAATTAGGGTGTATCTATCAAATGTGGAACAAATTTATCGGCGTTTTATTGATGAAAAAAGAAGGACGTTCAGCAGGCTGATTGAGGATAAACTCGGGTGGTCCAGGTTAGATAAACTTATGAATGGCAAATTAGTGTTTACTTATAAATGGCAAATTAGTGTTTTGTGATCAGTCTCATTTCCAAGCCATTTTTCATCTTTGATTTTTAGGCCTTTTGCAGTTTCAATGGATTTTGGCGAGCCATTTTTCATCTTTGATTTTATCTGAACAGAGACTTGAACTCGATATCAACTTTCAGTAGACCTACTAAGGAGCGATCTCCGTCCAATTATCTGCCAATGAATTTATGCATTGGTACTTTCTGATTCCTTTTGTTTTAGTACATTGTTTGTGACTAGCAGCTTTCAGATTGCATGAGATTTTCGATTTAGATATTTTCCACTAAGTTTTTGTGCCCACCGATAACGAATTTAGTTATTTTTCCTCAAGTTTTTTTCTGACAGAAAATGGCTTAGTTTTTTTGTAGAAGTTCTTTTCCCCGATAGAGAATGAATCGACTCCATGTTGTGAGCCATGTCACTGTCTTCACCAGCCACACCATTAACGCTTACACATGATAATTCAGCCTACAATTTGCATTAGAAAAATGGGTTTAGTATGATCTACCTGTTAATCTGGTTGTACAGGAACAACATGGAGAGAATTTGGCAGTGTCGAGTGATACCTTTGTGAGAATCTTGGTATGATCTGATTGTCTGATCTCTTCTTCAGTACCATGAACAGAGATAGTCAAGAAATTAGACTATTTCAAGTTCAGCGAGAGGGACTATATGGCACTGGAGGCGTCTTTCTTAGAGATTGCGATCTCAACATATATTTGGATGCCTAAATGTTTAGTTAGAAATTTACACCATTTCTAATAATTCTACAGTGATTGAAAATACAATCTACCTCAAAACTAATAACATCGTTAGGTAATTGATCTATGATGGTTATCATTTTTGTCTAATTTTTTGTGGTTTATATACAATAGTTGGTTGTGGAGCAAGACAGGAAATATGGGGGCAGTGCATGCTGCTAATGTTTAGTTCCGTTGTATTCTATTCTTATGTAAATTGCTAGCTACTACTTGTATCCTGATCATTGTAAACATTGTATGTTTTTGTACGGTGCACTTGCATACGTTCCTATTTTACTCTCTCTCACCTGCTTCTTTTTATGCTTCTCCTCCGGATGTATCATTGAACATAAAGACAAAGAAACATAAGGGCAATAACTATTGCCACTTCCTTGGTATTCCTTTTGGAATAGGCTTGTTGGATGTATTGAACAGTTATTTATGTTAGTTAATTGTAGGTGTTGTGGATTTCGAAGTGAGTTTTTTTGTTTTGATGATGCGACCCATAATTTCCTTGGTGTCAGTTTATTCTTTACATTATATGGGATGCCATATCTTATCCCTTTTCTCCGTCACAAAAGGCAGATCAAAAACATGGAAGACTATATGGACTGGAAGAATTCGTACCAATAATGAGACAAACCCCATTAAGAATAACTTAAATGGAATGGGTTTTGACCACAATTTTGGGCTTTGGTTTATGGCTCGCTGGCTTAAACCAGATTTGATGATTGAGAGTGGTGGTGCTTTCAAGGGGCACTCTACTTGGGTTCTGCGGAAGGCCATGCCAATTACTAGGATTATATCACTCTCCTACGCACCCTGAGAAATATCTTAAGAAGGGACCTGCATATTTGATAGAAACTGCACTTACCTCGATGGGTAGGATTTTGTTGATTTTGGAAGCATTGATTGGGGAAGACTATTGAGAAATCATGGCATTTCTGATTCTGAAAAGGTGCTCATTTTCTTTGATGACCACCAAAGTGAGTTGAAAAGGTAAAATCTATCCATAGACCTTTTCTGTTTGTTTTTATCTTGATCGTGCTAAACTATAATTCTGATTCAATGTATCATGGTTTTTTGTGTTTGATTACGCTCTTTTTGTCACCAATCCTAAGCATGAAAGTGACGAGAAATCAAACAATTATTTTTTATTAATACTTTTGTTTAAACATACTATGAATAGGTTAAAGCAAGCGCTAAAGGCTGGATTCAGGCATCTCATATTTGAGGACAACTATGATACTGGTACATGTGACCATTATTTCTTGAGGCATATCTATGATCCGTCATATATCAGAGGTTTGTGGCTTGTCACCTTAGACTCTAAATGTCCATGGTACAACTGGTCCATTGTGCAATAGATCCGTGATCAATCATACATCAGATCTTCATCTTCTTTTAATTAATTACAATGAATGTTTTTGTCAACATTGACCATAGAGTAACATACTTGTTTCCCCTTTGCTCATCTTATCTAAGATCCCTAGATTACCTGTGATGGAGCAAAGTTTTTTTTTATTAATTTGTAGCATTTTTTGCCTAAAGATTCCTTGTGATAGAAGTATAGTATCTCTACTACTTATCTCTACTATCTCTTAAGCGTCTATTGTAGGCGTCCACATTGCCTACGGTTCTGCCGTTCTGCATCCCGCCCGCCGCGCTCGTCTTCCCCACGCGCTGCGCCCGCCTGCCATCAACACGCACGCCCACTTCCATCCATGGCCTTCCATCCGTAAAACGTGCCTCCCCCAGGTGCCCCTTCCATCCATGGCGTCGCCGCGGTGAAATCCTGTCCCCCAGAAACCACGCCTCCCCCAGCATTCCATCCATGGCGCACGCACCGCACCCTCCTCCCCCTCTGCACGCCGCCATCAACACCTACAGTTGCGTCGCTCCACGGATCCCCCACCCTCCTCCCCTCTGCTCCCCGCCATCAACGCGCACTGCCTGCGTCGCAGATCCGGATGCCGTAGATCCGGATGCTGCGGATCCGCCTATCCACCATAAATGCGATCCGTGGATCCACGCGCGCCCACCTCCGCCACGCTTTCTCCGCGACACCTACCTCTCCCTGCCGCGACATGTGCCACATGGACGTCACGCTCACCCCCACGCGCTCCCCGTCCTGCAGCCCCGCCGCGAGTTCCCCGTGACCCCTGCATTTGCTTGCCGTGACAGGCGATGCGCGGACGCCACACGCGCCCAACTCGCCCACACCGTGCCAGCCGCTGCCACCCATCAAAGCCGCCCCCAGCCGTGACGTGCGATCGACGGCCGGAGCAGCCAAATCTACCGGGCCGATGACTGAATCGACTGGCACAGCGACCAAATCTACTGTCGGTGGGCAGCAGGCGATCCCCTGGAGGCCGGATCAGTGATTGGGGACTTGGAGGCGTGGGCTGCTGCTGGGGTTTCGGTGGAGGCTGCCGGCGTGAAGCATTGGCCACCGAGTGCTGCACGCCAACAGCCAACAGGGGGTACCGTGCAGGTGGGCAGAAGCAGCCAGCGACAACAGTAGGGCACAGGTAAAAGCGACAACAGTAGGGCACAGGTAAAACGATCCCCCCACTTTAGAAATTGCAATCCCTATTTTGATCCTCGGATGTGCGCCATCCACCCCTGGTCCATGGATGTATTTTCAATGAATTGGCTATCCTAGCTACAAGAAGAAATGGTAAGTTGAACTGAGTTAGAAGATAACTGATTTTTCAGCGTGGATAAATATTGTTTCTAACCAAGCTTTCTATCCTATATTTGCATGCTCTTCAAATGGATTTATATGGACCTTCCAAATACACTAGACATTTACAAGCAACCAAAGATACTCTCAGAGAAGAAGGTTTGCCTTGCCTTGAATACTTCTTGACTTATACAGACATTGTTGAGAAACAGACTAATACAGACATTGTTGATCTTGCACTTGCATGCCTCTATGTAATAGGCTAAACTAAGCAGCATTGTACAGGATACTGGTAATTTTGCACTTGCATTGTCTCTTCTTGCTAGGTAGAGTCCTACCCCATAGTCTGGAACTAGAAGAATTCTGATTTTCCTTTTAGGAATCAATGTCTATTTGAGCTTTGTTTGGTCAGAAATGCATTTGGATTTTCTACAAATTCCAGTTTTTCACATTACCATCTACTTGTTATACGTTGTTAGTTGGATTTTTCATCGAGACATGGACATATCGATGTCTAACAACTAATGAAGCTAACGTACTTGGTAAACCCCTTCTGTCGTTACCTCACATTCCCAGATAGGAAAATTTCTCCATCTGATGATGACTGGGACATGGCTGCAGCAATTTTTCAGTGCTTGAAAAAGTTTTATGATCTTACCGAGTTGCTCTTTGGTACTTCGTTTCCAACTTCAAATCAATTTTTATAGAGGGTTTTGTGAGATAAAGGATTTGCTAGAAAATGGTGTGTTCATGAAGTACGTACATAACTGATTGGCGACTGCTAAAGAAAATCCCTATATGGCATGTTTGTACTCTCTTCTCTAAAACTAAAAGTGATCCGAGAGCATGACAGAGTTTAGTAGAAGCTAAAGAAAATTACTCCATCTATTTCACACATAGCGTGCTTGCACATAATAGCGTCGTTTAGACGGTGTTCTATAGTTGCCTAGCATCTGAGCTCTTTAGTTTATGTTTATTTGGCCATACTGTAAGAGTCTATGTATATCAAGGTTACCACATTAGATGGCTTCAAGAAAGCTGTAACAGCACAGTTGAAAGGTTGCACCAATAGTAGTTGTAGCTGATTTATCTTGGTTTTGCATGATTTAGGAAACTTGGCACACACATATAGGTAGTGTCGTAATTGGTTTTGTATGTATTAACAAATATCAACTCCCAAATGGCATAAAGAATAGGGAAATGGGGACATTATAAAAAGCACCATGCGTTGTCAATAGGACGCACTAAATTAGATGTGTGAATTATGTTGGTTGATGGTTCAATCTCTCAAACTCTATGCTTTGCATGTTTGTGTCACTACATAACATGTTTTCTTTCAGGTTGTGAACACACATCTGCAGAGATAAAAAGGAGTGCCATCAATGGCAGCCACAGATTGGGCATGAAGTGTATCCACTATGAGATCAATGTGTTGCTTTTTCGTGTTTAATAATTTGAGTTATAATATATGGTTTGCTTCTAATGTTTTTATTTATTTTTTATTTTGGCAATGCAGGGGACATAACTCCTCCAACAGGGATTAGGCAGGCTATGGAGATGCAGGCTGAAGTAGAAAGGAGAATATGTGCCCAAGTCCTTGAATCAGAAGGGAAGAAACAAGCCCAAATCCTTGAATTAGAAGGGAAGAAAACTGCCCAGATCCTTTAATCCGAAGGTGACGACTTCATAACCCTTTTTATCTTTTAGCTCAATCAGGAGCTTCACGGTGCCAGGTCTTCATTTGAGCAAGCTCATTTCAATCTGGTGTATAATCCCTCCTTTTTTGAATTAGAATGCATCACACTCAGTTATTGAATTGTGCAATTACAGATAACCCCTCCTTTCCTTTCCATTATTTGAATTTGACAAAGGTTGCTTAGATCATGCCCTCTTTTTTACAGGTTCTTTCCGTTATCTGAATTATGCGAACGGATCCAAGAACACTAAAACAGCTGTCCTCTCCATCTTTGCTTAATTATATGATAGCTCCACTACTAACTGAAACTGCTACTGCTTAGCCACTACTACCTACTAACTGAAGCCACTGCTAACTGAAGCCTCTAACACAAATGCCTTGAGAATACCAGAGAGAAAGTAGGAGCTGACATTTCTCACACTGGTCAGGCATTTCCATTGAATTTTACTCTATATTTAATTGTTTTTTCCTGGGCTCACAAAGAGCAGAAGACATATCTTAATGAGCTCCAAAAGAAAACACCACCAGAGAGATGATATTTTATTAAACACATGCCCACACAAAAGAACTCCATATGTACCTCATCCCTATATGACAACAGTGATGTGGCTGACCCTGAAATTCATGCTATTTTTTTGACCATATCCTAGCCAAAAAACATCACTATTACTTTTAACTACCCTCCTTTTGGTGCTTTTCAGTTTGATCATCTGCTTTACTGCAGTCGAGCAGCGGAGGAACCTGGCGCTCAGGGGACAGCCAACCGTCGTGGTGCAGTACAATGGCTGGAAAGGCGACGGCTTGATTGCCGTCAGCTACGAGGCTCGTGGATTTGGTGTGAAGAGGCGAGTGCCCTTCCTTTCTTCGTCAACAGTCCCGTCTAATTGGAATTTGCTTAGGTCGTAACTTCTGACGAAATGGTTGTGCTTATTCAGGTCCATGCGCGGAGATGAGGCCAAGAGGGTCTGTCCTGGTATTAATCTTGTTCAGGTCCCAGTGGCGCGTGGCAAGGCTAACCTTAATCTTTACAGAAGTGCTGGTGCTGAGGTTGGTTCACCATCGCTGACTAATTTACTACAAGTTATAATTGCGCAGGACTTACATGGCATATTATTATAGAACAATAAGTCTATATTTTGCACCTGAACTTTCAGGTTGTTGCAATCCTTGCAAGCAAAGGGAAGTGCGAGCGGGCATCCATCGACGAAGTTTATCTTGACCTTACTGATGCAGCAAAGGAAATGCTCTTACAAGCTCCCCCAGATTCACCAGAGGGGATTTTTATGGAGGCGGCAAAGTCAAATATCTTGGGCCTTCCGGCTGTAAGAACGCTCTCACAGTTAGATTTGTTACTGCTCTGCTATTTGATGTAGCATGGTCATAGGCCATGATATATTCAGGATGCCAGCGAGAAGGAAAAGAATGTGAGGGCATGGCTTTGTCAATCAGAAGCTGATTACCAGGACAAGTTACTGGCATGTGGAGCTATAATTGTTGCACAGTTACGAGTCAGAGTTCTGGAGGAAACCCAATTCACATGCTCTGCAGGGATTGCTCACAATAAGGTTTATAATGAGTCGTAATAGTGAGTAGATGCTTTTCTTTCTGTTGACAAAAATGTTCAGTAGCCCATGGTTATTATCGTGTTAGTTTTGTTGTGCTCAGGAAATCAGCTAAGGTTCCTGTTTTTCTGTTTTCTGCATTCCTTTATTCCTTTCTCTTGCTATCTTAGTTTTCCACTCATTGTTCTTATACTGTGCAGATGTTAGCTAAACTTGTTAGTGGAATGTACAAGCCTGCTCAGCAAACAGTTGTCCCTTCTTCATCAGTTCAAGACTTACTAGCATCACTACCTGTGAAAAAGATGTAATGATCTACGTCTAACAAGATGCCTCTGTCCTTTATGGTTCTTGCTTTCCTGGGAAAAGTTTTGAGACTTTGTGTCACTATTAGATCACAGAACATTGTGCTTTAGTTGGAACTCTGCATGTGAAACTGAATAGTGAGAATAACCATATTGTTCAGGAAACAACTTGGTGGTAAGCTTGGAAGTTCCTTGCAGGATGATCTTGGGGTTGAGACAATTGGTGATCTCCTAAGTTTTACAGAGGAAAAATTACAAGAGCAGTATGGAGTAAATACTGGGTAATTATGTTCATGCTTTATTAATGTGTTATTATTTGGTTTACCTTGATTACTTGGCTTCTTCGATATTATCAAATCTGGCCATATGAATGTAATGTATGTTCTCTAGGGCAGAAAGTTGCACATTAGGTAGGTTGTCAGTTCTTGCTTCAGGAACTATTTTGTTTTTATTTTTCTTACCATAACATGCTTTAGGATTTTTGCTGCTGAAACCATTTCAGGTTTGACCATATAATATATATCCCTACTACTATATAAGCATGGTGTGTAATGGTAAGTAATCGGATCAGAAAAATTCTGTACTGAAAATATTTTTGGAGCAACATTATCATCAGATGAGAACCTTTCTGTTGCTTTTGTATTGTTCTTATGTCATTCCATTGCTTTTGTGACAATACTTTTATATCAATGGGATGCCCGTGATTGCTAAATTGGGTTATTTTTGTGCTTCCAGGGTTTGGAAAAGGTTCTGGACGGACACATGGTCAAAGTCTGCAATGATCAGTACAGTTTGACTGACAAATATACTGATGGTTGGCTGTCTTCAGGTATTCTCGTTTGAACATTATAGCACTATATGCTGCCATCTGATAATGTGACAAGTATTGGATTGTCGTATGGAAAGATGCTTTGTTGTTTTGGTTCTTACATAAATAGTATCTTTAAATAAATGTTTTTGTATTTAATACTTGTTTTTGTTCTTTTTCAGATTGTAGAACAGCTCTTTTTAAATAAACACCTCAAGGAGTAAAGCTGACACCCATCCACGATCATCACGCTGCTTGTGACGATCGTCGTTCTCTTCTGTCGCTAAAACGTAGTGAGTTTTTCTGCTTCGTCGAGTCACGCCCTCATGGGCTGCTCGTGTTCATTGTTGTTTGATCTATCTGAAAAATCCCACGTGTATTTGTTTATAGATAGATTACACTAATTATTAAAACGGGTGAAATTCATTCACGCTGCAAAGTTGTACATAGTGCGTTGGAATTTATTTGAAAGTAAAGTTGTACATAGTTTTTGACTTGGTCAATTGTTTGGTCCTTATGGGCGATGTCTCTGGACAAGTCTATAAATTCTCTCGAGGTGGATGCTAGGATTCTAATATTGAATGAATATATTTTTATTTATTTACCACATCGCAACTTTCACAATGGTATCACCTTTTTTAATTGTGCTTATACACTCGATTGCTTAATCGTTCGCCGCCTTACCGGTGCCTAGCAACAACTATAGCTCTTGATCCGTACGAGCCATAGCAGGTCCCTCTCAAATAATTTATGTGTCGTCGCAACACACGAATATTGTATTAGTTATATATAGAAGTCTGTATGATACTGATGGTTGCAATGTAGTGGACATTTGTACATAAAATATCATAGTATTATATGTTTCCGTTGCAACGCACGGGCACTCACCTAGTTATGCAATGAAAACCAGAAAAGGTGTTGCACCACTTAGCAAACAAATCCCAATTTTGGTTTCTTACTGTTCATCTTCCTCGCGCGCGGTGACCGCGCTGCTTGATCGTGTTCCAACGATCGTCGCCGTCGAGCGGCTGCGCCAACAATCTGGTATAGGAGCTGGTTGGATGCACTACGGTGGATCATTTAGTCCGCTAAGGAGACCGTCAAGGAAGAAGTGAGTCATACCACACCAACAATCGGTGAACGCCATGAGCGACTCGTCGAGCTCCTGCGACGGTGTTACTTGTTAGGCAGAGTTCGCTACTGTGGGCCATGCTCATGCACGACAACTACTCCTTGTGGGCGATGGTGATGCAATGCAACTTCGAGGCATTGGGTAGCTGGGGTGATCAACCCAGGGACCGGTGCCAAGCGGACGCAAGACCGTCAAGCAATGAGTGTGCTCCTGCGCTCTGTGCCTAAGGAGATGTGGAAGTCTCTTGGCGAACGCAAGACTGTGAAGGAGGCGTGGGATGCGGTGAAGGTGATGCGGATTGGTGTCGTTCGTGTGAAGGAAGTGAATACCCAGAAGCTACTGCAGGAATTTGAAAACATCAAATTCAAGGATGGAGAATCCGTGGAGGACTTGGGCATGCAGATTACCAATCTCGTCGGTAATCTCCGTGTTCTCAGTGAAGTGGAAGACGGACATTCTTGGTCCCTGCTCGTTTCATTCAGGTAGTTGTTTTGATTGAAATGTTCTGCGATATGAAAGATCTCACCGTCGATGAGTTAGTGGGGCGACTACACACGGCGGAGGATCGCCTATTCGCCTTAATGAAAAGGTTGATCACATCGTCGGCAAGGTCGAACGTCTTCTCCTCGCCAAGGAGGACTAGCTCAAGAGGAACAAGCACCACCTCCGCTCCAATCACAAGGGAAGTGGCGGTTCCAGTGGCAGTTCCACGAAGAACAAGGCAGTGGCGCGCGCTGATGGCGGTGCCTCAAGGTCACAATAACTGACCTCAGAAGGCACACCACGACATAAAGGCCGGTGACACAATTGCAGCATCTATGTCCATTGGGATGAAGATTGCAAAAGGTCAAAGAAAGAGAAGAAGGAGGTGCCACATCCGGATGCCAATCTGGCTGTGGGGGGCACCGAGCACCATGGCGCGCTGATGGTGGCAACGTGGAATGTTGTGTACGGGCCATTGCAGCGCGTTCATCTGATGGAGAATACTATACTTGTGGAGGTCCCTGACGACATGTGGGTGCTCGACACCGGCGCCAGCAACCACATGAAAGGAGTACGCTCAATGCTGACATAGCTTGATGAAAGTCATATAAGTGCTTGTTGAAGATATTGGCTAACTACTTGTTTGAGCTCACATGATCTATGACAACATCCCAGTTTGAGTGATCTCTCAAGAAGTGATACTAGATGTCTATGTGCTTTGTGCGGTCATGATCAATAAGGTTATTGACCATTCTATTTGCACTCTCGTTGTCACATAGGAGAGGATCTTTACTCAAGTTGTAGCCATAGTCCTTTAAGGTTTGCCTTACCCAAAGTAATTGTGCACAATAATGTCCTACAACAATATACTTAGCCTCAGCGGTAGATAGAGCAACCTAATTTTGTTTCTTTGAAGACCATGAAACTAGGGATCTTCCAAAAAATTAGCAAGTTCCTGATATGTTCTTCCTATCTACCTTACATCCAACATTATCTACATCAAAATATCCAATGAGATCAATCTTTTAACCTTTTGGATAACAAAGCCCTAGGTTAGATGTATGAAGTAAATACCTCATGATTCTCTTAACGCCCCTAAGATGACATTCCTTAGTGCTGGCTTGAAATCTTGCACACATGCATACACTATGCATAATGTGTAGTCTAGATGCACATAAGTAGAGTAAGGATCCTATCATAGATCGACATACTTTTTGATCTATAGATTTACCTTCAGTGTCAAGGTCGAGATGTCCATTGATCCCAATGGGTGTATTGATGAGTTTTGCATCCTTCATCCCAAACTTCTTGAATATGCCTTGAATGTACTTTGTTTGGCTGATGAAGGTTCCTTCCTTTAGTTGCTTAATCTGAAATCCTAAGAAAAAAATTAAACTCCCCCATCATGGACATCTCAAATTTTTTGACCATGATTTTGCTAATGTCTTCACAAGAGGAGCCAGTAGATCCAAAAAATATCATCAACATAGATTTGGCATATAAATAAATAATTATCCACACTCTTAGTGAAAACTGTCGGATCGAATTTTCCCAACTTTAAATTTATTTTCAATAAGGAAATCTCCAAGGCATTCATATCAAGATTTAGGTGCTTGTTTAAGCCCATAGAGCGCCTTATTGAGTTTATAAACATAGTTAGGATTTTTATCGTCATCAAAGTTTGGAGGTTGTTTAGCATAGACCTCTTCCTTGATTGGCCCGTTGTGAAATGTGCTTTTGACATCCATTTGATAGAACTTAAATCATGGTAAGCATCATAGGATAATAATATATGAATTATTTATTCTTGTAACGTGGATTGAAAGTTTGTATATCATGAGTAGTTTTATGCTTTTGATCATGAATATGAATTTCAATTAGTGCCAATTTCAAATTGATATATTATACTCGTACCAAGTTTCAAAATTGTAGATATTTGTAACACCCTGAATTTGGAGGTATAAAATTTCTTTCTTATGATCATCCAAATTCAGGTGTTACTCTTCTCTATCTCACTCTAGTTTCACTCACTCTCTAGTTTTCTCCCTCTCTTTTTCTTTTAATTAGGGTTAGTGGAATTAGTGAAGAATTAATTATTTTATTTTTCCCAAAACATATGAGTCATGGAATGTTGCATCATATTGAGCCTAAATATTCTTTGAATTGTTGCACATATTTGATTTGGTTTGAATTTGAAACTTGATTTGAATTTGAATTGAAAATCCTAGAGAAAATAAATAGAAAAGGCAATAGAAATTCTAGGAAAAAGGAAAAGGCCATTTCGGCCCGAGCCAGCCCAATAAGCCCAGCCCGCGCGCCCTCGGTGCCTGACAGGCGGGCCCCGCCTGTCGGCGCCAACCTGAGCACGCTCACTCCCTCTCTCTCTCTCTCGCTGCTCTGTGGGGCTGGGCTGTCGGCGCCGTTCTTTTCCCTCGCGCCCTCTCTCTCTCTCTGTCTGTCCCGTCGTCTCCACCTGTCAGCCGTCCCAAACCTCTCGCCCATGATCTCCCCGCCGTGGACGCGCCCACGTCTGCGCGTTCTCCGGCCACATCCCCGCGCCCACACCCCTTTTGAGCCTCGCGCCCTGCTCGCCCACCTCCCCTCGCTCATTTGCGCCATCTACCAAACTCTCTCGCCCTGCCCACGCGTGCAGGGAGGCCCGCCACCGCCCGCAGTCGACTGCTGCCCGTTCTGCGGCCACCATCGTGTTCGTGCCCTGTCCAGTGCCATGGTGAGTTCCGCCTCACCGTCAGCTGCTCGGGACACCCTTCGGTGTGCCCTTCCCCTTTCTGGTTCGTCGGGTCCGCGCTCACTAGAGCGTTTCTTGCACAGCCAGAGCCCCGCTGCCGTCGCCCCGTCGTGTCCTTACGCCTCCGCCGTTGCTTCGCGACTCCAGCGCTTCCCCTCAAGGTGAGCAACCCGCCCGCACCCTTAATTTGGTCATCCCCGCTTTGTTGTTCACGTGATTGCTCGCCAGAGCTATCCCGCACCGCCGTTAGCCCGCCTCGCCGTGATCTGCGCCCTCTGGTGCCCCTACGCCAGCGTGAAGGCCATGGCTGAACTCGCCAGACCGCCTTGATCGTGCCCAGGCTAGGCCCCAAGCCCCGGGAGCCCCGCCGTGGCCAGCCTCCTCGTCTTCGGTGAACTCTTGCCGTGGGACCGAGCGGCGCCACTGCGCCCATGCCCGCCCCTGGCCGTTAGATCTCGGGCGTTCGTCTGAGATCGGGCGGTTTAGACTTAACCCGAGCAGATCCAATCCTAGCCCTCCAATCTAGATCTGACCGCCCCTCTCTCTTCCCCCTCCCCCGCGTCTCTGCCCTGGGTTCGACTGGTTAGCCCGCTAACGCCCTGGCCCCGCTTGTCAGCCACGTCCGCGCGCCCGCGCCCGCGCGCGTGCCCGCGCGATCTAATCTAGGCCGCTGATCTCTGATCCGATGGCCAAGGTTACCCCGTACCCCTTCGCGTGTGAGTTTTTCTTAAGAGCTCCCTGGTTTTAAGAAATCAACCTGCCGTCCTCTGTTTTAGCGCGCAGGCCCCTAGTTTGTTTTAATTAACCCCTTGTACTTGTATTTAATCATAGATTTAGCCCTAATTTCATATTTCAAACTTCAAAACTTGTTTAATTTCATATCTTTTTCATATGAACTCCAAATTTAGTGGTTCAAATTGCAAAATGTTCATAAAATTATTCTCTGTTCAAATAAAATATGACCAACTGTAATCTGTATACTTTAATTTTACACTTAGAATATAGGATTAATGTATATGTTAATTTATTTATTTAATGAAATAAATAAAATGAAAGCCCTAGGAGTTAAAATATATTTAATCTTGTGAGATTAGTGACATGCATTACATGAATTCATTTTTGGTTTAACTGTTAGGTCTTAATGAGATAAACAGAATTAGGTATGTAATTATGGATAACACTTAAAGGATAATCAAATTCCTAAATGAGAGTAGTTCATCTTATAATTTAATCTTTTCTTGGTATAATTATTACTTAACCTTTTTGAGTTATGTTTCAACACTTAGAGAGTAATCAATCCCCAATTAAGATTAGTCCACTTTACAACTTGATCTTATTCTCCTTTATTTTAGTAGTACCTCTTTTTGAGTTGTGTTCCAATGTTTGTACATGTTTGATGTGATGTTCATTTTTACCTTCCAAATGTATTGAATGTATGCTCGCTTTACTTAGACAACGAGCAGCTCATGGTTCCTGAGTGTTTTGCCGAAGATCCCTCTGAGCAACAACCTGGTGAAGGCAAGTGTCCTCAGACCTATCATGTCCTACTTTACTTTATAATTCACTGTCCCGCATTACATTATTGAAACTTAAGGATTGACTAGTCTATATTTAACTTACCCTTGTTTACCTTTTTGGGTTAATCATGGTTAGCTTATGCTATTGCTTTAACTTAATCAATGAACATGATGTGATCTTTTATGATACTGAAGCAAGGTCCCCTGTCTGTCAGTGAGTACAGGGATAAGTTTTTGCAGTTGTCACGCTATGCCCCAGAAGATGTTAACACGGATGCTAAGAGGCAGTACCGCTTTCTGAGAGGATTGGTTGATCCCCTCCACTACTAACTCAAGAACCACACTTTCCCCACCTTCCAGCATTTGATAGACAGAGCAATCATGACTGAAAGGAAGCGTCGGGAGATGGAGGATAGGAAGCGCAAGATTGGTGGACCTCAGGCCGGGAGTAGCAGCCGTCCCCGCTACTCTGGCAATTCACCATAGCAATTCAAGCAAGGTCACTAGCACCAGCGTCAGCATCAGCACCAGTACCAGAGGCAGTTTTCTCAGCAGCAGCAGTAGTAGTACCGTCAGAACACCTAACCTGGAGGAAATCAGTACCAGCGTCAGAACAACCAGGCAGCTCGTCTTCCTGCCTCAGCAACCAACCAGAATGGCCAAGCAGCCCCAACATAATTAGGAGGTCGTGCATGCTTCTACTGTGGAGAACAAAATCACTGAGCGAAGAACTATCCAAAGAAAGCAGCTCAGTAGCCGCCAGCAGTCAATGCCTCAGCAAGACAATGAGCACCATAGCAAGCACCAGGAGGCCGTGGTCAGGCCTACAACTGTGGAAAGGTGAATCGCCTAGAGGCTGAAGCAATCCAGGATGCTCAGGACGTGGCAGTAGGTATGTTTCCAGTCGAATCCTACCCAGCAAAAGTCTTATTTGATACTGGTGCCACGCATTCTTTTGTTTCTACATCTTGGGTACAATCACATAACATCCCCATAGAACCAATGATCCCACCTTTAAGAGTTAATTCAGTTGGGGGAAAAGTTCAGTCCAATAGGATTTGTCCGAATCTAAGGATTGAATTAAGGGGATAGACTTCCCCGCTAGCCTAGTAGTAATGGGAACTCAAGGGTTAGATGTCATCCTAGGGATGAATGGCTACACAGAAATCAAGCCACTGTCAGTTGTGACAAGAGAACAGTTAAGTTGGTGTCCCCATCCAGAAAGGAAGTAGTAACCAAGCTGTACTTACCTGAACTAGAAGGAGCCTGTCACCATTTATTAGTAGATGACAAGGAGTCCAATCCAATTGAGGCAATTAGGATTGTGTCAGAATTCCCCGACGTGTTCCCTGAAGAGTTACCAGGTATGCCACCTGAAAGGAAAGTTGAATTTGCCATAGAGCTTATCCTAGGCACCACCCCTATTTCCAAGAGAGCTTATCGAGTGTCCGGACCAGAGTTGGTGGAACTCAAGAAGCAAATCGATGAGTTGTTGGAGAAAGGCTACATCAGACCAAGTACTTCACCTTGGGCAGCCCAGTACTATTTGTGGAGAAGAAGGATGGTACAAAGAGGATGTACATCGATTACAGAGCTTTGAATGAAGTCACTGTCAAGAATAAGTACCCCCTGCCTCGAATTGAAGACTTATTTGATCAGTTGAGAGGAGCCAGTGTGTTCTCAAAGATAGATCTGAGGTCAGGTTACCATCAGCTCAGAATCCGACCTTCAGACATACCGAAGACAACATTCATCACTAAGTATGGACTATATGAGTTCATGGTTATGTCATTCGGATTGATGAATGCGCTAGCTTACTTCATGTATCTGATGAACAGTGTGTTCATGGACTATCTCGACAAATTCATAGTGGTGTTCATTGATGATATTCTCATATATTCCCAGAATGAGCAAGAGCATGAAGAGCATTTGAGGAAAGTACTTCAGAGGCTACGAGATTGCCAGTTGTATGCCAAGCTTAGCAAGCGCGAGTTCTGGATCAGCGAAGTTCTATTCTTGGGTCATATTATAAACCGAGATGGACTAGCTGTGGATCCAAATAAGGTAGCAGCGATTCTAGACTAGAAAGCACCAAAAGATGTCTGAGGAATCAAGAGTTTCATTGGAATGGCCGGTTATTATCGGCGTTTCATTGAAGGTTTCTCCAAGATTGCCAGACCAATGACAGCCTTGCTAGCAGAGAAGGTTGAGTTCAAGTGGACCCCAACTTGCCAAGAATCATTTGAGATGTTGAAGCGGAAGTTGACAACAGCACCGGTGTTGGTTCTGCCAGATGTTCACAAGCCATTCTTGGTATATTGTGATGCTTCGTACACCGGACTGGGATGTGTGTTAATGCAGGAAGGGAAAGTAGTGGCATACTTGTCCTGATAATTGAAAGTTCATGAGAAGAATTACCCCACTCATGATTTGGAGCTAGCAGCAGTGGTTCATGCATTGAAGACCTGGAGACATTATCTTTATGGGCAGAAGTGTGATATCTACACGGACCACAAGAGCCTCAAGTACATATTCACTCAGTCAGAGTTAAACATGAGGCAACGAAGATGGATAGAATTGATCAAAGACTATGAGCTGGAGATTTATTATCACCCAGGCAAAGCAAATGTGGTTGCAGATGCTCTTAGCAGGAAGAGTCAAGTCAATATGTTGGCTGCTCACTCGATGCCGTTCGAGCTAGCGAAGGAATTCGACAGGCTGAGTCTCGGATTTCTGAACAACACTCAAGGAGTGGTAATTGAGCTAGAGCCCACTCTAGAGCAAGACATCAGAAAAGGTCAGAAGGATGATGAGAAGATCAATGAGATTTGGTAGTTAATCATCGATGGAAAAGGCCCAGATTTCCGTGAAGATGCAGAAGGAGTGGTATGGTTCAAGGACAGGCTGTGCGTTCCCGACATCAAATCGATCCGGGAACTGATTCTCAAGGAAGCTCATGAGACAGCGTATTCTATACACCCTGGTAGCGAGAAAATGTACCAAGACTTGAAGAAGAGATTCTGGTGGTACGGTATGAAAAGAGAGATAGCAGAGTATGTGGCCAGATGCGACAGTTGTCAGAGGATCAAGGCCGAACATCAGAGACCCGCAGGTTTGGTGCAGTCGTTGCAGATTCTGCAGTGGAAATGGGATGAGATTGGGATGGACTTTATAGTTGGTCTGCCCCGCACTCGAGCTGGTTATGACTCCATCTGGGTAGTAGTGGACCGTTTAACAAAGGCGACCCATTTCATACCAGTCAAGACCACCTATAACAGTGCAGTGTTGGCAGAATTATACATGTCTCAGATTGTGTGCTTGCTTGGTATTCCAAAGAAGATAATATCGGACAGAGGCACCTAGTTTACCTCTCACTTTTGGCAGCAGCTACATGAAGCTTTGGGTACACACATGAAATTTAGTTCAGCTTATCACCCACAGACAGATGGCCAGACTGAGAGAATCAACCAGATTCTTGAGGATATGTTGAGAGCTTGTGCTTTGCAAGACAAGTTAGGTTGGGACAAGAGGCCACCGTATGCAAAATTCTCCTACAACAACATCAATCAAGCCAGTCTGAAGATGTCACCATTCGAAGTGCTTTATGGGAGGAATTGCAGAACTCCATTGCATTGGGACCAACCCGGCGAAAGACAGGTATTCAATCTGGAGATTTTGCTTGAAGCTGAAGAGAATATCAGGATGGTCCGGGAAAATCTGAAGGCAGCGCAGTCCAGACAGCGAAGCTATGCTGACACTAGAAGGGAACTCAGTTTTGAAGTGGGAGGCTATGTCTACTTGAAAGTGTCACCCATCAGATGAACCAAAAGGTTTGGAGTCAAAGGCAAGCTAGCCCGTCGCTATATTGGGTCATATCAGATTCAAGCAAGACGTGGAGGAGTGGCTTATCAGCTCAGCTTACCAGAGAATCTATCTACGGTGCATGATGTGTTTCACGTGTCTCAGTTGAAGAAATGCTTGCGAATACCAGAAGAGCAGTTGCCAACGGAAGACCTTGAAGTTCAAGAGGATCTGAGATATATTGAGAAGCCAACTCAAATTCTAGAGACAGCAGATCGGGTCAATCGGAGGAACACCATCAGGATGTGCAAAGTCAAATGGGGCCATCACTAAGAAGAAGAAGCAACCTGGGAAAGAGAAGATGATTTGAGAGCCAAGTACCCTGAACTCTTTGCTAGCCAGCCCTGAATCTCGAGGGCGAGATTCTTTTAAGGGGGCTAGGTCTGTAACACCCTAAATTTGGGGGTATAAAATTTCTTTCTTATGATCATCCAAATTTAGGTGTTACTCTTCTCTATCTCACTCTAGTTTCACTCTCTCTCTAGTTTTCTCCCTCTCCTTTTCTTTTAATTAGGGTTAGTGGAATTAGTGAAGGATTATTTATTTTATTTTGCCCAAAAATTATGAGTCATGGAATGTTGCATCATATTGAGCCTAAATATTCTTTGAATTGTTGCACATATTTGATTTGGTTTGAATTTGAAACTTGATTTGAATTTGAATTGAAAACCCTAGAGAAAATAAATAGAAAAGGCAATAGAAATTCCAAGAAAAATGAAAAGGCCATTTCGGCCCGAGCCAGCCCAATAAGCCCAGCCCGCGCGTGCGCTCCCTCGGTGCCTAACAGGCGGGCCCCACCTGTCTGTGCCAACCTGAGCGCGCTCACTCTCTCTCTCGCTACTCTGTGGGGCCGGGCTGTCGGCGCCGTTCTTTTCCCCTGCACCCTCTCTCTCTCTCTCTCTCTCTCTCTCTCTCTCTCTCTCTGTCCCGCCGTCCCCACCTGTTAGCCGTCCCTAACCTCTCACCCATGATCTCCCCGCCGTGGACGCGCCCACGTCCGCGCGTTCTCCGGCCACGTCCCCGCGCCCGCGCCCCTTTTGAGCCCCACGCCCTGTTCGCCCACCTCTCCTTGTTCATTTGCGCCCTCTGCCAAACTCTCTCGCTCTACCCACGCGTGCAGGGAGCCCTGCCACCGACCACCGTCGACCGCTGCCCGTTCTGCGGCCACCGTCGCGTCCGCGCCCCGTCCTGTGCCACGGTGAGTTCCGCCTTACCGTCAGCTGCTTGGGACACCCTTCGGTGTGCCCTTCCTCTCTCTGGTTCGTTGGGTCCATGCTCACCGGAGCGTTTCTTGCACAGCCGAAGCCCCGCCGTCATCGCCCCGTCGCGTCCTTGCGCCTCCGCTATTGCTTCGCGACTCCAACGCTTCCCCTCAAGGTGAGCAATCCGCCCGCACCCTTAATTTGGTCATCCCTGCTCTATTGCTCGCGCGATTGCTCGCTTGAGCTATCCCGCGCCGCCGTTAGCCTGCCTCGCCGTGGTCTGCGCCCTCTGGTGCCTCTGCGCCGGCGTGAAGGCCATGGCTGAACCTGCCAGACCGCCTTGATCGCGCCCAGGCTAGTCCCCAAGCCTCGGGAGCCTCGCCGTGGCCAGCCTCCTCGTCTCCGGCGAACTCACGCCGCGGGACCGAGCGGCGCCACCGCGCCCATGCCCGCCCCTGGTCGTCAGATCTCGGGCGTCCGTCCGAGATCGGGCGGTTTAGACTTAACCTGAGCGGATCTAATCCTAGCCCTCCAATCTAGATCTGACCGCCCCTCTCTCTTCCCCCTCCCCCGCGTCTCTGCCCTTAGGCCTGGCTGGTCAGCCCGCCCTAGCCCGCTGACACCCTGGCCCCGCTTGTCAGCCACGTCCGCGCACCCGCGCCCGCGCGATCTAATCTGGGCCGCTGATCTCTGATCCGATGGCCAAGGTTACCCCGTACCCCTTCGCGTGTGAGTTTTGCTTAAGAGCCCCCCTGGTTTTAGGAAATCAACCTGCCATCCTCTGTTTTAGCGCGCAGGCCCCTGGTTTGTTTTAATTAACCCCCTATACTTGTATTTAATCACAGATTTAGCCCTAATATCATATTTCAAACTTCAAAACTTGTTTGTTTCATATCTTTTTCATATGAACTCCAAATTTAGTGGTTCAAATTGCAAAATGTTCATAAAATTATTCTCTATTCAAATAAAATATGACCAACTGTAATCTAATCTCTATACTTTAATTTTACACTTAGAATATAGGATTAATGTATATGTTAATTTATTTATTTAATGAAATAAATAAAATGGAAGCCCTAGGAGTTAAAATATTTTAATCTTGTGAGATTAGTGACATGCATTACATGAATTCATTTTTGGTTTAACTTTTAGGTCTTAATGAGATAAATAGAATTAGGTATGTAATTATGGATAACACTAAAAGCATAATCAAATTCCTAAATGAGAGTAGTTCATCTTATAATTTAATCTTTTCTTGGTATAGTTATTACTTAACCTTTTTGAGTTATGTTTCAACACTTAGAGTGTAATCAATCCCCAATTAAGATTAGTCCACTTTACAACTTGATCTTATTCTCCTTTATTTTAGTAGTACCTCTTTTTGAGTTGTGTTCCAATGTTTGTACATGTTTGATGTGATGTTCATTTTTACCTTCCAAATGTATTGAATGTATGCTCGCTTTACTTAGACAACGAGCAGCTCGTGGTTCCTGAGTGTGTTGCCGAAGATCCCTCTAAGCAACAACTTGGTGAAGGCAAGTGTCCTCAGACCTATCATGTCCTACTTTACTTTATAATTCACTGTCCCGCATTACATTATTGAAACTTAAGGATTGTCTAGTCTGTATTTACCTTACCCTTGTTTACCTTTTTGGGTTAATCATGGTTAGCTTATGCTATTGCTTTAACATAATCAATGAACATGATGTGATCTTTTATGATACGGTGATGTTATCCGGATGAGGTTCTTGTGATTACTTTAGGGGGCTTAGGATGTTTCCTGAGTGCCTCTTCGTAAGGACCTGTTTGGGGAGTGACAACCCGAGATAATAGTGCAACCACGAGGGTGGAATGGGACACCCTTAGCTGATTAATTAGAGGAACCAGAGGAGTAGTTGGTGTTGGAACTTGCTCTCAGCTGCAAGGGGATCCAACAAGGGTGAACAGTGATGACAACAGGGCACTCGCGCTAGATGGCAAAAGCTCTGTTAATCTGGCCTCTCACGGGCACTGTACAGGGGTATTTATAGGTACCTGAGCGCGCAGCACCTCGAGCTAAGGACGCATGTGCCCTCAGGTACCTAGGTTATCCCAAGAATATTCCCATAAAGCGGGGTTACAGACCGTAATTACAGGAATGCTTTTACAAAATAGGCCCGTAACACAGGGTGGCTAAGCGGGGCCCGTTACAACGGGCCGGATTGCACGTGGGCCTCCGAGCTGGGCGAGGCCACGCCGTGGGATGCCCTTCGTCGCCAGTCTTCGCCTGGAGCGGAAGAAGCGAAGGGTGTCCCCGCCTGTTTTGTTTCTGTCAGTTCAGCTGCTGCAGCGAAGGCTTCGAGCGAAGGGTGGTGCCTTTGCCTTCGCCCCAACATTTGCCCTCCGAGGGACCAGTTCGACAAAGTCACCTGGTGCCGAAGACGTCGTTAGATGGCGGAGACGCTGCCCTCGCTCGAAGTGGTTCCGCGGGGGTTTTTGATGTGACCGTTGATTGACGGCGTACTGTTGGATTGCGGGTTTCCCGAAGCGTCGCGCCCTGTTGGATTGCGGGTTTCCCGAAGAGCCACGCCCTGTCTATAAAAGGGGGTGGGGGTCGGCGCTTTTTGAACTTCACCTTCCGCGCTCCGCGAAAACCCTAGCCGCCCTTTCCGCCGACTTGCTGCTCGTCTGCCTGCCGCGGTCTTGTTCGCCGGAGATCTGGCTCGAGTGAAGCAGACCGCCCGCCGCCGCCGCCGACGGTACGTTGCGATGCCGTCCTCGTCTTCTTCCGCTGCCGCTACGCCGCCGGCCGTTCCCTCGCCGCCGGCCGCCGCCTCGTCTGAGGAGACGCTGAGTAGCTTAATGGTGGAGGAGTTGCACGCCGGCGACTCTGTTGATTTCGGCGTATCGCGGATGTCGTCGGCCCGCGTGCAAGATATGCAGCGGTTGGGTTACTTCGGCGGCGGAGTTGGTCGAGTCCCGGGGGCGGAGGAAGTCCCCGAGCCAGAGGGCGAGTTGGTCGTTTTCGAGGCGTTCTTCGCCGCCGGGCTCCGCTTGCCTGCGCACCGATTTGTTGGCGAAGTCCTACGCAGGTTCAATGTTCAAATACACCAGCTGACACCGAATGCCATAGTGGCACTGTCGAAGTATGTCTGGGCGACGACTTCGTACGGCGGACAGCCATCGGTGGAAGTTTTTGCGAAGTATTATTGTTTGCATTGGCAGAAGAGGGTGATTGGAGGCGAAGTCGCTCAGTTTGGATCCTGCACATTCACGCCGAAGACCGGCAAAACCACGATGCAGGTGGTCGAGTTGGTTCCTTGCGCCCGCAACAAGTGGGGCAACTGGAATTAATTTTGGTTTTACGTCGCTGAGGGTACCGTCGAAGGCCATGAGGGACTCCCCGTGTCCGCGATGTGTTCTCATTTTTACTCGGCGTATCCGCCCTTTGAAGTGGCGGAGGAGGATGAGGACGAAGGGGCTCTTCGGTGCGCCGCCGGCCTGAGCAGTGGGCGCGACTTGGTTGAAGAGTTTGTGGCGTACGGGGTGTGGCCATTGGCGCGTGGCTGGGCGTTGGGCGAAGTATGCCCTCGCCAGATGCCTTTTCATGGTGGAAGGGTGGTGCGGAGTCCCGCCTTCGCCCTGAATCTGCAAAGTCGCGATCCGGCCGCCGTTGTGCGTGAGGCGGAGGATGGGGCGGTGCGGCTTGTTGGACGCTACGTGCCGAGGATAGAGGGCCAGCGCAGCTGGGATATCCGCGGGTCGAATGACCGCTTGAACAGGGTTTTTGAATTAAATCAATTGCCGTATGACGGCTACCCTGGTCAAGACGATGTGGACCGCCGTGGGAAGAGACCGGCGGTGGAGACCGGAGACGACCCTGCGCCGGCGGCCGCCCCGTCCTCTAAAAAGAGAAAATTAGGTGCTGCTATGGGAGGACTTGGGGTTTCTGATCGTTTTGCTAGAGAGTTGACGAAGACGTGCGCGGCCCCGGGGGAAAGGATGTCTTCGCCCGAGCTCCGGGAGTCTTCGGCTCGGATGCTGAGGGTTACCGGGGGTTGTTAGCCTAGGAATGTTCCTGTCCCCCGCGCGGCTGGCGAGGACTTTTTTACATCTCGCATGGTTCGTGAATGGAGGGTTTTTCCTTACGGGCGGAATATTGCTGCTGTTGTGTCAGCAGTGATGGACAAGGATCGCCAGGGAGCTGCACAAAAGCGCCAGGTGGCTATCAGGCTCGTTGAAGCCAGGCCGAAGAGGCAGCGGGGGACTGCGAAGGCTGCGGCCTCCGGCGGAGGCCGGCCGCCGCTGGCGGCGAAGTCGAGCGTCCCTGCATCTAGCAAGGCGCCGGAGGCAACGGCAGGCGCCGAAGGCTCGAAGTCGGCGAAGGCGGTGCCGCCGTCCAGCGGAGTGGCGGAGGTCGCGAGGGTGGCCCGAGCGTTGCCGTTGGCGGGCAAACGTGTCGCCGACTTCGTCACCGATATTAGCGTGGACGACTATCTCGGTGGTAGGTCGTTGGCTTTTCTTTCTCTCTTTTTTTTAATCGATTCATTGGTACGCTGCAGGGCTGGGCGAAGGCCAACTTGCTGTGGTTGCGCCTGGCGCGGTGACCACGACGGCTGCCGCAGCGCTGAAGGCGAAGGGCGGGGCTCTTAGCGCCGGTGGCGAGGCGTCGGTCCTCGCGGTTGTCATGGATGAGGCGGGCGCGGCGTCCCGCCGGCTGGCGGAGGCGACGGAGGCGCTACGTCAGGTCCGCTGAGTTGGACCTCGTCCCCCCCCCTTTTTTTTAGTTTTTTTACACGACGGCTGCCGCAGTGCCGAAGGCGAAGGGCGGGGCTCTTAGCACCGGTGGCGAGGTGTCGGCCCTCGCGGTTGTCATGGATGAGGCGGGCGCTGCGTCCCGCCGGCTGGCGGAGGCAACGGAGGCGCTACGTCAGGTCCACTGAGTTGGACCTCGTCCCCCCCTTTTTTTTAGGACCGCAGTCTTACGATTGTTCTGCAGGTGGCTGACTTCGCTAGCCGCACTGCGTCGGGGGCCCTCACGGCAGCCGTGGCTGCCGAATTCGAAAGACTTCGGACGCAACATGCTGACGCCGTCCGCGAAAAATCGGCCGCCGACAGCAAGTGCCGCAAGCTGGCGGAGAAGGTGGCCACACTGGAGGACGAGAAGGCCGCCCTCCGTCGCCAGCTGGCGGGGGAAAGGAGGGAGACCAACGAAGCCCTTGTCAAGGCGCAGGCTGCGCAGGCGGAGGCCAACCTGGCACGGGCGGAGGGCAATCTTGCCAGGGAGCGCGCCGAGCAGTTGCAGGAGCAGCTCACCGCCCTGGAGAGCCGCGTGAAAGGGGCCGAGGCCACGGCACGAGCGGAGGCAGAGAGGACGCGCCAACTGCTCGTAGATACATACCGTGGCTTGGGCGCGGGGACCGGTGAATTCGAAGTACCGGACCGAGAGCCCGGACTTCGGTGCCTGGAGTGGGTGCAGGAGGAGCTGCAGGCGCTCCCCTCTGTCATGGAGGGGTTTATGGCGTATGCCTCCCTGGTCACCTGCGAGGGGGCGATGAACGCGCTCTCCCGCGAAGGGTGCCGGCACTTCGAGGTCTTCGACCAAGTCGAAGAGGACTTTGAGCGAGATATCTTCAAGGTCGAGGACCCCGTAGTGAAGGATTCTACCGGGGCTATCTTCGACCGGCTGTGGGGTCCACACGGGCGCGAGGTGGTCAGGGAGCGCGCCGAGACGGCGAGGGCTCAGGTAACGTTTTCACTTGTTTGGTATTTGTTGGACGCGGGCTGTGTGCGTGTTTGATGAATTTTGTGTGTTTTGGCTTAGGCGGCGCGTGGCGAGAGGGTCGACGACTTCGGGGCGCTGAACAGCATGTTGGCTGACCCGGAGTCGGCCCCGGCGGAGGCTGTGTCCGAGGTCGCCCTGGCGCCGACCCCAGCCGCATCCGCTGCGGCCGGCGAAGGCCTGCCCCCAGAGGTCGCCGAAGGCGCGCCTGATGCTTCTGCAGCTGCCGCGCCGAGTGCTGAGGATCCCGCAGCGGCAGCGGCGGAGATAACAGCGGAAGCAGCGGCAGAGCCAACAGCGGAGGCTCCCGCAACGTCAGGGCCTTCGCAGGTGGCGTAGTAGGTGTAGAGGGTTGGGGAAGTTTGTACATGTTACTGAATTTTGGTTGCTGCGCAGGTTCAAGATTTTGGGCCTGCGCACGCAACCGCTACTACCAAATTTTTGGCGGCTACGACCGCGGAAGATGGTAATGAATGTGGTGGTTCTTCGTCTGAGTTTTTTGATTGTGCTGACTCTGGGAGCTCGATTGAGTGGACGGAGTCGTCGGAGGACTTGGACTACTTCGCGGCCTTGGATGTGGCTGCGACGGAGGCCTCGCCGCACGCCGCGGATGCAGGAGATGTGCCAGGTCCTTGCACCGGGCGACGGCGGCGAAGGGCAGTTGCGAAACGTATGGTTAGTGGGGCGGAGGGGGCTCGGCTTCGTGTGAGTGGGGCTGGTCGGCAGGAACTGTTGTCTTTGCCGACCGCCAAGAATATAGGTGAAGGGGAACTGCGAAGTCTTTTTGCGGGTGAGGAGCTCAGGATAATGTTATTTAATTATAGGGAGATGGGAATTATTCCTAAGGTTGAGCCGATGTAGAGTGTGGTGCCCTCGCTTGTATATGTAGAGGCTTGTATGATGAAATTGTGTGCCCTCGCGTGCATATGTGTGTGCGAAGGCGTTGTGTACTTTGTCTGGTTTGTTTTGTTGCGCTGTGTTGGCGTGATTAAAGTTGGTCTTGGCGTGGACGGTTTGATGTTGTCGTTTCAGCCTTTGTTGTGCTAGTCCGGTTGTACCCTTAGGTGTCTTCTGCGCAGATAGTCTTCGGTTTTTTCGCACTTGTTGTGCTAACCCGGCTGCACCGTTAGGCGACTTCTGCGCGGATAGTCTTCGCGATAGACTTAGATTTTTTTCGGCACTTGTTGTGCTAATCCGGCTGCACCCTTAGGCGACTTCTGCGCGGATAGTCTTCGCGATAGACTTAGATTTTTTTTCCGCACTTGTTGTGCTAATCCGGCTGCACCCTTAGGCGACTTCTGCGCGGATAGTCTTCGCGATAGACTTAGATTTTTTTTCCGCACTTGTTGTGCTAATCCGGCTGCACCCTTAGGCGACTTCTGCGCGGATAGTCTTCGCGATAGACTTAGATTTTTTTCGGCACTTGTTGTGCTAATCCGGCTGCACCCTTAGGTGACTTCTGCGCGGATAGTCTTCGCGATAGACTTAGATTTTTTTCGCACTTGTTGTGCTAATCCGGCTGCACCCTTAGGCGACTTCTGCGCGGATTTGTCGCACGCGAGGGTAGCTAGCGCTTAGCCTCGCGGTGACCTCGTGGTGGTCGAATGTCGAAGACCGTCATCGCGGTCTTTTTCGACGCATGTCTTTGCGGGGGATTTTTCACGCATATATTACATGGCTCCGCCTCGTTAAAAACCTCACCCCCCCGGGAGGAAAAGAGTGCGGGCCGGTGCAAGATTGTTTTTGCGAATTACAAGGGCGAAGACAGCCCTGAGGAATCAAACAAAAAATTTGCGGAGGTTGTCGATGTTCCAGGAGTGCTCCAGGTCCTCGCCGCTTGGCGTTGTGAGCCTGTAAGCGTTGGGGGAAGCTTTTGTCTTGACGATGAAAGGGCCCTCCCACCTGGGCTCCAGCTTGCCCTTGGACTCCGTCCGAGCTGTTCGAATGAGTACGAGGTCCCCCTCACTGAACTCCCTCGGGATGACTGAGTGGTCGCGCCATGCTTTGGTCTGGGCTTGATATTTGTTCAGGGCCTGTAGGGTGAAGACACGGTCTCCGTCGATGAGATCCTTTGAAGTTGGCTCGTCCACATCAGGGACGGCTGACAGAACTGTTCGCGGGGACCCGTGCTTTATTTCTTGCGGGGTCATGGCCTCCGATCCGTATAGAAGACGGAAGGGAGTAAACCCGGTCGCCCTGCACTCAGTCGTGTTTAGTGCCCAGACTGCCTCAGGTAAGAAATCGGTCCATCTGCCCTTTTTTTCATCAAGGAGCATTTTCTTGATAGCTGTGAAGATTTTCCCGTTGGCGCGCTCCACGACCCCGTTGGACTGCGGATGATAGACTGAGGCGAAGGCAAGCTTGGTGCCAATGGAGAAACAAAAATCCTTGAAGTCTTGGTTGTCAAACTGCTTGCCGTTGTCGACTGTTAGTTCGGACGGTACTCCGAAGCGGCAAACGATGTTCTGCTAGAAGAATTTTTGGGCAGTCTTTGATGTTATTGTAGAAACAGCCCGTGCCTCGATCCATTTGGTGAAGTACTCGACCGCGACGAAGGCGAACTTAAGGTTCCCCTGAGCGGTGGGCAGGGGTCCGACAATGTCAAGACCCCAGCGCTGGAGAGGCCATGTATGGGCGATCAGCTTTGTATACTGCGAAGGGCCGCCTGACCGAGGAGAAAACTTCTGGCAGGCTTCGCAGGACCGAGTGACCCGATTTGCGGCGCAGATCATTGCGGGCCAGTAAAAGCCCTGGTGGATCACCTTAGCAGCTAGGGCCCTCGGCCCCGCGTGTGAGCCGCACGTGCCACTGTGGACTTCACGTAGAATCTGCATGCCTTCGGCCTCGGTGACGCACTTAAGCATTGGCTGACTGACCCCTTTTTTGTAGAGTTGGCCTTCAATCAGAGCGAAGTCTCGGCTTCGATGTCTGAGACGCTTGGCCTCACTGATGTCGGCTGGATGATAATACCCCTGCAGGAACAGGGTTATGGGTGCCCGCCAGTCTTCGGTCATGATGAGGTTGACTGTGCGGTGGCCCTCGCTGTCATTGGTTATTTGGAGCCCTTCGGGGCTCCGGACTGCTGGCGTGCCGATGACATGAAAGAACACGTCAGAGGGCAGAGTTTCGCCCCTGGCCGCGACCTTGGCCAATGCGTCGGCCTCCTCATTCTTGGCCCGATCCACATGCTGCAAGGTGAACCCCTTGAACTGCCTCTCGAGACTTCGGATGGCCGCGAGGTACTGCATGAGTGCGGGGTCCTTGGCTGCATAGTCTTTCTTGACTTGGCCGACAACTACCTTGGAGTCTGTTTTGATGATGCAGGTGGTGACTCCGAGGGCCCTTAGCTTGCGGAGGCCGAGGATGACTGCTTCGTATTCTGCTATATTATTTGTGCATCTGTCGGATTCTAGATTGAAGCTGAGTCGTGCTGCATATCTGTGCTTGACCCCGACTGGTGAGGTTATGACTGCAGTGACGCCTGCCCCCGCATGGCACCATGCACCGTCGCAATGGATCGTCCAAGTCTTCTCTGCGGACGGATCTGGCTGTGTTGTTGGCCCAGTCCAGTCGACGATGAAGTCTGCCAGGACTTGAGACTTGATAGCTGTCCTGGGCTCGAAGCAGATGTGGTAGCCGGAGAGTTCGGCCGCCCACTTGGCAATCCTCACCGACGCCTCCGGGATTCTGAATAATTCGCCGAGCCCCCTGTTTGAGGTGACTCGGACCTTGAATGCTTCGAAGTAATGGCGCAGTTTGCGCGACGACATGACGACTGCGTAGGCAATCTTCTCCAGCTCTGTCATGTTACACTTGGACGGTGTCAGCACTTCGGAGACATAATACACGGGGCACTGCTGGACCACGCCCTCGACAGTCTGCTCCTGCACTAGTGCCGCGCTGACCGCATGTGGCGAAGCCGCGACGTAGAGCAGCAGGGGGAGCGAGGGGTCGGGGCTGGTAAGGACGACCAACTCTGTCAGGTACTGTTTTAATGAGGCGAAGGCCGCCGCCTGCTCTGGTCCCCAGGCGAAGTCTTTTGCACCACGGAGTGTCTTGAGGAAGGGGAGACTTCGCTCGGCGGACCTGGATATGAATCTGTTGAGAGCGGCCAATCTGCCTGTCAGGCGCTGGACGTCCCTGACGGACTGCGGAGGCGTCATGTCCAAGATAGCCTGAATCTTGGTTGGGTTGGCCTCGATGCCGCGGTGTGATACTAGGTAGCCCAATATTTTGCCCTGGCGAACGCCGAAGACACACTTTTCCGGGTTTAGGCGGAGTTGTGCGTCCCGCATGTTCGCGAATGTTTCGGCGAGGTCGGCGAGGTGGTCCTCCTTACTCTTGCTGGCGACGACAATGTCGTCTACATATGTGAATATGTTTCTGCCAACCTGCCCCTCGAGCACTGTTTTGGTAAGCCTGGAGAAGGTGGACCCGGCGTTCTTGAGTCCCTCCGGCATTCTGATGAAGCAATATGTGCCGAAGGGTGTTATGAAGCTGGTGCTAGCCTTGTCCTCTTCCTTCATGTATATCTGGTGGTAACCGGAGAAGCAATCGAGGAGGGACATGACCTCGCATCCGGCCGCGCTATCGACTATTTTGTCGATCCGTGGCAACGGGAAATTGTCCTTTGGGCAGGCTTTATTGAGACTGGTGAAGTCGATGCACATTCGCCACTTCCCGCTCTTTTTCTGCACCATTACGACATTGGAGAGCCATGTGGGGTAAGCCACCGGCTCGATGAATTTGGCCTCCAGGAGGCGGTGCACTTCTGCCTTGGCGGCCTCCGTCTTTTCGTCGGACATCTTGCGAAGCCGCTGCTTTCTCGGTCGTACCGAAGGGTCGATTCCCAGACTGTGCTCAATTATTGAACGGCTGACCCCGACCAGGTCGAGGGCCGACCAGGCGAAGACATCTTTGTTCTTGGACAGGCAGCAGAGGAGCTTTTCTTCTTCGTGCGAAGTAAGGTCTTCGCTGATAATAACTGTCTGCCTGGGCGTGGCCTGGTCGAGGGGGACGGTCTTGGTCCCGTCGTGGCTCTGCAGCTGCGCCTTGTCATGCTGCTTATTTGTTGGGCTGGCAGGCGCGGGGGCTTCACGTTGGGCCGTGAGGCAGTGCACGTTTCTTTGACCGGGCACGAAGTCCCGCTCTATGTTACGCGCAGTCTGTTGATTGCCGAAGACTGTGATAACGCCTAACGGACCTGGTATCTTCATACATAGGTACAGTCCGTGAATGGCTGCTTCGAACTTATTGATGGAGCCCCGGCCCATGATGGCATTGTAAGGGTATACCATATCCACAATGTCAAAGGTTATTTGCTCGCTTCGGGCATTGGGTGCTACACCGAAGGAGAGAGGCAGCTCTATTTTGCCGACGGGGAAGGTGCCCTTGCCGCCGAAGCCATACAACGGGTTGTCCGAAGGCTTAAGCAGGCTGTGGCTTATGCCCATGCGATCGAAGGCGTGGAGGAAGATGATGTCCGCCTGGCTGCCGTTGTCAACGAGGACCTTATGCAGGTCCCAGCCTGCCACGCTGCAATTGATAACCATGGCGTCGCAGTGGGGGGCGCTGCGCAAGTCGACGTCCCGTGCGTCGAAGGTTAGCGGTATGTGGGACCTCTTTGTCTGCACGACTGGGCCCGTGACGGCGACATGGTTGATACTGCGGTAGTGGTCCCGCTTCTGCCGCTTGGTGTCGAAGTCGGTGCTGGACCCCCCAGTTATCATGTGGATGACTCCGCGATATGGTTGATCGGCGAAGTCTTCCTGCTTTGGGGCATGGGGGATGTTTTGGTGTTGCTGGTGTGGTGGTGGGGGTGGAGGAGGTACGATTTGTACTTCCTGATGGTGTTGGTAAGCGTGGTGCGGTGGATGCGGGGCAGGAGCGTGGATATATGGCGGAGGGGGTTGCTGGTAATTGTGCGCGACAATTCTGGGGTTGTCGGCTGGCTGCGCCCGTGCCATTCTGTCTCCGGTAGCCTTCGTCTCGGGGCAGTCTTTGGTTTGGTGGGCGCAGTCTTCGCCATGGAAGAGGCAGTAGAATCGGCGCGGCGGCTGCGCACGCCCTCGGCCCCTGCCACGAGTGCCGTTACCGCGGCCCTGGGGGGATATTCCTGGCGACGCGGGGGGTCGGCAGCGGGATGCTGGTTGGCGATGTTGTGCACCTGCTGCTGATTGCGGCCGTCTCGACCGGAGTCTGGCTGCGGAGTCCTTGTCCACGTGCGGCTGGACTGTGGAGCATCTTTAGGCTTCCTCTGGGACTCAATCTTGCGCTGGTGGAGCTCTTCGGATCTGGCGTACTTTTCAAACAGCTGATATAACTCTTGGAGGTTCTTTGGCGGATCTCTGATGCAGTGGCTGTAAAGGACGCCGGCGCGAAGACCACTGATAGCATAGTGGATGGCAATCTGGTCATCGACTGAGGGTAGCTGTGACTTGAGTGTTAGAAATTTGCGGTAATACTCCCTCAGGGTCTCCTTTTCTAGCTGCTTGCAGAGCGAAAGTTCGGCCAGGGCGTCGGTGTCTGGGCGGTACCCTTGGAAGTTGAGCAGGAACTTGTCCCGGAGACTTCTCCAGGAATCAATGGACAACGGAGGCAACCTGGTGAACCAGGTGAGTGCGGGGCCCTCGAGGGCGATGATGAAAGACTTCGCCATTGTGGCGTCGTCCCCCCCGGACGATGCAACGGCGACCTGGTAACTCATTATGTATTGAGCCGGGTCGATGCTGCCGTTGTACTTGGGATAGGTCCCTGCCCGGAAGTTAGCTGGCCACGGCGTCACTTGCAGGTGAGGCGCCAGGGGACTTCGCTCATCGAGATAGTTGACCCCTTGGAATGGCGCGGCATGCGGGAAGGTGTGGTCGCGTTGAGGGAAACGCGGGTCCTCCGGTTGCGCGCGGTGTTGCAGGGGTGGCCCATGCTGCAGGCCGGGGTGGCCTTCGCGCGTGTCTTCGTCTAGTGCGCGCTGCTGGAGGGGTGACTCGTGCTGCAGGCCGAGGTGGCCTTCGCGCTGCATCAGCGCAATCTCCCGCTCGAGTTCCTGGGCCTTGTGCTCTTCGTCGCGTATCATTTGCCGCACTTTGGCTAGTGCGGACACGCATCGGCGCTTGGCCTCCAGTATCTCCTTCTGCCTCTGGAGATTGCGGTTCTTGAGGCGCAGGGCGCGCAGCTGTAGCTGTTCTTCTGCTGAGACGCCGAGGACCTCACCGTCCTCGGCGAGGTCCGCGCCCTCCGGTGGTGCGAAGCCTGAGGGTGGCTGCGGTTGTCCCTCAGGGTCGCAGGTGCGGAGGGTGTCGTCTTCGTCTACGCGAGGGACATCGTCTTCAGTGGCCTCTTGGTGGGTGGATTGGGTGAGGGCGAGGGCCTTGCCCTTTCTTGCGGCGAGCAGTGCTGCCTTCGCAGCCTCGTCAGCCTTTGGGTTAGCTCTTTTGGGTACCATCGCGGGTGGTTTTCTCGTAGCACGAACGGTGGGCGCCAAATGTTGGAACTTGCTCTCAGCTGCAAGGGGATCCAACAAGGGTGAACAGTGATGACAACAGGGCACTCGCGCTAGATGGCAAAAGCTCTGTTAATCTGGCCTCTCACAGGCACTGTACAGGGGTATTTATAGGTACCTGAGCGCGCAGCACCTCGAGCTAAGGATGCATGTGCCCTCAGGTACCTAGGTTATCCCAAGAATATTCCCATAAAGCGGGGTTACAGACCGTAATTACAGGAATGCTTTTACAAAATAGGCCCGTAACACAGGGCGGCTAAGCGGGGCCCGTTACGACGGGCCGGATTGCACGTGGGCCTCCGAGCTGGGCGAGGCCGCGCCGTGGGATGCCCTTCGTCGCCAGTCTTCGCCTGGAGCGGAAGAAGCGAAGGGTGTCCCCGCCTGTTTTGTTTCTGTCAGTTCAGCTGCTGCAGCGAAGGCTTCGAGCGAAGGGTGGCGCCTTTGCCTTCGCCCCAACAGTTGGCTTCGCCATAGGGCCATCAATGGGGTCAGGGCACAGTACTTGCTCTGCCGAGGCTGGTTGCAGAGGTTCTTTGATTTGGTTTTGTTAGTCATCCTTCCTTTGGGGAGATGTACTGTGTTTACCAAACTGGAGAAACCTAACGGGCGGCTATGACCTTTGGGAAATCTTTGTAAAGGCTACGTAGTGAGACCCTGCTAGGTCACCTTGGTAGTGATCAATGGGGAGGCTAGAACCCCGGGCAGAAAGGGAATCATGGCTTGTGGGTAAAGTGTGCGACATCTGCAGAGTGTTAGAAACTGGTATATCAGTCGTGCTCACGGTTATGAGCAGCCTTGGGATCCTCTTTGTTTAGAAGAACTTTGATTACTTTTATGATGATGATTAGCATTGATGGTTATAAATCTGATCTCTGGTATTTCCTCGTGGAGGGAGTGCCTCTGGGTAATAACTGAGTTATTACTAAAATTTGGCTCTACTTAGAGTAATAAAACTTGACCAACTAAAAGCGACTGCTTAACCTTAACTCCACATACAGCTAGTCCACTTTAGCCAAGCGGGACATTTGCTGAGTACGTTGATGTGTACTCACCCTTGCTTTACAAACCACCCCACCCCACGTTGTCCCCACTGTACTCAGTGCTCAGGAGGTGATGTTGGCAACATGGAGTACTTTGAGGAGTTCTAGGACTACGATGAGTTCTAGTTTACTTTAGTGGCAAACCCCCAGTCAGCTGCCTGTGTAGGCTTATCTTCTACGTTTCATTACTCCGCACTTTGATGTTAATGTTGAACACTATGGATATGTATTAGACTCTGTGGATGTCTCAAACATCTTGATGTAATTAAGTACCTTTCGATTATTTAATTCGAGCGTTGTGTGATGATGTCCAATTATGTAATCGCTGTGTACGTGAGTTCTGATCCTGGCACGTACATGGTTCGCATTCGGTTTACGTTCCAAAACCGGGTGTGACAATATTCAATCCTCGGACGTTAAAAGTTTAAGTGCATATGTTTTAGAAGTATGCACAACATGTATGCACACCTTTAGGGAGAGGATACTTTACAGTTTGAAATATTAAGACTAACTTCATTTTCAAGTCTATCATGTGTGTAGTCTTAGATTAAAAGTTAAATAAAATCCTTGGAGAAAATTAAGCGCTTCCACTCCAAATGATTTGTATCAAATCTTATTCCCTGATACAAACTTTACATGAAAATTTATTTCTTAGAATTTCTAAGGGTCACATATTGTTTTTCCTTTTGGTGTTTGATATCAAAGGGGGATAAACAATCAGCCTAAAGCAAAAGGACCACAGACTACTAAGTTTTAAAACTGTTATAAAAACCCTCTTCATAAGAGGAGTTATTTTTTTGGAAAAAAATGTTTTAGGGGAGAAAATCTTTTTTCAAGGGGGGAAATAGGCCAAAAGCCAAATTTTGAGAAAACTTTGGAAAACCGGATTCTTTGTTTTTGTAGCAAGTAGGAGAGAGTTTACAAATGTCAAAATTGTATTGCAAAAAGGGGAGAAAAGTTTCTTTTAGAAAGGGGAGGAAAACATTTCAAAAGATTTGAGGAAACCCTTTACAAAGGCAAAATGCAAAGTGGTTGCGTAAATGTGGTCCAAAATGTTAAATGATAGATATGCATTCAATTTTTATCTTCTAAATCTTACTTATGAACATGTATACTCAACATTTTACAAAGTTAGAAGTTTTTATTTCCTTTGGTTGTGTTGGTATCTGTTGCGAAACCGCCCAGATTATTCCAGCTTAAGTGCCTAAGTCCCGCCTTAGAGGACATGACACACTTAAATCGGAATAAACTGTTAGTTTGTTGGATCTAGTATGATAAAACCACTTACACCAAATCGAGATACCACTTGATCACTCGAAGGTGAGACATAGAGAAATACAATAAAGCACAATACCACAATTTAAGGAGTACTTAAGAGTTATCATCGAAGTTTGAAATGTGTAAAACATAGTTTTTAATGCGAAGGAAATAACTAACGAAGGTAACCGAGTAACATGGGGAAGTCTGTCGGGTTGTGCATCGTCGTACCTCTGGTATGGCATCGTGTCCCGTCCGCCTTCCTGTAGCTACTCCGATTTATACAAGGCGGTGCTTGGTGGGTTCTATTGAGTTAGCAAGGCGTGGTTTAGGGATGTCTTTAGTATAGCCCCGTCTTCCGTCATCCCCTTAGTGTCACCTTTCATCATGCGTAGGCGTATGCCTGGTATGGCGTATTGCCCCACCCCCTTCGGCGTATGGGTCACTATAGAGACCCCGGTGGTGAGGTCTCTACGGCTGGGGTTATCCGATACCACTCATCAGTGGGGATACTTATCCAGCATCGTTGTAACAACCTGAATTTGGAGGTATAAAATTTCTTCTCTAATATCTACCAAATTCAGGTATTACCTCTTTTCTTCTCTCTATAGATTTCTTCTCTCTTCCTTTTAATAAGAGTTGTTTATTTATTTGGGAGATGTATTATTTCTTTTAGTACACTAAACCCTAGGGGAGACATGAAATGTTGCATCATGCTGAGCCTAGACTTTGTTTTTGTTTGATGCATATGCTTGAAACATTCAAATTTGAATTTGTAGTTTGGTTGGGTTTGAATTCAAAAGAAGAAAACAAAAGAAAAGGGAATAGATATTCAGAATAAAAGAAAAAAAGCCAAAGAAGCCCGAGAACCCTCTCCCCTTCGGCCTTTCGGCCCATTTGGCCCAAGCCAGCACCGCATGCGGGCCCGCCCTGTCGGCACCGTCGCGCACCCGCGCTCCCTCTATCTGTGGGCCCAGCTTGCTAGCCTCAGTCGCGCGCTCGCACCCGTCCTTCGCGCCCACGGTCACCAGTCAGCGGCTCCCGCTCGTTAGCTTCGCCCCCTACCCCGTAACCGCTGCCCCAACTCGTGCCTTTGTGGACACGCCCACGACGTGCATCCCCCGACAACCGCTCGCGTGCTCGGCCTCTATCCAACCCCCTCTCCCCAGTTTGGCCACCTCCACACGTAGACCGCGCCCAGCACGCCCACTCTCACTCGCCTGTGCCCGAGCACCGCCTCGAGAACCGCCCACGCCGAGCCGGAACTCCGCCGTGACCTTGCGCCATGCTGGGCCCCACGACCGCACCACGCTGGAGTCCCATCACTGCCTCGCCTGCTATGGCAGAACCTCCCAAGTTATTGGGCCCACATGCACCTGTCCTTGTCTCAAAGACCTCAGACGGCTATGCATGTGCACCAATTAACTTAACAGGATCTGTCCGAGTGCCCCAAGGACCTCGGATAAACCACTTACAACCAGAACCGCGGGATTAAGTAAACACAAATAACACACCAACAATTTTGCAGCGGAAATCTGATAACCAATTTTTACAAGTTCCATCAAGTTTACGTTATGATTATCGGAGTGATTACAAAAGTATAAGTTTGAAATATATGCTAGCTCAAGTGACCATCCTCAGTAAGAAGTATAGAAGAAGTACTTTGACTTATAAGAAGGTCGAGCCCATCGGCACTTAACACCATCAACTGCAACACAAAGTTAAAACCTGGAAAACAACAGGGAATAAAACCCTGAGTATGGAATTACTCAGCAAGACTTACCCGACTAAAGAAAAGACTCTCAAGGGTATGCTGGATTTGGGAATCAAGGAGAGGCTTTAGCAAGAATCAATTTAGATACTTTTGCAGAAATAGCCTAATAAAGTGAGTCCTTACTTTCAATATTTTAACGCCAGATTAAATATTAATAGATTCTGGTAGCACCTAGTCTAATTTCACCATTTCATCAATACAACATCATTTTTATTCATGAGGTTCATATCCTGACTTAGGTTGCAGGTCAGTGATCAAGTCTCCACTGTCCGGGGATATAACGGTGATCCGAATCGATTTACTCAACTGAGGATCTCTAACCACATGACATATGTAGCACTTAACCCTTGCATATGTCAACTGTTCCCACAGATCCTCCACAACATGAACCGGTCCGCGCTACCCGGGAGCACAGTACTCCTCCATGTAGCCTCTAGCCAGGAGGGTACACGCTACTCCCACCATTTCCCACGCCCAGTGCGCGGTTGTCTTTTCACGTATGGAATAGCCGGGTTCAAGCTTACCCTGTCCCATATCCAGGGCATGTGGCCAGATAAGATAGTCCTTGATCATACAGGCCTACATACGCATCCAATCCTTAATTGACCCGGACGGAACATCACCTGTTCCTAGCCCAAGTCCTGATTTAAGTACTTCCACCCTTAGAATTGTTTGTGTTCCTTAGGATGAAAAAAGCATTATAGGGAACTTTGCAGTAAGATCCCACCATGCTCCCAATGAAAATATTCTTGCAGGTAGAGGTCATCCTTCCTCAGGATAAACCTGAGCTAGGCATAAGTGCAAAGGACAAACTCTATTTGCTTAAAAGCAGGGCTAAGCATTTTTTTGTAAATCATATTTTGATACTTCACCAGAAGTATCTATAAAAGGTATGGATTTCAAGGTAGGCAATGCATCAAAGGGTTTCCAAGCAATTCCTATGAACCTAATGCACATTTCACTAGACTTTAAGTGTGCAAAAATTATTTAAAAACACAAGGAAGGGGTTGCATGCACCGGGGCTTGCCTGGAGTAACACTAGGTTAGTGTTGTTAGGTGACGTCCGCTTGACGAGTATCCCTCGATCGAGTACTTGATTGATTGAACCATCTTCAAGTTGGTCCAACAGCTTCATCTTGCGGATTAACCCGCGCTTGGGGTCGACTTGGATCGTCTTCTGCATTGCGCGATCAATTATCGTACCTAATTGAAATGCACAATGCACATGAATGCATATAGACAGGAATAGCACACATCTAAATAGTGCTACACGATAGCGAATTAAACACCTAGTGATGAGGCGCTAAATAATGCTATACGGGAGAGAAATAAACACTTAATAGCGAGGCGCAATACAATACTTATAAATAATCACTAGATTCAATATAGCACTAAGTGTAACAATTAGGCTTTTCTAGATTAATCATATCTAACTCAAGCATCACGAAACAACACACTTAACACAATTAGCCTAACCAGAACTTATCGGCTAACTAATTAAATGCTAAACTTATCCCTCGCATTATTAATTATACCACATCGCTCACAAAGAACTAATTTAATTTTATTTCGTACCACACATATTTATTCAATCTATCTAACAATTCGACTAACAGGAATAACAAATCAGTTCGCCATACTAAAATCCTACTTGAACCCACGAAATCGACGACGCTACCCGGTCCGCGCATATCACCAAAAACGTGACGAGCGATGTACTAGACTTCACTATTCTACACGATTAAATTTTATTCTCGCAATAAACCACTACTGCGATTTACGCGTACGTCACCAGCCCACATTAACAGCGCAGGTATACCAAACTGATGAGAAATATTAAAACGAAGAGCGGGGGCGACAATAGCTCACCAATAATTTAATACATCTTGAAGGCCACGAGCACAACTACGATTTCCAATTCCGCCATTACGTCGAGCACGTGGTGAGCACCACGCGGACCTCATTGTCTTCCATGACTAAATTTGACGCGATATCGACGAACATGGCAAGGATTCCGGTTCAGCCCTTGTGTCGAGCACGAAGACGAGAATCGCAAGTCGTCGACACGGTGCTGCGACGGAGGGTGATGGCGAGGCGAAGATCGAGCTGGGGGCCGAGCATGGGTTGGTGAGGATGAGAACCGGTGTCTGCCAGCAGCGAGATCGAAGACCAAAGTATGACGGAGACACAGCTGCTTGAGGGATACAGTCCGACGTCCATGGACGCGAGCTAGAGTAGAGCGAGCAGTCTGTCGAGCGAGATGCAAGGGAGGCGCGGAGCCAAGCAATCACTAGAACATAGTCGACGGCGAGGTCTGCCGGAAGAGAACACTGGCACACAGCGCGGCACGACGAACGCGCAGAGCTTCAAAACCACGCACGCTGTGATGGTGGTTCGGTGGCCGGAGGAGCAGGGATGGAGCTCGGCAAGGTCGCAGCCGGGTGAGCACCAGAGAAGAGCTCGCAACAGATCTGAGCAGGGGCCAGACGAGCAACAAAGAAGGGCAGCAGCGGCCAACATCCATGGCGAGCTCCAGCCACCAGGGAGATGGGGCGAGCGGCGGCCATGAAAAGAGGAGCAGGAGGAAGCTGCGCGTGGAAGGTGGGAGACGGAGGTGACGCGGCAGCTGAGGAAATACGCAGGAAGATGAGCGCCTGTCGCATAGGGAGGCAAGCGAGCGACGACAGCTTTAAGCTTTGAGAAAAAAAATCTCCTGTGGATGAGAACGTACGAAGACGTGAAGGAAATGTGAAGGAGAGAAGAAAAAAAATCTCCTGGAGATGAGGATGTAGGGATACGTGAAAGATAGAAAAAAACCCTGGAGAATGGAAAGCGGTGAGATATTTGAGAGAGAAAAAAAAATATTTTTCCTACATTTTCTTTACAAGAGAACACACGTATAATTTAGTTCTCAGATCAAGTCTGCGCGAGATGTAAACCAGACGAAACAAAAGATACCAGACAAACTAGTATAGACTGCGCTTGATTTAATTTAGAACAGATAATTTACTAGACGAATAAATCTCAATTATAAATCCTCGGATGTGATTTCTCAGCTAATGGAAGGAGACAGAATTATTTTGCACTCGCAAATTTAAATACAAACGTAACTATCAGCCGGGGTTCAAGGCTAGAATTCGGAAAGTTGTAAGGGAATTAAAATGATTTTGGTTACCATATTTTAATTGGTATTAGAGTAATTGAAATCAGACAAACTACGTCTAGTTTTTCTCGGATTCCAAGTGTGATCCGATTAAATTGTACATTAAACTTTTGTCGTAGAGTTCAAATAAATCCGTTTGGAGATAAAATCATTAGAGTGGGTCGGGCTTCCAAATTCGTATTCGCGCGAGCGATGAATTTTAAATAATCACCGGACACACCGATTTTCGGAACGACTATGTTCCGAACATCACAAAAATTTAGGAAGAGCCCGGATAGATAAAAATAAAAACGATGTCGCACTCGCGACAAACGAAACAGATGCGATATTAAAATTGCGATAGACGAAAATGATTAAAATTTTAGCATCTGTTTTATCCACTGATATTACGTGCTTAAATCCATACTCGTTGTCGAGCGGAATATAAACACCAGGGGTGTTACAGCCCTCCCCCTTAAAAGAATCTCGTCCCGAGATTCGGAACGATAAACTTCTAAGAGTAGAGAAGCATGTAACCCATGTCCATATCAGCGATAATCGTGAGACATTTCCAAATAAAGACGAGTGTCTCAGGATGTCGTTTCTCTAGTGGACATAACATGTATCGCCTTAGGCTAATTTAGAGATGTCCACCAGTAGAGACGATGTCTGCCAGAGGAACACATAAGGTTCCATATGTGCAGTTTGCTTTTTCTGATAACACTATACTATCTGAGTCTGTTGAGCGAGCGACTAATACGTGATTTCACCCACACAGAACCAGATGCAACCTCTTGGGTAAAACACACAGAAAGAGGTTGACCAACAAGTGGTCACGGTAAGTTCATAGCACACGAGACAGGTGTGAATGTCGAATAACATCACATTTAACTCGTGGCTAGCTAGAAAATCCAAGTCCAAGAAAATGATAGACTCGAAAAATCACCAACGAAGGGATATGCAGATGCTGCCTTCGTAACCAATCCATTTTATCAATCACTGGGCATGGCTCGACTTGATCACACATGCTGGAAAAGCACACGTGAGGCGTTCGAGGCATGACTAGAGCGATCATTAGGTGGTTATCAGTCGATTTAACTTGATTTTTTTATAAACACTTCCTTAAGAGGGGTTGTACAAAAGTGAGTTTAGACAACTTGATAAAACGATCTCTAAACTCAACCTTTGTTCATTGGGCAGCTACAAGTTAGTAAAACCAACTTGTAAACTACTTTTGACATTGAGTAGGTCCTCTCAGTACCATCGGTAAGCCAATGGTTGAGAGTTCACATTTGCTAACAGGAAATCATGCACTTGGGTAGAAATCCATTTGGTCAGGTTGTTCATCCGTTTCTTCATGCGAGATGAATTATCCACTTGGTTAGGGAATACATGGATTAAATAAGAGAGTGAATGAACAAACTCCTGCATCTCAGCGGCAGGAAAAAACAATCTCCATTTTGAGAGCTAATTAGCTGTCTTCAAACACTAAAAAGCTCCAAGGCTTCACCTTTACAACAAAGGATGCAAAGGGAACTTGTATTAGTAGTCACTACCAAGATCAAAAGAAAAGAGACCACACATAAAAGTGGTATGCCCCTTTTGATCCAGCAAAAATGATAGATGTTGCTTGATCACTTCGACAAACAACACCGAAATTGTTTCAAAGGAAGGTCCACGGAAAATAACATATCAGTGTAGTTCCATAATGGATCATAGCCAGAGACTTCGATACCCGCATGCGCCAAGCAGCATAACCTTGCGTGTACATTCACAAGGGGCTCTCAGTTTCGCCGCGGTACCACAAGTCCTTAACCATGACACCATTGTCGAACAACACCAATAATGAATCTCACGTGGTAAAAAAAATTGTGTAGAGATAACATATTGATATAATCTCATAATGGATTATGACTACTAACTATGATACTAGCGTGTACCGAGCAGCACAAACTTGTGTGTATACCCACAGGAGGCCCTCAGTTTTGGCACGACATCATCAATTTGAGTCATAACGCCAATACCAGACATAACCAATAAGAAATCTCACGCGACACAAATGAATTGGGCAAGGGTGACAATATACAAAGAGATACTCCACCCGTAAGAATGGTTACAAGTAGAGAGCCAAATAGATCATGGCCCGATGAAACGAACAAAGTATGGCCATAACCTAAACTTGATGAAAAAAGTACGATGGGAGACTATTAATTCAACCCCAAGCACATTTCTATGCCCATCGCAATGATTACTAGGTCAAGGACTAGTATCAGATTAGATAAGGAGGGAAAACAATCATAAGATTAAGTTGGTATACCTTCGATAGATATGGGAAAACCAAATGCATCAAACTCAAGAAGATAATCAGACATGTCTTTCTGGGGTTAGGTTAATAAAGCGACAATACAATCCTTAAGAATAGGCAAACTGGATAAGGGACATCAGCTTGCACCAACTGAACAAGGAAATGGTTTTGGAAGGAGATATAACTCGAGATTCTTGTTTTAAGTTCGGGTACAATTTATGTCCAACAAGGTAATTATCTAGGCATTTATTTTTTTATGTGTTTGGTCATGGAGTGATGACGGAAAAATCAACTTTGGGTCATGGCTCACTAGACAAGAACATAGCCTAGTTTTGGGTTTAAGCAAACAAATCACCAATATTCTATTGGCACATCAAGTATAAGAGCAAGCACATATATGGCACCTAAATAGATCACCTAAAGAATGGAGGACAACTATTTCATTGGGGTTCATAACACAACATTACACCACATTGTTCACAATCATTGGTTACTGGAATAAAGACGAGAGAAGCATTTTGGAGGTATAGGTGACAAACACGATGCAACAATCAGGATGCATGCTCGTCCTATACGTCCTCAATGATTTTGCCAACATAACGTGGCAATAGCATTCTATATCGCTGGCATGCTTACGACTCTCACGATATTTTGCTAGTCATCAACTACTCATACGTTTCGAGGTTAGTGTACCTGCAGAAAAATCCATCACAACCCAATTTCCCATGATGCAGGATCCACACATGACAGTTTATGACAATTTATACTCCATATATTTCTATATAGAGGTCAGCTCTTCATTAAGCGCCGAGCCACGCATAGGCGCCATTGCCACACTTTAACCATAGGGCAACCCATTATGGTAACTTACCTTCTTACCTGAGCATAGGTGCGTCGTTACAAGTACATTACATTTCTCAGTATTCCCATGTCTGTATACCCATACACATCCATGGGGTACTGAATTCCCAGAAAAGTAAATACTCCACATCGCAGCCTTCATATATACATATGTGGAACATGTATATAATCAAGCGCTTTTTATGCTCTTCCCTAGACCGACGGTTGTTCGGTCATGCTCTCACATCTCACCTTACCTTGAGCGTTGATCCATTCACAACTGAATGGCCTCAAAAATAACAATACACATGTATGCAATACCCCCGGTTGTGGGTTAGTGGTTTTTAAATAAGCCACCTAATAGTCCTTAATTTAGGGCTTAACAGAGGATGTCGCTAGCATTATAATTTTTCAAAACTGTTTTTCAAAGCCAAACAATGTGTTTAGTTGAAAATAGTTTTTTCAAAACCAAAACTTTTGTTTTGAAAATACGTATGTGACCGTATATACTTAATCCAGCTCTGATACCAGCTATGGCAGAACCTCCCAAGTTATTGGGCCCACATGCACCTGTCCTTGTCTCAAAGGCCTCAGACGGCTATGCATGTGCACCAAATAACTTAACAGGATCTGTCCGAGTGCCCCAAGGACCTCGGATAAACCACTTACAACCAGAACCGCGGGATTAAGTAAACACAAATCACACACCAACAATTTTGCAGCGGAAATCTGATTACCAATTTTTACAAGTTCCATCAAGTTTACGTTATGATTATCGGAGTGATTACAAAAGTATAAGTTTGAAATATATGCTAGCTCAAGTGACCATCCTCAGTAAGAAGTATAGAAGAAGTACTTAGACTTATAAGAACGCCGAGCCCACCGACACTTAACACCATCAACTGCAATACAAAGTTAAAACCTAAAAAACAACAGGGAATAAAACCCTGAGTATGGAATTACTCAGCAAGACTTACCCGACTAAAGAAAAGACTCTCAAGGGTATGCTGGATTTGGGAATCAAGGAGAGGCTTTAGCAAGAATCAATTTAGATACTTTTGCAGAAATAGCTTACTAAAGTGAGTCCTTACTTTCAATATTTTAACGCCAGATTAAATATTAATAGATTCTGGTAGCACCTAGTCTAATTTCACCATTTCATCAATACAACATCATTTTTATTCATGAGGTTCATATCCTGACTTAGGTTGCAGGTCAATGATCAAGTCTCCACTGTCCGGGGATATAACGGCGATCCGAATCGATTTACTCAGCTGAGGATCTCTAACCACACGACATATGTAGCACTTAACCCTTGCATATGTCAACTGTTCCCACAGATCCTCCACAACGTGAATCGGTCTGCGCTACCCGGGAGCACAGTACTCCTCCATCCAGCCTCTAGCCAGGAGGGTACACGCTACTCCCACCATCTCCCATGCCCAGTGCGTGGTTGTCTTTTCACGTATGGAATAGCCGGGTTCAAGCTTACCCTGTCCCATATCCAGGGCATGTGGCCAGATAAGATAGTCCTTGATCATACAGGCCTACATACGCATCCAATCCTTAATTGACCCGAACGGAACATCACCTGTTCCTAGCTCAAGTCCCGATTTAAGTACTTCCACCCTTAGGATTGTTTGTGTTCCTTAGGATGAAAAGAGCATTATAGGGAACTTTGCAGTAAGATCCCACCATGCTCCCAATGAAAATATTCTTGCAGGTAGAGGTCATCCTTTCTCAGGATAAACCTGAGCTAGGCATAAGTGCAGGGCTAAGCATTTTTTTTGTAAATCATATTTTGATACTTCACCAGAAGTATCTATAAAAGTATGGATTCCAAGGTAGGCAATGCATCAAAGGGTTTCCAAGCAATTCCTATGAACCTAATGCACATTTCACTAGACTTAAAGTGTGCAAAAATTATTTAAAAACACAAGGAAGGGGTTGCATGCACCGGGGCTTGCCTGGAGTAACACTAGGTTAGCGTTGTTAGGTGATGTCCGCTTGACGAGTATCCCTCGATCGAGTACTTGATTGATTGAACCATCTTCAAGTTGGTCCATCAGCTTCATCTTGCGGATTAACCCACGCTTGGGGTCGACTTGGATCGTCTTCTGCATTGCACGATCAATTATCGTACCTAATTGAAATGCACAATGCACATGAATGCATATAGACAGGAATAGCACACATCTAAATAGTGCTACACGATAGCGAATTAAACACCTAGTGATGAGGCGCTAAATAATGCTTGTCGGGGACCATAATTAGGGGTACCCCCAAGACTCCTAATCTCAGCTGGTAACCCCCATCAGCACTAAGCTGCAAAGGCCTGATGGGTGCGATTAAGCCAAGGCTCGGTCCACTCAAGGGACACGACCTCGCCTCGCCCGAGCCCAGCCTCGGGCAAGGGCAGCCGACCCCGGAAGATTCACGTCTCGCCCGAGGACCCCCTCAAGCGACGGACAAACCTTCGGCTCGCCCGAGGCCCAGTCTTCGCCAAGAAGCAACCTTGGCCAGATCGCCACACCGACCGACCGAATCGTAGGAGCATTTAATGCAAGGATGGCCTGACACCTTATCCTGTCACGCGCCCTTCAGTTGACAGAGCCGAAAGTGACCGCAGTCACTTCGCCGCTCCACTGACCGGCCTGACAAGAAGACAGCGCCGCCTGCGTCGCTCCGACTGCAGTGCCACTCGACAGAGTGAGGCTGACAGCAACCAAGTCCGGCCTCGGGCACCATAGGAAACTCCGCCTCGCCCGACCCCAGGGCTCGGACTCGGGCTCGGCCCCGGAAGACAACGAACTCCGCCTCGCCCGACCCCAGGGCTCGGACTCGGGCACGGCCCCGGAAGACGACGAACTCTGCCTCGCCCAACCCCAGGGCTCGGACTCGGGCTCGGCCCCGGAAGACGACGAACTCTGCCTCGCCTGACCCGGGGCTCGGACACGACCTCGACCTCGGAAGACCGACTCGACCCCGACCTCGGAGGAGCCTCCGCCTCGCCCGACCCAGGGCTCGGACCGACCACGTCACAGGGGGGGGGGCCATCATTACCCTATCCCTAGCTAGCTCAGTCTACAGGTAACAGGACCGGCGTCCCATCTGGCTCGCCCCGGTAAACAGATAATGATGGCGCCCCGCATGCTCCATGACGACGGCGGCTCTCAGCCCCTTACGGAAGCAAAGAGACGTCAGCAAGGACTCGACAGCCCCGACAGCTGTCCTTCCGCAAGGCTCCAACGCTCCTCCGATGGCCACGACATCACATGAACAGGGTGCCAAAACCTCTCTAGCTGCCACGACAGCATGTACTTAGGGCACTAGCTCCTCTCTGCTAGACACGATAGCGCACTGCTACACCTCCCATTGTACACCTGGACCCTCTCCTTACTCCTATAAAAGGAAGGTCCAGGGCTCTTTTACGAAGAGGTTGGTCGTGCGGGGGGACGGGACGGCGCGTAGGGTCCCTCGCTCTCCCCCACGCGGACGCTTGTAACCCCCTACTGCAAGCGCACCCGACCTGGGCGCAGGACAACATGGAGGCCGCGGGTTTCCCCCTTTTCCCCTCTCTTCTACACCCCTTCGTGCTCCGTCTCGCGCCGACCCATCTGGGCTAGGACACGCGGCGACAATTTACTCGTCGGTGCAGGGACCCCCCGGGGTCGAAACGCCGACAGTTGGCGCGCCAGGTAGGGGCCTGCTGCGTGTTGACGAACAGCTCCCTGTCAAGCTCCAGATGGGTAGTCTCCAGCAACCTTTCCAACCCGGGACGGTGCTCCGTTTCGGGAGTCTTGAGTTCATGTCCCTCGATGGTAGCTACGACATGATACTCCTTCCTTCGTCGCGCGACGGCGACAATGGCAGCCGACAACCCGCCCGCCGGCGGCGGAATCGACAACGTCTTCCCCACGAGGCGGAAGAACAACATCCGAGTTTGTCCCGTCACCTCCCCCGCCGACAGAGGAGGAGGCGGGGCAACCGTGGCCAAGCGGGAGGCGGCACCTCGTCGGCTGTCGAGCGAGTCGACGGCACCGGCGCCCCGACGGGGGACACGTCGGGCGTCGACCTCGCGTCTGAGACGAAGACGAGCGTCGTTTCCCCGCGACACGCCAACTCCGAGCGGACGGACGATGCCAGCACGCTCGCGAAGGACTTGCTGGGCGTCACCCTCGTACCTAAGACGACGGTGCAGTCCGCCCCCGACGTGACAACGTCACCACCTGTCGACCAAGAGGTATCGACCGATTCCCGTCTCATGCCTTTTGGATTCGGCCTCGACCCACCAAGCGACCCCGCTTTGGTGGAAGCCTTCATAGAGGCACGCACCAACCCTTCGGGATATCATATGCGGTCACCCTGGGACCGGATGACGGCCGTCTCGACCTACGGACCCTCGGGTTCCGAGGAATATGACGAGCCCAACTTTGGTTTGGATTTCTCCGGGCTCGGTAACCCCAGTGCCATGCGGGACTTCATGACCGCGTGCGACTACTGCCTTTCCGATTGTTCCGACGGTAGCCGCATCTTCGGCGACGGAGACTGCGGCCCAAGTCGTGAATGTTTCCACGTCGATCTAGGGGGTCCTGACGAAGGCAACCATCTTGGTATATCGGAAAACGGTGATCCCCCTAGGCCTGTGCCTCGCGTTGACATCCTTCGGGAGCTAGCTGTGGTCCCAGTCCCTGCGGGGGTCAGGACGCACAGCTCGAGCAAATCCGCGAGATGCAGGCCAGGCTCGACGAGGGGGCAGGAACACTTGAGCCACCCCACCAGAACATCAGGCAGGAATGGGTAGACCAAGCTCCGGCCGGAGAAGCGCGTCATCTACCCCAGGGCATCCAGCTCCGCATCGCCGACGATGTCAGGGCAAGGCCACCACCGGCTTCTAGTGGGGTCGGCCAGAACCTGGCTGCAGCAGCGATACTTCTCTGCGCAATGCCGGAACCATCAACCACCGAAGGGCGGCGGATCCGTGGAGAGCTCAAGAATCTCCTGGAGGATGCCGTGGTCCGACGGGTCGAGAGCTCTGCCTCCCGAAGGCAGGGATACCCCTCGGAGCACCGCGTCGCGACTTCCCGATTCGTGCGGGAAGCCTCAGTCCACACCGGGCGCACGCGCAACACATCGACTGTGGCCCTGGGACGCCTCGGCAACAAGCACCACCACCACAACCATCAAGCCCGCCTCGACGAGAGGGTGCGCCAAGGCTACCACCCCAGGCGTGGGGGATGCTACGACAGTGGGGAGGATCAGAGTCCCTCGCCCGAACCACCCAGCCCGCAGGCTTTCAGCCGAGCCATATGACGGGCGCCGTTCCCGACCCGGTTCCGAATCCCGACTACCATCACAAAGTACTCGGGGGAGACAAGGCTGGAAATGTGGCTCGCGGACTACCGGCTGGCCTGCCAACTGGGTGGAACGGACGATGACAACCTCGTCATCCGCAACCTCCCCCTGTTCCTCTATGACTCCGCTCGGGCCTGGCTGGAGCATCTGCCTCTGGGGAAGATCTCCAACTGGGACGACCTGGTCCAAGCCTTCGCCGGTAATTTCCAGGGCACGTACGTGTGCCCTGGGAACTCCTGGGATCTCCGAAGCTGCCGCCAGCAGCCGGGAGAGTCTCTCCGGGACTACATCCGGCGATTCTCAAAGCAGCGCACCGAGCTGCCCAACGTCACCGATTCGGATGTCATCGGCGTGTTCCTCGCCGGCACCACCTGCCACGACCTGGTTAGCAAGCTGGGTCGCAAGACCCCCACTAGGGCGAGCGAGCTGATGGACATCGCCACCAAGTTTGCCTCTTGCCAGGAGGTGGTTGAGGCCATCTTCCGGAAGGACAAGCAGCCCTAGGGCCGCCAGCCGGAAGATGCTCCCGAGGCGTCCGCTCAGCGCGGCACCAAGAAGAAAGGCAAGAAGAAGTCGCAAGCGAAACGCGACGCCGCCGACGCGGACCTTGTCGCCGCCGCTGAGTACAAGAACCCTCGGAAACGTCCCGGAGGCGCCAATCTTTTCGACAAGATGCTCAAGGAGCCGTGCCCCTATCATCAGGGACCCGTCAAGCACACCCTTGAGGAATGCGCCATGCTTCGGCGCCACTTTCACAGGGTCGGGCCACCTGCAGAGGGTGGCAGGGCCCACCACGACGACAAGAAGGAGGATCACAAGGCAGAGGAGTTCCCCGAGGTCCGCGACTGCTTCATGATCTACGGTGGGCAAGCGACGAACGCCTCGGCTCAGCACCGCAAGCAAGAGCGTCGGGAGGTCTGCTCGGTAAAGGTGGCAGTGCCAGTCTACCTAGACTAGTCCGACAAGCCCATCACCTTCGACCAGGGTGATCACCCCGACCGCGTGCCGAGCCCGGGGAAATATCCGCTCGTTGTCGACCCCGTCATCGGCAACGTCAGGCTCACCAAGGTCCTCATGGACGGAGGCAGCAGCCTCAACATCATCTACGCTGAGACCCTCGAGCTCTTGCAGATCGATCTGTCCTCGGTCCGGGCCGGTGCGACGCCTTTTCACGGGATCATCCCCGGGAAACGCGTCCAACCCCTCGGACGACTCGATCTGCCCATCTGCTTCGAGACTCCCTCCAACTTCAGAAGGGAAACCCTCACGTTCGAGGTGGTCGGGTTCTGAGGAACCTACCACGCAGTACTGGGGAGGCCATGCTACGCCAAGTTCATGGCCGTCCCCAACTACACCTACCTCAAGCTCAAGATGCCGGGCCCCAACGGGGTCATCACCGTTAGTCCCACGTACCGACATGCGTACGAATGCGATGTAGAGTGCGTGGAGTATGCCGAGGCCCTCGCCGAATCCGAGGCCCTCATCGCCGACCTGGAGAGCCTCTCCAAGGAGGCACCGGACGTGAAGCGTCATGCCGGCAACTTTGAGCCAGCGGAGACGGTTAAGTCCGTCCCTCTCGACCCCAGCAACGACGCCTCCAAGAAGATCTGGATTGGCTCCAAGCTCGACCCCAAATAGGAAGCAGTGCTCGTCGACTTTCTTCGCGCAAACGCTGAAGTTTTTGCATGGAGTCCCTCGGACATGCCTGGCATACCGAGGGATGTCGCCGAGCACTCGCTGGATATCCGAGCTGGAGCCCGACCCGTGAAGCAACCTCTGCGCCGATTCGACGAAGAAAAGCGCAGAGCCATAGGCGAGGAGATCCACAAGCTGATGGCCACAGGGTTCATCAAAGAGGTATTCCATCCCGAATGGCTTGCCAACCCCGTGCTTATGAGAAAGAAAGGAGGGAAATGGTGGATGTGTGTAGACTACACTGGTCTAAACAAAGCATGCCCAAAAGTTCCCTATCCTCTGCCTCGCATCGATCAAATCGTGGATTCCACTGCGGGATGTGAAACCCTGTCTTTCCTCGATGCCTACTTAGGGTATCACCAAATCAGGATGAAAGAGTCCGACCAGCTCGTGACTTCTTTCATCACACCTTTTGGCATGTACTGCTATGTTACTATGCCATTTGGTTTGAGGAATGCGGGTGCGACGTACCAAAGGTGCATGAACCACATGTTCGGCGAACACATTGGTCGAACGGTCGAGGCTTATGTCGATGACATCGTAGTCAAGACGAGGAAAGCCTCCGACCTCCTTTCCAACCTTGAAACGACATTCCAGTGTCTCAAGGCGAATGGTGTAAAACTCAATCCCGAAAAGTGTGTCTTCGGAGTCCCCCGAGGCATGCTCTTGGGGTTCATCGTCTCCGAGCGGGGCATCGAGGCCAACCCAGAGAAAATCGCGGCCATCACCAACATGGGGCCCATCAAGGAGTTGAAAGGCGTACAGAGGGTCATGGGATGCCTTGCGGCTCTGAGCCGTTTCATCTCGCGCCTCGGCGAAAGAGGCCTACCTCTGTACCGCCTCTTAAGAAAGACCGAGCGCTTCACTTGGACCTCCAAGGCCAAGGAAGCCCTCGAGAACCTAAAGGCGCTCCTTACGAACGCGCCCATCTTGGTGCCCTCCGCCGCCAAAGAAGCCCTCTTGATCTACGTCGCCTCTACCACTCAGGTGGTCAGCGCCGCGATCGTGGTTGAGAGACAAGAAGAAGGGCATGCATTGCCCGTCCAGAGGCCGGTTTACTTCATCAGTGAGGTACTATCCGAGACCAAGATCCGCTACCCGCAAATTTAGAAACTGTTGTACGCGGTGATCCTGACGCGGCGAAAGTTGCGACACTACTTCGAGTCTCATCTTGTGACTGTGGTGTCATCCTTCCCCCTGGGGGAGATCATCCAGTGCCGAGAGTCCTCAGGTAGGATTGCAAAGTGGGCGGTGGAAATCATGGGCGAGACGATCTCGTTCGCCCCTCGAAAGGCCATTAAGACCCAAGTCTTGGCAAACTTTGTGGCTGAATGGGTTGACACCCAGCTCCCGGTGGCTCCGATCCAGCCGGAACTCTGGACCATGTTTTTCGATGGGTCGCTGATGAAAACAGGGGCAGGCACGGGCCTGCTCTTCATCTAGCCCCTCGGGAAACACCTACGCTACGTGCTGCGCCTCCATTTCCCGGTGTCCAACAACGTGGCTGAGTACGAAGCTCTGGTCAACGGGTTGCGCATCGCCATTGAGCTAGGGGTCCGACGCCTCGACGTTCGCGGCGACTCGCAACTCGTCATCGACCAAGTTATGAAAAACTCCCACTACCGCGACCCGAAGATGGAAGCCTACTGCGATGAGGTTTGGTGCCTGGAGGACAAGTTCTACGGGCTCGAGCTCAACCACATCGCCCGACGACACAACGAGACTTCGGACGAGCTGGCTAAGATAGCCTCGGGGTGGACAATGGTTCCCTCGGACGTCTTCTCCCGAGACCTACATCAACCCTCAGTCAAGACCGACGACACGCCCGAGCCCGAGAAGGCCTCGGCCCAGCCCGAGGCACCCTCGGCACAGCCCGAGGCGCCCTCGGCTCGGCCCGAGGCACCCTCGGCCCCCGAGGGTGAGGCGCTGCGCGTCGAGGAAGAGGGGAGTGGGGTCCAGCCTAATCGAAACTGGCAGACCCCGTACGTGCAATATCTCCACTAAGGAGAACTACCCCTTGACCGAGCCGAGGCTCGGCGACTAGCGCGGCACGCCAATCGTTCGTCTTACTGGGTGACGGAAAGGAGCTCTACCACCGCATCCCATCCGGCATCCTCCAGCGGTGCATATCCATCGCCGAAGGCCAGGAGCTCTTACAAGAAATACACTCGGGGGCTTGCGGTCATCAAGTAGCGCCCCGAGCCCTTGTTGGAAATGCCTTCCGACAAGGTTTCTACTGGCCGACCGCGGTGGCCGACGCCACTAGAATTGTCCGCGCCTGCCAAGGGTGTCAATTCTACGCGAGGCAGACCCACCTGCCCGCTCAGGCTCTGCAGACAATACCCATCACCTGGCCGTTTGCTGTGTGGGGACTGGACCTCGTCGGTCCCTTGGAGAAGGCACCCGGGGGCTACACGCACCTGCTGGTCGCCATCGACAAATTCTCCAAGTCGATCGAGGTCCGACCCCTAAACAGCATCAGGTCCGAACAGGCGGTGGCATTCTTCACCAACATCATCCATCGCTTTGGGGTCCCAAACTCCATCATCACCGACAACGGCACCCAGTTCACCGGCAGAAAGTTCCTGGACTTCTGCGAGGATCACCATATCCGGGTGGACTGGGCCGTCGTGGCTCACCCCATGACGAATGGGCAGGTGGAACGTGCCAACGGCATGATTCTGCAAGGACTCAAGCCGAGGATCTACAGCGACCTCCACAAGTTCGGCAGGCGATGGATGAAGGAACTCCCCTCGGTGGTCTGGAGTCTGAGGACAACGCCGAGCCGAGCCACAGGCTTCACACCGTTCTTTCTAGTCTATGGGGCCGAGGCCGTCTTGCCCACGGACTTAGAATATGGTTCCCCGAGGACGAGGGCGTATGACGACCGAAGAAACCAGACCGACCGAGAAGACTCACTGGACCAGCTCGAAGAGGCTCGGGACATGGCCTTACTACACTCGGCGTGGTACCAGCAGTCCCTGCGACGCTACCACGCCCAAGGGGTTCAGTCCCGAGACCTCCAAGTGGGCGACCTGGTGCTTCGGCTGCGGCAAGACGCCCGAGGGCGGCACAAGCTCACGCCTCCCTGGGAAGGGCCGTTCGTCGTCGCCAAGGTTCTGAAGCCCGGGACATACAAGCTGGCCAACATCCAAGGCGAGGTCTACAGCAACGCTTGGAACATTCGACAGCTATGTCGCTTCTACCCTTAAGATGCTTTCCAGTCATTCGTACACCTCGTTCACACACAAAGTCTAACCATCAAGGAAGGGTCAGCCTTGCCTCAGCAAAGCTCGACCCTCCCTCGGGGGCTAGAAGGGGGAACCCCCTCTGCGTTAAAATTTTCCTTGGAAAAAGTCTTTCTGCCAGAACGTCTTTCGTGCTTTTTGACTACTTCAAAAGTGGGGTCCTGAAAACGACGGAGTACATGTAAGCAGCCAAGGCCGACCGAGCCGAGGGACTCCTACGCCTCCGGGATACGGATACCTCACTCATCACCTTCTGCGATAAGTAACTCACGCTCGGATAAGCGATTCCGCCGATCGAACAAGTCTTAATGCTCGGAGACCTTTCTGCCGAAACGATTTTTCGGGTCTTCTCGACTACATCGTTAGCAGAATCCTACAGACGAGTAAGAGTACACGTAAGCGGCAAGACCGATCGAGCCGAGGGAGTCCTACGCCTCCGGGATACGGATACCTCACTCATCACCTTCCGTGAAAAGTAACTCTCGCTCGAACAAACAATTCTGTTACCGACGAATAAGTCTTGATACTCGAAACAAAGGGAAAAAGAAACGCAGCTTTACAACATAGCGACAGTATGTTTGGGCCTCGACGGCTGCAGAAAACATACGCACACTACAAGGTAAACCGATCCTGTAGGTTCGGACCTCGATGGAGGGGGAGCAGCAGCACCCTCGACGTCAACACCACCTTCGGCGAAGTCCGACCGAGCCTCAAACGGCAACAAAGTCGGAGGATCTCTGCTCCGAAGGACGACGTGAGCACCATGCCCGGGCCATCGCCGCCAGGGTCTCTTCCAGGAGTCCGGCTCGAGCAGACGGATCGGCCGGTCGCCCCGAAGCCTCAGCCGGCTGTCCCCCGAGGGCATCAGCCCGGCCCATGGCCTCGGCAACTCGACTCTGGCGCCAGTCCCGCCAGTGGATGGCCCGGTCAGGCTCTGGCCGACGAAGTCTTCTTTTTGAGCCAACTCTGCCTCTGTCCACACTGATACCGCTGCCTCCGGCTCCGGCTCATCGAAGAGCGGCCGAGGGTTTCCTTTAACTAAGCAAGAGAAGCCTCGGGCGGCAAGGCCGACTAAGCCGAGGGACTCCTACGCCTCCGGGATACGGATACCTCACTCATCACCTTCGCACGAGGCAACTCACACTTGGTGAAGCGGTTCAGTTAGCTGACAGGCGAGTCCTAGTGCTCGGAATGAGGGAAAAACACGGCTTCACGCCAAAAGATACATACATGTTCAGGCCCCGACAGCCACAATGAACAAACACCGGCACTCAAGGTGCCATTACAAACGGAACTCCGGTTCCACCCCCACAGGTACGAACAACCCCCCACGTTGGAGGGCTTGCGGGGCAACAAAACCCCTGGTGGCTCGCCGACGCCCGCTCCGAAGTGGCCAAACAACAGCAGCGATGACCTCAGGGTGGACACTGCTGCGACGAGCTCCTCGCCCACGCCCCCACTCGAGGGGCGAGGACAAGCTATCAAAGCCAAAGAGCCGGAGGCCCGGAGCACGCATGGTGGCGGTGACCCCGTCGGCGATGAGGACTTCTTCAGCCGCCACCACCTCAGCGCCGACGATGGAAACCACCTGCCCACCGGCTGATTCCCACTCGGATCCTCCCAGACGAGCGAAGCACCGACCTCCGCGCAGAGGCGCCGTACCGGGGCAAAGGCAGGACAGCCCCAAAACACGAACGCCACCCTAGCAGCGCGCGACGTCTTGGGCGGTCCCCCAGTGCGCGCGGCGCGACAACCGCTCTCACGGCGGGAGGGGACACCGGGAGCCGAACCAGGCCAGCTGAGCCAGCGAGCCCAACGCGCTGAAGCTGACGACGCTCGCTGCCGACCAGGCCCGCGTTGTCGAAGTCCGGCCCTCCCGCTAGGCCGGTGAGCGCCCTCTCCCTTGAATGCTGAGGGAGAAGGTGACCCGCCGACCTGTGCAGGAGGTAGAGCTCCGGCTCAGCCTGGCCTCCGCCCTATCCAGGATGACGAAGATCCTTGAAGCTGAGGGCGGAACCAAGATCGCAGCCCGGCTCGCTTCTCCCCACCACCGAACTGGTGGTCACTGTCTTGGGTGACCACCGGCAAGGGGATGCAGCCGGGCTGCCTAACGAAAATCCTTGAAGCCGAACGATGGCTGAAAGGTACCAACTTCCACGAAGTTGCGTTCCCCCAACGACGACAAGGCGGAAGAACCACGGGCGCCCCCATCTGGGGGCTCGAAAGGTGGAAAGACGCAATGCATGAGGAGAGCGCGAGGACATGGTTGCCTTTCAAGGGGGTCACCCTCCTTTTAAAGGCAACTCTCCCCACTTGCATCCTCAGCCGTCGCGGGCTGAGTCTTCTCCAACACGCTCCAAGGTCCTCCCCCTACGACACGAGGGTTGGGCCCCGCGCGTCATGCAAGCTGGCGCAGGGCACATAGAGCCAAACCGCCGCGCATGGTGCGCGCAACTGCCCAGCGGTTACGAGCATTCCTCCACTTTCGCCTAGGCCAGCGGGTGAAAGGGCGGGCCGCCATGAAGGCGGCGTGCAACCGCACCCAGGGGGCGCACCCTTTCGACTTCGACGCATCCAACATGGAGGCCCAGGCCCACACGTCATGTAACCGGCGCGCCGGTTACTACGTGCAAGAAACTGCACCGCCACTCGCGCCAGTACCGCGCCTTCTCGACTGCGAAACCAGTACTGTGACTCGAGGCGACCCTGCGCATGACCCGACAGTGCCAACCGAGCACATCGGTCATGGGTCGGTCAGCCGCGGGAGAGGGCGCGACGGTCGATATGGCCAGAAATGGGCCGGCAGTAATGGCGGTGGCAGGCGGGCGGAAGCGGCAGTCGAGTCGTCAGCAAGCTCACGCCCCCTCCTGGGATAGCAAAAGGACCTTCTCCCACGGCGTGAAGACGACGCGTCCATGTCCTGTTCCTCGAACGGCTCGCGCACACACAACGGCCGCCCCGTGAACCACTCGTCCCGTCGCATTAACTTTGCGGCAGGACAGGCGACACCTTTGGCAGGCGAAGCAGGCGACGCTTCACCTCCGCCATAATGACCGTGTCAAAAAAGGTGTGCCACGTCATTCGATTTCGTATCCTTTTCCACTTCCTTTTTCTCTCTCTTGCCTCAGGGATCGGGAATGGGGATACTCCGAAAGGGATCCTTCTCCGCGAAGGAAGCGGGCCCCGAGCCCCCCTACTGATCAGAGGCTCAAAGGCTGGCCCCTCGGAAGGGTTCAATAGCTGCCTCAGAGCACCCGAGCTCCGCGCCCACTACTGGTCAGAGGTTCAAAGGCCGGCCCTCGAAAGGGTTCAACGGCCGCCTCATAGCACTCGGGCTCCGCGCCCACTACTGGTCAGAGGTTCGAAGGCTGGCCCCTCGAAAGGGTTCAACGGCTGCCTCAGGCCACTCGGGCTCCGCACCCACTACTGATCAGGGGTTCGAAGGCTGGCCCCCGAAGGGTTCGACAGCCGCCTCAGACGCAGAGCGAGGGATGACCCTGGGTACGTTCGATACATAACCGAGGCTCGAGCTGCGCTCCCGAGGTACCCTAGGACATTTCCGAGACCAACGGGAACGATTTTGTAACGGAATCCCAACAGAGGGAGGCATCGAGCCCTCGGACCCCGTCAAAATGGGACCGGGTCCGGCAAATCACCCGCAGATACTTTTGGAGCGTGCCTCCGGGCCACTAGCCGACCCCTAACAAATAGGGCACGGGTGTCCACTCGGATTACCCGTTAGCAACTCACTGGAGAAACCATGTTCGGCACCCTCCGAGGGCAACATGGCGCTTTCCCCCCCTCCTCCTTGCGGAAAGGCGACGCAGGGGCGTATGTAAAAAGCCGAGTCTGTCCCTGACCGTCCTCTTGCTCTGTGCGGAGGCTCGGGGGCTGCTCTCGCAAACCCGGCTCCGGCCAAACCGTTGACAGCGTCAACATACCAGCCCGAGAACTTGTGACTCGACTGTTCACCTGGGCTACAGCCAGTTCGCATGAGGGAGCAGCCAGACCGGCCAAAGCGTTACAAAACGTACTAAGACCTCGAAGGAGTCAAACTACTCCTCTGAGGCCTCGGGGGCTACACCCGGCGTGTGCGCTCGCGCGCACCCACCGGAACAAAAAGCAACCGAGGAAGGCCGGTCCCCTTGCAAAAAAGTGCGACAAAAGCCTCCAAGCGAGTATCAACACTCCCTTCGAGGCTCGGGGGCTACTGTCGGGGACCATAATTAGGGGTACCCCCAAGACTCCTAATCTCAGCTAGTAACCCCCATCAGCACTAAGCTGTAAAGGCCTGATGGGTGCGATTAAGCCAAGGCTCGGTCCACTCAAGGGACACGACCTCGCCTCGCCCGAGCCCAGCCTCGGGCAAGGGCAGCCGACCCCGAAAGATTCACGTCTCACCCGAGGACCCCCTCAAGCAACGGACACACCTTTGGCTCGCCCGAGGCCCAGTCTTCGCCAAGAAGCAACCTTGGCCAGATCGCCACACCGACCGACCGAATCGCAGGAGCATTTAATGCAAGGATGGCCTGACACCTTATCCTGTCACGCGCCCTTCAGTCGACAGAGCCGAAAGTGACCGCAGTCACTTCGCCGCTCCACTGACCGGCCTGACAAGAAGACAGCGCCGCCTGTGTCGCTCCGACTGCTGTGCCACTCGACAGAGTGAGGCTGACAGCAGCCATGTCCGGCCTCGGGCGCCATAGGAAACTCCGCCTCGCCCGACCCCAGGGCTCGGACTCGGGCTTGGCCCCGGAAGACGACGAACTCCGCCTCGCCCGACCCCAGGGCTCGGACTCGGGCATGACCCCGGAAGACGACGAACTCTGCCTCGCCCGACCCCAGGGCTCGGACTCGGGCTCGGCCCCGGAAGACGACGAACTCCGCCTCGCCCGACCCGGGGCTCGGACACGACCTCGACCTCGGAAGACCGACTCGACCCCGACCTCGGAGGAGCCTCCGCCTCGCCTGACCCAGGGCTCGGACCGACCACGTCACAGGGGGGGCCATCATTACCCTATCCCTAGCTAGCTCAATCTACGGGTAACAGGACTGGCGTCCCATCTGGCTCGCCCCGGTAAACAGATAATGATGGCGCCCCGCGTGCTCCATAACGACGGCGGCTCTCAGCCCCTTACGGAAGCAAAGAGACGTCAGCAAGGACTCGACAGCCCCGACAGCTGTCCTTCCGCAAGGCTCCAACACTCCTCTGACGGCCACGACATCACATGAACAGGGTGCCAAAACCTCTCTGGCTGCCACGACGGCATGTACTTAGGGCACTAGCTCCTCTCTGCTAGACACGATAGCGCACTGCTACACCTCCCATTGTACACATGGACCCTCTCCTTACGCCTATAAAAGGAATGTCCAGGGCTCTCTTATGAAGAGGTTGGCCGCGCGGGGGACGGGACGGCACGTAGGGTCCCTCGCTCTCCCCCCCCCACGCGGACGCTTGTAACCCCCTACTGCAAGCGCACCCGACCTGGGCGCAGGACAACACGGAGGCCACGGGTTTCCCCTTTTTCCCCTCTCTTCTACCCCCCTTCGTGCTCCGTCTCGCGTCGACCCATCTGGGCTAGGACACGCGGCGACAGTTTACTCGTCGGTCCAGGGACCCCTCAGGGTCGAAACGCCGACAATGCTATACGGGAGAGAACTAAACACTTAATAGCGAGGCGCAGTACAATACTTATAAATAATCACTAGATTCGATATAGCACTAAGTGTAACAATTACGCTTTTCTAGATTAATCATATCTAACTCAAGCATCACGAAACAACACACTTAACACAATTAGCCTAACCAGAACTTATCGGCTAACTAATTAAATGCTAAACTTATCCCTCACATTATTAATTATACCACATCGCTCACAAAGAACTAATTTAATTTTATTTCGTACCACACATATTTATTCAATCTATGTAACAATTCGACTAACAGGAATAACAAATCAGTTCGCCATACTAAAATCCTACTTGAACCCACGAAATCGACGACGCTACCCGGTCCGCGCATATCATCAAAAACGTGACGAGCGATGTACTAGACTTCACTATTCTACACGATTAAATTTTATTCTCGCAATAGACCACTACTGCGATTTACGCGTACGTCACCAGCCCACATTAACAGCGCAGGTATACCAAACTGATGAGAAATATTAAAACGAAGAGTGGGGGCGACGATAGCTCACCAATAATTTAATACATCTTGAAGGCCACGAGCACAGCTACGATTTCCAATTCCGCCATTACGTCGAGCACGTGGTGAGCACCACACGGACCTCATTGTCTTCCATGACTAAATTTGACGCGATATCGGCGAACATGGCAAGGATTCCGGTTCAGCCCTTGTGTCGAGCACGAAGACGAGAATCGCAAGTCGTCGACACGGTGCTGCGATGGAGGGTGATGGCGAGGCGGAGATCAAGCTAGGGGCCGAGCAGCGGTTGGCGAGGATGAGAACCGGTGTCTGCCAGCAGCGAGATCGAAGACCAAAGTATGACAGAGACACAGCTGCTTGAGGGATACAGTCCGACGTCCATGGACGCGAGCTGGAGCAGAGCGAGCAGTCTGTCGAGCGAGATGCAAGGGAGGCGCGGAGCCAAGCAATCACTAGAACATAGTCGACGGCGAGGTCTGCCGGAAGAGAACACTGGCATATAGCGCGGCACAACGAATGCGCAGAGCTTCAAAACCATGCACGCTGCGATGGTGGTTCGGTGGCCGGAGGAGCAGGGACGGAGCTCGGCAAGGTCACAGCCGGGCGAGCACCAGAGAAGAGCTCGCAACGGATCCGAGCAGGGGCCGGACGAGCAAAAAAGAAGGGCAGCAGCGGCCAGCATCCATGGCGAGCTCCAGCCACCAGGGAGATGGGGCGAGCGGCGGCCATGAAAAGAGGAGCAGGAGGAAGCTGCGCGTGGAAGGTGGGAGACTGAGGTGACGCGACAGCTGAGGAAATACGCAGGAAGATGAGCGCCTGTCGCACAGGGAGGCAAGCGAGCGACGACAGCTTTAAGCTTTGAAAAAAAAATCTCTTGTGGATGAGAACGTACGAAGACGTGAAGGAAATGTGAAGGAGAGAAGAAAAAAATCTCCTGGAGATGAGGATGTAGGGATACGTGAAGGATAGAGGAGAGAAGAAAAAAAATCTCCTGGAGATGAGGATGTAGGGACACGTGAAGGATAGAAAAAAAACCCTGGAGAGTGGAAAGCGGTGAGATATTTGAGAGAGAAAAAAATATTTTTCCCACATTTTCTTTACAAGAGAACACACGTATAATTTAGTTCTCATATTAAGTCTACGTGAGATGTAAACCAGACGAAACAATAGATACCAGACAAACTAGTATAGACTACGCTTGATTTAATTTAGAACAGATAATTTACTAGACGAATAAATCTCAATTATAAATCCTCGGATGTGATTTCTCAGCTAACGGAAGGAGACAGAATTATTTTGCACTCGCAAATTTAAATACAAACGTAACTATCAACCAGGGTTCAAGGCTAGAATTCGGAAAGTTGTAAGGGAATTAAAATGATTTTGGTTACCATATTTTAATCGGTGTTAGAGTAATTGAAATCAGACAAACTACGTCTAGTTTTTCTCGGATTCCAAGTGTGGTCCGATTAAATTGTACATTAAACTTTTGTCGTAGAGTTCAAATAAATCCGGTTGGAGATAAAATCATCAGAGTGGGTTGGGCTTCCAAATTCGTATTCGCGCGAGCGATGAATTTTAAATAATCACCGGACGCACCGATTTTCGGAACGACTACGTTCCGAACATCACGAAAATTTAGGAAGAGCCCGGATAGATAAAAATAAAAACGATGTCACACTCGCGACAAACGAAACAGATGCGATATTAAAATCGCGATAGACGAAAATGATTAAAATTTTAGCATCTGTTTTATCCACTGATATTACGTGCTTAAATTCATACTCGTTGTCGAGCGAAATATAAACATTAGGGGTGTTACACCTAGATCCTCTGTTGCGTCCGCGCCCGAAGCCCACCAGCACCGCTCGAGCCTCACCTCGACCGAGCTCCGCTCGAGGTAAGGATCGCTGGCCATCTCCTTTTTTTCTCTCTCCCCGTTTCTTCTCTGCCTTTGTGAGTTCACTGGTGAAGGTCGGCGGTGGTGCTTCACCGTCATGCCATGTCCCACCGGCCAACCGCCGACGCCCGATGCCCTTCCCTCCCCGTGTCGCCGTTAGCCACGGCCAATGGGTAGGGCTCCGTTCGTGGTCGGGAAAGACGAGGACCCCAACACCTGGGGCCCACTGGCAGTATCAACCGTGCCAACCTCTTTTCCCCTCTCTCTGTGTCGCTGGCTAGTGGGCCCCATCCGTCAGTGCGTGCCTGCGCCTACGCTTGCCCCGTGCCACTGACCAGCAGGCCCGGCCCAACCGTGGCCCCACCCGTGGGCTACCCGCGCCCTGGCGTCCCGTCGCTCATCCCCCCGCCCCACCCGAGCCACTGGCCTGTGAGCCCCAAACGTCAGGCGCCCGCATCCCGCACGCCCATGCTCTCACCCGCTACTTCTAATCTTGGTCGTTGATCCGAGATCCGACGGCCGAGGGAACCCGATTCCCCTTTGGATCACCGTTTTGTAAAAGGAACCCTCGGTTCCCTAGAAATAGAACATGTCGTCCTTAGTTCTTAAAGTCATGCTCCTAGATTCTTGTAGAGGGGACCCTAGGTTTGTTTTTAATTAGAAAAATAATTTAGGGTTTTTGAATTCCAAAACTTGTAAACTTCATAACTTTTGCATATGAACTCCAAATTGGATGGTTCAAATTGCAAAATGTTCATAATGTTATTCTCTACCTGTTTAAATTATATTTGTCCACTATTTACATTTATTAATTTTGTGGCTAGACCCTAGGTTAATTTAAAGTGATAGAATATTTATTAAAGGTAAAATAAAAGTGAAACCATAATTGTTGGGGGCCTTTGTCTTCCGAAGGTCCTCAAAAACATGATTAACAATGTTTCCCAAGCATAATATATGTACAGGAACCTTCGGACTCGGTATGAAGCTGTACATAATATGCAAAGCAGGATCGGAACGAAGGTTGAGCCAGTGCCGAAGCTACACGCAAGGAAGCTTCGGCTTAGTAGCAGAAAGAGGAACCGACTTAAGGAGGAAAAGGCTATCTAGTCCTCAGTAGATTATTATTAAGTCAATAGTGAATATGAAGGGCATGAATGTAATTTTACGTAGGCTGCGTCCTATGCCTATAAATAGATGAACAATACCCCCGTACTGTTCACGCTGACTTGTATTCACTCAGGCGTCACACTCATACCCCTGCCTTTTGTCAAGCTGAAGATCATTATATCCCAAGGGAAATAATACTTCGAAGGATGAAGGTCATTAACCATTAACTCCTTTTTTGTGTTGCCTTGTTCTTAATTCATAGCATTTGAGAACAAGTGATCAACATTGACGCCCACCTCCGGTGTACTCACTTCCATAATCTTTGGCAAAGCATCAACCTTCGTCATGCCGCCGAAGAAGATAATAGTGCCAGGGGCTGCACTGCAGCCACTGGATACAAACCAAGAGACTCTTTCTCTCCGAGAGGCCAGAAGCCAAAAGAGGAAAGCCACCAGTCCAACACTTCGGGAAGAGGAGCAGTTGGATCAGGAGATCAGGGACATGGAAATCATCCACCAGCAGGTGCAAAGGAAGAAAGAGAAGATGGCTCGGCTGATCGACCTTCAAAGGAAGATCGATGAAGCTACTAAGGAAGTGCGTCATCTTACTCAAGATGATCATGACCGAAGGCCCCAACATAGGGAGCTTCGTCAAGAGGGCTCATTCAACGAAGATGAGTGGTACAATGATTTAAATCATGGTACCTTTAGTTTTGATGATGCTTCTCCCTTGGCAGCAGAGTTGCAGGCTATTCCATGGCCACAATCCTACAAGCCACCCTAGCTACCCATGTATGATGGGCACTTGGACCCAAAGCAATTCTTGATGAGCAATGAGGCAACAATATCCTCATACGGAGGCAACACAGTTGTCAGGGCAAAGTCCTTCGTCATGGCAGTCTGAAACATGGCCCAGACATGGTATTCTTCTCTTCGGCCAAGGACAATCACGTCATGGCAGAAGCTCAAGGACATGCTGGTTACCAGTTTTCAAGGCTTTCAGACAAAGCCAGTCACAGCTTAGGCCTTGTTTCAGTGCACACAAGACCATGAGGAATACCTTCAGGCGTATGTCTGAAGGTTCTTGTTACTGAGAGCACAAGCGTTCCACAGTGCCCAATGAAATTATCATTGAGGCCATGATCAAGGGTCTTCGGCCAGGACCTACGGCTCAATACTTCGCCAGGAAGCCCCCCCAGACTCTAGAGAAGCTGCTTCAGAAAATGGATGAGTACATCCGGGCTGACAATGACTTTCGACAAAGAAGGGAGGAGGCTTACAGATTTTCTGAGATGACTAGGGGCTTCGGCGGGAGAGTCCACCCTAGGCATGCCAGATCAATCCATAGCTCCAGTCAGAATGATGACAAAGGAAGCCAGCTTCAGAGGCCGCAGCACACCTCATAGTCTTCGGGACAGCAGCAAAGCTCCTTCAGGCCGCCAGCTCCAAGGGGCAGAGGCGCCAGGGGCTTCGGAGGAAGATATGGGGATCAGCCCAGGAAGATCTATTGCTTATTCTGTGGTGAGGACAAGGGCCATACTACAAGAATGTGCCAGATCACTATTCTGAAGCAAAAGGAGATCGTCGAAGCTGAAGCTCGGTAGAATCAGCCGAAGCAGGTCTTACACACTACTTCGTGCCATTCTCCTTACATACTAGAATATGTGGGCAATCATCCTGCGGCTTTTGTTGCTTCGGCAAGCCATTCACAGGCTTCTTAGCCTCAGCCCCCCACCGCCTCCACCACTGCAACCTGTTTATTCCCGAAGCCAGCAGCCAGAAGGGCGTCAGCACTCCCAACAACAACGTGAATTCAGAGAGGAATCTGAAGCTCGTACAGTCAACAGTACTGTGCTAGAACCAAAGCACATATACTGAGCGATATCCTGCCTCTGAAGTACTTTTATGTTCTATGCCATTTTGCTTTTTAATAAGGAACAAACAATGTAAATTTTGTTTTAATTCCTTGTAATGTTTATTGTTTCTATCAGAACAAAATTTATCTTCCTCACAGATTTACGAAGTTCAAAAATTGCCAAAGCTACAAAAAATCGATCCTGAGGGAGCATAGCGTAAATTTTGTGCTCAAAAGACGTTCCTACGGGAATGCAGAGCTAAAATTGCCGAAGCTACAAAAAGTCGTTCCTAAAGGAGCACAGCGTAAGTTTTTTGCTCAAAAGTCGTTCCAAAGGGAATGCAGAGCTAAATACCGCCGAAATATAAGGCGAAGAAGTCCAAAAGACGTTCCTAAGGGGATGCAGAACTTATACCGCCAAAATAGAAGGTGAAGAAGTTCAAAAGACGTTCCTAAGGGGATGCAGAACTTACACCGAAAAATAAACGGTGAAGAAGCTCAAAAGTCGTTCCTAAGGGGATGCAGAGTTTGTGTATTCCAGTGTGGGTGTGTGGGTGTGTGTCTTCGGCATCAATATCATTTTGCATCATATCATCACATCATTCCGCATAGCATCACATCATACATCATATCGCATCAATGACACGAGAATCGAATACGAAGTAAGCTTCGGGAAATACAGCTTCATCAGTCTTGTCACAAAAGAAGGGATCCCCCTTTGCGAAGCATGGATATTTTTACGAAGCATGGATATTTTTACGAAACAATGGTCTTTTTCTTTACGAAGAATGAAAAGAAGGGAAGGTGTTTTTTCGCCAAAGGCTCAAAAACGGTATGTATGTAAAGTTTCATGCATCGTAAAGAAATAAATTACAATAATTTATGTAACACCCCCGATGTTTATATTTCGCTCGACAATGAGTATAAATTTAAGCATGTAATATCAGTGGATAAAACAGATGCTAAATTTTAAACATCTTTGCCTATCGCGATTTTAATATCGCATCTGTTTCATTTGTCATGAGTTCGACATTGTTTTTATTTATCTGGGCTCTTACTAAATTTTCGTGATGTTCAGAACATAGTTGTTCCGAAAATCGGTGCGTCCGGTGATTATTTAAAACTCATCGCTCACGCGAATACGAATTCGAAAGCCCGACTCACTCAGATGATTTTATTCTAGATAAATTAATTTGTACTCGACAACAAAATGTTTAAGGCAAAATAATCTGAATCGCGCATCGTCCGAGTGAAATCTTGCGCGAGGTTATGACCCAATTTATCCTCCAGCACGCTGTTTTTGCGAGCGTAAGAGTAATAATTGGGCCTCTTGTTTCCAGTGTGTTGTCTTCGGCGGAGTAATCGGGTGCTTGATTAATGGAGGAGATTATCAGGTTAGACGAGTTAAGCGTCGACTAAATACTGACGCCGAAATTCATCTAATTCGGTCCATTTGCATCTTGCCGAAGCAAACCAAACCACTGTAATTAGTACTGACAACAAGTAATTGGTAAATAATTTAGTTCGCTAAATCATTAGAATAAGATGTGTAGCCCGTATCGTCGATTCTTTAATCATCGCTAAAAAAATATCTGTGATTTTTGATAAAAAAAAATAAGAAAAATCTTGTTTCAAATATCTCTCCACTGCCTCGGATATTTCCTGCCTTCCTGTCGGCCTTATTCCCCACACGTACATCTCTTGTCCCCAACCCCTTGCTGCATCGTTTATCTCCCTGGGATATTTCCTGCGCGCGTCGTCATCTTCATCCGGCCGCCGCTCATGGAGAAAAGATCTCCAGCCGCCAGGGGATAAAATCCTACCGCCCAGCCAGTGTTCTCGTCCAGCTCGCGAAGCCCATTTTCCTGGTGCCGGTGTCCTCTGCTCGGCCGGAGCTCGCCTCCGTGCTTAGTTCTCTCTTTCCCCAGCTTCGACCTCTCTTCTCTGCCCCTGCACGCGCGCCTTCCCTGCTCCAATCTCCAACGCCGGCGCTCAGCTCCTCCCCAGTGTCCCTCTGTCGCGCGTCAGGCCTTCTGCTCTCCAGCTCGCAGACCTCCCTCTGCTCGCGCGCATGGCCGTGGAGGGCCAGATCCACACTGCACTCGCCGAATCTCACCTCTCTCTGCTCACCTGTGCCGTTGCCCAGCTCGCGGCGCTCTCGGCCTGTTTGGCCATGGCCACCGCCCCATGGAGCCTCCCTGTGCTTGCCCCTAAGCTCGGTTCTCCACCTCCATTCATCTGGATACCGGTGCTGCTCGCCGTCGACCTTCCTCATCGGACCGAGCCTGCAGTAGCAACACGTCTTCTCGTCGAACTGCGCAGCTCTCTCTCCTATGCGCGCAGCTCCCTCGAGGTCCTTGTCCATGGCTCGCCGCGGTGCTCTCTCTAGCCGTGGTCGGTTGAGTGCTCAGCAGCTTCTCTGCTCCTTCCTTGCGCGCAACCGTTTTCTTCAAGTGCCGTTCCGTGGAAGCCCCAGATCGGCCTGCGCGCTCCGGCAACGCCGTTCTCCACTCGGCCTCCCTGCACCGCGCCATGGTGACCGTTGGACCGGTCGTTTCCTGCACGCCAACTTTCCTGTGCGCGCCTCTGTTCCTCGTCGTGGTGGGGTCGTGGTGTGGCAAAGCCGTGTGCATCGCGACAGCCGTCCTGACCGCAAAGCAGTCCGCGCAATAAAGTTCGCCCAGCCGCGACTTCGTTTTACTCTCTGCGTCGTTGTTCGCCGGGTCAAGCCTCATGTTGTCGCGTCCTGTTTCCTGCTCGCCAGTGCGCCCTCTCGGGTCGCTCGGCTTTAATCCCCAATCGCGTCGTCGACCTTGTCGTTCGTCGTCGTTCTGCGCATCAGCAAGAAATCCCAAGAATCGGGTGAAGACGAAGCTAGCAGCGCGATATTCCCCAAGCGCTCGATAAATTACCTGGATCGGAAAATCGCTATCGATCTCGCGGATTCGTGTCAGTTGTGGAAACAGTAAGCTGATAAATTATTTAGAATAGTTCGATTGATGAATAAATTAATGTGCTAGTGCGATGCTCATTAAGGTGCTCGATAAATTGCGTAAGTCACGAAACTCTCGTCGACTTCGCAGTTCTTGCGATTATCGAGCCAGGTTCAGTTATAGCGAGTTATTTCGCTATTCCGGCCAATTAACAGAATTAGTGTACCGAATAGAATATTAATAGGCCTGTGTGATGAGGAAATATTTTAGTCACTTATATAGATGTGTATATATTTATGATAAAGAAATGTTTGAGTAATTGTTGACATGAAAAATATGTGAGGAGTAAAATAAAATTAAAATAGTTCTTTGTGAGCGATGTAGTATAATTTATAAAACGAGGGATAAGTTTAGAATTCAATTAATTAATTGATAAGTTGTGGTTAGGCTAATTGTATTAAAGGTGTATAATTTGTTGTTTTGTGATGTTCACGTTAGGTTCGGTTAATCTAGAGAAGCGTAATTATTGCGCATAGTCATATATTAATAACTAGTGTTTCCGTATAAAATTGTACAACGCCTCGCCGCTAGGTGTTTAAATCCGCTATCGTGTAACACTATTTAGGTTTGTAATATTTCCGTCGATATGCATTCATGTGCATAATGCATTCCATTCAGGTACGTTAATTAATCGCGTGATGCGGAAGATGACCCAAGTCGACCCCAAGTGCGGACTAATCCGTAGGATGATGCTGATGGATAAACCTGAAGATGGACAATGGAGCGAGTATCAGAATAAAGGCTGATCGTCAAGTGGACGTCACCTAACAACACTAACCTAGTGTTACTCAGGCAAGCCCCGGTGCATGCAACCCCTTCCTTGTGTTTTTAAATACTTTTCGCACACTTAAGTCTAGTGAAATGTGCATTAGGTTTATAGGAGTTGCTTGAAACCCTTTGATGCATTGCCTAGCTTGATATCCATACCTTTATAGATACTTCTGGTGAAGTATCAAAATTTGATTTACAAAAATGTTTAGCCCTGCTTAGATCTTGTGGATAGAGGTTGTCTTTTGCAATACTGCCTAGCTCAGGGGTTATCCTGAGGAAAGATGGCTTCTACCTGCAAGAATACTTTCATTGAGAGTGTGGTGGGATCTTACTGCAAAGCTCCTTGTGATGCTCTTTTCATCCTAAGGAACAGAAACAATCCTAAGGATGGAAGTACTTAAATCGAGACTTGGGTTAGGAACAGGTGATGTTCTACCCAGGTTGATTAAGGATTGGATGCGTATGTAGGCCTGCTGATCGAGGACCCTTTAACTGGTCACATGCCTCATCATGGGTAAGCCTTGCCTCGGGCAGACTAAGGCCAGAATAAGATAACACGAAATGGGCGTGGAGCGGTGGCGAGAGTAGCATGTACCCTCCGTAGCAAGAGGCTGGACGGTGGTGTATCTGTGCTCTCGGTTTGCGTGAACCTGATCTGGTCTTAAGAACCCCGGTGGCGGGTTGACATATGCAAGGGTTAAGTGCTACATATGTCGTGTGATCGGAGATCCTCAGCTGAGTATAATCGATTCGGATCGCCGTACCTTCGCGGTTATGAAGACTTGGTCACTGACCTACAACCTAAGTCAGGATGTGAACATTATGAATAAAAATGATGTTGTATTGATGAGATGGTGAAATTAGACCAGCTGCAAACAAAGTCTATTAATACTTAATTTGGCGTTAAAATATTGAAAGTAAGGACTCACTTTAGTAAGCTATTTCTGCAAAAGTATCTAAGTTGATTCTTGCTAAAGCCTCTCCTTGATTCCCAATTCCAGCATACCCTTGAGAGTCTTTTCTTTAGTCGGGTAAGTCTTGCTGAGTAATTCCATACTCAGGGTTTTATTCCCTGTTGTTTTTCAGGTTCTAACCTTGTGCTGCTGTGATGGTGTTAAGTGCCGGTGGGCTCGGCCTTCTTATAAGTCTAAGTAATTCTTCTATACTTCTTATTGAGGATGGTCATTTGAGCTAGCATATATTTCAAACTTATACTTTTGTAACCACTCCGATAAAATAATATAAAATTTTTGTAACTTGTAAAATTTGGTAATAAGATTTTCGCTGCAAAAATATTGGTGTGTGTGATTTGTGTTACTTAATCCCGCAGTTCTGGTTGTAAGTGGTTTATCCGATGTCCTTGGGGCAATCGGACGGATCCTGTTAAGTTATCTGGTGCACATGCATAGCCGTCTGATGTCTTTGGGACAAGGACAGGTGCATGTGGGCCCAATAACTTGGAGGTTCTGCCACAGCTGGTATCGGAGCTGGATTAAGTATATACGGTCACATACATATTTTCAAAACAAAAGTTTTGGTTTTGAAAAACCTATTTTCAACTAAACACATTGTTTGGTTTTGAAAAACAGCTTTGAAAAACTATAATGCTAGTGACATCCTCTGTTAAGCCCTAAACTAAGGACTATTAGGCGGCTTAGTTGAAAACCACTAACCCACAACCGGGTGGGTATTGCATACATGTGTATTGTTATTTTTGAGGCCATTCAGTTTTGAATGGATCGACGCTCAAGGTAAGGTGAGATGTGAGAGCATGACCGAACAAACGTCGGTCTAGGGAAGAGTGTAAAAAGCGCTTGATTATATACATGTTCCACATATGTATATATGAAGGCTGCGATGTGGAGTATTATTTTTCTGGGAATTCAGTACCCCATGGATGTGTATGGGTATACAAACATGGGAATACTGAGAAGTGTAATGTACTTGTAACGACGCACCTACGCTCAGGTAAGAAGGTGAGTTACCATAATGAGCTGCCCTATGGTTAAAGTGTGGCAGCAGCGCCTATGCGTGGCTCGGCGCTTAATGATGAGCTGGCCTCCATATAGCAATATATGGAGTATAAACTGTGATAAACTATCATGTGTGACTGCATCATTGGGAAAATGGGCTGTGATGAAAATTTTCTGCAGGTACACTAACCTCGAAAACGTATGTGTAGCTGACGACTAGCAAAATACCGTGAGAGTCGTAAGTATGCCACCGGTATAGAACGTTATTGCCACATTATGTTGGCAAAATCAGTAAGGACGTGTAGGACGAGCATGCATCCTGATTGTTGCATCATGTTTGTCACCTATACATCCAAAATGCTTCTCTCATCCTTATTCCAGAAACCAGTGATTGTAGATAATCTGGTGTAATGTTGAATTATGAACTTCGATAAAATAGTTGTTCTCCGTTCCTTAGGTATTATGTTTAGATGCGATATGTGTGCTCTTGTGCTTAATGTGTCGATAGAAGGTTAGTGACTTGTTTTCCTAAACCCAAATCTAGGCCATGTTCTTAGTTAGTGAACTATGACCCAAAGTTTGAACTCTCCATTATCACTCCATGACCAAACACATACAAATAAATGCTTAGATAATTTCTTTGTTGGACATAAAATGTACCCAAGCTTAAAACAAGAATCTCGAGTCTGTATTCTTGACAATTAGTTTATAACTCTTTTATGGTCCTATTTCCAACCAAAACCATGCCTTTGCTTTGTTGGTGCAAGCTGATACCCCTAATTTCAGTTTGCTTCTTCTTGAGGATCCTACCGTTGTTTTATCAACCTAACTTAGGAAAGACATGTCCGACCATTTTCTTAAAGTGTGATGCCTTTGGTTACCTCATGTCTCTCGAAGGCATACCCACTTAACCTTGTGATTGTTTTCCCTACGTATCTAGTCAGATGCTAATCCTTGACTTGTAGTCCATTTGATGGGCATAGAAATATGCTTGGGGCTGAATTAACAGTCTCCCGTCGTACTTCTTTCATCAAGTTTAGGTTATGGCCATGTCTTGTTTATTTCATCGGGCCATGATCTATTTGGCTCTCTACTTGTAACCGTTTTGACAGGTAGAGTCTCCTTGTATATTGTCACCCTTGCCCAATTCATTTGTGTCGCGTGAGATTTCTTATTGGTTACGTCTAGTAATGGTGTCGTGATGACACCGAGGGCCTCCTGTGAATGTACACACATGGTTGTGCTACTTGGCACGCGCTGGTATCACAGTTAGTAGTCATAATCCATTATGAGACTATATCAATATGTTATCTTTGCACAAATTGTTCTTACCACGTGAGATTCATTATTGGTGCCAGTTCGGTGATGGTGTCATGATTAATGACTTATGGTGCTGCTGCGAAACTGAGAGCCCCTTGTGAATGTACACGCAAGGTTATGCTGCTTGGCGCATGCTGGTATCAAGGTCTCTAGTCATGATCCATTGTGGAACTACACTGATATGTTATCTTCCGTAAACTCCTTCCTTGGAACAATTTCGGTGTTGTTTGTCGAAGTGACCAAGCAACATCTATCATGACTGTTGGATCAAAACGGGCATACCCCTTACATGTATGGTCTCCTTTCCCTTGACTTTGATAGCGACTGCATGCATACACATTCCCTTTACATCCTTTGTGTAAAGGTGAAGCCTTGGAGCTTTTTAGTGTCGAGGGACAACTGATTAGCTCTTAAAATGGAGATTGGATTTCCCCTGCTGCTGAAATGCAGGAGTTTGTTCATTCGCTCTCTTATTTAATCCACGTATTCCCTAACCAAGTGGATAATTTATCTCGCATGAAGAAATGGATGAACCACATGACCAAATGGATTTCTACCCAGATGTATAATCTCCTGTTAACAAATGTGGACTCTCAACCCTTGGCTTACCGATGGTACTGAGAGGACATGTCCAATGTCAAAAGTAGTTTAACAAGTTGGTTTTACTAACTTGTAACTGCATTGTGAACAACGGTTGAGTTTAAAGATCGTTTAATCGAGTTGTCTAAACTCACTTTGGTTCAACCCATCCTAAGAAAGTTCTTACAAAGATCAAGTTAAAATCGACTGATAACCCCTAGTCATCGCTCTAGTCGTGTCTCGATCGCCTCATGTGTGCTTTTCTAGCATGTGTGATCATGCCGAGCCATGATTAGTGCTCGATAAAAGGGATTGGTTGCAAAGGCAACATCTACAGATCCCTCCGTTGGTGATGTTCTCGAATCTATATCACCTTTCAGGGACTTGGATTTTCTAACTAGCCACAAGTTAAATGTGATGTTATTCGACATTCACATTCGTCTCGTGTGCTACGAACTCACTGTGACCACTTGTTGGTAAACCTCTTCCTGTGTGTTTTACCCAAGATGGTGCATCTGATTCTGTTGGGGTAAAATTGCGCATTTACCGCTTGCTCAATAGACTCAGATAGTACAGTGTCATCAGAAAAAGCAAACTGCACACATGTAACCTTATGTGTTTCTCTAGCAGCCATCGTCTCTATTGGTGGACATTTCTAAATTAGCCTAAGGCGATACATGCTATGTCCACTAGAGAAACGACATCCTGAGACACTCGTCTTTATTTGGAAATGTCTCACGATTATCGCTGATATGAACATGGGTTACATGCTTCTCTACTCTTAGAAGTCTTTCGTTCTGAATCTCGGGACGAGATTCTTTTAAGGGGGAGGGCTGTAACACCCCTGATGTTTATATTTCGCTCGACAACGAGTATAAATTTAAGCACGTAATATCAGTTGATAAAACAGATGCTAAATTTTAAACATCTTTGCCTATCGCGATTTTAATATCGCATCTGTTTCATTTGTCGTGAGTTCGACATTGTTTTTATTTATCTGGGCTCTTACTAAATTTTCGTGATGTTCGGAACATAGTTGTTCCGAAAATCGGTGCGTCCGGTGATTATTTAAAACTCATCGCTCACGCGAATACGAATTCGAAAGCCCGACTCACTCAGATGATTTTATTCTGGATAAATTAATTTGTACTCGACAACAAAATGTTTGAGGCAAAATAATCTGAATCGCGCATCGTCCGAGTGAAATCTTGCGCGAGGTTATGACCCAATTTATCCTCCAGCACGCTGTTTTTGCGAGCGTAAGAGTAATAATTGGGCCTCTTGTTTCCAGTGTGTTGTCTTCGGCGGAGTAATCGGGTGCTTGATTAATGGAGGAGATTATCAGGTTAGACGAGTTAAGCGTCGACTAAATACCGACGCCGAAATTCATCTAATTCGGTCCATTTGCATATTGCCGAAGCAAACTAAACCACTGTAATTAGTACTGACAACAAGTAATTGGTAAATAATTTAGTTCGCTAAATCATTAGAATAAGATGTGTAGCCCGTATCGTCGATTCTTTAATCATCGCTAAAAAAATATCTGTGATTTTTGATAAAAAAAAATAAGAAAAATCTTATTTCAAATATCTCTCCACTGCCTCGGATATTTCCTGCCTTGCTGTCGGCCTTATTCCCCACACGTACATCTCTTGTCCTCAACCCCTTGCTGCATCGTTTATCTCCCTGGGATATTTCCTGCGCGCGTCGTCATCTTCATCCGGCCGCCGCTCATGGAGAAAAGATCTCCAGCCGCCAGGGGATAAAATCCCACCGCCCAGCCAGTGTTCTCGTCCAGCTCGCGAAGCCCATTTTCCTGGTGCCGGTGTCCTCTGCTCGGCCGGAGCTCGCCTCCGTGCTTAGTTCTCTCTTCCCCAGCTTCGACCTCTCTTCTCTGCCCCTGCACGCGCGCCTTCCCTGCTCCAATCTCCAACGCCGGCGCTCAGCTCCTCCCCAGTGTCCCTCTGTCGCGCGTCAGGCCTTCTGCTCTCCAGCTCGCAGACCTCCCTCTGCTCGTGCGCATGGCCGTGGAGGGCCAGATCCACACTGCGCTCGCCGAATCTCACCTCTCTTTGCTCACCTGTGCCGTTGCCCAGCTCGCGGCGCTCTCGGCCTGTTTGGCCATGGCCACCGCCCCATGGAGCCTCCCTGTGCTTGCCCCTAAGCTCGGTTCTCCACCTCCATTCATCTGGATACTGGTGCTGCTCGCCGTCGACCTTCCTCATCGGACCGAGCCTGCAGTAGCAACATGTCTTCTCGTCGAACTGCGCAGCTCTCTCTCCTATGCGCGCAGCTCCCTCGAGGTCCTTGTCCATGGCTCGCCGCGGTGCTCTCTCTAGCCGTGGTCGGTTGAGTGCTCAGCAGCTTCTCTGCTCCTTCCTTGCGCGCAGCCGTTTTCTTCAAGTGCCGTTCCGTGGAAGCCCCAGCTCGGCCTACGCGCTCCGGCAACGCCGTTCTCCACTCGGCCTCCCTGCACCACGCCATGGTGACCGTTGGACCGGTCGTTTCCTGCACGCCAACTTTCCTGTGCGCGCCTCTGTTCCTCGTCGTGGTGGGGTCGTGGTGTGGCAACGTTGTGTGCATCGCGACAGCCGTCCTGACCGCAAAGCAGTCCGCGCAATAAAGTTCGCCCGGCCGCGACTTCGTTTTACTCTCTGCGTCGTTGTTCGCCGGGTCAAGCCTCATGTTGTCGCGTCCTGTTTCCTGCTCGCCAGTGCGCCCTCTCGGGTCGCTCGGCTTTAATCCCCAATCGCGTCGTCGACCTTGTCGTTCGTCGTCGTTCTGCGCATCAGCAAGAAATCCCAAGAATCGGGTGAAGATGAAGCTAGCAGCGCGATATTCCCCAAGCGCTCGATAAATTACCTGGATCGGAAAATCGCTATCGATCTCGCGGATTCGTGTCAGCTGTGGAAACGGTAAGCTGATAAATTATTTAGAATAGTTCGATCGATGAATAAATTAATGTGCTAGTGCGATGCTCATTAAGGTGCTCGATAAATTGCGTAAGTCACGAAACTCTCGTCGGCTTCGCAGTTCTTGCGATTATCGAGCCAGGTTCAGTTATAGCGAGTTATTTCGCTATTCCAGCCAATTAACAGAATTAGTGTACCGAATAGAATATTAATAGGCCTATGTGATGAGGAAATATTTTAGTCACTTATATAGATGTGTATATATTTATGATAAAGAAATGTTTGAGTAATTGTTGACATGAAAAATATGTGAGGAGTAAAATAAAATTAAAATAGTTCTTTGTGAGCGATGTAGTATAATTTATAAAACGAGGGATAAGTTTAGAATTCAATTAATTAATTGATAAGTTGTGGTTAGGCTAATTGTATTAAAGGTGTATAATTTGTTGTTTTGTGATGTTCACGTTAGGTTCGGTTAATCTAGAGAAGCGTAATTATTGCGCATAGTCATATATTAATAACTAGTGTTTCCGTATAAAATTGTACAACGCCTCGCCGCTAGGTGTTTAAATCCGCTATCGCGTAACACTGTTTAGGTTTGTAATATTTCCGTCGATATGCATTCATGTGCATAATGCATTCCATTCAGGTACGTTAATTAATCGCGTGATGCGGAAGATGACCCAAGTCGACCCCAAGTGCGGACTAATCCGCAGGATGATGCTGATGGATAAACCTGAAGATGGACAATGGAGCGAGTATCGGAATAAAGGCTGATCGTCAAGTGGACGTCACCTAACAACACTAACCTAGTGTTACTCAGGCAAGCCCCAGTGCATGCAACCCCTTCCTTGTGTTTTTAAATACTTTTCGCACACTTAATTCTAGTGAAATGTGCATTAGGTTTATAGGAGTTGCTTGAAACCCTTTGATGCATTGCCTTCCTTGATATCCATACCTTTATAGATACTTCTGGTGAAGTATCAAAATTTGATTTACAAAAATGTTTAGCCCTGCTTAGATCTTGTGGATAGAGGTTGTCTTTTGCAATACTGCCTAGCTCAGGGGTTATCCTGAGGAAAGATGGCTTCTACCTGCAAGAATACTTTCATTGAGAGCGTGGTGGGATCTTACTGCAAAGCTCCCTGTGATGCTCTTTTCATCCTAAGGAACAGAAACAATCCTAAGGATGGAAGTACTTAAATCGAGACTTGGGTTAGGAACAGGTGATGTTCTACCCAGGTTGATTAAGGATTGGATGCGTATGTAGGCCTGCTGATCGAGGACCCTTTAACTGGTCACATGCCTCGTCATGGGTAAGCCTTGCCTCGGGCAGACTAAGGCCAGAATAAGATAACACGAAATGGGCGTGGAGCGGTGGCGAGAGTAGCGTGTACCCTCCGTAGCAAGAGGCTGGACGGTGGTGTATCTGTGCTCTCGGTTTGCGTGAACCTAATCTGGTATTAAGAACCCCGGTGGCGGGTTGACATATGCAAGGGTTAAGTGCTACATATGTCGTGTGATCGGAGATCCTCAGCTGAGTATAATCGATTCGGATCGCCGTACCTTCGCGGTTATGAAGACTTGGTCACTGACCTACAACCTAAGTCAGGATGTGAACATTATGAATAAAAATGATGTTGTATTGATGAGATGGTGAAATTAGACCAGCTGCAAACAGAGTCTATTAATACTTAATTTGGCGTTAAAATATTGAAAGTAAGGACTCACTTTAGTAAGCTATTTCTGCAAAAGTATCTAAGTTGATTCTTGCTAAAGCCTCTCCTTGATTCTCAATTCCAGCATACCCTTGAGAGTCTTTTCTTTAGTCGGGTAAGTCTTGCTGAGTAATTCCATACTCAGGGTTTTATTCCCTATTGTTTTTCAGGTTCTAACCTTGTGCTGCTGTGATGGTGTTAAGTGCCGGTGGGCTCAGCCTTCTTATAAGTCTAAGTAATTCTTCAATACTTCTTATTGAGGATGGTCATTTGAGCTAGCATATATTTCAAACTTATACTTTTGTAACCACTCCGATAAAATAATATAAAATTTTTGTAACTTGTAAAATTTGGTAATAAGATTTCTGCTGCAAAAATATTGGTGTGTGTGATTTGTGTTACTTAATCCCGCGGTTCTGGTTGTAAGTGGTTTATCCGATGTCCTTGGGGCAATCGGACAGATCCTGTTAAGTTATCTGGTGCACATGCATAGCCGTCTGATGTCTTTGGGACAAGGACAGGTGCATGTGGGCCCAATAACTTGGAGGTTCTGCCACAATTTACATATTCAATTCAAAGCTACACACGTCAAATATTAAAGTCTTGTTACAAAAAAGTACAATGTTCATTCTAGTGTCTCATACATTGTCCATTTCAAAATATTTTTACAATAAGAGCTATTCCTCTTTAAGGACTTTTTCTGCAACTTCGTTCAATAATTTGTTAACAACTTCATCAACAATAGATTCAGCCATATTGATGATCTCCAGCGCCTCCTTCGTTTTTGGATCAGCTAGTGGATCGGACGGTTTCGGTGGCGGAGATAATTCAGCTGAAGTAGGGAAAATTAATTAGTCTGAAGCCACAAAAACAAATGACGAAGCTAAAAACTAAAGAATAATACCTATACGCCTTTCGCGTTCTGCAGCTTCTTCAGCTCACCTTGCTTCCGCCCGGGCGTCATGGGTGTCTTTTTCACTTTTCTTTATAATTTCATGGGCCATCTCTCAGCCACCGTTCACCCAGATATCATTATAGAATTTCCTGCCCATCAAGGTTGCTTCAGCTGAAGGATCCTTCATATCATTTATGCAGAAGGCAGCTTTGGCCTGGGTCATGGTCTTAACATGGTTGCATCCAGCCTTCTCCAAGATGGCTGAAATCCCTCGCGCACCCGAAAACGCACATACATCCTCGCGATCACTTAAAATTTCTTCGAAGGTCTCGGCCTCTCCACTTATCCATTCGATAATGCCTTCAGGGTCGTCTCATATAAAGTTTTCTTCAGCAGAATAGGCACCCACTTTGGCGAAGCTAGTTTTTATTTTGTTCACACATTCCAAGGATTTTTCAAAGCACCTATCCTTGGATGTGTGAAGTTCTTCAACATTTTTCTCTAAATGATTTTTCCAATATTCGCTGATTTCTTGGTTAGCTTCTGCAAGTGCGCATTTTTCCTTAACTTCGGCCATTTGCCTCCGAAGGTCTTCAATTTCAATCTTTTGGGCTTCGGTTTGAGCCTTGAAATTAGCTTCATCTTCTTTCACTTTGTTAACCAGAGAAATTAAGATTTTGTCTTTTTCAAGACCTTCGTTTCTTAATTCAATCACCTCTGAACGAAGGTTGTTCAGAGCCATTGTATAGCCTTTGTCTTCAATATTTTTCTGTGCCCTAAGGGCATTGCTAAGAATCAACCCCTACAAGAGGAGGAAAGAATTAAGTATGACAAATGAAATACCTCATTTTCAAATTCAAAATTAATTTTTATACCTTTATGCTATTGTATGCTAGGCTGTCAATAAGTTCATCCTTTGATAAAAGTGAAAGGCCGTCTTCTAGCTTCGGTAATCCCATGCTTTTACCTATCTCCCAGCAAACGGATATTTTTTTATTGTCCGGGAGACAGTATAAGAAATCATCTTCATTACTCCCGTTAAAAACCAAGGCTCCATTCGGATATTTCAACCTTCGAGCATAGTGCCTGGCTTCCAGAATTTCTTCTTCGGACAGCTTCTTCCCCGAAGCGTGTTGAATGATGTAGTCAATATTTTCATTCAAAGCTTTGGAAGCAAAGGTCCCGATTTTTTTAGGATAAATTTGTTCAGCCGTCTTTCCTTCAGACACGGCAGGCCCCGTCTCAATGGGCACTGAAGGCCCAGCTTTGTCTTCAGCTTGAGATTGGGCAACTTCGGCTTCTGCTTGCCCAGTTTCTGTTTCGGCCTGTGATTTGGCTTCAGCTTGAACAATTTTCTTTGCAGGAACAGGGCTCAACGCCTTTGTAGTCTCCAGTACAGCATCTAGCACATTGGCCATCCTTCTCCCCTTGGGGGTCGCGGCATAAGTTTTATGCGCCTTCGGCAGACTTGCCTCTGTCGGAGGGCTTAGAATTTTTGGCATTTTTATTTCTTCAACTTTTGGCTCTTCAGCCTTTTCAACCTTATCTTTGACTGGATCAATTGTATGCATCTTCGGCATTACAGTTGGTTCTACGGTGCTCTGTGCAATCGGAACAGTTTGTGTTGCTTCGACTTCTGAAGAAGACCCTACGCCAAAGTCAGGGACCACGGCCCGTTCAATGTAATGTGGCCGGTGGGTCAGAACCTTCATCTTTTTTCTCTTCGGCGCAAGCTCAATTGGGATGTCCGAAGCAGCAATCTTCCTCTTTTTCTCATGTCCTTGCAGTGGGTAACGGTAATCGGGGTATATGAAGCCGATCGCATAAAAAACTCTATTCAGTCTTTTCTTCCCCCAACCTCCGAAGGATGCAGACAGAGCATTATCTTCGGCCTTGCTGTATGTCCCAAGTAGTTTGTCGCTGATAGCCTCAATACTTTTTAGCCAATCATCATTTGGCTCATCAAACCGGTCTCTGAACCTGAAAGTATATTTTAGTCGAATTAACCCACCTTTAGTTGATTCAGTAGTAGTTTCCTTTGGCATATCCCAGTTTTCCACAAGTGGTCATACTCTGTATGCTATGTGCTCTTGAACAATATCTCTTGTGCCAATGAAGGCGCAGACCCTGCTAAAAGCCTTCTGGCAAGTTTCATCATTCTGATCGATTTCCACCTTCGGCCTCCGAAGGCTGAAGCGAGACCAGATAGGGCGTTGAATGATCTCCTTAATATCTTCCCTTTCAATTAAATCATTCTTAACATAAAACCACTCTTCCATCCAGGCTCCAGGCCATCTCTTTCAGAATGTGGGAACTGGATGGCTTGCATTGGATCGAGCAACGAATCCGTAACAACCGAAGTTGTTGTGATACTGCTCCTTCCCGGTGGCCTTCGTCTCGTACAGAAGCTTGTGCATGCTGCAAAAACTTTTTGCACTGGGTTCCAACCCTTGGCTTCTCATAGCCCAGACAAACAAACCCATCCTGATTATAACTTCAGGCATAAGTTGATGAAGAAAAAATTGAAATATTTTTAGCACTTCTACCAAGAACCTGCTCAGTGGAAACCGAAGCCCTGCTTTCAAAAAGCTTCGGTAGATAACCACCTCATTTGCTTCAGGAGCAGGAGCAGTGCTGTCCCCCCCAACCCTCACAATAGTCATGTCGCGGAAGTATCTTCCTCTCATAGCATCAACGTGACTCTGTTTGATAGTCGATTTCCCGAAGATGGTATAGCTTGGCCGCTAAGGCCGATCTTCAGAATCTTCGTCTCCACTTTCTACATCATAGCTATTGTTGTCACCGGTATGTTTAGATAAACCTTCCAGTATCTCTTTAGTAATCTTCTCTGTGTTTGTCTTTGCCATCGATTCAATAAATCTAGCAATATAAGGATCCATAGCCTTCTTCTCCTTAAACAGCTTCGTCTCTTCAGTCAGCTTCGTCTTCGCAACAACCTTCTTTTCCTTGGTCATTTTTCCTTAGACATGGTGAAAACACGACTTTAAACCGAAGCTCAAGAAGCTTGAAAATCTAGCGAGGGCTAGTAAGCAAGAGTTAAAAGTTTGAGAAAAATAATGCAAATGGCAGAAACAGTGTATCAAATGATGCCGGTGTGAGTTCATATTTATATGCCTAGCACGCTGCAACCTGGAGGGCCCCGTCTGCCATTGATTATTGCTATTTTAGCAAAGGGAAGGTGTTTTTTCGGACTTTCGGCTTAAGGCCTTCATTCACGTCGTAGTCTGAAGGGGCTACTGTTGGGGGCCTTCGTCTTCCGAAGGTCCTCAAAAACATGATTAACAATGTTTCCCAAGCATAACATATGTATAGGAACCTTCGGACTTAGTAGGAAGTTGTACACAATATGCAAAGCAGGATCAGAACGAAGGTTGAGCCAGTGCCGAAGCTGCGCGCAAGGAAGCTTCGGTTCAGTAGTAGAAAGAGGAACCGACTTAAGGAGGAAAAGGCTATCTAGTCCTCTCTAGATTATTATTAAGTCAATAATGAATATGAAGGGCATGAATGTAATTTTACGCAGGCTGCGTCCTGTGCCTATAAATAGATGAACAGTACCCCCGTACTGTTCACGCTGACTTGTATTCACTTGGGCGTCACACTCGTACCCCTGCCTTTTGTGAAGCTGAAGATCATTATATCCCAAGGGAAATAATACTTCGAAGGACGAAGGTCATTAACCATTAACTCCTTTTTGTGTTGCCTTGTTCTTAATTCATAGCATTTGAGAACAAGTGACCAACACTAATGAATGTGCAAGTGCTTAACTTTGTAGATTTAATTTCAATTAATGTATAGTCCCATCCCTAGAATAACTTTATCTAAATAAGTAGCTTACTGAGATAGACATAGTTAAATAGTTAATCTACTGAGAGAGGCAGTAGTTGGGAAATCACAGACTGAAAGTTCCCTTTGCTCGGGAACAGGATCTGGATGTCGCCTAGAGGGGGGTGAATAGGCGAATAAAAATTATCACTTTAAAATTTTTAATTCTTACTCTACTCGAAGACCAGATCGCAGTGGAATGAAGAACCCTTCGAGTAGGTTGCAGCGGAATAGAAGATCCTGTCTCAAAATACCCTGCACTTCAAATATAACTTGTACTATAGATAAGTATTGAAGTGCAGATATAAAGAGTAGATAAGACAGAGAGACGGCACACAATACAAAGCTAAGCACACAGACGCAAGGATTTATCCCGATGTTCGGCCAAGCCTGAAATGCTTGCCTAGTCCTCGTTGGAGTTAGCCACACCTGGGCTTGGAGTCTGTTTCAACTCCTTCCTCCGTTTGCTCAGATCTGTCAGTATGACAGATAGAGCCTTCCACTATGTTGAGTTGGGTTACAACAAAGCCGCAGCTGCTTACAATCTTCTTGACAACACTCCGGCAGAGTAACGATATGCTCAAGACCTTGCTCTAGCTCTTAGCAGCACTTCTCCACTCTCTCAAGGCTTATAGCTTTGCCTCTACACAAACTAGAGAGATATACACGAGAGGGAGAGAGATAATTGATCCGAGTGATGTCTACACTTGTTGGCTGCACTTGTGTACATGTTGGAGGCACCTAGGAGTCCCTTTTATAGACCCAAGGGGCCTAGGAGCCGTTGGAGGCATTCTTGGAAGGCTAATTTTGCCTTCTGTCGGGTGGCGCACCGGACAGGTCCTGTAGCTTGTCCGGTGCGCGATCTCCTTCCAAATCGGGCTCAGCTGACCGTTGGAGCAACGATCGTCTTGGCTCACCGGACACTGTCTGGTGCACACGGACAGTCCGGTGCGCCAACTATCCATTGGCCCAAGCCACGCGTCGCCCGCTGATCGCGCTGCCGACCGTTGGCGCAGTCGACCGTTGGCTCACCGAACAGTTCGGTGCACCACCGGACTGTCCGATGAATTATAGCCGAACGCCGCCAAACTATCCCGAGAGTGGCCTGTTCACCGGAGTTCAGCCTGGTGCACTGGACACTGTCCGGTGCACCACCGGACAGTCTGGTGTGCCAGACTGAGCTGAGTCTTGGCTGTACACAGCCAAACCTTTTGCATTTCTTTTCTTTTCTTCTTCTTTCTGTTTCTAACACTTAGACAAATATATTAGTACACAAAAACCAATGTACTAAGTCTAGAAACATACCTTCTCTTTGATTTTCACTTCTTTAGCATTTGGTATGCTTGAGATTGATGTTGGGCTCATAAATCATCAAGTTAGCTTGACTTGATCTAGATTGACATTTCTGAGCTCCAACATCCTGCAAAGGTCACATAGAATATCTCCAAACATAGGAACAACCCAAACTAAAGGTCAAGGTGCACTTAGCTCTTTTGGGCTGCTTCCATTTCTGATTTTGGCATTGGTTCTCCTTCCGGTGACCTTGTTTACTTCTTGAGCTAGATCTTGAGCCTTATGACTTACACCACATAATTGTGGATGTTACCTCATTGGTTGTAAGTCATGTACTTATGTAGTGTTCCTTGATGCACCATAACTCTCAGCAAGATCAACCTTGACTTTGCAAGTCTTCTTCTTCACCCCTAGCTTTGGGTTCCTGGTCTCCATGACTTTCTCCCGTGCACTCGGTACCTCGAAGCTCTTCTTGCTTCCATCCTTGGCTTGATCGGTTGTCCCTGAGTTATGCACATCGAGTCTCACTTAAGCAATGTCCATCCTTCTTGTGATGTCCATTATCTATAAATAATTCAGTCTTTGGACCATCACACTTGTTCACTTGTGTTGAACCATATTAGCTTTACATAAAGAACCTGTTCAACACTTAGCACACTTGTTAGTTCTTTAATTGAGTTGTGATCCAAACACCAAAACCCACAAGAGAGCTTTCAATCTCCCCCTTTTTGGTGATTGATGGCAACACAATTAAAGCTTACATAAGAGTGAAATTTAAAGCACAAATTTTGAATTCTAAGTTTATAGAATGCTCCCCCTAAATATGTGTTTACATCAAAATCTTAATTTTGGCCTTATATGCCAAATTGCACATATTTAGGCTAATTCGAAGCATTACTACACCTTAGCACCTGTGGGATGCATTGTGTCACTAATTAAACTGTGATGCGTATGACACACGAATGCACAGAATCAGAGTTAAACACCAATTGAATAGATACATAAATATCAACCTACCACTATTCACCACTAAGATACCAAATTAAAACAATTTTAAAGCACCAGAACCACATGAATATCTGTTACAGAATAGATGCCAATTGATTCATGTCAACGGAAGCACTAGGTTTGCATCATCACCATATAATACAACACATATAATACAACAAGAAGCATATGATAGGAATTATCATTAACACAAACTAACACATCCTTCCTTAAGATCAAAGGAACTCATCCTTAAGATCAAAGGAACTCAAACTAACACAAGCTTTAATGCACAAAATTCTCCCCCTTTGACATCAAACACCAAAACCATATTCAAGCAAGAACATAGGATGATGTCAAGGGACAACAGGATATTTAGTAGGAAAAATATAACACACTAACGTTACTCCCCCTTAAACATTAGACATATGCAACACAAGCATTGGAGGAAAATTAAGATACAAATACACAGAAGGTCAACACTTCCTTTTGTACCTTTACCCTGTTGTGATGTACTTTCCATTTTGAGAGTTTAATCTCTAGGAAGCTCCTTCACACTTGTGCCTGATCCCTTATCCTGACCTTTTCTTGTTGAACTTGAGATACCAACTACTTGACTTATGGAGGTACCTAAGTCCTGATTGCTCCATTTCTTTCTCATCTTCCCTTTTCCACCTTGAGACTATACAAGATCACTCAAGAAACAATTAGTCTCAAAAGACACAAGTTATGTGTGCTCCCCCTAAAGTTGTGCATCAAGTATTTGAATGACTTGCATTTTGCACATTGTAGCATCCTCAGAACTAGAGGGGATCACAACATATCTTGGTCAAGGCATACTCTATCAATTTCATCACAAAGAGATACCAATTGAATAGTTGACTTAATACAACAATGCATGCCTCAAGGAGTATAACATTTTACAAACAACCTAGGCATGCTTCATACATGATAATCATTGCACAACATAAACCAATTGAAAACGACAAGATAAAGCGCAATGTCTAAGTACACCAAGATTAAGAAGAATGTTCTTAGGTACACCAAGGGAAACAACATTTTAAGGCATAAGGCACCTATGCCAAGATACTACCAATTGAAAGGCAAGAACATAGCTATGATCAGAATCAACAGAACTTCAAAATTTTCAATGAAATTGCATAGTTCTATTCTCCATATCTTTGCCTTTTCCTAAATTGCCATGAGAGCACCAGTTGTCACCAATTGAGTGCTCCTTTTGCTCATGCACCTCATAACTCAAGAAGGTGCATTAGTTGCACAACATGGATTTGGTATACACACAGTATCAAAATAGGGTAATTATTTGAACATGGACTAAACAAGATATCATAATTGCACAAAGGTTAATCATTAAAAACCATATAACATGACTTACAAAAAGATACAGGTTTATCCATGAACACAAAAAGAGTTAATCTAGGTGAATATATCAAATGGAAAACTACCCATTTAATGATTCAAAAGATATAACATATAGAACACACAATCATGATTAAGCAAGCATCATTGTGAACCATTGATAACACAGGCAATCTCAAAAGCATAATCACTCCAAGGATAGGTAGCACAACAATCCAACTTAAGAGCAATACTGATTATCAATAATGTACTTAAGATACACGGGTACCATCCTTTGGAGAGCAAGTTGCAGATTCTCATCAAGGTCCTTTGCTTGATTCACCAATAATGATTAAGGACCTCTACAACTTATTTCACTTGAGATGAACATGGAATTAGTATTGCACAATAATTCAACCTTGGGTTAATGAACAGATAATAAAAAAATTAACAGCTTAAGCATAGAGTTTGAATTAACCATCTTAAGCTTTCCCATGGTCTCTAGTCCATCTCGAGGCACCTGCATGATCTAGTTGGCACAGTTTGGTACCCATCTCAGGATGGGTCCATAACGATCATCCAAAAAAGCCTTTGGTACCCGAATAGCCTTTGTGCTAGTTCTAGGAGATCTCATTATTGATCTAGCACAAGTGTATGATTTGGGTCTCCTAAGCGAATAAGATTGAGACAAATTTACTTGCTTAGAAACCTTACCTTTATTACATACCTCAGGTGGATGACCATGCTCACCACACATGTAGCAGAAACGTCGCTCAACCCGACATGACGCTTGCTGTTTATCATTTTCCTTGGTGAGGGTCATCTTGGAGGGTGCTCGTCCTTGATTTTATATGACCGGACATGAGGTGATCATGTGGTCCTTTTTATTGCATCCAAAACATCTCCTTATCCCTTCGTCCTTGTCTTTGTATGGACAAGAAGCAATGAGGTGACCTAATCTCTTGCACTTGAAGCACCTCCTTTTTCCCCTTCTCTTTTTGCTTTTGGATGACATAGAGAGATTATTAGTGCAAATAACATGACTAATTGAATCATTACCTTTTTCTTGTCTCATGTTGATTGCTTCACTTATTGCTTTAGGAACATCCTTCTTATGGAGCTTAACACTTGCTGCAGTTTTTCCCGTCTCAAGCTTCTTCACCACGCGCCCGTGGATATCTTGAGAAGGTTGAGCAATGCGTCTTCTCCTTAGTTGCTTTGTTTTCTTGTTCCTTTCTTTATTGATGAGCACTTTTTCCTTTGATCCTGTAGCTTGATGCTCATCCAAGAGTTGGCTTTCTTTTGAGCAACCGGGGTTAGCACATGATGATATATTATCTAGATGTGCACGTGTGCAAGAACGAGGTTCACATGAATTTAGGTTTGCAATTACAACCTCATGAGCAACATCAAGCATGATATGTCTATCCAAGAGATTATCATGATAACAAGACAATAAATCATATTTTTCAGTAAGAGCAAGTTTATCATGACTTAGCAATTCTACTTGCCTCTCAAGCATGGCATTTTCCATTTTAAGTTGAGCAACACAAGATAAAGCATCATCATTATTTCTTTGCTCAATTAAAACTGAATCATACCGTTGGACCAAATCATCATGAGAGCACTTTAGCTCCTCATGTTCTTTGGTCATCTTCTCCAGGTTGTCGTTGGTTTTGATGAGGGTCTCCTCTAGCCTGAGAAGCATCTCGCTTTGTTCCTTGTTCCTTCTCAACAGCTTAATCAAGAACGCTTTGTCTTCTTTGTTGAGATGGGTGTAGAAACGGCGAATCTCCTCTTCTTTCACATCATCGGTCTCATTTTCCCTGTCATAATTATCAGTGGAAGCAAAACAGGAAAATGTACCTTGTGGTGATGAGGACTCATCCTCACTATCATCCTCATATTCCTCCTCATCATTGCTTTCGTCTCCACCATTATTGTTAGCAGTAAGACATTTATTACTAGTAGAAGACAAACCTGCCGGTGAGGTGGATTCATCGTTTGGTAGCCATCGTTTTTCTTCTCCCTTTGAAAGGTTAGTATCACAAGCAATATAGGGAGTTGAAGCAGTACAATTCGACTCAGAATATTTTATTCCAATTCTATTCCATAGATCATGAGCATCAACAAATAAATCACTATCACTACTCATGGTGGCAAAATAGGCACCTCTAGAAAGAGAGTCAACTAAGATGTTGCAAGCATGGTGATTGAGAGATAGACATCTTAGTTCATCATTAGAAGGATTTGACTAATATTAGAGGGAAAAATACTTCTGCTAAAGATCTGTCTCAAATTAGGATCAACATGCATGAAAGCATTATAAATAGAGATAGACCAAGATTTATAATTAGAACCATCGCCTAGTAGAAGTTCTGCAGTTACCTCTTATGACGACATCGTCATCTCCGGACGGCTAAGCCCACACTGGAGAGGCCTAACTCTGATACCAATTGAAAATTTCCTTTGCCCGGGAATAGGATCTAGATGTCGCCTAGAGGGGGGGTGAATAGGCGAATAAAAATTATCACTTTAAAACTTTTAGTTCTTACTCTACTCGAAGACCAGATCGTAGTGGAATGAAGAACCCTTCGAGTAGGTTGCAGCGGAATAGAAGATCCTGTCTCAAAATACCCTGCACTTCAAATATAACTTGTACTACAGATAAGTATTGAAGTGCAGATATAAAGAGTAGATAAGACAGAGAGACGGCACACAATACAAAGCTAAGCACACAGACGCAAGGATTTATCCCGAGGTTCGGCCAAGCCTGAAATGCTTGCCTAGTCCTCGTTGGAGTTAGCCACACCTGAGCTTGGAGTCTGTTTCAACTCCTTCCTCCGTTTGCTCAGATCTGTCAGTATGACAGATAGAGCCTTCCACTATGTTGAGTTGGGTTACAACAAAGCCGTGGCTACTTACGATCTTCTTGACAGCACTCCGGCAGAGTAACGATATGCTCAAGACCTTGCTCTAGCTCTTAGCAGCACTTCTCCACTCTCTCAAGGCTTATAGCTTTGCCTCTACACAAACTAGAGAGATATACACGAGAGGGAGAGAGAGAATTGATCCGAGTGATGTCTACACTTGTTGGCTGCACTTGTGTACATGCTGGAGGCGCCTAGGAGTCCCTTTTATAGACCCAAGGGGCCTAGGAGCCGTTGGAGGCATTCTTGGAAGGCTAATTTTGCCTTCTGTCGGGTGGCGCACCGGACAGTCCGGTGCACCACCGGACAGGTCCTGTAGCTTGTCCGGTGCTCGATCTCCTTCCAAATCGGGCTCAGCTAACCGTTGGAGCAACGGTCGTCTTGGCTCACCGGACACTGTCCGGTGCACACCGGACAGTCCGGTGCGCCAAATATCCGTTGGCCCAAGCCACGCGTCGCCCGCTGATCGCGCTGCCGACCGTTGGCGCAGTCGACCGTTGGCTTACCGGACAGTCCGATGCACCACCGGACAGTCCGCTAAATTATAGCCAAATGCCGCCAAACTATCCCGAGAGTGCCTGTTCACCGGAGTTCAGCCTGGCGCACCGGACACTGTCCGGTGTGCCAGACTGAGCTGAGTCTTGGCTGTACACAGCCAAGCCTTTTGCATTTCTTTTCTTTTCTTCTTCTTTCTGTTTCTAACACTTAGACAAATATATTAGTACACAAAAACCAATGTACTAAGTCTAGAAACATACCTTCTCTTTGATTTTCACTTCTTTAGCATTTGGCATGCTTGAGATTGATGTTGGACTCATAAATCATCAAGTTAGCTTGACTTGATCTAGATTGACATTTCTAAGCTCCAACATCCTGCAAAGGTCACATAGAATATCTCCAAACATAGGAACAACCCAAACTAAAGGTCAAGGTGCACTTAGCTCTTTTGGGCTGCTTCTAGTTCTGATTTTGACATTGGTTCTCCTTCCGGTGACCTTGTTTACTTCTTGAGCTAGATCTTGAGCCTTATGACTTACACCACATAATTGTGGATGTTACCTCATTGGTTGTAAGTCATGTCCTTATGTAGTGTTCCTTGATGCACCATAACTCTCAGCAAGATCAACCTTGACTTTGCAAGTCTTCTTCTTCACCCCTGGCTTTGGGTTCCTGGTCTCCTTGACTTTCTCCCGTACACTCGGTACCTCGAAGCTCTTCTTGCTTCCATCCTTGGCTTGATCGGTTGTCTCTGAGTTATGCACATCAAGTCTCACTTAAGCAATGTCCATCCTTCTTGTGATGTCCATTATCTATAAATAATTCAGTCTTTGGACCATCACACTTGTTCACTTTTGTTGAACCATATTAGCTTTACATAAAGCACCTGTTCAACACTTAGCACACTTGTTAGTCCTTTAATTGAGTTGTCATCCAAACACCAAAACCCACAAGAGAGCTTTCACAGACTACTAGGTATATTAATCTACCCTAGAACCTAGAGTTCACTTGTGTGTTTGTAATTTTCCACTGAACATGTGTTTACTATGTTGCATATGATTGGTGTATTGCTCCTTTGTCATTTCCCAAGTGTGTTGAATGAATGATTGTTTTGAGTAGACAACGAGCAGTCTGAGGTTTCTGAGTGTGTTGCAGGAGACTTCCGTGAGCAGCAACCTAGTGAAGGCAAGTGTCTTCTGACCCATTATGTCCTATTTACTTTATAATTCACTATCCTGCATACCATGAACAACCTAAGGATTGACTAGTATTCTGTTTTCCTGTCCTTGTTTACCCTTTGGGAATTGGTTACTATGATTAGTATTAGGTTACTTCTTTACTTTAATCAATAAACATGATGAGAACATTAATGATACGTTGATGATATATTGATCATTGCTGATGAACATGTGATACTTTAGGGGACTCGGGCTGTTTCTTGAGTACCTCACTGTAAGGACCTGTTCGTTGGCTGACCACCTGGGAAAACAGTACAACCATGAGGGTGGAATGGGACGCCCTTAGCTGATTAATTAGAGGAACTTGAGGGTGTAGTTGGCTTCACCGTTGTGTCATCAATGGGGGTCGGGGCATAGTGCTTGCTCTGCTAAGGGTGGGTGCTGAGATTCATTTGTTTTGCTTTTGTTAGTCACCCACCTTAGGGAGAAGTACTGTGTTTGTACGACTAGTGAAACCTAACGAGCAACTACACACCAGGGGAATCTTTGTAAAGGATACATAGTGAAACCTTGCCGACTCACCTTGGTAATGTTTGAGGGTTTGATCGACCCGAGGCAAAAAAGGAATCACGACTTGTGGGTAAAGTGTGCAACCTCTGTAGAGTGTTAGAAACTGGTATATTAGCCATGCTCACGGTTATGAGCAGCCTTAGGAGCTCCTTTATTAGAGTTACTCTGGATACTTTTATGATGATGCTTAATGATGATGATTATAACTATGGTATTATGGTATTTCCTCTTGGAGGGAGTGCCATTCTGGTAATAACTTGGTATTATTGCTAAATTTTGGCTCTTCACTAGTAATAAATACCTAACCAACTAAAAGCAACTGCTTTAAGCTTAACTCCACATACATCTAGTCCACTTTAGCCAAATGGGACATTTGCTGAGTATGTTGATGTGTACTCACCCTTGCTTAAAACACCAAACCCCAGGTTGTCCCATTGCAACCAATGCTTAGGAGAAGATGAAGGCAACATGGAGGATTTTCAGGAGTTTTATGACTTTGATGAGTTCTAGATTAGTTTAGTGGCAAACCCCCAGTCAGCTACCTATGAAGGCCTTATCGTACTATGTTTCGTATTCGCACTTTGATTATGTTATGACTTAAGTTAATGACTTTGTGGATGTCTTGGACATCGTGATGTAATAAAGTACTTAATTCCGCTATTATTTTGAGCAATGTGTGATAATGTCCAACTATGTAATCGTTGTGTACATGAATTTCTGATCCTGGCACGTACATGGTTCGCATTTGGTTGCCTTCCAAAACTGGGTGTGACAATCGTGCCTAATAGAAATTCTTTGATACTGCTTCCACGGTCTAGGCATGGCTCAGTAATGTCCCATCATGCCGACGTGGCTCAATAGTACTATGTTGGCTCTTCCTTTTAGTAGGAGCTGGCTGTCGTCTTGTTGGGTTGCTCAGCAAGCTAGTTGCTCGGCAGTCCCGCCTTGCTGGGTTGCTCGGCGGGCAGGTTGGTCGGCAGTTTCGCCTCGCTGGGTTGCTCGGCGGGGAGGTTGCTTGGCAGTCCCGCATCACTAGGTTGCTCGGTGGGTATTTGTTCGGTGGGCGGGCTGGCCGGCTTGGCGGGCTATCCCCGGGAGGCCTTTTGGACCTTCATCGTGGCTACTTGACAAGTGAGTTGCTCAGTTCGTGAGCCGTCTTTGAGAGGTCTTCGAGCCTTCTTTGGGTATCATATTCCCAAATACCCGACATATAAATAAAAATATCTTTATATTATACTTATTTGTTATCTTTTTATAAATCTGATCAAACTCATAAAAGTCCTCCTTATGACAACATTAGAAGTTAGTTTATTTAGGGATAAATGAGAGTAGAGTTGGGGGGCCTTCGTCTCTTGAAGGTCCTCAAAAAACATGTTTAACCAGTGGTTGCCAAGTATTGCAGGAGCCTCAGCACCAGAACACCTTCTATATAGGACATTAGAGGGGCGACGAAGCTAGCTTCGTCATAGCGACACAGGGAAACAATGCAAGGAGAAGTCATCCTAAATGCTGAAAGCAAAGGAAAATGTTGCCCTTGTATTATTTGTAAATCATGTGTGTAATCCTTGTGGGTGTAAATGTAATTTCGTACAAAGCTGTATGATTCTTGTGACGGAACCTCCCAAGTCATTAGGCCCACTTACAGTTGTCCTTGAATCACTTGACAAGTTCGGTATCTGCTTTTCTTACCTTTCCCAAGAGTGTTTCACCCGTCACGCAGACATTATAATACATCGGAGGTGCGAAAATGCGGAAGCAATTACATTAACTTACCTTTATTGAAAAGTAAGATAGAGTTATATAGTTACAGACCAGAACATAATATATGAGTGCTGAGTGTTATTATTACAAACCATGGGAGGCAAAAAAAAACCCCTCCCGATAAATATTAAACAAAAGTTTTACGGATGATCCTTTCCTCCCGCAGCTTTAGTCTTGATGCTCTTCCTTTGGTACCACCTTTGAACAAAAGCAGCAAAAGTTTGCCGCTTCTTCACCTAAAACAACATGGGACGAAGCCCTGAGTATGGAATTACTCAGCAAATCTTACCCAACTAAAGAAAAGACTCTCAAGGGTATGTTGGCTAGAGGGAGTCAAGGTGAGGCTTATCAATAATCAATGACTCTGTTTGCAGAAATGCTTACTAAGAGTGGATCCTTAAAAATCCAGTTTTATTTGTCAGGTTAAGTAATATTACCTGCAACTAGGGTTCTCTCTATCCTAGTTCAATCACTTGACCTGCACTAGCCAATTTCTTAACAATCCTTCATCTTTACTAGATTGCTACGTGTAAGTCAGTGACCAAGTCTTCATAACTGCGAAGTTACGGCGATCCGAATCGATTATACTCAGCTGAGGATCTCCAATCACATGACATATGTAGCACTTAACCCTTGCATATGTCAACTCGCCACCGGGGTTCTTAAGACTAGATCAGGTTCACGCCAACCGAGAGCACATATACACCACCGTCTAGCCTCTTGATATAGAGGGTACACGCTACTCTCACCATCTCTCCACTCCCATTGCGTGGTATCTTATTCTGGTATTAGTCTGCCCGAGGCAAAGCTTACCTATGACGAGGCATGTGACCAGTTAAAGGGTCCTCGGTCAGCAGGCCTACATCGAGACGGTCCTTAATCGACTCAGACGGAGACACTACACCGAGACTCTCTCTTCTCGTGCAAGTCACCCGCCCGGTCTCAGCTTAATCATTTCAAACACAAAGTTTGGTACCTGGCAGAGGTACATCTTTTCCGATGTTGAACCCATCATGGCCATGATGGATTCACCATCAAGTTTTATTTTCGAAAACATCCCACCCACTTTGCAACATCATCTTTTGAGAAAACAAAACATTTTGTTTTTCTAAAGCAAAGCTAAGCATAATGAAAACCTTTTGTAAAACAGGGATTTAGAAAATAATCAAGTCCAAGGAAGGAGATGCAGCAATATTTTAGCACACAACTCCTATCACCTAATGCATCAAGTAAGTGAGAAAGATTTTAAAAGGAACAAGGAGGTGGCAAATGCACCGGGGCTTGCCTTGTGTTACTGGTGAATCAGGCTCTGATCTGCAGATATCAAAATAAAAGCAGTTGCCTGCCTGATGTTCCTCAAGTGGTGGTGGGGAAGTCTTCGCTTCTTCGACTTCTACTTCTTCTTCGTTTTCTAAATATAACCATACATAATAATGATTGCTCATGTAATGCTCATGAGAGTGCAAAGATAATAAAAGTTTATTATCTAAAGTCTTGAATACAACTTTCCTTCACGGATCTCCGAGAACTTAGGGTTTTCGGAGTCAATGGTGAAGCTCACAGGGCAAAGGGGGGGTTTGGGTTCTAAGTATCAAACATGGTCCAAATCATATCAAACTCTACCCAAGGCTTCTAAAAATTAATTAGATATTACCTTAAAAATTTAGTGAATTTTGGATTTTAATTATTCCCTAAAAATCCAGAAACAAGGTTCTTGACTATTTTAAATACTCTATAATTTCCTATTTGGACTAAAAATCATGAAACTATTTTTAGTAAATACTATAGGAAATTAGAAACCTAGCAAAATTGGTTGGGTATTTTTATCATTTTTCTGCAATTTTCTAGAATTGTTTTAGCTCTGGCAGAAAAGGAAAAAGAAAAAACTATGAATAGTTCTGGATCGAATTCGGCCCAGGTCGGCCCAACTACGGGCGGGAACGCGCGCGCCCGCGCCCGCGCCCGCGTGTAGTCTTTGCAAGAAAGTCCCCGTCTTCTGGCTTAACCCGAAAGAGTCCAAGACACTATTTTAGTCAGTCACTTACATTTTCAAATCAACCCTCGAACTCCTATGTCTTCATAGAGCCCAGTCCACGACGGTGGACGGCGACACACCGATCACCGGTGTGCTTGTACTGGCCGATTGACGCAATGACCGGCACTCTCTGTCGACTGGCACCTAATTCACACCTCAACCGAAGTTTTCCCTAAATTAATTTCACTAATGGCACACTAAAACGCCCTGACCACGGTGACCGTATGGGCAACGGATGAACACGGGCGTTCACGGCAACCCAGAGCGGTCTAGTTCAATCAGAAGAGTCATGAAGCTTGAGGAGGACTTAGGGATGCTAGAACAAATGATCAAAGCGCTGGAACTAACCCGGAGCAAGCTGGCCACGACGAGGGCAAACCGTGCGGTGTTCTTGAGTGGATTGGGGGAAATGCGAAATTGGAGCTCTCTGGTGGAGGATCTAAGGTGCGGGTGGGTGCGCTAGCTGCTTGAATACATAACAAAGTCGATGGTGCACTCAATTTATAGGCTCTGGGGGCGGTGGCTCTTAATTTGATCACGGCGTGCTGGCGGCCGGAGATAGGGAAGAACACGGTGGTTGTAACCGTGGCGTTCACCGGTGCAACGGCTCAAGGATAATACTCCTAAAGGTGCCACGATTACTACCGCATAGTAACAAGCTACGGCGTGGCACAACTGAGGTCACTGACGCTTCCACGGCGACACCGGTAGTCCGGCCACGTCGCAACGGCTATAGGCACGGTGATAAACTCTAATCTGCGACCCTATCCATTCCCCCCGTGAGATCTTTACCTTCTTGTGGAAATCTTCAGCGTGCAAAGCCCGAATCCCGGCGACCAGCACAAATCCGGACGCGCGGATCGCCGGCGACGAGCTGACCGAGCTAGCAGTCTGATCCAGTCACTATACCATGGCGAATTGCATTCAGTCGGTCTGACAGAGCAGATTCAAGGCAGATTTTCTCTAAATTTTGCATGACAACTTCATCATCCTTCTGCACCAAAGTTGTAGACCTATCAACCATCTCTACTTTTGCTATAATAGTTCGAGCCAAATTCCCACTAAATCTAACTCAAAACCGGTCTCAAGTTCGGCCAATATTGCTGGTGGCCAAATTTCAGTCTAGAAACCGACTGATAGCCCATCTTTGGGTCCAATTTTCTCAAAATTCTTCATGGTACCAAGGCATGATCTTTACAGCAAAATTATTCCCCTTGTGTAGCTCTATAAACTTGATGTGGTGACCTTGGGCAAAAACTTCATAATTTGAAAGTTACAAGGCCCCAAAGTTGAGCCAATTCTCTGAAATTCAGACTTAGCCTTTTTTTAGTATAAGTGTGTCTTTTTGCAAATAGGTCCAAAATTTAGGGTTTAGGTTGCAAATCCACACACATGTGAACCATATGAGTTAAGATACCCTAATCTCATGGTTTTTGCACTTTAGTCCAAAAGTGCACTTAATTTTGCACTTAGCCCCCTAGGGTTTTACTCTAGGGTTTTTCTAGGGTTCTATTTAGGGTTTTTAGCACTCTTAGGGTTTAGATACCACTTAAGTTCATCCATGGTGACACTTTATGACTATTTCAATTGAGTTTTGAAGTTTTCTCTTGTTTAAGCCTTGTTTGCTCTATTAAACCCAATCTAGGGTTGAGTACCTACTCTAGGGTTTTATTCACAAAATGTCATATCAATACAACTTGTTTGAAATTTTTGCCTAGTGAATGCACTCTAGGTGTGACAAACACATGATATGCCAATGCTTATGATGTTATGCTCAAGTTTTAGTAACAGTAACACCAGAGGTGTTACATCCTTCCCCCCATAAAAGAATCTCATCCCGAGATTAAAAGTCCTAGGGCAAGTAATGGAAAAGGAAATGCTTCACACTTTTATTTCCTTATTCTTGGTACAAGGTAGGGGTGGTTTGGGGCTCACTCCTTTATTACAACAATTGTATACACTTTACAAATTACATGAGGCTAAAAAGCCTGGGAAATTCTTTTCTAAAAAGTCCCGAGTTTCCCATGTAGCCTCATCTTCTGAATGTTGGTTCCACTGTATCTTGTAAAATTTAAGAGTTCTTCTTCGGGTAATTCTGCCCTTTTGATCCAAGACTTGAATAGGATGCTCCGAATATGTCAAGTCTGGTTCTAGGGCAACATCCGTCACTTCAATGGTTCGATCGGGAACCCGAAGACACTTCTTCAGTTGAGAGACGTGGAACACATTATGTACAGCAGACAAGGTTTCAGGTAACTGAAGTTGGTACGCCACTGGTCCATATCTTTCAAGGATAAGAAAAGGACCAATGTATCGAGGTGCAAGCTTCCCTTTAACCCCGAAACATGATATACCCTTCATTGGTGAAACTTTCAAATAGACATAATCTCCCACTAGAAAATACAAGGGCATCCGTCGTTTGTCTGCATAACTCTTCTGACGAGCTTGAGCTTTCTTCAAATTATGAATTATTCGCCGAACTTTTTCTTCGGTCTCCTTTACCATATTTGGCCTGAAGAAACTCCTTTCACCTGGTTCAGACCAGTTTAACGGAGTACGACACTGTCGGCCATACAAAGCTTCGAAGGGTGCCATCTTGATGCTTTCTTGATAGCTATTATTGTATGAGAACTCCGCTAATGGTAAACAATCATCCCATTTCTGTGGGAATTCTAGAACACAAGCTCATAACATGTCCTCAAGTATTTGATTTACCCTCTCAGTTTGACCACTTGTTTGAGGATGATAGGCCAAACTATGGAGCAACTTAGTACCCAAGGATTTATGAAGTTCTTCCCAGAATTTGGATACAAATTAAGGTCCACGATCCGACACTATGGTCTTCGAAATACCGTGCAAACTGAGAATGCGAGCAATGTACAATTGGGCATAAACAGCAACCGGGTGATCTGTCTTGACTGGTAGAAAATTAGCAATTTTCGTAAGCCGATCAATTATAACCCAAATAGAGTCATACCCTTTTGCTGTTCTGGGCAATCCCACAATGAAGTCCATACTTATATCTTCCCATTTCCATGTAGGGATAGGTAAAGATTGTAATGGGCCAGCAGTCTTCATATGTATGGCTTTGAAACGTCTACAAGTGTCACATTTTGCCACATAGCGTGCGATTTCAATCTTCATCTTTGTCCATCAATAATGTTGTTTTAGATCATGATACATCTTAGTGCTTTCGGGATGAATAGAATAGCGACTAAGATGTGCTTCATCCAAAATTTGTTGGCGGATTTCTTCATTCTTTGGCACAACTATGCGGTTGTTGAACCATACAATGCCTTGATCGTCTTTTCTAAAACATGTGGCTTTTCCGGCCGTCATCTTCTCATGGATGTGTTTCATACCCTCATTATCCTTTTGAGCATCCATTATCCTTTGTAAAAGGACAGACTCAAGCTTTAGTTGATTTAAGGTTCCATGTTGGATTATTCCCAGGTTTAATTTCTCCATCTCCTGGCATAGTGTATTGTCAGAGGTCTTCATGGTAAGATAGTGATAGGAAGCCTTACGGCTGAGTGCATCTGCCACTACATTGGCCTTACCTGGGTGACAATGAATTTCCAATTCATAGTCCTTAATAAGCTCGAGCCATCGCCTCTATCTCATGTTCAATTCTAACTGGGTGAATATGTACTTCAAACTTTTATGATCTGTATAGATGTGACAAATATTCCCTAGTAGATAATGACGCTAGATTTTTAGGGCATGCACCACCGCAGCTAACTCCAGATCATGAGTTGGATAATGTTCCTCATGCCAGCGCAACTGCCTCGAAGCATAAGCTATCACTCAGCCATCTTCCATTAGAACACAGCCGAGACCACTACCTGATGCATCACAATACACATCAAAGGGCTTTTCAATATCCGGTTGAGCCAATACCAGAGCAATGGTTAATAATACCTTCAACTGTTCAAAAGCTTCACTACACTTTGAAGACCAAATAAATTTAGTATCATTCTTCAATAAACTTGTGATTGGTTTCACAAGTTTGGAAAAATCTGGTATGAATCGGCGGTAATAGCCAGCTAGTCCAAGGAAACTTCGGACTTGATGTACAGTGGTTGGGGGTTTCCACTCCAAAATATCCTTGACTTTGCTGGGATCCACCGTAATCCCCTTGGCAGATAATACATGTCCTAGAAATTGGATTTCTTCCAGCCAGAACGTGCACTTACTGAACTTAGCATATAATTGGTGTTCTCTTAAGCGCGTCAACACGATCCGTAAATGCCGAGCATGCTCCTCTTCATTTTTGGAATATATCAAGATATCTGTAAGGAAAATGGACCCCGGGCCATTTGGCTAATTGAGTTTTGGTGTTTGATGAACAACACAATCTATGAACTAATAAGTTTTCTAGTGTTTGTGTTTGTAGTTCACAGGATGCAAGATTTACTTGGACTAAGGAATTGAGTAAAGCAACACCTCAAAAGAAGACATTAAGAAGATCCAAGAAAAGTCCAAGTGTGCTGCTGTGGACTGTTTGTGCAAAGGTGCACCGGACTGTCCGGTGCCCACACGCCGGACTGTCCGGTGCACCAGGGAACTTCAGCCCAACGGCTAGTTCCAGGTGGCACTCGGAGAGAAGACCACCGGACTGTCCGGTGTGAGCACCAGACTGTCCGGTGTGGAAAAAGCCTGCGGCGCCAACGGTCACCTGCTTTGATAGGACAACGGCTAGGCACACTGGACAGGCTACAGTGCGTTGTCCGGTGCACCACCGGACTGTCCGGTGTGCCATAGAGAACTGCAGCTTTTCTCCAACGGCTAGAATTGAGTTGGGGCCTATATATACTTCACCCAATCGGCCATTTGAAGGTGTGGGAGCCCAAGCAACATACCAAGGCATATAGTGCACATTTCCAAGAGCTCAAACACCCAAGTGCTTAATAGAATTACTCGGTGATTAGCGTAGGTGCTTTGCGAAGTGCTTAGGTTAGTTAGATCGCTTTAGCGCTAGCTCTAGGTGAACCCTAGTTAGTTGAGTGAGTTTAGACAAACCACACAACCCCTCGGCTCTTGCGTGAGTTGTTGTAATTGTACCGAGTGGGGCGAGAGTCTTGCGAGACCGTGACAACCGCGTTTGTGTCACGGCCGCCACCGTGTACCGGAGGGAACGAGGCCCGCGGCGTTTTGGCTGGAAGCTCGATAGTGCAGACGGCGGAGAGCGTCCGAGAGGAGCCGGAAGTGGAACACCACTTGCGCGTGGAGAAGGCCCGCGGCTCTCTACGGAGTTACTCAACCGTGGTGCTTGGCCCTCGCGTGGGCTTCCCTTTGCGTAGGGGCACCAACGAGGATTAGTCGGGACCTTGCGTGGTTCCGGATACCTCGGTAAAAATACCGGCGTCATCCACGAGAGTTTGCTTCTCTACTTCACTCTTTAAGTTTTCGCATTTATATTAAGCATTTAAGTTTCAACCTAGTATTCATACTTATTTAGTGTAGATTGAAACTTAGCCTTTGTGGTACAGATAGCAACACTTAGACAAAACCTAGTTTGCACATTCTAGTTTGATTATTTGCATAGGTTTTGCTCTAGGAATTTAATTGTGGCCTAGTTTAGTAAAAGTTTTAGAAGTCCTAATTGACCCCCCCCTCTTAGGCGTCACCCGTTTCCTACAAGTGGTATCAGAGCCCGGTTTGGCTCATTTGAAATGCTTTAGCTTCATCGCTAAAAGAGCCGACACTTTTTAGAGGAAGGGATGGATACCCATAGGCCACCACATTTCGACGGCACTAACTTCCCCTATTATAGTGCTAGAATGGCTTGTTTCCCAGAGGCCGTTGACCTAGGTGTTTGGAGAGTCACTCGTGACGGGATGAAACCCCTCAAGAATCCCGAGAAACCCACCACGAGTGAGGAAAAAGAAATTTATTTAAATGCTAGAGCCAAAAATTGCTTGTATGAATCTCTTAGCATGGATATTTTTCATCAAGTATTTACCCTGAAAACTGCTAATGAGATTTGGCTAAAATTGCATGAGCTCCATGACGGCACATCCAATGTCCGTGAGCAAAAACATTGCCTAGTCTTAAATGAGTATAATTCTTTTGCTATGAAATATAATGAGCTTGTTAGAGACATGTATTCTCGTTTGAATCTAATTATCAATGAGCTCAATTCTATTGGCATTAATAAGCTTGGTGATGCGAACATTGTGAGGAAGATTATCTCCCTGCTACCACAACAAAGATATGGGAGCATCATCACCATCCTTCACAACATGGAGGATTTGAGCAACATGACCCCAACCATTGTGATTGGGAAAGTCGCGGCTTTTGAGATGTCACGAAAAATGAGTCGGGGAGAGGAGCCAACTTCCTCAAGACCATATGCTTTTGCATGTGATGAAAGGAAGGGCAAAAAGAAGGCTCCCACTCCAAGTTCCTCAAGTGAAGAAGAGGAAGAAGAAGAAAGTGATGATGAAGAAGATAATCAACCATGCACATCATCCTCCGAGGACGAAGAAACAATCCGACGCGTCGGAAAGGTAATGAGGATGATCCGCAAGATTAATCTAATGGGTGTGCCCCTGCAGGTCGAGGATCTTCTTTTTAACATTGACAGGAAAAAGCAAAGGAAGAGAGGATGCTTCGCATGTGGGGAGAAGGGCCACTTCTGGGACAACTGTCCAAATATGGCCAACCCCAAAAAGGAGAGGAGCAAAGGCAAGGCGCTAACAAGTGTTAGAACTTGGGATGATTCTTGAAGTGAAGATGAACCTCCAAGGATGCGTAGCCACCGGTCCTCATCACGCTCATCACGATCATCACACAAATGCCTTATGGCAAGAGGTAACAAAAGCATTCCATCCTCTAGTGATGATAGCAGTTGTCGGGGTTTCGGACCCGAGGGGTCCCTGGACCGACGAGTAAATTTGTCGCTGCGTGTCCCTGCCCAGATGGGTTGGTGCGAGATGGAACACAAGTGGGGGAATGAGCCTTGTATTATCCTACACCAGGGTGCTCGTAGTAGGGGTTACAAGCGTTGCGAGAGAGCGAGGGCGAGAGAGAGCGAGTAGGAGAGAGCGAGAGAGAGAGGGGGGGGTCCGGCCCCCGCTTGTCTTCTCCCGTCCCTTTGTCGTGCGTCTACTCGTCTCTCCTGTCGTGTGTTCGTGTGTTCGTATGCTCGTACGTTTGTTCGTTTTCCCCCTTCCCTCCCCCCCCCCCCTCGCGGGGCCTTGGACACCCCCTTTTATAGACATAAGGAGATGCCTAGTTGTACAATGGGGTGTAGCTGGGAGCTAACGTGGCTGGCAGGGAAGTGCCCTGAGCCCTGTACAGATAACAATGTGGCCGTCGGGGGGGGCGTCTCGAGCCCTTTAGAGGTAGTATCGTGGCCGTCGGAGAAGTGCCTTGAGCCCTGTAGCAGTACAGCTGTTGGCGCTGCATGGATCCTGCTGACGTCTCCTTGCTTCCGTAGGGGGCTTGAGAACCACCGACGTCATGGTTGCATGCGGGGAACCATCATTGCCTGTTACCGGGGTAAGCTTGATGGGACGCCGGTCTTGTTCCTTCGTAGCCTGAGCTAGCTAGGAGTAGGGTAATGATGCATCCCTTGTGGCGCGGTTGATCCGAGCCTGAGGTCGGGAGAGGCGGCGGCTCCTCCGAGGCCGAGGCTGGGGCCGAGGCCCAGGGTCGGGCGAGGATGTGACTCTTCCCGAGGCCGAGGTCGAGGCTGAGCCCTGGGGTCGGGCGAGGCGGAGATCTCCTCCCGAGGCCGAGGCCGAGGCCGAGCCCCGGGGTCGGGTGAGGCGGAGCTTCCTGTTGCGCCCGAGGCTTAACTTGACCGTTGTCGGTTTCGCCCGGGTGGTTGGTACAGCAGCCGGAGCGGGGCAGGCGGCGCTGTTTTCCTGTCAGATCGGTCAGTGAAAGGGCGAAGTGACTGTGGTCACTTCGACCTTGCCGACTGAGGCGCGCGTGTTAGGATAAGGTGTGAGGCGATCCCAGCATTAAATGCGCATGCAATATGGTCGGCTGGTAAGGTGATTTGGCCAAGGTCGCTTGCACGACAAGGCTTGCCTTTGGCTGAGCCGAGGGTGCGCTCACTGTCTGAGGAGACCCTCGGGCGAGACGTGGATTCGTCTGGGACCACTGTTTCGCCCAAGGCCGGGCTCGGGTGAGGCGAGACCGCGTTCCTTGTTAGAAGAAGCTTTGACTCTGACCCGAGCCATAAGCCTTTATGGTTTGCTCTGAAGGTGTTTACCGGCCATGATTAGGAGTGTTGGGGGTACCCCTAATTATGGTACCCGACAGTAGCCCTCGAGCCTCGAAGGGAGTGCAGGCACTCGCTTGGAGGTTCTGCCGGATTTTTGCGAGGGGACCAGCCTTTCTCGGTTATGCTTCGTTCTGGTGGGTGCGCGCGAGTGCACCCGCCAGGTGTAGCCCCCGAGGCCTCGGAGGAGTGTTTTGACTCCTCTGAGGTCTTAATTCATGCTGTGATGCCTCGGTCAGCCTGGTTGTTCCCTCATGCGGCCTGGCCACAGCCCGGGTGTATGGTCAGGCTCCGAGTTTTTGAGCTGGTTTGTTGACGCTGTCAACAGTTTTGGCCGCATCCGGGTACGAGGGCAGCCCCCGAGCCTCTGCACGGAGCGAGAGGACGATCAAGGACTGTCTCGACTTTTATTTTACGCCCCTTCGTCGCCTTTTCACAAGGAGGAAGGGGGGAAAGCGCCAAGTTACCCTCGGAGGGCACCGATCATGGTGTTTCCAGTGAGTTGCTAACGGGTGATCCAGGTGGACGCCCGTGCCCCATTCGTTAGGGGTCGGCTAGTGGCCCAGAGGCACGCTCCAAAAGTATCTGCAGGGGATTTGCTGGACTTGGACCCATTTCGATAGGGCCCGAGGGCTCAGTGCCTCCCTCCGGTGGGATTCCATTACAAATTGTTCCCGCTGGTCTCGGAAATGTCCTAGGGTACCTCGGGAGCGTAGCCCGAGCCTCAGCCATGTATCGGACGTACATAGGGTCATCCCTCACTCTGCGTGTTCTGGGGCAGCTGTCGAACCCTTTCGAGGGGCCAGCCTTCGAACCCCTGATCAGTAATGGGCGCGGAGCCCGAGTGCTCTGGAGCGGCTGTCGAACCCTTCCGAGGGGCCAGCCTTTGAACCCCTGATCAGTAATGGGCGCGGAGCCCGAGTGCTCTGGGGTGGCTGTCAAACCCTTCCGAGGGGCCAGCCTTCGAACCCCTGATCAGTAATGGGCGCGGAGCCCGGGTGCTCTGGGGCGGCTGCTGGACCCTGCAGGGCGCAACCTTCGAACCCCTGATCAGTAGGAGGGCTCAGGGGCCAGTTTCCTTCGCGGGGAAGGATCCTTTTCAAAATATCCCCTTTCTCGGTCCCTGTGGCAAGAGAGAGAGAGAGAGAGAGGAAATGAAAAAGGATATGAATTTAAAAATCGAGGCGCACCTTCTTTGACGCGGTCATCATGACAAAGGTGAAACGTCGCCTGCTTCGCCTGCCAACGGTGTCGCTGGCTCTGCCAAGGAGTTAATGCGACGGGACGGGCGATTCACGGGGCGTCTGTTGCGCGTGCGCGGGCCGTTCAAGGAACGGGGCACGGGCGCGTCGTTCTTACGCCGTGGGAGAGGGCTCCCCTGTTGCTTCAGGAAAGGACGCGATCCTGGGGGTGATTTGACCGCTGCTTCCACCAGTCTGTTGCAGCAGTTATTGCTGGTCCGCTTTTAGCCACATCAACTGTCGTGCCTACCCCCGCGGCTGGCTGACCCATGACCACTGTACTCAGTTGGCACTGTTGGGTCACGCGCGGGGCTGCCTCGAGTCGTGGCACTGGTTCCACAGTCAAGAAGACGTAGCATTGGCGCAAGTGGCGGTGCGGTTTCCTTGCACATATTTAGCGTTCAGATTATAAAGCTGTGTTTTCTTTCCTCTTGTTTCGAGCATTTAGGACTTGTTCGTCGGTAGCAGAATCGCATTATCCAAGCGAGAGTTACTTTTTGCGGAAGGTGATGAGTGAGGTATCCGTATCCCGGAGGCGTAGGAGTCCCTCGGCTCGGTTGGCCTTGCCGCTTACGTGCTCTCTCACCTGTTCGTAGGATTCTGCTACGATATAGTCGAAAAATGCACGAAAGTCGTTTTCTACCCGATCGTTAGGACTTGTTCGGTAGCAGGATCGCTTATCCGAGCGTGAGTTACTTTTCGTGGAAGGTGATGAGTGAGGTATCCGTATCCCGGAGGCGTAGGAGTCCCTCGGCTCGGTCGGGCTTGCCGCTTACGTGCTCTCTCACCCGTTCGTAGGACCAAGCTATCGATATAGTCGAAAGCACGAAAATCATTTTCTACCCGAGCGTTAGGACTTGTTCGATAGCAGAACCGCTTATCCGAGCGTGATTTACTTTTCGCGGAAGGTGACGAGTGAGGTATCCGTATCCCGGAGGCGTAGGAGTCCCTTGGCTCGGTCGGCCTTGTCGCTTAAGGTCTCTCCCGCTCGTTTTCAGGGTTCCGTTATCGATATAGTCGGAAGGCACAGGTGTTGTTTCGGTAGAAAACCTTTCTTGGTAGAAAACTTTTCCGAAGAAAATTTTGACGCAGAGGGGGTTCCCCCCTTCTAGCCCCCGAGGGAGGGTCGGGCTTTGCCGAGGCAAGGCTGATCCTTCCTTGACGGTTAGACTTTATTTACGTATGTAAAGAAAATGAGGAACATGAACGACTTGAAACATTTTAAGGGAAGAAGCGACGTAGCTGTTTGATGTTCCAAGCGTTGCTGTAGACCTCGCCCTGATCGTTGGCCAGCTTGTATGTCCTGGGCTTTAGAACTTTGGCGATGATGAACGGCCCCTCCCAGGGAGGAGTAAGCTTGTGGCGCCCTCGGGCGTCTTGTCGCAGCCGAAGCACCAAGTCTCCCACTTGGAAGCCTCGGGGTCGAACCCTTTAGGCGTGGTAGCGTCGCAGAGACTGCTGATACCGCGCCGAGTGTAGTAAGGCCACGTTCCGAGCCTCTTCCATATGGTCCAAGGAATCTTCTCGGCTGGTCTGTTTGCCTCGGTCGTCGTACGCCTTTGTCCTCGGGGAACCATATTCCAAGTCCGTGGGTAAGATAGCCTCGGCCCCATAGACTAGGAAAAACGGCGTAAAGCCCGTGGCCCGGCTCGGCGTCGTCCTCAGACTCCATACCACCGAGGGTAGCTCCTTCATCCATCGCTTGCCAAACTTGTTGAGGTTGTTGTAGATCCTTAGTTTTAGTCCCTGCAAAATCATACCGTTGGCGCGCTCCACCTGCCCATTTGTCATCTGGTGGGCTACGGCGGCCCAGTCCACACGGATGTGGTGGCCCTCGCAAAAGTCCAGGAACTTTTTCCCGGTGAACTGCGTGCCATTGTCGGTGATGATGGAATTTGGGACCCCAAAGCGATGGATGATATTGGTGAAGAACGCCACCGCCTGCTCGGACCTGATGCTGGTTAAGGGTTGGACCTCGATCCACTTAGAGAATTTGTCGGTGGCGACCAGTAGGTGCGTGAAGCCACCGGGTGCCTTTTGCAAGGGACCAACGAGGTCCAGACCCCACACAGCAAACGGCCAAGTGATAGGTATCGTCTGTAGTGCCTGAGCGGGCAGGTGCGTCTGTCGCGCATAGAATTGACACCCCCGGCAGGAGCGTACAATCCTAGTGGCGTCGGCCACTGCGGTTGGCCAGTAGAAACCTTGTCGGAAAGCATTTCCCACGAGGGCTCGAGGTACTGCATGGCGACCACAAGCCCCCGAGTGTATTTCTTGTAACAGCTCTTGTCCTCGGGCAATGGATATGCATCACTGGAGAATGCCCGAGGGGCTGCAGTGATACAGCTCCTTTTCATCACCCAGCAAAACGAACGACTTGGCGCGCCGAGCCAGTCGCCGAGCTTCGGCCTTGTCGAGGGGCAGCTCTCCTCGGAGGAGATATTCCAGGTACGGGGTCTGCCAGTTCGGGACCGGTGTGACCCCATTCTGCTCCTCCTCGACACACAGGGCTTCGCCCTCGGTGACCGAGGGTACCTCGGGCTGGGCCAAGGCCTCCTCGGGCTCGGGCGCATCGTCGACTTGGACGGATGGCTGATATATATCCTTGGAAAAGACGTTCGGGGGAACCGTCGTTCGCCCCGAGGCTATTTTCGCCAGCTCATCTGCAGTTTCGTTGTACCGTCGAGCAACATGATTGAGTTCCAGTCCGTAGAACTTGTCTTCCAAGCGCCGAACTTCGTCGCAGTAGGCCTCCATTTTTCGATCGCGGCAGTGGGAGTTCTTCATGACCTGGTCGATGACGAGCTGCGAGTCACCACGAGCATCGAGGCGCCGAACCCCTAGCTCGACGGCGATGTGCAAGCCATTAACCAAGGCTTCGTACTCGGCCACATTGTTTGATGCTGGGAAATGGAGGCGCAGCATGTAGCGAACATGTTCTCCGAGGGGTGAGATGAAGAGCAAGCCCGCGCCTGCTCCGGTTTTCATCAGCGACCCGTCGAAGTACATGGTCCAAAGCTCGGGTTGGATTGGGGTCGTCGGTAACTGGGTGTCAGTCCACTCAGCGAGGAAGTCGGCCAAGACTTGGGATTTTATGGCCTTCCGAGGGGCAAATGAAAGTGTTTCGCCCATGAGTTCCACCGCCCATTTCGCTATCCTACCCAAGGCCTCTCGGCTCTGGATGATTTCTCCCAGGGGAAAAGATGACACCATAGTAACCGGATGAGACTCGAAGTAGTGTCATAGTTTCCGCCGCGTCAGGATCACTGTGTAGAGCAGCTTCTGGATCTGCGGGTAGTGGACTTTGGTCTCGGATAGCACTTTGCTGATGAAGTAGACTGGCCTCTGGACGAGCAGTGCATGCCCTTCTTCTTGTCTCTCGACCACGACCGCGGCACTGACCACCTCAGTGGTTGCGGCTACGTAGATCAAGAGGGCTTCTCCCACAGTGGGGGGCACCAAGATGGGTACATTTGTAAGGAGTGCCTTTAAGTTTCCGAGGGCTTCCTCGGCCTCGGGGGTCCAAGTGAAGCGCTCGACCTTCCTTAAGAGGAGGTACAGGGGCAATCCTTTTCCACCAAGGCGTGAGATGAAACGGCTCAGAGCCGCAAGGCATCCCATGACCCTCTGTACTCCTTTCAAATCTTTTATTGGTCCCATGTTGGTGATGGCCTCGATTTTCTCCGGGTTGGCCTCTATGCCCCGCTCGGAGACGATGAACCCTAGGAGCATGCCTCGGGGGACTCTGAAGACACACTTCTCGGGGTTGAGTTTCACGCCTTTCGCTCTCAAACACTTGAATGTCGTTTCAAGGTCAGAGAGGAGGTCGGAGGCTTTCTATGTCTTGACAACGATGTCATCGACGTAAGACTCGACCGTTCTGCTGATGTGTTCTCCGAACACATGGTTCATGCACCTCTAGTAGGTGGCGCCTGCATTCCTCAAACCAAATGGCATTGTAGTGTAACAATACATGCCAAAAGGTGTGATAAAAGAAGTCGCGAGCCGGTCGGACTCTTTCATCTTGATTTGGTGATAGCCTGAGTAGGCATCGAGGAATGACAGGGTTTCACACCCAGCAGTGGAGTCCACAATTTGATTGATGCGAGGCAGAGGGTAGGGAACCTTCGGACATGCTTTTGTTTAGACCAGTGTAGTCTACGCACATCCTCCATTTCCCATCCTTTTTCCATACAAGAACAGGGTTAGCTAACCATTCGGGATGGAATACCTCTTTGATGAACCCTACCGCGAGTAGCTTGTGGATCTCCTCGCCTATGGCCCTGCGCCTTTCTTCGTCAAAACGGCGCATGGTCTGCTTCACGGGTCGGGCTCCAGCTCTAATGTCTAGTGAGTGCTCAGCGACATCCCTTGGTATGCCTGGCATGTCCGAGGGACTCCACACAAAAACTTTGGTGTTTGTGTGGACAAAGTCGACGAGCACTGCTTCCTATTTGGGGTCGAGCTCGGAGCCGATCCAGACTTTCTTGCTGGCGTCGTTGCTGGGGTCGAGAGAGACGGACTTAACCGCCTCGACTGGTTCGAAGTTGCCGGCGTGCCGCTTCGCGTCGGGCGCCTCCTTGGAGAGGCATTCCAGGTCGGCGATGAGGGCCTCGGACTCGGCGAGGGCCTCAGCATACTCCAAGCATTCCACGTCGCATTCGTATGCGTGGCGGTACGTGGATCCAACGGTGATGATCCCGTTGGGGCCTGGCATCTTGAGCTTGAGGTAGGTGTAGTTGGGGACGGACATGAACTTGGCGTAGCACGGCCTTCCCAACACCGCGTGGTAGGTCCCTCGGAACTCGACCACCTTGAAGGTGAGGGTTTCCTTTCAGAAGTTGGAGGGAGTTGCGAAGCAGACGGGTAGGTCAATCCGCCCGAGGGGCAGGATACGCTTTTCGGGTGCGATCCCGTGGAAGGGTGCCGCACCGGCCTGGACCTCGGACCGATCAACCCCCAAGAGTTCCAGGGTCTCGGCGTAGATGATGTTGAGGCTGCTGCCTCCGTCCATGAGGACCTTGGAGAGCCTAACGTTGCCGATGATCGGATCGACGACGAGTGGGTACCTTCCTGGGCTTGGCACGAAGTCGGGGTGGTCGCCTCGGTCGAAGGTGATAGGCTTGTCGGACCAGTCTAGGTAGGCTGGCGCTACCACCTTTACCGAGCAGACCTCCCGGCGCTCCTGCTTGTGGTGCTGAGCCGAGGCATTCGCCACCTGCCCGCCGTAAATCATGAAGCAGTTGTGGATCTCCGAGAACTCCTCTTCCTTGCCGCCCTCCTTCTTGTTGTTGCCTTGGCCCTTGCCATCTTCCGTCGGGGGCCCGGCCTTATGGAAGTAGCGCCGGAGCATGACACATTCTTCAAGGGTGTGCTTGACGGGACCCTGGTGATAGGGGCACGGCTCCTTGAGCATCTTGTCGAACACGCCGACCCCTCCAGGAGGCTTCCGAGGGTTCCAGTGCTCGGCAGCAGCGACGAGATTCGTGTCGGTGGCGTTGCGCTTTGCTTGCGCCTTCTTCTTGGCCTTCTTCTTCGTGCCACGCTGGGCAGACGCCTCGGGGGCGTCTTCCTTTGGCTCCCCCTGAGGCTGCTTGTCTTTCTGGAAGATGGCCTCGACCGCCTCTTGACCCAAGGCGAACTTTGTGGCGACGTCCATCAATTTGCTCGCCTTGGTGGGAGTCTTGCGCCCCAGTTTGCTCACCAGGTCTCGGCAAGTGGTGCCGGCAAGGAAAGCTCCGATGACGTCCGAGTCGGTGATGTTAGGCAGCTCGGTGCGCTGCTTCGAAAACTGCTGGATGTACTCTCGGAGGGATTCCCCAGGCTGCTGGTGGCAGCTTTGGAGATCCCATGAGTTCCCAGGGCGCACGTACATGCCCTGGAAATTTCCCGCGAAAGCCTTGACCAGGTTGTCCCACTCGGAGATCTACGCAGGGGCAGATGCTCCAGCCAGGCCCGAGCGGTGTCGGAGAGGAAAAGGGGTAGATTACGGATGATGAGGTTGTCATCGTCCGCCCCTCCCAACTGGCATGCTAGTCGGTAGTCCGCGAGCCACAACTCCGGCCTCGTCTCCCCCGAGTACTTGGTGATGGTAGTCGGGGCTCGGAAACGGGCGGGGAACGGCGCTCGTCGTATGGCCCGGCTGAAGACTCGTGGACCGGGTGGCTCGGGCGAGGGACTCCGATCCTCCTCGCTGTCGCAGCGTCCCCCGCGCCTAGGATGGTAGCCTCGGCGCGCCTTCTCCTCGAGGCAGGCTCGATGGTCGCGATGGTGATGCTCGTTGCCGAGGCGATCCCGGGCGGTAGGTGCCTCATCCCGCGTGCGCTCGGGATGGACCGAGGCCTCCCGCATGCATTGGGACGACGCCGCGTGATGCTCCGAGGGGTCAGATCGCCTTCGGGAGGCAGAGCTCTCGGCTCGTCGAACTGCGGCACCTTCCAGGAGATCCTTGAGCTCGCCCTGGATACGTCGTCCCTCAGTGGTGGATGGCTCCGGCATGGTTCGAAGTAGCATCGCCGCTGCAGCTAGGTCCTGGCCAGACCCGCTGATGGCCGGGGGCAGCGCTGCCCTGGCATTGTCGATGACGTGGCGCTGGACGTCTCGGGCTCGATGACGGGCTCCTCCGGCGAGTGTTCGGCCTGCCCACTCCTGCTCGATGTTCTGTCCGAGCTGCACAAGCCGCCCGGCTTCCTCGTCGACCTTGGCCTGCACCTCGCAGATTTGCTCAAGCTGTGTGTCCCGACCCCCCGCAGGGACTGGGACCACAGCTAGCTCCCACGGGATGTCAACGTGAGATGCGGGCCCAGGGGGATCGTCAACCTCCGGCATACTGAGGTGGTTGCCTTCATCGTGATCTCCCTGATCGACATGGAAACATTCGCGACTTGGGCCATAACCCTCGTCGTCAAGGCCGTGGCCATCATCAGAGCAACCGGAGAGGCAGTGGTCACATGCGGACATGAAGTCCCGCATGGCACCGGGATCACCGAGGCCAGAGAAATCCCAACCAAAGTCGGGGTCGTCCTCTTCCTCGGAACCCACCGGTCCGGAGGTTGAGATGGCTGTCAATCAGTCCCAGGTTGACCACATATGGTACCCCAGAAGGTTTGGATACGCCCTTGCGAAAGCGCTCACCGTAGCGGGGTCGCTAGGTGGATCGAAGCTGAATCGAAAGGTAACAGGGTGGAATACGGACGGTACCTCTTGGTCGATGGACGGTGGTGAAGTCACATCGGGAACGGAACGTACCATCATCTCAGGTACGAGGGTGACGCCCAGTAGGTCCTTTGCGAGGGTGCTGGCGTCGTTAGTCCACTTGGGGCTGGCACGTTGCGGGGAAGCGGTGCTCGTCGTTGTCTTAGGCGCGAGGACAACACCCGACATGTCCCCCGGAGGAGTGCCGGCGTCGTCAACTCGATCCAGCTTGACAGCCGATAAGGTGCCGCCTCCTGCGTGGCCACGGTTGCCCCGTCTCCGTCTCCTCCGGTGAGGAGGGTGGCGGGGACGACCCGAGTGCTCCTCTTCCGCCGTGGGGAGATGCCATCGTGGAAGTCGCCTCCGCCGGGCGAGCCATTGACTGTCGTTGTCGTCGTGCCGCGGAGGGAGGAGTACCATGTCGTAGCTGCCGTCGAGGGACATGAACTCGAGACTTCCGAAGCGGAGCACCGTCCCGGGCTGAGGAGGTTGCTGAAGTCTACCCATCTAGAACTCAACGGGAAAGTGTTCGTTAACACGCAGCAGGCCCCTACCTGGCGCGCCAACTGTCGGGGTTTCGGACCCGGGGGGTCCCTGGACCGACGAGTAAATTTGTCGCTGCGTGTCCCTGCCCAGATGGGTTGGTGCGAGATGGAACACAAGTGGGGGAATGAGCCTTGTATTATCCTGCATCAGGGTGCTCGTAGTAGGGGTTACAAGCGTTGCGAGAGAGCGAGGGCGAGAGAGAGCGAGTAGGAGAGAGCGAGAGAGAGAGAGAGAGGGGGTCCGGCCCCCGCTCGTCTTCTCCCGTCCCTTTGTTGTGCGTCTACTCGTCTCTCCTGCCGTGCGTTCGTGTGTTCGTATGCTTGTACGTTTGTTCGTTTTCCCCCTTCCCTCCCCCCTCGCGGGGCCCTGGACACCCCCTTTTATAGACATAAGGAAATGCCCAGTTGTACAATGGGGTGTAGCTAGGAGCTAACGTGGCTGGCAGGAAAGTGCCCTGAGCCCTGTATAGATAACAACGTGACCGTCGGGGGGGCGTCTCGAGCCCTGTAGAGGTAGTATCGTGGCCGTCGGAGAAGTGCCTTGAGCCCTGTAGCAGTACAGTTGTGGCGCTGCATAGATCCTGCTGACGTCTCCTTGCTTCCGTAGGGGGCTTGAGAACCACCGACGTCATGGTTGCATGCGGGGAACCATCATTGCCTATTACCGGGGTAAGCTTGATGGGACGCCGGTCTTGTTCCTTCGTAGCCTGAGCTAGCTAGGAGTAGGGTAATGATGCATCCCTTATGGCGCGGTTGATCCGAGCCTGAGGTCGGGTGAGGCGGCGGCTCCTCCGAGGCCGAGGCTGGGGCCGAGGCCCAGGGTCGGGCGAGGATGTGACTCTTCCCGAGGCCGAGGCCGAGCCCTGGGGTCGAGCGAGGTGGAGATCTCCTCCCGAGGCCGAGGCCGAGGCCGAGCCCTGGGGTCTGGCGAGGCGGAGCTTCCTGTTGCGCCCGAGGCTTAACTTGACCGTTGTCGGTTTCGCCCGGGTAGTTGGTACAGCGGCCGGAGTGGGGCGGGCGGCGCTGTTTTCCTGTCAGATCGGTCAGTGAAAGGGCGAAGTGACTGCGGTCACTTCGACCTTGCCGACTAAGGCGCGCATGTCAGGATAAGGTGTCAGGCGATCCCAGCATTAAATGCGCATGCAATACGGTTGGCTGGTAAGGCGATTTGGCCAAGGTCGCTTGCACGATAAGGCTTGCCTTTGGCTAAGCCGAGGGTGCGCTCACTGTCTGAGGAGACCCTCGGGCGAGACGTGGATTCGTCCGGGACCACTGTTCCACCCGAGGCCGGGCTCGGGCGAGGCAAGACCGCGTCCCTTGGTAGACGAAGCTTTGACTTTGACCCGAGTCGTAAGCCTTTATGGTTTGCTCTGAAGGTGTTTACTAGCCATGATTAGGAGTGTTGGGGGTACCCCTAATTATGGTACCCGACAGCAGTAGTGATGATGAAGGTGAGGGAAAGCCCTCTCTATATGAGCTTGCGGAAGCCGTAGAATTTTTCCAGGATGTTTGCACTAAACAAAAAGCTCAACTTAAAACCTTGAAAAATAAGTTGGTTAGCTCTAAAATGATTACAAAGGTTTGCTAGAAAAATTTGAATCTTTTGCAAACTTAAATAGTGAGCTATCAACTAAAATTGAGCTATTAGAATCTAGTACTCCATCCACTGCTACCGATGATAGCCTTATTAAAAAGAATGAAAAACTTAAGGCTAAGTTAGCTAGCTCCTAAGAAGCTATTGAAAATTTGCTAGAGAAAATGGAAATTCTTAGCATACACAATAATGAGCTAACTACTAAGCTAGAAAGCATTGGTAGCACCTCAGTAGCATCTTTAGTTGAAATACCTAAAATAATTAAGAAAGATGCTTCTACTTCCTGCTTTGATTTAATTGATGATTCTAACCCCTGCAACCAAGTCGTTGTTGAGAATATTGTTGTAGAAACATGTTCGGATGAGGTTGCAAAGGAAAATGAACAATTAAAGCAAGAAGTGGCTCGCCTTGGCAAGGCTTTGTATGACAAGAAAGGCAAAGCCAAACAAATCCGACCTCCACAGGATAAAACCACTGCGGGAGTGAACAAGCCTGTAGAGGGAGAAACTGTGATTTGTAGGCTATGCCACATGGAAGGCCACAAGTCTTTCCAATGCAAGGTGATGACTGGGGATAAACAAAGGCAAAAGCTCAAGCAAAAGCCATCAAGCAAAATCTCCAACACCTACATCAAAAAGGTGGACAAAAAGACTGCTACACCATACTTGATCAAGAAGAAAAAGAATGGAAAGGTGATAGCAATCAAGGCCAACAAGCAAGCCAACAAAGGAAAAGGGGCCAAACGCATCTGGGTGCCAAAGGAAATAATTTCAACCATGAAAAGCACCAAGAAGGTTTGGATCCCGAAAGGGAAGTGAGTGGACCGAAGGTCGTCGGGAAATTTGGAGACTTGGCAAAGTTGGGATGTATATCAAGGGATACATCATATTGGATCAAGTTTATTGCCAAGTGGGTTAGTGAAAACTTTGGACCCAAATTTCCCACCCATGACTAAGGTAACTAGATTTATTGTATCTCTTGTTTTTAGATATGCGTATCTATTTACCTTTATATCTAGTTTACCTTTCTTGCCAAGTATTACATTGGTCATTTACTTTTGTTTAAAATCACGCATACTAGGTAAATCACATGGTAGGATTGCTTGCTTTCAATTCATATACTTAAGCAAACCTACATGGTTCAAAATGATTAGTTAAAAGCACGGCACATAGCTTCTATATCACTCCATAGTAAATGATGCATCAATTGAAAATTTTGATTTCTACAAGTTGTATCATTTAACTTATATGTGCCAAAGTTCGGATTATAGATAATTTGCCCCTCTTGATATCAAATCAAAGTGCATGTATCCTACAAGTATTCAAAACTTGTATGCACACCTTTAGGGGGAGGTTACTCTATAATCTAATACTTTGAGACTAACTCCTTTTCAAGTCTATTTCATGTGATAGTCTCATTGTAAGGAAAATAAGGTCCCCGGAGAAAGACAACAATCTTCCACTGCAAAATCCCCAAGAACTCTCATGTCTCTCAAGCTCGCCATTGACCTTCAATTGGTATCTTTTGAGACTACATCTAGTATCATTTACATGTCTTCTCCAATATTTGATTAGACTATATTTCATATCATATACTTCCATGTTGCTAAAAATGCATAAGTAGTTAACTCATATTCTGTTACCTATGCATAAGGGAAGTTAGTCTTTTCAAATCATGTCTTGCACCTCTAATTTTCACATGCTTTTTCCTAAGTAGAGGATCTCTGTCAGGAGGAGTATTTCTTCATCTCTAAAAAGGGGAGAAACTTCTTTCTAAAGAGAACACTCGTTTAAGGGGAGTAATCCTTTCAACTGGTATCATTCATGTGGTTTAATTTAGTATTCTTCGAGTGGTATCATCTAATAAAATTCTTGATGAGGGCAAGCTTTTATTTACTTCCTACATGCTTTTAATGTCTTCCTTTTCGGTGGTTGATGCCAAAGGGGGAGAAGTTTAGGGACCAAAGCAATGAAAACTATATCAAACACCAAACACCACCAATTTAAAATTTTATATCTACACATGGTTTTTCAAGTGGTTTTGGTTATTTGGTCCTAAAATAGGAAGTAAGTGAATTATGGAGTTAGGGGGAGGCTTAAGTCCATAATATCACATTGTGGGGACAAACATGCATCCTAGCAAGTAGATTGCATATTTTCATTCAAATACTTGTATTATTTGCTTGCTTTGGTTGTGTTGTCATCAATCACCAAAAAGGGGGAGATTGTAAGGAAAATGGACCCAGACCATTTGGCTAATTGAGTTTTGGTGTTTGATGAACAACACAATCCGTGAACTAATAAGTTTTCTAGTGTTTGTGTTTGTAGTTCACAGGATGCAAGATTTACTTGGACTAAGGAATTGAGGAAAGCAACACCTCAAAAGAAGACATTAAGAAGATCCAAGAAAAGTCCAAGTGTGCTGCTGCGGACTGTCTGTGCAAAGGCGCACCGGACTGTCTGGTGCCCACACGCCGGACTGTCCGGTGCACCAGGGAACTTCAGCCCAACAGCTAGTTCCAGGTGGCACTCAGAGAGAAGACCACCGGACTGTCCGGTGTGAGCACCAGACTGTCCGGTGTGGAAAAAGCCTGCAGTGTCAACGGTCACCTGCTTTGACAGGACAACGGCTAGGCGCACCGGACAGGCTACAGTGCGCTGTCCGGTGCACCACCGGACTGTCCGGTGTGCCGCAGAGAACTGCAGCTTTTCTCCAACGGCTAGAATTGAGTTGGGGCCTATATATACTTCACCCAACCGGCCATTTGAAGGTGTGGGAGCCCAAGCAACATACCAAGGCATATAGTGCACATTTCCAAGAGCTCAAACACCCAAGTGCTTAATAGAATAACTCGGTGATTAGCGTAGGTGCTTTGCGAAGTGCTTAGGTTAGTTAGACCGCTTTAGCGCTTGCTCTAGGTGAACCCTAGTTAGTTGAGTGAGTTTAGACAAACCACACAACCCCTCGGCTCTTGCGTGAGTCGTTGTAATTGTACCGAGTGGGGCGAGAGTCTTGCGAGACCGTGACAACCGCGTTTGTGTCACGGCCGCCACCGTGTACCGGAGGGAACGAGGCCCGCGGTGTTTCGGCCGGATGCTCGATAGTGGAGACGGTGGGGAGCGTCCGAGAGGAGCCGGAAGCGGAGCACCACTTGTGCGTGTAGAAGGCTCGCGGCTCTCTACGGAGTTACTCGACCGTGGTGCTTGGCCCTCGTGTGGGCTTCCCTTTGTGTAGGGGCACCAACGAGGATTAGTCGGGACCTTGCGTGGTTCCGGATACCTCGGTAAAAATACTGGCGTCATCCACGAGAGTTTGCTTCTCTATGGAGTTTCCGCATTTATATTAAGCATTTAAGTTTCAATCTAGTATTCATACTTATTTAGTGTAGATTGAAACTTAGCCTTTACGGTAGAGATAGCAACACTTAGACAAAACCTAGTTTGCACATTCTAGTTTGATTATTTGCATAGGTTTTGCTCTAGGAATTTAATTGTGGCCTAGTTTAGTAAAAGTTTTAGAAGTCCTAATTCACCCCCCCCCCCCTCTTAGGCGTCACCCGTTTCCTACAATATCGTCAATGAATACCACCACAAACTTATCTAGCTCGGGCATGAATACCGAGTTCATAAGATAGGTGAAGTGGGTAGGAGCATTTGTTAGTCCGAAAGACATAACCAGATATTCAAATAAACCATACCGCGTAGTGAATGCGGTCTTCGGTATATCTTCGGGTCGGATACAGATCTGATGATAGCCCGATCTGAGGTCAGTCTTAGAGAATACCCTCGCTCCAGTTAGTTGATCAAATAGAATGTCAATCCGTGGAAGAGGGTACTTATTTTTGATGGTAACCTCATTAAGGGGTCTATAATCCACGCACATCCATAGTGTTTGATCCTTCTTCTTGACAAAGATGGCTGGACATCCCCATGGTGATGAGCTTGGCCAGATGAATCCCTTCTCGAGTAGATCTTGTAATTGGGTCTTGAGCTCTGCCAATTCATTTGGAGGCATTCAGTACGACCTTCTAGAAATAGGAGCCGTATCGGGCTTCAATTCAATCACAAATTCTACATCTCTCTCTGGAGGCAATCCGGGCAAATCTTCTGGAAATACGTCTAGGAACTCACATACTACCGGAATATCTTGGATCTTCAGTATGATAGTGTTGGGGCCATGCTTCGTTGCGCCGAAGGTCTTGTAGAAAGAAGCAGCTTCGGCTGAAGTTGTCCCCAGGAGATGACCGAAGGTTCCTCTTCATGAAGCTTCGGTATTACAAACCGACTTAGAGATAGAATGACCTTTCAATCCATAAAGGTCTGAGTCAATGTTGTAAACTTTTATGAGGGGCATAATTGTAATTCTTCACAGGCTGTGTCCTGTGTCTATAAATAGATGAACAGTACCCCCGTACTGTTCACGCGATCTGGTATTCGCTCGTGCCTCACGTTTGTATTTTTGCCTTCCACCAAATCGAAGGTACAAATGTAATTCAATATTGTTCTTATTCTTCCATAATCATATAATGAAGACACTTAATAATGTTATATGACTATTAATGTATTCTTTCATGTTTCATATGCTTTTCCTTTTATCAATATAAACTATGATGATGAAGGTATGTCCTTCATAACCTTCGTCCAAAATCGTTATATCCTAAGGGAAATAACGCTTCGAAGGACGAAGGACATTAACCATTAACTTCTTTCTGTGTTGCCTTGTTCTTAATTCATAGCATTTGAGAACAAGTCTCCAACATTGGCGCCCACCTCCGGTGAACTCACTTCCACTTTTTTGAGCTGATGGCTTCGTTCAACGTTCAAGCTGGAGCTGCTTCGGCTCCGAAGCTGCTGTTCCCGATAACAGGCGGTTCATGTTCAGAGCCAGCCAACAAGAAGCAGAAGAAGGAAGCGCAGAGAAGGGTACAGCATGTTGGGGTGCAAGGACCCTTCATCAAATCAAGATGGTCTCACATTCCTATAACCTTCTCCCAAGAGGACCTTCAACTCAAGGATTACCCACACAACGATGCCATGGTTATCTCTTGTGTTATCAAAGGATTTCTGGTACACAATGTCTTGGTTGATACAGGCAGTGCAGCTGATATCATATTTGCTAAGGCCTTCAGGCAAATGCAAGAGCCAGAAGATAAGATTCATGATGCTACGCACCCCCTCTGTGGCTTCGGAGGAAGACAGATTGTAGCGCTGGGCAAGATCACCATGTCAGTGACCTTCGGGTTCATCAACAACACTAGAACTGAGCAAGTTGTGTTTGACATTGTTGACATGGAATACCCTTACAATGCAATTATTGGTCGTGGCACCCTCAATGCTTTCGAAGCAATCCTTCATCCTGCCTATCTTTGCATGAAGATACCTTCGGATCAAGGACCCATCGCTATTCATGGAAGTCAGGAAGCTGCCAGAAGGGCCGAAGGAAGCTGGACTGACTCCAAAGCAATCCATAACATAGATGGAGCTGAAGCTTGTGAACAGTACAAATTCAGAAGGGAGAAAGCAGCTTCAGCAGATCAGCCGAAGCCCATGCTCTTATGTGAAGACATAGCAGAGCAGAAGGTGTTGTTGGGCTCTCAATTATGTGAAGACCAGGAGAAAACCTTGATAAGGTTTTTGTTCAACAACAAAGATGTTTTTGCATGGTCAGCTAATGACCTCTGCGGAGTAAATCGGGATGTTATTGAACACTCGCTCAATGTTGACCCATCCTTCAGACCCAGAAAGCAGAGGCTTCGGAAAATGTCTGATGATAAGGCCGAAGGTGCTCGTAATGAAGTAAAAAGACTCCTCAGTGCAGGAGTTATTAGAGAAGTAAAGTACCCAGAATGGCTAGCTAACACTGTTATGGTAAAGAAAGCCAATGGCAAGTGGAGAATGTGTATCGATTTTACAGATCTCAACAAGGCTTGTCCGAAGGACGAATTCCCATTGCCAAGGATAGACTCTTTAGTTGATGCAGCAGCTTCTTCAGAGCTCATGAGTCTGCTAGATTGTTACTCAGGCTATCACCAAATCTGGATGAAGAAGGAAGATGAGCCGAAGACTAGCTTCATAACCCCAAGTGGCACATATTGCTATCTTCGGATGCCTGAGGGGCTCAAAAACGCTGGAGGAAGTTTCAGCAGAATGACTGCAAAGGTCCTCCAGTCTCAGATAGGCAGAAATGTGCTAACTTATGTTGATGACATCATTGTGAAAAGCACGAAACAGGAAAATCATATTGCTGATTTGCAGGAGACCTTCGCCAGTTTCAGACAAGCTGGCTTAAAGCTGAATCCAGAAAAATGTGTCTTCGGAGTAAAGAAGGGGAAATTTCTTGGATGCTTGGTTTCAACAAAGGGAATTGAAGCTAATCCAAGTAAGATTGAAGCTATACTTCGAATGGAGCCACCAACTACAAGAAAGGGGGCCCAAAGATTGACAGGGAGGCTGGCATCTCTCAATAGATTCATATCCAGATCAGCAGAAAGAAATTTACCATTCTTCGAAGTGCTGAAGTCAGCTGAAGTCTTTCAATGGGGACCAAGTCAACAAAAGGCCTTTGAAGAGCTGAAGCAATATTTGATAGATTTAACAACATTAACTCCACCAACGCCAGGGGCTCCTTTGTTGTTATACGTGGCAGCTTCGCACTCAGCAGTAAGTGCAGCACTTGTCCAGGAGAAGCTCGGTGGCCAAGTTAAGAAGCAGGTTCCAGTGTATTTTGTATCTGAAGTCCTTAGTGTATCAAAGAAAAACTATACAGAACTGGAGAAGGTATTATATGCTGTTCTGATGGCATCCAGGAAGCTTCGGCATTATTTTCAAGCATACAACATTGTTGTTCCTTCTTCGCAGCCGTTGAAGGATATTATGAGAAATAGAGAAGCTACTGGACGGATTGGAAAATGGGCTGCAGAGCTCAATGAATTTTGCATTGATTATGTGCATAGATCCTCGATCCAGTCTCAAGCGTTGGCAGATTTCATTGCCGATTGGACGCCAGGGGCTCAGGATGAAGAAACAAATAAAGATGCCGAAGTATGGACAGTGTTTTGCGATGGGTCTTGAGGAACCTTCGGAGCAGGAGCAACCGCTGTGTTGGTCTCACCATCCAAAGTTAAAACTTGTTATGCGGCAAGACTTGATTTCAGCTGTACAAACAATATTACTGAGTACGAAGCCCTGCTCCTGGGTCTTCGGAAATTAAAGGCAATGGGAATCAGAAGGGCGATTCTTAAAACTGATTCCCAGGTTGTTTCGGGTCATATCGACAAGAGTTGCAAGGCTAAAGATCTGAAGCTTGAAAAATATCTAGACACGGTCCGAAGAATCGAAGCTTCCTTCAAAGGATTTTCTGTCAAAAATATCCCTCGAGGACAAAATGAGCATGCTGATTTGCTAGCTAAGTCAGCAGCACAGGGGCTGCCGTTACCTTCGGATGTGTTCTTCGAAACAATAAAGGCACCTTCAGTGGAACTCCTTGAAAGAGCAGTCCTCAACATATCTCCTGTTTATAGCGAAGATTGGAGAACTGAGATCATCTCTTACCTTCAGGGTAAGTTCCTTTCAGATGATGAAGCTTATAACAGGAGGATAGAAGCAAGAGCTCGTCCATATGTCATGATAGAAGGGGAGTTGTACAAGCATGGAGTTTGCGCTCCGCTACTCAAGTGTCTATCTAGAACCGAAGGTATAGAGTTGATGAAAGAAATACATGCAGGCCTGTGTGGATCTCACATTGGATCTAGGCCGTTACTTGGAAAAGTTTTCCGCCAAGGGTTTTATTGGCCGAAGGCAGCTTCGGATGCAGCGGAATTAGTTCAAAAGTGCGAAGGTTGTCAGAAATGTGCAAGAGATCAAAAACAACCTTCGTCTTTAACACAGCTCATACAACCCATCTAGCCATTGCAAAGGTGGGGCCTTGACTTGTTAGGTCCATTACCACCGGCTCAAGGGAATTTAAGATATGTTATAGTGGCTGTGGAGTATTTTTCTAAATGGATTGAGGCAAAGCCATTAGCCACAATAACTTCGGCCACTGTCCAAAAGTTTTTCTGGCAGAATATTGTTTGTCGTTTCGGGGTACCGAAGGCTATCACTGTAGATAATGGAACACAATTCGACTCCGAAGCTTTCAGAAATTTCTGTGATCAAATTGGTACGAAGATCCATTTTGCATCAGTCAGGCATCCGAAGTCAAATGGGCTCGTTGAAAGAGCCAACGGCATTATAATGACAGGAATAATGAAGTTAATCTTCAACCAACCCAGGGGAAAGTGGCCAGATCAGTTAACCAAAGTGGTGTGGAGCCACAATACAACAACATCAAGGTCTACAGGCTTTACTCCATTCAAGTTATTATTCGGTGACGAAGCAATAACTCCGGAAGAAGCTAAAACTGGATCAATAAGAGTAGTAGCTTCGACAGAATCAGGTCCTGAAGATGCTTGTTTTGTGGAAAAAGATGCTTTAGAAGGGATCAGGCTTCAAGCTGTGGAGAATATCAATAAATACCAAGCTGAAACAGTCAAATGGCGAGATAGAAAAGTTCGGCTAAAAAATATTGAGCCGGGACACTTGGTGCTTCGGAGAGTGGCTAACCCAGACACAGTGGGCAAGCTACAGTTGAAATGGGAGGGACCTTTCTTAGTAGCATCTTCGTCAAGACCTGGTTCATACAGATTGAAGGACATGGACGGCAACGACATTCCAAGATCTTGGAACGCGGATGAGCTTCGGCGATATTATGTATAACTTGATGTAACTTTTTATGTCTTTTCTTTTCTTTTTCATGGCACCCTTTTCCTTTCTAAAGGGGGAGAAAGGTTTTTAATGGGGCCATCTTATGTAATTTCCTTTTTTAGTTCTATAAGAGTAAAATCCCCCAAGGAATGTAAATGTAAAAGCTGAGAACGCACCATCGAGTGCCGAAAGTAAAAGGCGAAGAAGCTCCAAAGTCGTTCCTAAGGGAATGCAGAGCTTACAGCGAAAAGTCAACGCTGATTCCGCCGAAAGTAAAAGGCGAAGAAGCTCCAAAGTCGTTCCTAAGGGAATGCAGAGCTTACAGCGAAAAGTCAACGCTGATTCCGCCGAAAGTAAAAGGCGAAGAAGCTCCAAAGTCGTTCCTAAGGGAATGCAGAGCTGATGTGTGATTGTTTCTAAGGGAATAATGGCTGAGAGTATGGCTTCGGATATGTGTTTGGACGTTTCATTCGCACATCACATTACATCATAGCATTTGCATTCATAAACATTCATTCAGGCATATGTAGGACAACCATCATCATGCCATAAGTGGTTGCTTCGGCATAAGAGAAGAGCTTCTTCGCATACAAAAAGGAGAGCTTCGGAAGAAAGGAAAATGTTGTTTTTTATGATTCGCTGTGTACGAAAAGAAGGGAAGGTGTTTTTTCGCCTTCGGCTCAAAAAAGATAATTTCGTCCACAACGAAGCACCTCACATACATCAGTAGAAGGGTAAGAGCATAATACAAGGTATGAACAGAACTCATTAAATACAAGTTTAGTTATATTCACACAAGTTGTCTCAAAAGTTTCCTAAGTCTGTCTACAGTCTGCTCCTACTTAATCTTCAAGGGATTTTTAGCTTCGGCGTCACTCTTTTCAATCATCAACTTCGGCTTCGTCATCCTACATGAATTAAGTTGTTGTAAGTCAAAATCGAGATTGAAGGAAAAGGTAAGCACAAGGTATGATTTCTTACTGGTTCAAGATGACTCCGAGCTTCGTCTCCAGCCTTTTCTCGCCCGCCTTTTGTCCATATCATCTTTACAAATCTGTTAGAAATGCTTTGGGCGAGGTCAGGAATATCATCTAAAATTGTTGGTGATAGAGTGAAATTGGGCCTATTGACAATTTTTCCATGATCACAGCCAGCTTTTAAGAAGGCAGCAGCAGTACCCCGAGAAGCTACCCAGGCACAGAAGTCACCGTGCCCGGCTATAACTTCGTCAAGCTCATCAATTTCACCTTCAATATGTTCGAAGGTCTTTGGTAAATCTTCAGCTGACGGGGTAAATTTCTCACTGCTAGCTCCAACTGAGTGGAAGATTTTTCTCAGTCGTTCAATACATTTGTTGCTAAATTCCAAACATTTATCTTGAAGGCTCGCCAATAATTTTTTCAAAACTGAATTTTCTTGGACTTCGGCTTCAAGTTTCGCATTTAATTCTTGTTTTTCTTGTTCAAACTCTTCAGATTGGCAGAGAAGCTTCGTATTCAATTCCGCTATTTTAGCTTCAGCTTCTGCCAATAAGCCTTCATTTGCCTGAAGCTCGAAGTTCTTCTTTTCAATAGCAGCTAATTGCTCTTTTATTTTGCTCTCTAAATTTTCAATTATAACCTCGTGCTTTTTGTCTTCCAGATCTTGCTGCATTTTCAAAGCCTTGCTTAGCAACATACTCTGCACGTAAACAACCTTCGTTAAGACAGGTCTACATTATTGAAAACAATAAAAGTCAAGGGAATAGTAGTTCACCTTGAAATTGGAATAAAATAAACTACCAACGATATGTTGTCGTCGGTAGCGGCTAATGTCCATTTCCAGCTTCGGAAAACCGATACTCTTTGATAGAGTACCGATGACCTTAGCTCCAGTTTGATCCCGGATGCAGTCTAATTTTTCATCGTCAATACCCCCGAAGAGGAGTGCTCCTGGTTTGTATCCGCAGGATTTGGCATACTCTTTAAGCTCCTCTATCTCGGTTTTTGACAATTTTTCTCCAACCAAGTTTTGGAACATGAAGGCTTCGTCCTCTGAAGCTTCGTCAACAATTTCCTTTTCTTTCCCAGACACTGCGGCCATGGCCTCTTCAGCGGCAGCAGTAGCTTCTTCTGTGGCCATGTCTAGCAGTATTTTGTCGATATGTTCAATTGTGCTTTCCAAGTTCAAACCTTCAGACGAGGTAGCTTCGGCAGCCGCGACCTCCGAAGGTGGGATTTCAATATTTGTTATTTCTTCAGCCGCTGGTATCTTTTGAGCTGAAGCTCTCGGTGGTGTCTTGTCAATGACTTATGTCACTGCGATGATTCTTTGTCTCTTTGTTTTAGTTGTTTTCTTCGTTTTTTTGGGCTCCTTTTCCTTCTGAAAAAACTTTATCAGTTGAGGCCCCAATGGACTTAGCTTCGCAGGCAGGGATTCAGTCATTACCTTTAAAATCTCTTCCACGTCAGTGGCAGAGAGTGATGCGGGAGTCTCCTCTTCGTCAGATACTTTTCGCTTCGGAGATGATATTTTCTTCTTCGGAATATTCTTCTTTTTTGGTGGTTCTTCCTCATCTTCATTTAAAGCATCGGCTCCCCTTTTCCTTTTTTGGCCCCCGGCACCTTTGTTCAGATTTTCATAGTCAGGGTATTCGAAACCCAGGGCGTCCAGCACTCGATTCAGCCTTCGCTTCGGACGGGTGCCGAAGGCCGCAGTCATCAATTGATCTTCTTTTTTCGAGTAATTCCCAAGAATTTCATTGCACATTATTTCAACTGTGTCCAGCCATTCTTGGCAAGGTTTTTTAAAGTATTTCTTAAACTTGTAATAGTAAGGTAACCGCACAAGTTCCCCTTCTTTCTTCTCCCCCTCTAGCTTCGGCATTTCCCATTCTCTTAAAGTAGGAAAAACCCTGAAGGCCAAGAACTCTTGAACTAGGTCCCTAGTACTGATATGCTCTGAAATAATTTTAAACTCAGCCAGTGCAGCCCAAGTGGAACCTTCTAATGACATTTGGCATCGTGGTCTTGTTTCTCCGAAGATCAATTCAAGAGGGCTTTGTACCAGCTTCTCTTTGTCTTCGTCAACTTTCACATAAAACCATTCTGATTTCCAGCCTGCCGGCCATTTGCTTCGGTAGCTGATTACAGGAAACTTTGTAGTTTTCCGATAGGCAAAATTGTAGCAACCAAAGTTATCATGTAATCCATCTTTTCTAGCCTTCGTCTGGTAATGCAGCTCATGAACTCGACAAAAGCTGTCGGCAAACGGCTCCACCGCCTGGCTTCGGAGGGCCCAAATATAAACACTAAGCCTAACGATAGCGTTAGGAGTCAGCTGATGAAAGTAGATACCAAACTTCTTCAATACATCTGCAATAATCCTATGAAGGGGGAATCTCAACCCAGCCTTTAGAAAGCTCTTGAAAATGACTATTTCATCCTTCTCTGGCTTCGGGGTAGTTTCTTCCCCCCCGAAGCGAAGTAGCTTCTTCTGACTTTCACTGAAATAACCTGACTTTACCATCTTGGAGAGATCAGCCTTCGAAACGGTCGACTTTCCAAAGTCCAAGTGGCTGGGTTTACTTGGCATGGCAATACGATAATCATCTTCGGGATCAGTTTCTTCAATGTTCTCATCTTCTGCTTCGGCAGTTGCTTGTTCTGCTTCAACAGTGGGGATTTCTTCCGAAGTTACTAGTCCGGATCGTTGCATTGCTTCGGAGATGGGAACAGTCTCCGAACCTTCAGCTTCGCCTCCTTCACGCTCAACCCTGGCGGTAGATCGCACTCTGGCCATTTGATTCTGAGTTTGTGGAAATTAAATACTCTTTTCCTCTGAAGTTTTTCCTTCTGACGAAGCAGGCTTCAAGTCGGAGCTTCGTTCGATTCCGAGAATCAAGCTTCGGCGATGGTTAAAAATTTTGGCAGCAAAACAGTGCAAATAGCAATGAATGCTGTGGTAACTTCACACCTACTCGTCTGTTTATATAGTGCTGCAGGTAAGAAGGCGAAACGCCAGGATTTTTACACCAGGCGGACAGTCACTTGCACTCGCTGCGCGGTGGACCGCAGAGACCAAACAGTAACTTTGCAAGGTGGGCCTGACACGCGCTCGGAAACTGAATCGTTTCTCGACAACGAGCTCAGGGAAGGTGTTTTTTGGACCTTCGGCTTCCCGAAGCTTAAGAGGCTTTTTTCACGGATCAAGCTCGTTACGAAAAACGATCTAGCGCCACGAAAGGGGCTACTGTTGGGGCCATGCTTCGTTGCGCCGAAGGTCTTGTAGAAAGAAGCAGCTTCGGCTGAAGTTGTCCCCAGGAGATGACCGAAGGTTCCTCTTCATGAAGCTTCGGTATTACAAACCGACTTAGAGATAGAATGACCTTTCAATCCATAAAGGTCTGAGTCAATGTTGTAAACTTTTATGAGGGGCATAATTGTAATTCTTCACAGGCTGTGTCCTGTGTCTATAAATAGATGAACAGTACCCCCGTACTGTTCACGCGGTCTGGTATTCGCTCGTGCCTCACGTTTGTATTTTTGCCTTCCACCAAATCGAAGGTACAAATGTAATTCAATATTGTTCTTATTCTTCCATAATCATATAATGAAGACACTTAATAATGTTATATGACTATTAATGTATTCTTTCATGTTTCATATGCTTTTCCTTTTATCAATATAAACTATGATGATGAAGGTATGTCCTTCATAACCTTCGTCCAAAATCGTTATATCCTAAGGGAAATAACGCTTCGAAGGACGAAGGACATTAACCATTAACTTCTTTCTGTGTTGCCTTGTTCTTAATTCATAGCATTTGAGAACAAGTCTCCAACAGATAGCTTCATATACTCTGCCAATTGGTTTAGCTATGGGAATGGTTAAGAGAACCTCTTCTTGGCCATAATTTAACCTGATAGTTCTCAATTCAGTGTTGAGAATAGCTTTATGTTGGACCAACCAATTCATGCCTAGAATTACATCTATATCTTGGCCTTTCAGAACAATCATATTAGTAGGAAAGTCCCGTGCAGCCAATGTTACGGGCACTTGGAAGGCCACTTCTTTAGTAAATATTTGTCCCCCAGGCGAATGAATTTTAAACCCTTCCCTTGATTCATGGTATGGAATGCAATGTTGCTCCACAAACTTCTTGCTTATGAAAGTATGCGAAGCGCCAGAATCAAAAAGAATAATTGCAGGGTTATTGGCCACTAGAAACGTACCCATCATAACCGGTTCGCCTTCCGGTGTTGTGGCCACTTGAGTATAATAAATTTGCCATGTTTTCCTTGTATTTTTTCCTGCTGTATTGTTTGCCGCATTTCCCTTTCCTTGAGCGGAATTCCTAGAACTCTGCTGATTACTTGATCGATTTTGCTTCAGGTATGGACAGTCCTTGATAAAGTGTCCGGACTTTCCACAGTTGAAACAGCCAGTTGAAGAGCTGGGGAGGGTAGGGAAACGAGTACCAGTGGCACCCGGCTGAGTGGTTGAAGTAGGGGCAGTGGCGAGGCGAATGAAGACTGGTTGCTTGAAAGGGTAGGAGGGTGGACGTGGTGAAGAGTGATTCAGATTAAAAGGTCGGATTACCAACCTTTGTCTTTTCTCGGACCCCTGACTGGGCCTGTCGCCTCCATAACCCTTGGATTTTCCGGAGCCTGCATATTTAGCCTCGACTGCCAGTGCAGTACTGACAGCCCTTTTGTAGGAAAGATCAATGCAGGTGGCCATCTTTTGTTGCATTCGATCATTAAGGCCTCTCATGAAGCAATTTCTCTTCTTTAGATCCATGTTGACTTGATCGATAGCATATTGAGACAAGTGGTTGAATTTATTGAGATACTGAGTGACAGTATCCCCACCCTGTTTCAGCTTCATAAACTCCTCCTGCTTCATGTGGAGCACCCCTTCAGGTATATAGTGCTCCTGGAAAGCCAACTTGAACTCATCCCAAGTTATTTGATGACCAGCCGGTTGAACAGCTACAAAATTTCCCCACCAGGTGCTGGCAGGGCCGCGCAATTGTTGTGCTGCGAATAGGGGCTTTTGAATCTCCGTACATCGGAGAAGCCCGAACTTCTGCTCGATAACGCGGATCCATTCATCCGCTTCCAAAGGATCTTCCGCCTTGACGAACAACGGAGGGCGTGTCTCGGAGAAATCCAAATACGATGTTTCATGGGGTCCTTGCTGATATGCTCGCCCGCCTTGTTGTTGTAATTGTTGACCCACCATTTCCCGCAGAAAGCGGGTGTTGTCGGCCGTAGCGTTAACCAAGGCAGCGATGGCCTCAGCTAACGTTGGAGGTACTAGGGGTGGGTTCGGAGTTGCTTCCCTCCCATGGGAGGTCCCTGCTCCATCCTGTGCATGAGTCTTGGAAGGCATCTGAGGCAACAAACATTTGGAAAAATATAATATGCCAAAGAAAACCATCCATTTACATTACTGAAAAGGGTAATGTTACAAATAGAGATGTCAATGGGGACCCGATACCCGCTAACCAGTGAGGAATTCCCCTATTAGGGTACGGGTATGGGATAAAAATTGTCCCCATGGGTATAGATATGAGACAAAATCTTCACCCATCAGGTAAACGGGTATGGGTTTGGGAAGCAATAATCCGAACCCGATTACCCATGGTTATTTCATACCCATGGATATTTCATACGTCTACACCTATCGTGTTTGTATAAATGAGTTGAGGCTGAGCCGGCCACCAAGCCCAGCACGGCAGCGCACCAGGCCTTAGGTCCTAGCCCAACAAGGCAACACAGCAAGGCAACTAGCAGACTAGCAAAAAACGAAACCCTAAAATAACCAGCCATATGCTATGCCCTGCCTAGACAATTGTGATGATCATGGATTCTCAAGCGCCAACGAACTCAGATGGTGACCAAGGAAGGTGAGTAGACTCCATTTATCCATTTCTTCTATTGGTCCTGAAGTACTTATTTCTTTTCTGATGGATGGATGAATGGATCATGGTTCATGGATGAGTGCTTGCCAATGTGGTGATGTGTGAAATCTAGATAGTTTGTGTTACCTATTAGTACCTAGATATCCCTTAAGGGCTTGTTCGATTACACCAATCTAGAAGGGAATTGGAGCGGTTTAAATCCCCTCTTAGTCAACTCCTAGTCATTTTTGACTAGGAGGGGATTTAACCTCCTCCAATCTCATTCTGGATTGGTGTAACCGAACATGCCCTAATTGGGGATATATAGGGACCCATTGGGGACCTGAAACCCGAGTGGGGATGGGTATGGGATGAGTTTTGCACCCATGATGGGTATGGGGATGGGTATGGGGATGGACCAAACATGATGGGGATGGGTATGAGATGCTATAACCCGATGGGGAATTCCCCATTGACACCTCTAGTTACAGACTCGAATTTTACAACAGGATTACATTACCTATTATACATTACTACTACTTCTACACTATACTACTCTTGCTTCTTGTCACTTTTAGTAGCCTCGCTGTCGGGGGTAGGAGACCATTCATCCACCAACTTCATAGAGGGAGGAGGCCTAAAAAGGTCTAGTTCACCACCAAAGGCTTCTCCCGCTGTCCCAGAAGGTCCGGCTTCTGTCCCGACAGGATCCGCAGGTACGTTGGGGTGTAGTTGGGAATACAAGACATGAACTTCTTCATGTAGTGTATTACAATACACTTGCAAGTGGTCTATGGCGGTGCTAAGCTCCTCCATGTGGGCTCGAGCTTTAGCTTCCTTAGCCCAAGCAAGCGAACAAGAGTTAACCGCCTAGTCGAGCGCTAGATCTCGTTCCATGAGCTGATCTTGCAGGTGGCGGATGTCTGTTCTTAATTCGTTTATTCTTTCACCATCCGCGACCCATATATCGTTCCTACGACGGAGTTCTGATCGAAGCTGATCAACTTGGGCTTCCAGATCCCCGATTGGATCGTTGCTACCACTGCTGCTGTCTTCATGCCGTGGGGCAAGCTGATGGCGGGGTACACCAATCGGCCCGGTAGACTTGCGCGTGGTCTTTCTCGTGCGCGGCGGCATTTCTTAAGGGGTAAAATCTTATTAGCATAGTTTTTAGCATGATGCATGTATATTTATAGACTCAACCTTAGTTGATTCACACCTTCTATACATTGCACTCTACCATCTGGTATTTGAATAAGTACTTCAAAAGGAAGCTAGGTAAGAAAGGAAGAAAATTTCTAGATAAGTCTTTGAAAATTCTTTTGAAGATGCCTCATAACATCTGCAGAGATGGGCTTCGCTCCGATACCAGCTGTGACGGAACCTCCCAAGTCATTAGGCCCACCTACAGTTGTCCTTGTCCAACGGACCTCAGACAACCCTGAAGGTGCCCCTGAATCACTTGACAAGTTCGGTATCTGCTTTCCTTACCTTTCCCAAGAGCGTTTCACTCGTCACGCAGACATTATAATACATCGGAGGTGTGAAAATGCGGAAGCAATTACATTAACTTACCTTTATTGAAAAGTAAGACAGAGTTATATAGTTACAGACCAGAACATAATATATGAGTGCTGAGTGTTATTATTACAAACCATGGGAGGCAAAAAAAACCCCTCCCGATAAGTATTAAACAAAAGTTTTACGGAGGATCCTTTCCTCTCGCAGCTTTAGTCTTGATGCTCTTCCTTTGGTACCACCTTTGGACAAAAGCAGCAAAAGTTTGCCGCTTCTTCACCTAAAACAACATGGGACGAAGCCCTGAGTATGGAATTACTCAGCAAGTCTTACCCGACTAAAGAAAAGACTCTCAAGGGTATGCTGGCTAGAGGGAGTCAAGGTGAGGCTTATCAATAATCAATGACTCTGTTTGCAGAAATGCTTACTAAGAGTGGATTCTTAAAAATCCAGTTTTATTTGTTAGGTTAAGTAATATTACCTGCAACTAGGGTTCTCTCTATCCTAGTTCAATCACTTGACCTGCACTAGCCAATTTCTTAACAATCCTTCATCTTTACTGGATTGCTACGTGTAAGTCAGTGACCAAGTCTTCATAACCGTGAAGTTACGGCGATCCGAATCAATTATACTCAGCTGAGGATCTCCAATCACACGACATATGTAGCACTTAACCCTTGCATATGTCAACTCGCCACCGGGGTTCTTAAGACCAGATCAGGTTCACGCCAACCGAGAGCACAGATACACCACCGTCCAGCCTCTTGCCACGGAGGGTACACGCTACTCTCGCCATCTCTCCACTCCCATTGCGTGGTATCTTAATCTGGTATTAGTCTGCTCGAGGCAAAGCTTACCCATGACGAGGCATGTGACCAGTTAAAGGGTCCTCGGTCAGTAGGCCTACATCGAGACGGTCCTTAATCGACTCATACGGAGACACTACACCAAGACTCTCTCTTCTCGTGCAAGTCACCCGCCTGGTCTCAGCTTAATCATTTCAAACCCAAAGTTTGGTACCTGGCAGAGGTACATCTTTTCCGATGTTGAACCCATCATGGCCATGATGGATTCACCATCAAGTTTTATTTTCGAAAACATCCCACCCACTTTGCAACATCATCTTTTGAGAAAACAAAACATTTTGTTTTTCTAAAGCAAAGCTAAGCATAAGGAAAACCTTTTGTAAAATAGGGATTTAGGAAATAATCAAGTCCAAGGAAGGAGATGCAGCAATAGTTTAGCACACAACTCCTATCACCTAATGCATCAAGTAAGTGGAGAAAGATTTTAAAAGGAACAAGGAGGTGGCAAATGCATCGGGGCTTGCCTTGTGTTACTGGTGAATTAGGCTCTGATCCACAGGTATCAAAATAAAAGCAGTTGCCTACCTGATGTTCCTCAGGTGGTGGTGGGGAAGTCTTCGCTTCTTCGACTTCTACTTCTTCTTCGTTTTCTAAATATAACCATACATAATAATGAATGCCCATGTAATGATCATGAGAGTGAAAAGATAATAAATGTTTATTATCTAAAGTCTTGAATACAACTTTCCTTCACGGATCTCCGAGAACTTAGGGTTTCCGGAGTCAATGGTGAAGCTCACAGGGCAAGGGGGAGTTTGGGTTCTAAGTATCAAACATGGTCCAAATCATATCAAACTCTACCCAAGGCTTCTAAATATTAATTAGAGATTACCTTAAAAATTTAGTGAATTTTGGATTTATTAATTATTCCCTAAAAATCCAGAAATAAGGTTCTTGACTATTTTAAATACTCTATAATTTCCTATTTGGACTAAAAATCATGAAACTATTTTTAGTAAATACTATAGGAAATTAGAAACCTAGAAAATTGGTTGGGTATTTTTATCCTTTTTCTGCAATTTTCTAGAATTGTTTTAGCTTTGGCAGAAAAGGAAAAAGAAAAAACTATGAATAGTTCTGGATCGAATTCGGCCCAGGTCGGCCCAACTACGGGCAGGAACGCGCGTGCCCGCGCCCGCGTGTAGTCTTTGCAAAAAAAGTCCCCATCTTCTGGCATAACCCGAAAGAGTCCAAGACACTATTTTAGTCAGTCACTGACATTTTCAAATCAACCCTCGAACTCCTATGTCTTCACAGAGCCCAGTCCACGACGGTGGACGGCGACACACCGATCACCGGCATGCCTGTACTGGCCGATTGACGCAATGACCGGCACTCTCCATCGACTGGCACCTAATTCACACCTCAACCAAAGTTTCCCCTAAATTAATTTCACTAATGGCGCACTAAAACGCCCTGACCACGGTGACCGTATGGGCAACAGATGAACACGGGCGTTCACGGCAACCTAGAGTGGTCTAGTTCAATCAAAAGAGTCGTGAAGCTTGAGGAGGACTTAGGGATGCTAGAACAAACAATCAAAGCGCTGGAACTAACCCGGAGCAAGCTAGCCACGGCGAGGACAAACCGTGCGGTGTTCTTGAGTGGGTCGGGGGAAATGCGAAATTGGAGCTCTCTGGTGGAGGATCTGAGGTGCGGTCGGGTGCGCTAGCTGCTTGAATAGATAACGAAGTCGATGGTGCACTCGATTTATAGGCTCCGGGGGCGGTGGCTCTTAATTTGATCACGGCGTGCTGGCGGCCGGAGATAGGGAAGAACACGGTTGTTGTAACCATGGCGTTCACCGGTGCAACGGCGCAAGGATAATACTCCTAAAGGTGCCACGATTAGTACCGCATAGTAACAAGCTACGGCGTGGCGCAACCGAGGTCACCGGCGCTTCCACGGCGACGCCGGTAGTCCGGCCACGTCGCAACGGCTATAGGCACGGTGATAAACTCTAATCTGCGACCCTATCCATTCCCCCCGTGAGATCTTTACCTTCTCATGGAAATCTTCAGCGTGCAAAGCCTGAATCCCGGTGACTAGCACAAATCCGGATGCGCGGATCGCCGGCGACGAGCTGACCGAGCTGGCAGTCTGATCCAGTCACTGTACCATGGTGAATTGCATTCAGTCGGTCTGACAGAGCAGATTCAAGGCAGATTTTCTCTAAATTTTGCATGACAACTTCATCATCCTTCTGCACCAAAGTTGTAGACCTATCAACCATCTCTACTTTTGCTATAATAGTTCGAGCCAAATTCCCACTAAATCTAACTCAAAACCGGTCTCAAGTTCGGCCAATATTGCTGGTGGCCAAATTTCAGTCTAGAAACCGACTGATAGCCCATCTTTGGGTCCAATTTTCTCAAAATTCTTCATGGTACCAAGGCATGATCTTTACAGCAAAATTATTCCCCTTGTGTAGCTCTATAAACTTGATGTGGTGACCTTGGGCAAAAACTTCATAATTTGAAAGTTATAAGGCCCCAAAGTTGAGCCAATTCTCTAAAATTCAGACTTAGCCTTTTTGAGTATAAGTGTGTCTTTTTGCAAATAGGTCCAAAATTCAGGGTTTAGGTTGCAAATCCACACACATGTGAACCATATGAGTTAAGATACCCTAATATCATGGTTTTTGAACTTTAGTCCAAAAGTGCACTTAATTTTGCACTTAGCCCCCTAGGGTTTTACTCTATGGTTTTTCCAGGGTTCTATTTAGGGTTTTTAGCACTCTTAGGGTTTGGATACCACTTAAGTTCATCCATGGTGACACTTTATGACTATTTCAATTGAGTTTTGAAGTTTTCTCTTGTTTAAGCCTTGTTTGCTCTATTAAACCCAATCTAGGGTTGAGTACCCCACTCTAGGGTTTTATTCACAAAATGTCATATCAATACAACTTGTTTGAAATTTTTGCCTAGTGAATGCACTCTAGGTGTGACAAACACATGATATGCCAATGCTTATGATGTTATGCTCAAGTTTTAGTAACAGTAACACCAGATGTGTTACAATTCTCTATAAATAGATGGACAGTGTCATGCATAAAGTACCTTTTGAAGGACCAAACAATTGCTATGTGTAATCTTTTCTCTAATGCACCTTTGCTCTAATTCATTCTCTAGATCTGAAGGTCTGATTGTAAATTCGTTATACTAAAGAGGAAATACGATATTGATACATTTGAGATGAGTTGTTATGTTAAAATTCTTTTATATTCTTCACCTATTTATGCAATTAAGTCATGACTTATACGTTTAAGTCTCAACCTTCGTCTTCGAAGGAGTTGTTCTGAAGGGATGACTTTTTAAGGACGAAGGATGATTATCTTTTTAACATTGTGTTGCCTTGTTTTTGATTGTACATAGCAATCGGGAACAAGTGACCAAAATTGGTGCGCATCTCTGGTGAACACATCAACAACCACCTTCGTCATGTCACTGAAGAAGACAATGGTGCCAGGGGCTGTTCTTGCTCCTCTGGATAACAATCAGGATGGAATCCTCCTAAGAGAGGCCCAAAGCCAGAAAAGGAAGGCTGCTAGCCCAACCCCACAAGATGAGGAGCTAGATCAAGAGATCAACAACCTTGAGGTCATACACCAACAAGTGGAGAAGAGAAGGGAGAAGATGCTTTGGTTGTCTGAGCTACAAAAGAAGATCGACGAAGCAGCTAAGGAAATGCGACACATTGCACAAGATACTGAACAAGGGTATCGATAGGAAGGCCCCAGCCACAAAGATACGTGGTATGAAGATTTTAACCATGATAATATTACCTTCGATGATGCTTCTCCTCTAGCTACAGAGTTGCAGGCAGTGCCATGGCCACCTTCGTACAAGCCACTCTAGTTACCCATGTACGATGGCCATTCTGACCCGAAGCAATTTCTCATGGTCTACGAAGCAACCATATTATCCTATGGTGGCAATATGGCTGTCATGGCCAAGTCCTTCGTCATGTCGGTCAGGAATTTTGCCCAATCTTAGTACTCCTCTCTCAGGACAGGAACAATTACATCTTGGCAGAAACTGGAGAACATGCTGATTATGAGTATTCAGGGGTTTCAGATGAAGCTGGTAACTACTTAGGCCTTATTCCAGTGCACACAAGACCATGAGGAATATTTATAGGCTTACGTCTAAAGGTTCTTGCGGCTCAGAGCCCAGACACCAACGGTGATAAATGAAATTGTCATTGAAGCAATGATCAAGGGGGCTTCGGTCAGGTCCAACAACACAGTTTTTGCCAGGAAACCCCCTCAAACTCTAGAGAAGCTTCTCGAAAAAATGAATGTGTATACCAAGGCAGATAATGATTTTTGACAAAGAAAAAAGGAAGCTTACAGGTACTCTGAGATGACCGGTGGCTTTGGGGGAAGGTTTCATCCAAGACATGTTAGAACAATTCATAACCCAGGCCAAATTGAAGATAAGAATAGCCATAATCAAGGGCAGTATAGTAACTTCCAATCAACAGGGACACACCAGAGTTCCTTCAGACCACCAGTCCCAAGAGGCAGAGGAGGACGAAGCTTCGGAGGAAGATACAACTCTCAGCCAAGAAAACTATTCTGTCTGTTCTGTGGAGAGGATAAGGGACACACAACAAGAACTTACCAAGTCATAATACAAAAGCAGAAGGAAATAGCTAAGGCTGAAGCACAAAAGAATCAGCCAAAGTAAGTTCTCCATACTGCTTCATACTACTCTCCATACATCCCAGAGTATGTACGCAACCAACAGCCACTTCCAGTCTATAGCTTCAGTTGCCTCAGCAAGTCACTCTCTAGCTAGGTGGGCCTTACCTCAACCACCCGCACCAATTCCAACTTCATCTTACAGCCAGCAGCCTCTGGGGCAATATCAAGACCAGCAGCAGCGTGATGCAAGGGAAGAGTCCGAAGCTCGAACAGTTAACAACACTGTTCCAGAATCCAAACATATCTATTGAAGCACCAGAGGGGCTGGGTCAAGAATTTGAAGCATATATATTATAATGTTTGTTTCTTTTGCTTTACATTTTTCATCAAAAACATTTTAAGAAGGCACATCCTTCGACACTTTGCAATAAATCTGAGGTTACACCATCGAGTGTAACAAAATTACCGAACAAGCTCCAAAGTCGTTCCTAAGGGGATGCAGAGCTACAATACCACCTAATAAAGGTGAAGAAGCTCCAAAGTCGTTACTAAGGGGATGCAGAGCTAGAATACCACCTAGTAAAGGTGAAGAGACTCCAAAGTCGTTCCTAAGGGAATGCAGAGTCTTATTATAATATTTTTTTCTATCATCATATTAACCCAAGCATCTTTGCATCATATCATCGCATCATTTTGCATCAAACCATCATGCATCATCTTGCATCAACCATGAAGATAAAAGAAGGTGAATTGCTCCTTCATCTACAAATGGCTTAACTACGAAGCTAAATACATGTTTCCTAAGAAATCATGGACTAAAAATAGGAGGACAAAGAAAGGGAAAAATGCTACATCTTCAATAGTCATCGACATCAATAGGACAAAGAAGGGGACAATGCTCTGACTCCGGCAACAGACATTTTATAACATTACGAGACCTTCGACTGGAAAAGGCTTTTCTTTATGAAGCGTGAAAAGAAGGGAAGGTGTTTTTTCGCCTGTCACACCCGGCTTTAAGGAACAAAGTCAGGTGCATCTCATACATGCGCCAAGAAGACAACATATATAATAACAGAGTATATAGAGATAAATGTCACAATAATCAGAGTATTTATTACATAGCGGAAGTCTTACAAAATAAAAGATAAATATAACACGAACTAAGGATCGTCCTTGGTGCAGAAGTCAACTGGGAGACGACGACCTAGACCTCTCACGAACATAGCGCAACATCCATCATGCGCCTCATCTAGTGGTACCTGTTCTTGACCTGTGGGGGTGTGAGACAGCAAGGGTGAGCTCACACATGATCATTGCTCAACAAGTTGTGGGGAATAATGTGGCATGAACTCACCAAAGGTGGGAGTTCATGTGATGTGTAAGGCTGATCAACAATAGGGGTTAAAGCTGAGCATTGCTTTTAATAAGTTGGTCAAATTTTATTAACAGTTACTAAGTGTAAGTGAATACCAAACCATAATAAAATAATAGAACAAATTAATAACAAACCCATGCAAATGCAAATGACAAATTGAATTTAGGTTCCATAATTTAATCATCAGAGAGTCCTGAGCTGCTCATGACATTGAGCTCGGCTAGTATACCAGTTTTACACTCTGCAGAGGTTGTACCCTTTACCCACAAGTCGTGTTTCCCATGTCGCCAGGGTTAGCTAGGCCCTTAGACACTACCGAGGTGAATGGCTAGGGATCCACTACGAGGCCTTTACAAAGTTCCACTAGCTTCCGAAAACCCGCTACAGTTTATGGGAAGAGCACTTGCAAGAATCCCCCGTCTGACCGCCATCGCAGCAAAATCAACCCGAGGACCTCCTTGCATGCAACTCCCCTACTGCCCTTGCCCCTTTCGGGTAAGGTAGTCTTCCACTAGCTTTCCTAATTAGTTAGCCAAGGGGTCCCATTCCTCCCTTGTGGTGGCACGTGTTTCTCAAGTTAAGCTCCATGTTCCAATTAACAATAATATAATGATCTTGACATGAACATAAATAAAATAACATAATAACTAGAACATGGATATAAAATATTAACCCAAAACCATATAAAGCAATAGCATAACTACCCATATGATTCAGGGGTAAACAAGGTAAAATGGATAAACAATCTAGGCTGACCTATTGGGTCCCATCAAAATTAAACCTATGCATTGAATAGTGATAAGAAAGAACATTATTTGGTAACAAGAGTGATCAAGGGCACAACTTGCTTGGGACTGGAGATTCTAGGTACTAGGATGAACTTCAGATCCTCAAAACCACGCGCTAGTCGTAGCAATACAAATAAACATAGTATAGATAAAATTAACATCACACCAAACATAAGAACAAGCTAAATAATAATGATCTACGCGTCGCTACGAGATCGTGGACTCAAGAACTACTAAGATCGGAGTTACAATTAAGGAGTTATGATTTAATAGAAGATCTATTAAATTATATTATAAATTGGTTGGTGTAAATCATATGAGAGGTTAATGTATAAATAATTATCTTCACCTTAATCTAAATCATTATTTGATTAAAAATCATCTAGTCAAATCATATCCACAAGATCAGAATTTAATCCAATAGACTTAGATTAGTCTAATTAACATATGATAAATAGATATCTAATTGTAAAAGTATGATACATAGTATAACCAATGTTCTTACTGCGTAGTAAATATTTGTACAAGACTAACGCAACTGGAACGAGTCAATTCGGAATAAAAACGAAGGAGTTATGATTTTCTGAGGATTCTATGTGTTTTGTACAAGATTAAATAGGATATAAATTTTAATGTGACTTTTATGTCAAAACAGTGGAACTAATTGATAAACAATAATATTATAAAATTATAGAAATTGGAATTGACTGATTTGGAGTTCATATGCATTTCCTACAAATTAAACAAGTTCTAACATTTATTTATGCATTAAAAATCAATTTCTGTGATTATTTCCTATTTCCATTAGTCTCTGGATCGGGCATCAAATACTGAGAAGTGTAGGGGCTAAACAATAAAAAATTCCCAAGACTCAGATCTACCCCGTAGTGAACTGCGGGTTGATTTGGTTAAAGCAGAAGGTCTCTTTTGTAAAACTACCAGCCGAAAGGGTACGCAAGAATCTCAGCCGCTCGATCTAACCCAAACGGTCCAGATTAAATACGTGAAGGGGTATAAGGAGGTTCTAATCCTGAATCTACAACTCCAATCCAACGGACCCTATCTATCCTCAATCCTACCCGTGGATCTATCCATCTACGGCCTGGGTTCAACATCCGAATGGGTACACATGCTTTTTAATCCAAGTCATCCATCAAGGGACTGACGGCTCAGCGCCATTATCACCCAAAGCTGGCCAAAATACGACGGCGCCCGCACGGTATGCGGCGGCGGCATCGCCGGAATCAAGTGACTCGAGATTTTAGTGAACTAACTCCTACAAATTCTGGTGCTACACGCAGGTAAGGACATGGAGAACTTGGTAGGGGTTTGCTCACCAGGGTTCATGTCATAGAGGATTCTGACCATGCACCCAAGCGGTCCACGGCGAAGCCATAATTCAGGCGAGAAATCGATGATGCTCTAGCTGATCCCGCGCCTAAAGCTTCCACCGAACGCCATCTGCAGCACCCACCATCACCCGAATCAGTCACGGAGGCCGAGCAGGAGGTTCAGACGGGGATCGACCACGGTGACCAGGACCACTGCATTTTGGGGATGGACGTCCCGCGGTGGTCGGGCCAGTCGTGCGCCCGCGCTGGAGTCTCAGGCTTGCGCCGGGGGTTCGTCGGCGAGGGAGCTCACGGACGATGCGCGCTGATGGCTGCCGGTGGGCGTCCCCCGCGGCCACGCGATTGAGCCGAGCTCGGCGGAGGGTAGCAAGGATGGGAGGTGGATAAACGACAGGAGAGTCGGAGAGAGTACAGAGAGGGCGAGGACTTGCAGCGGCCGAGCTTCAGGTCACGGAAAAACGGTTTATATCGTCTTGGAGCACGCGGACTAGGAGGCGAAGGGATCGCGGCGCTCGGTTGAAGCCGGTCCGCGTTTCGCGCGAGGAAGAAGAAGCTAACCCCCGAGGGCCCACCGATCGGCGAGTGAATCGGCCAGGCGCAAGGATCGTCCACCAGTACCGCCCGCGGCCACAAGATGGCGTGGATCACGCGATCTGTTGTGGCGAGAGGGCTGACGAGAGGGCCCCGCATGGAAGTGTTCCAACAGAAGATGCAAAGGAAGAGTAGTTGATGGGCTGGTGCGGGATAGAGAAGGGGTTACTGGGCCGCGTGGAGGAGGAAGCAAGCTCTCCTTGCCTTGTGGCTCCTCCTAAACCACTTGTTCTTCTCCTGTGGGGGGTGTGAGACAGCAAGGGTGAGCTCACACATGATCATCGCTCAACAAGTTGTGGGGAATAATGTGGCATGAACTCACCAAAGGTGGGAGTTCATGTGATGTGTAAGGCTGATCAACAATAAGGGTTAAAGCTGAGCATTGCTTTTAATAAGTTGGTCAAATTTTATTAACAGTTACTAAGTGTAAGTGAATACCATACCATAATAAAATAATAGAACAAATTAATAACAAACTCATGCAAATGCAAATGACAAATTGAGTTTAGGTTCCATAATTTAATCATCAGAGAGTCCTGAGCTGCTCATGACCGTGAGCTCGGCTAGTATACCAGTTTTACACTCTGCAGAGGTTGTACCCTTTACCCACAAGTCATGTTTCCCATGTCGCCAGGGTTAGCTAGGCCCTTAGACACTACCGAGGTGAATGGCTAGGGATCCACTACGAGGCCTTTACAAAGTTCCACTAGCTTCCGAAAACCGGCTACAGTTTATGGGAAGAGCACTTGCAAGAATCCCCCGTCTGACCGCCATCGCAGCAAAATCAACCCGAGAACCTCCTTGCATGCAACTCCCCTACTGCCCTTGCCCCTTTCGGGTAAGGTAGTATTCCACTAGCTTTCCTAATTAGTTAGCCAAGGGGTCCCATTCCTCCCTTGTGGTGGCACGTGTTTCTCAAGTTAAGCTCCATGTTCCAATTAACAATAATATAATGATCTTGACATGAACATAAATAAAATAACATAATAATTGGACCATGGATATAAAATATTAACCCAAAACCATATAAAGCAATAGCATAACTACCCATATGATTCAGGGGTAAACAAGGTAAAATGGATAAACAATCTAGGGTGACCTATTGGGTCCCATCAAAATTAAACCTATGCATTGAATAGTGATAAGAAAGAATATTATTGGGTAACAAGAGTGATCAAGGGCACAACTTGCCTGGGACTTGAGATTCTAGGTACTAGGATGAACTTCAGATCCTCGAAACCACGCGCTAGTCGTAGCAATACAAACAAACATAGTATAGATAAAATTAACATCACACCAAACATTAAGAACAAACTGAATAATAATGATCTACGCGTCGCTACGAGATCGTGGACTCAAGAACTACTAAGATCGGAGTTATGATTAAGGAGTTATGATTTTATAGAAGATCTATGTGATTAAACTATATTATAAATTGGTTGGTGTAAATCATATGAGAGGTTATTCTATAAATAATTATCTTCACCTTAATCTAAATCATTATTTGATTAAAGATAATCTGGTCAAATCATATCCACAAGATCAGAATTTAATCCAATAGACCTAGATTACTCTAATTAACATATGATAAATAAATATCTAATTGTAAAAGTATGATACATGGTATAACCAACGTTCTTACTGCATAGTAAATATTTGTACGAGACTAACGCAACTGGAACGAGTCAATTCGGAATTAAAACGAAGGAGTTATGATTTTCTGAGGATTCTATGTGTTTTGTACAAGCTTAAATATGATATAAATTTTAATGTGACTTTTATGTCAAAACAGTGGAACTAATTGATAAACAATAATATTATAAAATTATAGAAATTGGAATGGACTGATTTGGACTTCATATGCATTTCCTACAAATTAAACAAGTTCTAACATTTATTTATGCATTAAAAATCAATTTCTGTGATTATTTCCTATTTCCATTAGTCTCTGGATCGGGCATCAAATACTGAGAAGTGTAGGGGCTAAACAATAAAAAATTCCCAAGACTCAGATCTACCCCGCAGTGAACTGCGGGTTGATTTGGTTAAAGCAGAAGGTCTCTTTTGTAAAACTACCAGCTGAAAGGGTACGCAAGAATCTCAGCCGCTCGATCTAACCCGAACGGTCCAGATTAAATACGTGAAGGGGTATAAGGAGGTTCTAATCCTGAACCTACAACTCCAATCCAACGGACCCTATCTATCCTCAATCCTACCCATGGATCTATCCATCTACGGCCTAGGTTCAACATCCGAATGGGTACACATGCTTTTTAATCCAAGTCATCCATCAAGGGACTGACGGCTCAGCGCCATTATCACCTAAAGCCGACCAAAATACGACGGCACCCGCACGGTATGCGGCGGCGGCATCGCCGGAGTCAAGTGACTCGAGATTTTAGTGAACTAACTCCTACAAATTCTGGTGCTACACGCAGGTAAGGACATGGAGAACTTGGTAGGGGTTTGCTCACCAGGGTTCATGTCACAGAGGATTCAGACCACGCACCCAAGCGGTCCGCGGCGAAGCCATAATTCAGGCGAGAAATCGACGATGCTCTAGCTGATCCCGCGCCTAAAGCTTCCACCGAACGCCATCCACAGCGCCCACCATCACCCGAATCAGTCACGGAGGCGAAGTAGGAGGTTCAGACGGGGATCGACCGCGGTGACCCAGGACCACTGCATTTCGTGGACGGATGTCCCGTGGTGGTCGGGCCAGTCGTGCGCCCGCGCTGGAGTCTCAGGCTCGCGTCGGCAGTTCGTCGGCGAGGGAGCTCACGCACGACGCGCGCTGATGGCCGCCGGTGGGCATCCCCCGCGGCCGCGCGATTGAGCCGAGCTCAGCGGAGGGTAGCAAGGATGGGAGGTGGATAAATGACAGGAGAGTCGGAGAGAGTACAGAGAGGGCGAGGACTTGCAGCGGCAGGGCTTCTGGTCACGGAAAAACGGTTTATATCGTCTTGGAGCACGCGGACTAGGAGGCGGAGGGATCACGGCGCTCGGTTGAAGCCAGTCTGCGTTTTGCGCGAGGAAGAAGAAGCTAACCCCTGGGGCCACCGGTCGGCGAGTGAATCGGCCAGGCGCAAGGACCGTCCACCAGTACCGCCTGCGGCCACAAGATGGCGCGGATCACACGATCTGTTGTGGCGAGAGGGCTGATGAGAGGGCCCCGCATGGAAGTGTTCCAACAGAAGATGCAAAGGAAGAGTAGCAGATGGGCTGGCGCGGGATAGAGAAGGGGTTACTGGGCCGCGTGGAGGAGGAAGCAAGCTAGGCCTGGCGGCCAGATTTGGCCCAACCGAGTTCTCCAAGCTTTTCTTCTTTTTACAATTTCTGATTTCCTTTCCTTTTCCTTTTCTTGATTTCATATTTAAGTTTGAATTCTGTCATGATCCTCACATTTGAGCTAAGTATCCAAATTCGAATCCTAGTTTAAGACTAATATATTTATCTATTTATTTTTATTTGTATAATATTTTCTTTCTCTTCCTTCCCTTGTTATTTCTCATTCTCAAAGATTCAAAATAGGTTCTTAATCCCCAAATTCAAATTTATGTTTTAATCTAAATCTTCCACTTATTATAATATTTTTTATCCATGTTATTATTTTATCAAATGCACAAACAAAACTCCAATATGATGCATGGTTTTTTTCTTTTTGTGCTTTAGTAAAGATTTACTCTCTTTTAATTTTGTTTAGTCACATGTCTCAAAAAGTAGATGACAAATCACCTAAGGAGATCAACTCTTTTATAAGCTTTATAATTTGGGTATTACATCGCCTTCGGCTCAAAAATGGTACGTATGTTAATTTCACGCTACATAAAGAAAAATAGTACACAGTGCAATGATATATAAAATACAATAGTTTTTATATAGAGCAACACGCAAACGTTAGAATGTTTTACATATTTTCTACATATGAATTTGACGGTCTCTACAAACAATGCAATCTTCCTTCAGTACTTTCTCTGCAGCTTCGTTCAATAGTTGGTCGACGGCTTCATCTATTGCTGCATTTACCACTCTAAATTCGCCAAGAATTTCCTTTAGCGACAGATCAGCTTCGGGGTCATATGGTTCTAGTGGTGGAGAAAGATCCGCTGCTCAAAGAAACTGTTTAGTGGCTAGATGATGAATGTAAGAAATAATGAGGACACAAATTAAAAGTAAAAACACATACATATGCGTTGTTCAAGCTCCGCAGCTTCTTCAACTTTCTTAGCTTCTTCTTTAGCCTGATGAGCCTGAGAAAAAAGTAAGAGTAAGATAAACGCGGACAGTAACTCACAGATGCAAAAGGTAAAGGTTTAGAATTTGAAATGACCTATTCTTCATTTCGTCTGATAGCTTCATCTGCTATCTCCCTCCCATCATTAAGCCAAACTTCATAATAGAATTTTCCTCCTAGACTAATAGCTTCGGCAAAAGGATCTTTTACATCTTTAGCTGACACTACGAAATTTGGTTGAATTACAACCTTCGTGTGTTCGCAGCCAGCTTTCTCAAGCAAAGACACTGCTCCGTGGGCCGCTACGCAGGCGCAGTAATCACCTCGGCCAGCGAGGACTTTGTCAAAAGACTCGACTTCACCGTCTATCCATCTAATTACCCCCTCAGGATCACCGCGAATAAAATTTTGCTCATTCGAGAATGCACCAACTTTAGCAAACATGCTCTTCAGCTTATTACAGCATTGCATAGCGACAGAAAAACCTTCTTCTTTTGATTAACAAAGCTCTTCAATGTTCCTTTGAACTCTATTCCGCTCAATCTCGGTTATTTCACGTTTTTCCTTTTCAACTTAAAAATTCTCACTCACTTCATCAAGCTTATTTTCTAATCTTAGCACCTCGGACTTATGAAGCTCCACTTGCGAAGATAGAGCATATTCTAAGTCAGCTATGCGCTTTGCATCAGCTTCTTTTTCTTTTTCTAGCTTTGAGATTTTCAGGTCTCCTTCAGAAAGTTTAGCTACATCATTTTGACTCTTCTTCAGCTTTTCAACTAAAGAAAGAAGGATTTTGTCTTTTTCAACAGCTTGATGCCGAAGGTCCATAACTTCGGATCGCAGATTTCCAAAGGCTATCTGGGTACTTTCATCCTCAGCATCTTTCTATGCCTTTAAAGCTTTGCTAAGGATAAGTCCCTAATAAAAAATAATAATAAATAAATAATAAGTACTATATAAAAACATTCTGCTAAATTGGAAAACTAAAAGAAATGTAAAATATCGAAACCTTCAAGTTATTGTAAGCCAGGCAGTTGGCAAGATGATCCTTTGGCATGACAGATAATCCAAGCTCAAGCTTCGAATAACCCATGTTATCCATCTTCTCATGACAAACATCAATCTCCTTATTATCTAGGAGGCAGTATAGGTAATCATCTTCGTTGTTGCCCCGTAAACCAAAGAGCCCTGAGGATACCTCAGGTCTCTTGAGTAATGCTGCACTTCAGCAATTTGTTCTTTAGACAGTTGTTTCCCCGAACCATGGCGAATAATGTATCCAATATTTTAGGTGGCGCTATTTCAGGTGTTGGCATTGCCATTTTCTCTACTAGGCTCTCGGGTTTATCTTTTGATGGAATGGGCTCCAAAGGTCTAGCCTTGTCCAAATCAGAAGAAATATCTACAATAGCGGCCATCTTTGGTTCATCGGCCTTGTCCTTGGAGACCTTCGGCGGTGCAGGTGTTGCTACCTTCGAAGGCCACAAAATGGCTTCTAATACATTGGCTATTCTCTTTCACTTCTTAGGAGTTCCTACCGGGACAGATGTTTCCTTTGGCTGCTCTTGTACCTTCGGCAGTTCTGGCATCTTCGGTTCCATGACAATCTTAGACGGTTCAACAGATGATTTCTTAATTTCCTCTTTCTCCTATCCAAAAATTCAAAAGGTTTAATAAGAATGCCAACAGGACAGTTTAAAATTGAATTTAAAAAATAAAATCATTACCTTCAAAGGTAAATCACTCACAGTCTCAGTAACTGGCAGAGCAGGCAGCTCTACTGCTCTTTCCGTATAATATGATATTGGCTGATGGGTCAGGATCTTTACTTTTTTCTGCTTCGGCATAGCAGAAGAAGATTTTAGTGCACTCTTCCTCTTTAGCCCCCTTTTTCGTGCAGGGAAATAATAATTAGGGTCAATGAACCCGATGGCATCAAAAACCCTGTTTAATCTTCTCCTTCCTCGGGCACCAAAGGTGGCATTCAAAGCTTCGTCCTCAGCCTTGGTGTAGGTCCCTAACAACTCATCACTTGTTGCTTCAATGGCATCAAGCCAATCGTCGTCTGGCTCACCAAATTGATTCTTGTAGCGCTAAGTATACTTCAGAGATATTAGACTGCTTCTTCCAACACTTTGACTCATACTAGCCCCAGTATCCTTCGGCATTTCCCACTCGGCAGCCAGGGGCCATACCTTGAACGCTATGTGCTCTTGCACCAGATCTCTGGAGCTGATGTAGCTGCATACAACATTGAATGCTGCCAGGCAGGCTTGAGATTTTTCCGTATTCACGATAGCTGGCCTCTTTAATCTGAAGCAGGATCGGATGGGCCACTGGATTACATCCTTAACATCGCTTCTCTGGCTCAGGTTGTTCTTCACATAAAACCATTGTTTCATCCACGAGCCTAGCCATTTCTTTCGAAAGGTTGGCACGGGATATCTGACGTCTGATCGGTACACGAAGGTGTAACATCCAAAGTTATTGTGATACTGCTCTTTTCCAGTGGCCTTCATCTGATAGGACAATTTATGAATATTGCAGAAGCAATCAACATCTGGTTCTAGTCCTTGCCTCCTTATTGCCCAGATGAAGATTCCAACTTTAATCAAGGCTTCAGGAGTAAGCTGATGAAGAAAGATTTCAAACTTTTTTAAGACCTCAACTAGCATCTTGTGTAAAGGGAAGTGCAGCCCAGCTTTCATGAAGCTTCGAAAGAACACTACCTCATCTCTCTCAAGAAGAGGAACAGTGTTTTCACCTCCGACTCTCACTATAGAAACATCATGAAAATACCTACCCTTCATGGCCTTAACACGCCATTTCTTCACAGTAGATTTCCCGAAGACCACATGACTTGGCCTCCACGGCCAATCTTCGGCATCGTCATTACCACTATCAACATCAAAATCCTTGTTGTCTCTGGAATCTTTAGACAGCCCAGCTAAAATCTCATTGGTCATTTTTTCAACATTGGTTTTCACCATAGCTTCATAAAATCCAGCCAATGCAACATCTTCACTCCTCTTATCTTCGGCCATCTTAGCTCTGACTAAGCAAGGAGACAAAGCTAGAAAATGAATGCAATTGCAATAGCTCAGAAAAAACCAGCGTAAGTCGGTGGCACGACAAATGTTTTATCATGACCCTTATATTTATATACAAAAAACCATTGCAAAGTGGCCCCCACGACTCAGAAAATTTCGCTATTTTAGCGAATGGAAGGTGTTTTTTCGGACCTTCGGTATAAGACCTTCATTTGTTTCGCAGTCTGAGTTTGTTACAAAAAAACAAACTAATACTATGAGGGGCTACTGTTGGGGCCTTCGTCTTTTCAAGGTCCTCAAAAACATGTTTAACCATTGGTTGCCAAGTATTGCAGGAGCCTCGGCACCAAAACACCTTCGATACAAGACATTGGAGGGGCGACGAAGCTAGCTTCATCATAACGACACAGGGAGATGATGCAAGGAGAAGTCATCCTAAATGCTGAAAGCAAAGGACAATGTTGCCCTTGTATTATTTGTAAAATCTGTGTGTAATCCTTGTGGGTATAAATGTAATTTTGTACGAAACTGTATTGTTTGGGGCCTTCCTCTTCCGAAGGTCCTCAAAAACGTGACTGGCCATATGTTTTCAGTATATGGATTATTACAGGGGGCTTCGTCTTCGGCATAAAGGTCTTCTTTCATGGCAAAGACATACGATGTGAAGATGTAACCCGAAGGTGATAAGAATGGTCGCCGAAGCTATAGCCGAAGAGCTTGGGCTTAATATGGTGACGAAGACCAAATATGATGCTGACCGAAAGGGGATAAAGACTATTTAGTTCTTAATGATTCATGTTATGATTATAAATAGATGTCAAGAACATAAATATACTTTTACCTAGGCTGTGTCCCGTGCCTATAAATAGATGAATAGTAGCATCATACTATTCACGCTGAATTGTAATCACTCTCTCGCGTCTTCGCCTTCAAACAAGCCAAAGGTATCAATATAATATGAATTTCATTAATATTTATGCATGTCTTATGAAATACAAATATGAATGAATTAACGAGATGCAGTCATTATCTTCATTCCTCTGTACTCCTGTTTGCACATTAATATGATGAAGGTATGCCCTTCATGACCTTCGTCTGATGATCATTACACCCATGGGAAGATAATGCTTTGGAAGACGAAGGTCTCTAATAATTAACAATTGTGTTGTCTTGTTCTTGATTCACAACATTTGAGAACAAGTGAGCAACATGTACGATTCCCTATAAATAGATGAACAGTGTCTTGCATAAAGTACCTTTTGAATGGCTCAATTATTGTGTGTAATCTTTTCTCTAAAGCACCTTCGCTCTAATTCATTCTCTAGAGACAAAGGTATGATTGTAAATTCATTATACGAAAGAGGAAATACGATATTGATACATTTGAGACGAGTCGTTATGTTAAAATTCTTTTACATTCTTCACCTATTTATGCAATTAAGTCATGACTTATACTTTCAAGTCTCAACTTTCGTCTTCGAATGAGTTGTTCCGAAGGAATGACGTTTAGAGATGAAGATTGATTATCTTTTTAACATTGTGCTGCCTTGTTTTTAATTGTACATAGCAAGTGACCAACAAGTAGCATTGTATGGCACACATTTGGTTTTGAAAACTATTGAATTTCAATACTTTATTTTTTAGAAAGGACAAATTTTGTGTCTTATCTTTTTGCTATGATGAACTTTTATTTCTCTCTTCATAATAAAATATTATTACGTGGGTTTCTTTTAAAAAAACTCACTACACCATTTTCATTGTGTTACGTTTAAATTATATACATGTTTGTTTAGGAAATATCATATAACATCATATGCAGCTATAGTAGGAAGACAGGAAGTAGCACACGCCCTCTATTCTGCTCTAGCTTCCGCCGATGCTAAGATTAATATTGCAGGCGCAACGGATGACGTTTGGCGCTGTCGGGAATCGATCGAACTCGAAATTAGTTTAGTGACTACTATCCTGTCTCATGAAAGAATTTGATGAGCCATTTAGTTTAAACAAATTTGATGAGCGATTTCCACTGCACTACCGGAATCCTAGGCTTTACCGAGTGTCGGCCTCTTTGTCGAGTGCCTTTTGTCGGGCACTCGGTAAAGAAGGCTTTGCCGAGAGCCGCACTTGGTAAAGTTAGGCTCTCGGCAAAGAGCCTCTTTACCGAGTGCTGGACACTCAGCACAGGACACCACTCGGCAAAGGTGGGGCTCGGCAAAGGGCCGTCAGCGGCCGTCCCAAAGCTGACGGCCGTCAGTCTTTGCCGAGAGCCGAGGGTTGGCACTCGGCAAAGAGTCTTCTTTGCCGAGTACCAAATATTGAGCACTCGGCAAAGGACGCTTTGCCGAGTGTCTTCTCTAGACACTCAGCAAAGTATCTTTTTATTTTTTTTGATTTTGTCTCCCAAATTTTTTGTGGTATGTTCCTACACTATGTAGACCTACATGTATCATTTGTGGACAATTATAACAGAGTTTTCAATCGTTAGTAGATTTAGTTCGTTTATTTGAATTTCTTCGAAAAATTCAGATTTGAACTGCAGGTCACTCGAAACTTGGAAAACCGTGCATGCAAAAATGATATTCATGTTACTTACCATAAGTTACGACCGATTCTAGGAGCGTACCGGAAACTTCGAGCAACATGCTCACTAAACATGGCCGTGAACTTGCCATCCACATGTTTAAAATTGTATAAAACACAAACAAAGTCAGAAAATCATGAAACTTGTCCACGTGTCATGATATCATATGTACAGGCTGTGATAAAAAATTGAAAAATTTTCGAGAAAACTATGACGCGCTATGTGTACAAACCTAAGATATCCACATTGAAACTCTATGATTTCATGTGTAGTTCTCTTAGGTTTCTACACATTGTGTCTCACAACTTTCTCCAAACATTCTAAATTTTTTATCACAGCCTGTACCTATGTTATGGCCCATAAGGGTAAGGCGACGTCCGACGTCACCTACAACCCAGATGACGGGCCCGAGGCCTACACCAACCCCGCCGTCTACAGCCGCCTCCATGACTACACCGCCATGTCGCAGGAGGTCCATGGCCCAGACTATGATCCGAGCACCGAGCCGATCAACCCCGATGTGCTCATGAGGGTCGGAGGAGGCAAGAGACATGGGCGGTACTGGATTGCCGACGGGGCAATCGACTCGTCCTCCACTCCCACTCTGTCTCAGGTGAGAGCAAGGAGCACGGGCTCGAGTCCAGCCATACGACCTCGGCACGACAGCTCACAGCATCGCATACAGCAACTCGAGGTTAGTGCTTCTGTAACTCGTCCTTCCTTGAGTTATATACCTACTCTTTGAGTTACTATAACGTTGGCTTGTAATATTACAGACCAGCTAGAAGAAGAGAGGAGGGAACGTCACGAGATTGAGGCGAGGATGATGGCAGAGCGGGAGGCGGAGCGCCGGGCAGATCATTAGAGGATGGCGGAGATGTTCCAGTACATACAGAGCCTTGGCGCCGCACAGGGCATCACTCCGCCACCTCCATTGTTCCCTCCAGTTGACCCTGCTCTCTTCCACACTCCTGTGAGTATCAAAATTGTAGTTAGATGTTTGTAATGCATCTGGTATAACACATGCAATCTCTTCTCTGTGCAGGGCCAATCTGGGGCGGCATCCAACAACCCTCCGGAAGGGTTCAGCCCAACGCAGCCCCGGTCAAGCCGCTCACCTCCATGAGTGTTGTGTTTTCATTGTTTTAGACTTCAGAACTTGTGTATAATACTTATGTCTATGTTTGATACTTATGTGAGAGCTTGCGACGTTTGAGACTTATGTTTGTGTTTGATACTTGTGTTGAACACTTATGTTTGTGATGGATATTTATGTTTGTGGTGACGGTTGTATGTTTGTGTTGGCTATTTATGTTTGTGATGATATCTGTGATGTATATATGTGATATCTTTTGTTTGTGTGGATGGAATACAAAAAACAAATAAAAAAGATATATACTGGTCACTTTGCCGAGTGTAACACTCGGCAACGAGGCGCTTTACCGAGTGTCAGGGTCATAACACTCGGCAAAGAGCAAAAACCTAGGCACCGGTTTAGTGACTTTGTCGAGTGTTATGTCTCTGGCACTCGGCAAAGAGGCCGGCTTTGCCGAGTGCCGCACAGAGCACTCGGCAAAGAGCCTGACATGGGGACCCTCCCTGGCGGGCTCTTTGCCGAGTGTCCCAGATGGCACTCGGCAAAGATGTATTCTTTGCCGAGTGCTTCTGGAAAGACACTCGGCAAAGGTAACTCCTTTGCCGAGTGTCATCCCTGACACTCGGCAAAGACGCCGTCTCCGTCACCCGTCACCGTAACGACAGCTTTTCTTTACCGAGTGCTCCTTGGCACTCGGCAAAGAAGGCTTTGCCGATGCACTGTTTGTCGAGCCTTCTTTGCCGAGTGTCACACTCAGCAAAGCCGTTGCCGAGTGTTTTTAAGGCTTTGCCGAGTGCTTCGGGCACTCGGCAAAGCGCCCGTTTCCGGTAGTGCTGCCTGCTATCTTGCCTCATGAAATTAGTTTAAATTTTACCCCATTAATTAAGTAGGTGACCCGTAGGCCTATTAATTTGTTGAAAAAAATATAGCCCTTTGTCGAGGACTCTAGATTAAGCTCTCACTTAATTGACGAATATAAACGGCAGTTGTACGGCATTGTAAGCTATTCCAAAAAACTATCCAAATTGTTTCGTAAAGATAAATTTGATTATTATTAAAAGAAAACCAACTCCAATAGATTCTCACTCGCCATTCCGTCTTTTTGTTTTACCGGTCTATTGGATTAGTCTACCTTTAAAAAATCTATTTTAGAAAATAGTTAAATTAGTAAATTTAGCTAATCTTTTACGGTGCGCTTCATTGTAATGATATAATAGAATGAGATAGGACGATCCCTTAAATAAGGTTGTTTGGTTCAGAGTCAGTGGTTGAAATAGGACTATCTCAGTGTTGTTCTCAGTTGTCCTTTAAAATTGGAGGGACGAGAGAGGATGTCAGAGGACTTTTCTGTCTGATCTTAGCTGTCCCGCAACCAAAAACATCCTTAGAGTTGATAGGAGGACACCGCTAAGTGGGTTTTGGTATGGAAATGGGGTTCAAACTTTTTTAGGACCCCTTCTGTTGACACAGAATGGAATACCGGAACTATTCCTATCCAGATTGCTTCTCTAATTTGTATAAGTTTTGATCAACAGTTTTGAAAACGAAGGGAACCTAAGGTTTGGTTCAATTTTGAGATGTTCTACGGTATCAAGTACAGCATCCCATCAAACAGGGCCTATAATAATGGGAAAATCAATTCCGGCGAATTTCCTATGCCGTCTGCCCTCAGTGACAAAAAAAAACACCGTCAACAAAACGTTGACACCAAGTAGTATTATGTTATTTTCTACTCCCTCCGGTTTCTTATTAGTTATCATTTTGGATAAGGTTCGAGTCAAATTTATAAAATTTTGACTACAAATAACTATTTTGTTATTTAGTTTTGGAACCTAATATTTATATGCACCAATTTATCATAAAAAGTACTTTTATAAAAGTATAAATGTATTAAGAGTTCATTTGTATTTTAACAAAAAACATTGGTCAAAGTTATATTTTGGAGACCATGTCGTTGTCCTAAACGACAACTAATAGGAAACCGGAGGGAGTACATGCCAGGCCACTGCCATCTAGTCAAGTGCACAAACTAAAAGACACATGTCCCAAAATTTTCAAGAACCAAGAACACAAGCCAAGTGCGAGGGAGGCCTACTGCCGCCCGCGTCACGTCAACGGCAGCAGGCGCACGGGCACACCGTGGCGCGCGCGGAGCGTGAGCACGTTGACGGGCGCGTGGCGGTACTCGTCGGAGATGCCGAAGCGGAAGCTCGCGAGCAGCATGGCCAGCACAACCTTGGCCTCGACCATGGCGTACGCCTGGCCGACGCAGTTACGGGGGCCCGACGCGAACGGCAGGAAGCGGCCCGCCCACGGCCGGGCCCGCCCGGGCGCGAACCGGTCCGGCCTGAACTCGTGCGCGTCCGCTCCCCACACGGCCTCGTCGTGGTGGATGGCCAGCACGGGGATCCACAGCGACGCGCCCTTGGGCACGCGCAGCTCGTCGGCGCCGGAGCCGAGCGTGATGTCCTCGAACGCCATCCGCGGCAGCAGCGTCGCCGGCGGGTACAGCCGGAGCGTCTCGTTGATCACCATCTGCAGCTGGCATGCACGAAGCCGTACGTTACAACCGGCCAATGGCTGGCGTGGACCGCCGGATCGGAGTCGTTGGCTTTGCTTACCACGGTGAGCTTGGGGAGGTGGTCGGCGGTAGGCGGGGCGTCGCCGCAGACACTCGCTACCTCGGCGCGCGCCTTGTCCTGCCACGAAGGGTTCGTGGCGAGCAGCATGATGGCCCAGGTGAGGAGCAGCGCCGACGTCTCGTGCCCCGCGAAGAAGAATGTCTTGCACTCGTCGATCATCGTCTGGGCGTCGTACCCCAGGCCCAGCTCGCCGTTGCTAGACTTCGTCCTGTTCCTGTTCTTCTTCTCCGTCTCGGCCAGCAGCATACCGAGGAGCCCCATGCCGCACGCCGACGACGGCGTCCGGCCCTCGTCTGCTATCTCGCGGCTGCGCTGGATGGACTCCTTGAGCAGCTGCTCCAGCTCCCCGTTCAGACGCTTTATTTCCCGCCTGTATTTGCTTGGGAAATACCTGGAAATTGATAAAATAAATAGATAAATAAATATACAGGCGTGTGTGCACTGACGAGCAGGATCCAGTGACACTTTTCAGTGCGGCGGCCTGGTCCCACTTGTTAGTGTGCACTGGCACCGTCGTCTCGACGATGCTCTGTTTCTGTTTGCACGCGGCACAAGCAGAGCATTCTGTTAGTGTAAAATAAAATGACGGGGTGCTCACTGGCTGCCAGGGACCCAGAGATAGCGGCTGGAGCACGCCGTGAGGCGCTGCAGCTCCTCGATGAGCCGGAAGATGCGCTTCCCCGTGTCGTAGGTCGTGTCGAACTCGGTGCACGCGATGATGTCGCCGGCGAGCCTCGCCATATGCGCGCCCACCTCCACCTCGTTCCCGTCCCGCGCCACCGCCTCCCGCAGCGCGCGCACCGTCCGCCGGGCGCAGTCCACCATGTGGCCGACCCTGCCTCGGAGCCTGTCAGCCATGAACGCCGGCGCGACCACGTGGCGCTGGTGCGACCACGTGGCGCCGTTGGCCATGATCAGGCCGCGGCCGATGAAGTGCTTGGCGCCCTGCCGCTGCAGCCACGACTTGCCGGTGACGTGCGCGTGCCTCGACGACAGCAGCTCCCGCACCATGCCCGCGTCCGTCACGCACACCCGTGGCTCGCTCCCGTACCAGTACACGAACCGCTTCCCTGCACAAGGCCAACCAAATAAAGCCTCCGGTCAGGTCCACCGGACAAGCATCAGCACCATGAACCGACCGCCCGGCGGGCAATGCATCGTGAGCCACTTACCGTACATCTTGGACCACAGGACATAATGGGGCAGAAGCCGGCCGACGATGTCGTGGCTCAGGCAGCTCATGTCACCGGCGGTGGCCCTGGAGACGAGAGCGGAGACGTCGTGGAGGTTCCCGACGAGGAGCCGCGGCGGCGGGCCGTGGACGCCCTGGCCGGCCAGGATCGTCCGGATCCTCGCCGGTGTGAGGTAGTAGCAGGAGACAGTGATCCATGCCGCCCTTGTCAGCAAGAACAAGAGTGGCGACGCCAGCACAAGGCCGACCACGCCCAATGCCATGCTGGCCTTGCCTTGTCCCGTTCGCAGCTGCCACACCGGCGCACCCTGCATGTATATATATATATATATATATATATATATATATATATATATATATATATATATATATATATATATATATATATATATATATATATATATATATATATATATATATATATATATATATATATATATCTACTACTTATTAAGGCTCTAAGGGTAGCCTGCCACTTTTGGTTCTGCCACCCGAACTCCCGCCCAGCGCCCTGCGAAATCTCCAAAATTCCCGCCCAACGCGCCCTGCGAAAATCTCCGAAATTCCCGCCCAACGCCCCTGCGAATTCCCGCCCAGCAAAAAAATAAGCAGGGCCGCGAGGATCAAACCCGGGCCATTTCAGCCACCACGCGCAACACAATGCAACAACCAACCTCTTGCTCATATGGCAAGGGCCAACGCTTATAAGCCGCACTATGCCTACTTTACTAGCCGGTATGGTACTAACCATATCTGTAAAGAAAACAACACAACAGTACCGGTGTCCTGGGCTGAATGTTTGGTGCGGCCCATACTCCAGCTATGTTTGGAGCAGCCCATACTCCAGCGATGGACGCCAGCTGTCTCCCTTCATTCTTGGGTAACCTCCGCCTCCGCGACGTCGCGTCCAACCGCTCGCACAGCTCCACTCCCGTGGCTTCCCTCTCCACGACATTAATCCCCCCAGGACAGTGGGGAGCTCCTGCAGCTCCTCTTGCACCCATTCCAAACAGCGAAGCCCGGCCTCTCGCTCCGGCACCACGAAGTCACCGGTCCGCGCACCCAGCTCGCGATATGTGGCCATAAGCTGTGTGCGCGTCCGTTCGGCCTCCGTTCGCACCGCGGCTTCGGCCCCCTTCGCGCGGCTCTCCAGAGCGGTGAGCCGCCCCCGCAGGTCTTCGGCAAGATCCTTGGCAAGATTGGCCTCCGCCCGTGCCAGCCTAGCCTCCGCCTGCGCGGCCTGCTCCTTGGCGATGGCCTCGTTGGTTTCCCTCCTCTCCCCCGCCAGCTGGCGCCGGAGGTCAGCCTTTTCCTCCTCCAGGGCGGCCACCTTGTCCACCAGTTTACGACACTTGCTGTCGGAGGCAGACTTCTCACGGACAGCGTCAGCATGTTGCGTCCGAAGTCTCTCGACTTCGGCAGATAAGGCTGCCGTAAGTGCCCCCGACGCAGTACGGCTGGTGAAGTCAGCCACCTGCAGAGCACACGTAAGGCCATGGCCGTAAAAAAAAAAGAGCTCGGCGGACCTGACTCAGCGCCTCCGTCGCCTGACTCAGCGCCTCCGTCACTCCTTTCAGCCGGCGGGTCGCCGCGCCAGCCTCGTCTCTGACCAACGCGAGGGCCGACACCTCGCCTCCGGCGCCAAGGGTCCCGCCCCTCGCCTTCGACGACAGCGCAGCCGTCGCGATTGCCCCGGCAGGCACAGCTATAGCAAGCCGGCCCTCGTCCGACCCTGCAGTGCATCAACGATTTAAAAAAAAAAGGGCGGCCGGGTAACTTACCCCCAAGATAATCGTCCACACTAATGTCGGTGCCGAAGTCGGCAACGCGTTTGCCTGGCGGCGGCAACGTTCGGGCCGCCTTCGAAGCCTCCGCCACCCCGCTGGCCGGCGGCACCACCTTCGTCAGCTTGGAGACTCCGGCGCCTTGCTGGGTGCAGAGGCGCCCGCCTTCGCCGCCAGCGGCGGCTTGCCTCCGCTGGAGGCCGCAGCCTTCGCCGTTCCCCGCTGCCTTTTCGGCCGGGGATCGTGAATTGATTTAATTCGAAGACCCTGTTCAAACGTTCATTTGACCCGCGAATATCAAAGCTGCGCTGGCCTTCCGTCCTCGCCACGTACCGCCCCACGAGCCGCACCGCCAAGTCCTCCGCATCACGCACAAAGGCGGCCGGATCACGGTTTCGCAAATTCAGTGCAAAGGCAGGACTTCGCACCACCCTTCCTCCGTGAAAGGCATCTGGCGAGGGCACACTTCGCCCAGCGCCCAGCCGTGCGCCAAGGGCCAGACCCCGTACGCCACGAATTCTTCAACTAAATCACGACCACTGCTCTGGCCGGCAGCGCATCGAAGGGCCCCTTCGTTTGCATCCTCTTCTGCCACTTCAAAAGGCGGATACGCAGAGTAATAGTGAGAGCACATCTCAGACACGGGAAGTCCTTCGTGGCCTTCGACAGTAGCCTCAGCAACGTAAAACCAAAATTCATTCCAATTGCCCCACTTGTTGCGGGCGCACGGAACCAACTCCACTACTGGCATTGTGGTCTTGCCGGTCTTCGGCGTGAATGTGCACGACCCAAACTGGGCAACTCCGCCCTCAACCACCCTCTTCTGCCAATGCAAGCAGTAATTCTTCGCAAAAACTTCAACCGACGGCTGTCCGCCGTACGAAGTCGTCGCCCAGACATACTTCGCCAGCGCCACCACGGCGTTCGGTGTCAGCTGATGAATTTGAACGTTGAATCTACGCAGGACTTCGCCAACAAACCGGTGCGCAGGCAAGCGGAGACCGGCGACGAAGAACGCCTCGAAAACAACCAATTCACCCTCCGGCTCGGGGACTTCCTCCGTCCCCGGAGCACGAGCGACTCCGCCGCCCACAGAGCGCGACGCTTCGGAAAACCCGCAGTCCAACAGTACGATGTCCATCAACGGTCACATCAAATACCCCCGCGGAACCACTTCGAGCGAGGGCAGCGTCTCCGCCATCTAGCGACGTCTTCGGCACCAGGTGACTTTGTCGAACTGGTCCCTCGGAGGGCAAATGTTGGAGCGAAGGCAGAAACGCCACCCTTCGCCCAAAGTCTCCACCGCTTAGCCCCTGCCCTGACAGACAAAGCAGGCAGGGGACACCCTCCGCTTGTCGGCACCAGAGACAACACGGAGACCCTTCGCTCGATTCGGCACCAGACGAAGGCCTGCGGCGACGCCTCCCACGGCGCGGCCTCGGTCAGTTCCGAGGCCCACATGAGATCTGGCCCATTGTAACGGGCCCTGCGTGGCCGCCTTTGTGTTACGGGCCTAATTTGTAAAGGCGTACTTGTAATTACAGCTTGTAACCCCGCTTTATGGGAATATTCTGGGGATAAACTAGGTACCTGAGGGCACATGCGTCCTTGACGCAAGGCGCCGTGCACTCGGTTACCTATAAATACCCCCGCACAGTGCCCGTGAGAGGCTAGATTAACAGAGCTTTTGCCATCACGCGCGAGTGCCCTGTTGCCATCACCATTCACTCGTGTTGGATCTCCTAGCTGTCGAGAGACAGTTCCAACACCATGAAGGTATAATGATGTGGCCATTTTAGCATATGATTTTGCAGGATGCACAAATTTTCTTCCCTATAACCGTTGATTTATTGCTAATGTTGTCGCTTTGTGAGATCAGCAGAAATGCTTGAGAACACAGAATTTTGGTCAAAGTCAAACTACTCCCATGTGGAGCATTTGGAGTGCCATATGGAAGTTAACATGGAGCTGAATGAAGGAGAACAAATGATTGATCACGCAGAAGCTAGCCGATATGAATTGTTTAGCAACGATGAGATATACAAAGGCGGTTGTAGATGAAACTGAATTGTTGTTAGCAAGTAGTAGGTGGTTGTAGCAGCCAGCCTGTTTTCTTTGCAAGATTATCTTGTTTATGTGGGTGCACAGACCCCAAAAAAAACTGAAAGGAGACTACTGAGGCTGCATCAATTCTGTTTTTATCTGTATGCTACTTTTAGCTAGAGAGAGTTGAACATGTTAGTATCATGGTAATTTCTCAAAATTGGAAGACTGATACAAAGATGCAGCTACCGACTTAGAAAATCCTATCAGCTTCTGTCAAGCACTGTAAGTTGATCACACATGTTTCTCACTCTTTGATATCATCTGAAACAAAAATAACTTGATTGCTCATTTCATTTATCTTTCTGCTGTTGAAATGTTAAGTCATCTAAAATAATAAAAAAAGAACTGACTTTGTTTACATCTATGATGTGCATCCCTATCTCCATGAGCCACGCCATCAGCATGACTTAAAAAGGGCCAGGGGAGCTGGAGGTCGGTTTCTCAATTCAAAGTCAGATGACAAGGAAGAGAACTCCGAAACAAGTCACAAAGAGAAACAGATCTGAGTTGCGCCCCACAAGAGTGGCCAACTGTCAACCCCACCGTCTCCCAACAGTGCATCGTCAGCTAATCAGGCAGACAGGGTGATTCAAAACTCACAGCTGAAGAGATTTTAGCCCCTGAGCTAGATGTGGCAACAGTTCTGTACAGAAAGCGCTAGCGGGCAGCAGAAACATGGTGTTGGTCGGTCGGTTGTTGTAGGACATGTTCCATAGAAAAGCATAGATGAGTCTACAGGTTTTGGAGTCTTGGTTTAGTCCTCTGTGTATTCACCTTTCTGTACGATTTTAGTAGCATTGTGTCCCTTCCCCTGGATCCGAATCAGCATGATTGGTAGCCTGTCTAAGCGGACGCATGCATTCCCGCATGCAGCAGTTTTTTACTTTACGGTTGTTTGGTTGTCCGCACATACATGTGCTGCATCTACGTATCCAAAGTACGTCTGTTTGGTTGGTGGGTAAGTGTGCTGGTTTGGCTCGAGAGATGCAGCAGAACGCTCCGAGCCAGACCCGCGGGAAACATGATTTGTTTCCGTCTCTGGGCGGCTAGGCTCAACGGAAGCTGGCCCGAGCGGCCAGGCTGCTTCGAGAAAGCAACCAATCACGCCGAATGTTAAGTGTGTAGCATATTGACTTATTGTTTGCTTTGCTTGGACTTGGAGATTTGGGAGTGGAGTTCATAACCCTACTGTCCTGCATCATCATCCTTGGGGCAAAGAATAAATACTCTTAGCTGGCTATGTGTATGTTGAAGACGATATAATCCCAAATGTAGTACATGTGACCACCTCAACTGAATCTATCTTTGTTTCCTCTACGATACCCTCACAATTGGCCACAGATTCAGAGATCATCTCACACTGTCCTGCAATGCACGTTTTGGTTTGTCTTTGGATTGGCCTTCTGGCATGCATGTACGATGTCTTTGTTTATCCGTTGTCCAGTGAATTGTGTGATGATTGTCGGAATCCATGAGCATTTTTTGAACGAGAGATGCAATGTGCATGGACTCAAGAACACTTGGGTTTGGTTTGGCAGCTGCATCATTCTGTCGTCGGCCTGGCCATCACATGAACGTTTTTACACGCTTTTCTCGAGGGCATTGAAATACTGCCAACGATTACCAACAAGAGTGTACTTTATGGAGTCTTGTGCTTTCAAACAATGTCCCTGCACCTAGACCTTGTCAGAAACTCGCCGGAGAGACAGACTCCACCAGGTCGCCGGCGATCACTCAGATGAACGGGCACGCACGCACGCACGCGAAGCTAGAGAGCAGGACACGAGTTGGTGCTGCTCCAATTGGTAGAAATGTTTTCTGAATAGATTAACTGACTGTAAAAATGCAGGCCCAAGGTTACATAAGCGTGTTTCTATTTCACATACACACAACACCACACATGCACACCAACCTTCTCATTAAACACGATCAGGTCTTGCTTACACTATCAGTCAACAGGTTTTGACCACGAAACTGACAACAGCGACACACAGGCTAAAATGAGTGGCCAAACGCCTACAACAGACTGAAACTGGACAAACACACTGACTGAAACTGGACAGACTGACTGACTGAAGACTGAACAAGTGTGCTCAAGGATTATTCTGACAGACCTGAACTTGGAACTTTCATCATTGATCAATGACTGAACGGCCTACATCTCTACAGTCTGCACAGACAGACAGCATTGAGGAAAAATGATTTCTTTTGAAGAACGATCTTTGCTCGGTTCTGCACGAGATATAGCACCTTTCTAGCAAAAAATCGTATCTTTGGTACGTATTGTCTGTTGTTAGCAATCCTCTAATTGGTAAAACGCCTCCGAACAACCTAAAAATGGATTTTTTTTAAAAAAAAGGATTTTGAAAACTGAATCTCTAGCATAAGGTTCTTGAAGAACGTGTACCAAGCATGAATTCTTTTCGGCAATCCATGCTTCAAGAGGTGTGTGTAACTTCTCTGAAAACCAACCATTAGAGCTAACCGCGTCTCTAGGACATGGTTTCATAAAACCACACCTCTGATCAATTGAGCAAAGTTCAATTGCAAGAGGTGAAACTGTTGATAAATGGTTCTAAGGTCTCGGTGCCATAGATTCAGAATATCTATGGCACAACGTATCTTAGATACAGTGGTCACTAAATCACTCACAATACATATACTAGGTAGGTGCCCGTGCGATGCCACGGAACATAAATTGCGAACCTCCAATGGACTTCATTTGAGACAAGTGATGCCCAAAAAAATGGGGGTAAACTGACACAGCTATCACTTGCATTACTTGCCCTATGCACGGAAGAATCTGACACAACTATCACCCATGAAGATTTCCGGTTAACTTGTGGAACCGGACTTCATTTGAGACAAGACAACAATACCAGTGTTGAGCTTGCCACTCGGCCATGGCACACGCGAGAACACGGGATGATCAAGTAAGAACTGAACAGAATGCACTAATACAAAAGGCTGGCTTGCGTTCGCTTCCTTGCTCCACAGGAAGCATAGCTGATATACAAATCGAGAAGCAATTTATGTTCCGTGGCATCGCACGGGCACCTACCTAGTATATATATATATATATATATATATATATATGCGCGCGCGCATATATATATAACGAGGTGGCACATCCAATGTGCAACTAACAAGGCTAGAGTGAATTTCACAAGAAATAGTTTAAATTCAGGACTGTGAAACAAACACGATGCCCTTGTTTCGAACAACCTGCAGTTTCTTGTTCGCTGGTCACATCTATTTGTTTACACAGCGGTGGGGATCAGCTAAGCGCGAGAAAGCAGTTTTTGACCGACTTTTGACGGGAAAGCATAGGCCAATTTGGTAGATTTTGAGGGTTAGTTTGTGGTGCGTTAGTGAGTGGGGGGGAGTGCTTGGGCATAAAGTGGCAAACCGGCATGGTTAAGATAACCGCATTAGTTAAGTACAACTGGTGTGGCAATCAGTCCTGCCACTAGGTGAAAAGAGGCAGCATATCTTCATTACTGGAACAGATTGTTTATGGCAAAAGGCGTCTCAGTTGGTACCTTGATTTGGGCTTCTCGGTTTCATTAGAGTCTTGATAAGCATGCAGTGGGATGGGGGTACAAATATCTGGTTAGTTCATTCAGTCACCACAGTTAGTAGCTGCAGAAGGAACAAGCCTCTTTTTATCTGAATTCACAACTCACATTTGAATTGAATCGTGGCAGCCAGTTCATGTAGACAAAGACACCTGATTAGACTACTACAGCTGCAATCCATAGAGATAAAAACAGTGTAGAAGTAGTAGAAGCCGGTACGGATTAAAAGGCAAGCGAACAGACTTTGGGTTGAAGTCCACCACAAACTAAAAAAAATGTGAATTCAGCAGTTGAAAAAAAAATGTCTGTTGTGTAAGCAGTAAGCACATGGTAAAGTCGTTCCTTCAAAGAAAATATTTCTCTGTGTGACTTGATTCTTTTCTGAGTTCACTTTCAGTCATCGCCATTGGCGCCATATATAATATATGTTCCGAAACAGGGCTCTTATAGAGGTCAAAGGCCACAAGGTCTTTTTCAGCGAGTAATGCACCCGAAACTGAAAGCTGGAGGCTGGGATTATAGAATCCGTTGAGATAAGCCCGCCCTCGGTTTCTGCTGCAGCTTAGGACTCAAGCCAGGCGGATGTATTTGGCTCCTGGACCTCTGTTCTGTGAAACATGCACTGCACCTCTTCACATGCCAGGCAGTTAGTTTTCTTCGCTTCAGAGTGCTGCTCTGTACCTCACACTGAACATAGACATGCTTCTTATGCAGGCCTACTAATCCGGGACACGTGAGAACAGAAACCAAGAGGATGCCATGCATACAATACTCTCCTTTCAAAAGATTTATAAGCCATTCCGACATTTCAGATTAAGTCATACATCTGAATATAGTGTCTAGATATATAGCTTCACATGTGAATTTTTTATTTTCTGGATCTATCTAATTTGCAACCTAGATATCATGCTTCACATACACAACATTTTCCTCTTGAACCTGCCTATTATTTCATTAATCATTAATAGGTAAAAAAAATATCTGATTATTATTTCATTCAGCATTAAAGGTAAAAAAATCTGATTACACCCTCATGACCCTTTTTTCAAACCTCTAGAAGAGCTACGAGTCATTTCATTAACAGTTACAAGGGTACTCCTTCTGATATACTATTAGTTGTCGTTTATAACAGCGACACGGTCTCTAAAATATAACTTTGATTAATATATTTTTGTTAAAATACAAATAAACTCTTAATATATTTATACTTTTATAAAAGTACTTGTTAAGACAAATCGGTGGATATAAACATTATGTTTCAAAACTACATAATAAAATAGTTATTTATAGTCAAAGTTTTATAACCTTGACTTAAACCTTGTCTAAAATGATAAATAAGGGTTAGTTTGGAGACCCCAATTTCAAAGGATTTTTATTTTTCTAAGGGAAATTAGTTTATTTTCTAATGGAAAAATAAAAATCCCTTGAAAAATTAAGATTTCCAAACTAGCCCTAATATGACACTGGAGCTAAACTGTGCTTTGCTGCATCAGAAGGGACACGGAAAGGGCGTAGGCTACAGATGAAAGTTGCGCATGCATTCCTTCGAGAGCAACCCAGATGACAGTGCCGCCTTTATTTATTCACAATTGGCATGCAAAACTATTCAACTGAGCACACATCTCGAAAACAAAAAGATTGCTTACTAGGCACATTTCATCTTATTACTTTGAAAGTCCTTCACGAGCGCTTACGACGAAGCAAATAATATATTCCAATGTCACGACAACGCATCATCGTGAAATTTGGTAGCAAACAAGGTTGCAATTGCAAGGTGCAATACTTGCCATACCCCTACCCATCAAAAAATGTCATGTATGAGAAAAAAAGTGGAGCACATGTTTAAGAAAACAAGGACGGAATGCTAAGCTTCCGCATCCCATCCTGTTCTCACAGGTCCCGAGCCCCGTTAAACTTACGCGTGATATATTTTCATGTAATAATTAATAACAAAAATAAATAATTATCAAATCACTTATTATACAAATATATTTATTTTAATATACACATAATGATTTTTTAGATCTGATAATATTTATAAGTGATAATATTTTGCATTAATAACATATAAAATACGTTCTAATTTAAACAAGGACGGGGATCTATCCCATGAAAAATATGATGGGAATGAAATATCCTCCGCAAACGTTCGTGGAGATCCCACGAAAAAAAAATTGTCGCGGAGACAAACATAAGGAGCTAAAAACTGATGAGAAATATTCCGTTGCCATCCCTACACCCACCCATCCAAAAAAAAAGTTAGAGAAAACTAAAGCTGGCAAAACATATTCTGCAAACACAGATGCAATAAGACGCGATCTAGCAGTACGCCAAATAGATTTGGGAATCTCAGCTCAGGGGCGCAAAACCGCAGAGAGACCTGATTCCTGAAACCGAACATCGTGTTTCCGACATCTTTTCAGTGACAACTAGCCACCACGAAACCGTCTGGATGGTCCAGGAGCAAATGCTTGAGAGGAGCAAATGCTTGCAACAAGTTCAGGAGATTCCCGTCCAGTCTGCTTCAAGATGGCATGTGCAAAGCTTTATCCCAAGCTTCTGCAACAGAGTTGCGGGATGTGTCCCGCAGATTGTGAGCCAGTATCTGCTTGTTCCCCTGAGCTACAGATTAAAACGATCATAAAGTGTATCAGATCAATCTTATAGTAATGATAAGTTAGTTTAGAGTCATGTCTTTTAGTATATATTATTTTAAAAGAAAAAAAACAGTTCAACAAAAATGTAGGCAAGTGGAGCACATGTTGCAGCAATTTGACCTCAAATTAACTTTACAGCATATCTAAGTAATGGGATCCAAGGTCTAAGTTGTCAGCTACAACCTCATGCTCTCTGCATGAATATGCTAGCACCCATTTGATGAAATGTTCCTCCTTTAAGCTGTTCGGCTGCTGGCTGAACAGCTGCTCCACAGCCATCCTTCACTGACATGGCCAGCTGCGGCAGCATAAGTGCAGCCGAACTTAGGACGCAATAGAGTTGTGCGTCATTCCAATAAGAAAGGAAAATGCAAAGGAGAAGCAAAAGGCCTACTCCAACACACCCACACAGAAGCTCATAATTTGCTGAGTGAGTATTCTTACAAACTGGAGTCTTTGGCTGTCTTAATAAGCAACAAGAGAAATGCCTAGATCAAGGGAAGTACTTTGGCCCTGAACTGTTTTTTTTCTTTATCAAAAACCAGAAACCGCAGGTCAGTTTAAAATCAGCAAATCTCTCCTGTTGACAACCATGAATACAGCTTGTGTTCTGGTAAACAAGTGTTGCCGTCAGCTCCCTACAAATTTATGCAGAAGCAGGGTGTAGCAAAAAAAAAAGAACGAGAGGGGGCAACAAACTGAAAAAAATCACTGCCATGTGATAGCAGAGGCTCTGCGTTGCAAGCAGTCAAACAACAAAGCTGCCATGCAGGTACCTTGGATGCTGATTTGATCCATCTATGTTCCCCTTGAATTGTTTTTCTATGCTCCAACGTGCTTTATGATAACACCTGGTGAAAATTGCAGGGAACACCAGTTAAAATCCAAGTACTGGTCCCCAGACACCTAAAACTAAAACTAGTGCAGCAGCCTAGAATGTGGTGAATGTATCCAAAGCTAAAGAATTATTAAGCTTCTAAAAGCTTGCTATGCACTACAGCAGCAGTATAGAAGAATCGGATTAATGACTACTACAAGCACTTTTTTTCATTTCTAACCCATTTTGTTACCTTTCCTAGCTTGACCACTGCAATTCAGTATACACAATACTGCTACCATAATAACACAGGGATCAATTGAGATGCAGAATATGGCATCCATTTAAGCTTGTTCGTTTCAACTTTAATCCATGTGGATTAGATGGTATTGAGTCGGTTTAAATCCATAGCAAGTCAAAATCCATCCCAATCCATTCCAATACACACCAATCCACATGGAATTGAAATAAACGAAAAGGCCTAAAATGTGAGCAACAAATGTGTACAATCACTAGTGATAGCATCGAATCTTGGAAGTTTCAGGTTATCACGCACACAACAAAACTAGGGCCTCCATCTTGCCATGAAGCATAAGAGTCCCAAGTTCCAGAAAATCGCCACTATCCACAGCACATATGGGGAAAAAATACTGTTTCACTTTTATGTGATGCATTTATGGATCAGGAGTGCAGCATCAGGGCAAATGGTTCACATACTACTCCCAAGTGAATAGGATTTGCATGCATCAATGAATATGTACCCAGGCCCTGAACACGCCATGGAATTGGTTTCGCCCAAAGCATGGACCAATGATCACGCATTGAATTCTGTCTACCATTAGTGCCACGAAGACATTTGGTGGTCCTATTGGTGCATAACATGATGGGGTCTTCGACTTGGGTCAGGGAAGCCATGGGGGGACCTGTGGCTGGATTGAATCGTCATCTACTTAACTAAACTAAGGACATCAAAGATAACGCTGGGCATTTCAATCAGCAGGATAACTGTCTTCATATACATTAGTATCATCACTAGTTCACTACATAAGTCATGTTGTGAAACATTACAACAAAACATAGACTACTGAACCAATTAAACCCATACGTTGCACATGGTTGCCAAAGCCAAACAAATCATATTTATACTAGAAAGAAATGCACTGCTGGTCCAAACTTTTCCCACATTCTCATCTAGGTCCATGAACTCTCAGTGATAATCTGGAATTCTAGGTCATTCGGTCCTTTCAACTTTTCAACTAGTTCATTCTAATCATGGACTCTCAATGTAAATTTTTCTTGTGGCTTGCTGCCCTCCAAAGCTGCTGGACAGCAGATCGGCTACAAAAAATAATGAGGGTTTGAGCATCCTGATAGTTGCCCTTTGTGACCAGGAACCGGAAACAATTGATCATCTGCTGGCAGATTGTGTTTTTACAAGACAATTCTGGTTTCGGTTGCTTGGGCAGGTCAACCTGCAGGACCTCCCCCCCCCCCCCCCTCCCCAGCTGGGGGAATCAAATTTTATGGGCTAGTGGAGGAAGGTTAATGATCAGGTGCAAGGCATCGCTGAAAAGGGCTTAAATTCCTTAATCATTCTTGGATTCTGGACGCTTTGGAATCACAGGAATGGTGGTACCCTCTATTGGAAACCCTAACTCTAGCAGTGGTTGGGAAATATATTTATACTAGGAATAATTGGGCCTAGGCCCATTACAGAGGGACCCGGTAGGGGTAAACCCTAATACAGTTCCAACACCCCCCGCAGTCACAACTCTATCATGGACAGACGTTGAGACTGGATCGAAAGTCTAGGAAGACACTGGATGGCAGGCCCTTGGTGAACATGTCGGCGAACTGTAGCGTTGTGGGGACGCTGAGAACCCGAACGTCGCCTGCTGCGACACGCTCCCGGACGAAGTGGAGGTCGATCTCCAAATGCTTTGTGCGCTGATGTTGTACGGGGTTGGTGGAGAGGTAGACAGCGCTGATGTTGTCGGCTTGTCGCAGTAGACAAGGGTGGCGCGCTGAAGGGGACTGTAGAGCTCGTGGAGGAGCTGGTGCATCCAAGATGCCTCGGCCACGCCGTTAGCCACAGCGCGGTACTCGGCCTCGACGCTGGAGCGGGAGACGACGGGCTGACGCTTGGTGGCCCAAGAGACAAGGTTGGCGCCTAGAAATACGGCATAGCCGGAGGTGGAGCGTCGCGTGTCGGGACAGCCAGCCAAGTCAGCGTCGGTGTAGACCACAAGGTTTGACGTCAAGGATGGTCGGAGGAGGTCGTAGTCGAGGGAGCCCCGGAGACTGAACGGCGTAGGCGATGTTCGGCCGGGAGAAGATGAGGTACTGGAGAGCGCCCGTCAGGCTCCTGTAAGATGTCGCGTCGGCGACCGGGGGCCGTCGTCCTCAGAGAGCTTCGCCTGAGTGTCGACAGGCGTGGAGCAAGGCTTGCAGTCAGACATGCCAGCCCACTCCAGAATGTCAATGGCGTACTGACGCTGGTGCAAGAAGAGACCCTGGGGGCGGCGTTCGGCAGTGATGCCGAGGAAGTGGTGGAGAGGCCCCAGATCCTTCATCGCGAACTCCCGCTGGAGGGCGACGATCGTGCGCTGCAGGAGACCGGTGTTGGACACTGTGAGCACAATGTCGTCGACGTAGAGGAGTAGATAGACGATGTCCTCGCCCCACCAATAGATGAAGAGGGATGTGTCCGACTTGGCCTCGACGAAGCCGATGGAAGCCAAGTAGGTGGCGAAGCGGTTGTACCAGGCCCGCGACGCCTGCTTGAGGTCGTAGAGCGAGCGGTTCAGCCGGCAGACCATGTCCGGGTTGGCGGCGTCGACGAAGCCGGTGGGCTGGCTGCAGTAGACTGTCTCCGTCAGGGTGCCATGAAGGAAGGCGTTCTTGACATCGAGCTAGTGGATCGCCCAGTTCCGGAAGAGGGCGAGGGAGAGTACGGCGTGGACAGTGGTGAACTTAATGACGGAGCTGAAAGTCTCATCGTAGTCCACGTCGGGTCGCTGGGTGAATCCCCAAAGAACCCAGCGAGCCTTGTAGCTGTCGAGGGAGCCATCCAAAGTCAGTTTGTGGCGAAAGAGCCACTTGCCAGTGACCACATTGGTACCGGGCGGACGTGGCACCAAGTCCCAAGTGTGGTTGGCCAGCAGAGCCGCGTACTCCTCCTCCATGGCCCGACACCAGTGAGGGTCGGCGAGGGCGATGCGGACAGAGGAGGGGACCGGGGAGGCGTCCGGTGGAGTGGCGGTCGTATCGGCAGCCAGGATCAGCCGGTCGACAGGCCGAAGAACACCAGCGGCACGGCGAGTTACCATGGGGTGAGTGAGCCAGGGTCGCGATGTATGGCGGCCGAGTGGTACATCGACGGTGCAGGGGCCACGGGTGCGGCCGGCCTGCGGCGGTGATAGACGACGGTTGGGTCGGCGAATCGGGCCGCTCATCGAGGGGCCCGGATCCATGGGCGTCGAAAGAGTTCCGCTCCCGCGGCGGTGGTAGACGATGGCGGGGTCGGCAAAACGGGTCCCGCTTGTCGACGGGGCCGAGGTCGTCATGGCCGCACAGGTGCAAACGGTGTCGACGAAGCCGCGCATGGCGCGGGAAGGGTCGACGTGGCCGCACGCGGCGCAGGCAGGGGCGACGGGGCCACGCATGGCGTAGGCGGAGGCGACGGGGCCGCACATGGGGCGGGAAGAATGGCGAGCGAGGGCGTCGGGGCCGACGGAGCTGCACGCAAAGGCGGTGAAGCCGCGCGTGGCGCGGGCAACGGTGCGAGGCGAGGTGCCTGGAGGGAACAGGTACTCGGATCAGACTCAAGGAGGGAGTCGAGTTCGGTAGGTGGGGTGGAGCCAGCAAGGGGAAACACATCTTCGTCGAAGACAACGTGACGAGAGATGATGATGCGATGGGATGTGAGCTCAAGACAGCAATACCCCTTGTGGTCAGGGGAGTAGCCAAGGAAGAGGCAGCGAGTGGAGAATGGAGACAGCTTATGAGGGGAAGTAGCCGAAGTGTTGGGATAGCAGGCACAGCCAAATACGCGGAGGTGGGCGTAGGAAGGGGCGGTGTCGTACAGGGCGAAATAGGGGGTGGGGTGGCTCACCACCTTCATGGGGAGACGATTGAGAAGGTGGGTGGCTGTGTGAAGGGCCTCTGCCCAGTAGCTTGCAGGAAGAGACGCCTGGAAGAGAAGGCAGTGGATCATGTTGGTGGTGGTGCGAATCATGCGCTCGGCCCGACCGTTCTGGACAGAGGTGTAGGGGCACGAGTGACGCAACTGAACGCCTCTGGCAAGGAAGAACGACCGGGAGGCATGGTTGTCAAACTCGCGGCCATTGTCACACTGTAGTGCACGAATGGGGCGACAGAACTGGGTGGAGACCCAGGCGAAGAAGTGAGGGTGGGAAACGTGTCGGACTTCAATCGGAGAGGGAAAGTCCATAAAAAATGGGAAAAATCATCCAAAACCACCAAATAGTATTTGTATCTAGACAGACTAAGTACAGGGGAGGTCCATAGGTCACATGAACCAGGTCAAAAGCCTGTGCGGCCCTAGAAGTGGATGTACTAAAAGGAAGACAGGAATGGCGGCCAAGCTGACAAGCATGACAGGGGCCCTCAAAATGTCCCCTATTACAAGAAGAATCTAAAGTGCTGGAAAGCTTGGTCATGACGTCGGGTCTTGGGTGGCCGAGACGACGATGCCAAGTGGTGGAGGTGGTGGTGGAGACCAGGACGGGAGGTGGAGACACGCCGGTGGATGACGGACGGAGTGTGTAGAGGGGCCCGATGCTGTCACATCGGGCGAGTGGGATCCTGGTGGCCAGATCCTTCACAGAAAAACCAGTAGGGTCAAACTCAATGGAACAAGAATTGTCGGTGATGAAACGACGGGCGAAAAGAAGATTGTGAGTGATGTGAGGGGCTACGAGAACGTCGTTGAGGTAGAACGGTCCAGGGAGAACCGAGGCACCTACTGAGGTGACTGGAAGAGTGGACCTATTTCCAACGACGATCGAGGTAGGGTGTGTGGAAGGGGGTGGGTGGGAGTGAGAGAGCATGCATGTGGTGGGAGTGGTGTGATAGGTTGCACCGGATTCAATGACCCAGTCAGAGGATGGTGGAGCCAACGCCATGGTGTTGTAGACGGTGGCGAGGGCGTTGGTGTCCTAGCCTCCAGTGGACGGGGACTAAGGTGTTGTAGTAGATGTCCCCATGGCTGGAGTGGGATTGGTGTCAGGGTCGTCGGTGGCGCGTCGTACGGTGGCATGCCGTATGCAGGTGACGTGGTCAGGAGAGCCGGCGCCGGAGGGCGAGAGGCACCGAGGGTCTGACTCAGCCACATGGAGATGGTGCCGGTCCAGGGGTTGTAGATCGACGACCAGTTCTGGCCACCGCCCCGGTCGGTGGTACCGCCGCATGAGGAACTGACACCCCACGACCGCCCTTGCGAGGGCGACGACCATCGTCGGTGGTGGAAGAGTGGCGGGGGGTCGCGGGGGGGGGGGGGGGGGGGGGTTGATTAAGTGCAGGGGCCTAGCCCCAGGGAGTCGCCTGGGCACTAGTGGTGGCGTTGTAGAGTGCCGAGGCCGGCGTGGGAGCCTCGTGCGTCATGGTGAGCTCCTCGAGGAGAAACTCAATCCACACCGCATGGAAGGTGGGGAAGGGCACAGTCCTCTTGATGAGAGCTTTCAGGTGACCGTAGCGGGGGCTAAGGCCACGCAAGAGGTTCAGCACCAAGGTGTGGTCTGCCACCGGCTCACCGAGATCACGGAGGGTGTCCGCCAGGCCCTTCATCTAGCAGCAGTACTCCCCCACGTCGAGATCCCCCTGGGAGAACTGGTGGAACTAGGCGTCGAGGTGAAGAGCGCGAGCGTCCCGGTTCCCGAGGAACTGTTCCTCGAGACGAGCCACGCCTGACGGCCCGTTTGCGCCTGGTCACGAATAATGTCCTGGAGCTCGACGGTGATAGTTCCGTGGAGCCAGGAGAGCACCACGGTGTCCATCAGGGACCAGGCCGGAGACGACGGGGTGGCGACGTCGTCAAGGACGTGGTCGTCGAGGGCGTAACGCCGCAGGGTGAGGACCTGCCCTCTCCAGCAAGGGTAGTGGGAGGACGCCGAGGACGCCGGGTCCAGAACGATAGTCACGAGGGACCGAATGTTGTGAAGTCCGGCGGCCTGCGTGTGGAGGGCGGCGATGTGGTCGGCGTCGAGTCCAGAGGGTGGAGAGCCTCTGGGGTGGGCGGTGATGTCTCATGAACGACCGGAGGGGGACCGATGATGAGACGCTGGGCAGTAGCCATCTGGGCAGCCAGAGTGGCTCCCAATGTGCGCTCCTGCTCCAGACCGCGGGTCACGGCGCGTTCGCGCTCCTTCGAGGCCTCCAGGGCAGCCTGGATGGCGGCGATGGTAGACGCCAGCGCAGAGTCAGTAGAAGGTGTTGCAGAAGTCCAGGTCGCGTCGGCAGTGAGCGGACAAGTGGTGGAGAACCCAGGGGGGCTGCCTGGGAAGGCGAGTCGGCGATACAAGACCGATAAGGGCACCTATAGTCGTCGGGTAGCCCTGTAGGCCAAGCCCGGAGGGGACGAGGCCGGCGGCGCGTGTGCTGGGGGATGGGGTGCGCGCGCTCCGGCGGCGTAGGGGCGCGGTGGAGGCGACCGGCGGCACAGGGGTGCGGCCCAAGCGACCGGTGCAGTCAGGTGGTGGCCGGCAGCGGCCAAGAGGGAAGGGAGCAGAGGAAGGTGGTGGCGGTTGTGGGAAGAGAGAAAAAAACTGGCTCTGATACCATATTGGAAACCCTAACCCTAGCAAGGGTTGGGAAATATATTTATACTAGGAATAGTTGGGCCTAGGCCCATTACAGAGGGACCCGGTAGGGGTAAACCCTAATACAGTTCTAACACCTTCGATAGGACCACTCCAAGTGTGGATTTGCCATCAGATGAGCTAAGGAAGAAAGAGAGCTACAGGAGATGGCAGGAGCTAATAGTCTCTCCTTTCGGCCCCCATTCCTGGACTGTAGGTTTAGAGTGGTTTGGTTTCAGTTATGGATACATTTATGTATTTTCATTTTTTGCCACCATAAGGTGGTCTTTTCCCTCCATGTTTTGGTCTATTTCGGACCCTCTTATCCTCTTAATATAATGATACACAGCTCTCATGTTGTTCGAGAAAAATTCACAACTTCAAGTGAACTACTTGAAAAATTAAAGGACACATACGATCACTTTGAGAGTTTATGGACTCAAATGAGAACAGGAGAAGTTTAGGGACACAGAGTGTATTTCGCTCTTTATACTACTAGTATTAGACAAGATTGCAGACAATTGTGCAGGTGAAACAAGGGGGAAAATAACATGTGATTTATGACTTTCTCCATGTTAGTTATGCTGCCTATAATATGAAGACAACATATAAGATGTATCCAAAGGCAAGTTAGTAAATGGATATTTGCCCTACTCAGGTCATTATGCAATAGCATCCATTTAGAGCTGTAAGACTTGAACACAGACCAAAATGGATTCACATGCTCAAGAAACACAACACACTTTCAGTGCTTCGGTTCGTTATATTAACCAACTTAATATGATTTACACATTAAAAAGAACACGGCATGCTGACAGAAATAACCAGCAGTGTTCTTAAGGCGCCTAGGTGAGCAAGTGCACCAGACAACCGCCTTAGCGCCTAGGCGGCGCCTAGGTGGGTAAGGCGGCCAGTTTTGCCCGAGCGCCTGGATGCCTAGGCGACGCTGATAACCAGTCAAAAATGTTATTTAATTATTGACAATTTCTTATGCATTTTCAAATGGTACAAAGTTAAATCCATTATATCATATACATAATATATGTAATATGTATTGTGTATACATGCCAAGAGTCAACCATGGTGTACTCTGTTTACCAATTGTCTACTTAAACTCTGTTCCATCTTAAACCATAATATATTTATGACAACAATCAGGTCAGCACTCATTGGCCCATTTGACAAGACACAAAACGAAGTGGCAGCTCCGCGTTCATGGCCATTGGATCACGTAAAGTAATGTGTGATAGTAAACAAACAGACATAGCATGCTAATTCTCCCCTAATTCAGGTGTAGGTCAAACCTGTTCCTTATTCCCTTGTATACATTTTTTAAAAAAATGGCATGCTAATCCTTGTAACGGCAGGAATATAGATGGTCAGAGACTTCCTCCAGTACTCCAGAAAGCAGTCGTTATTATAAATACTCGAAAATGGAACAAAACTAATTATGGCCAAAATACTGTGGTATCCTCTTTGATGTACAAAAGCAGTAAGCTGACCTTTCTCCTGAAAAGAAGACATCAAAGTCAGTTTCGTGGCATTGAAAGAAAATGTAGAGGAAAGAAGAAAATTATTCACCTCAGCTGGTCCAAAAGTTGTCTAACATGGTAACAGGCCGCTGTAAATTATTGTATAACAACAAATAAAACATTTTACACTGGCAACAAGATGATACAAAATGCCAGATGAAAAACATAAGTATAAAAAGCACACAAGTGTTTGAGCTCAAAATTTAATTGATTCATCATGTTAAAATGGACCTCGTACAGGGATAATACCCATTGAAAAAACAAAAGGGACAAACATGATAAAGTATCAGAAATTAAAAAAAAGAACAGCTATAATAAAGCTGAAAGGAGTGATTGTAATTCTGCTACCAACATAAATATTTACAGACTGAAACAGGAAAATTATGAAGTTAATCTGAATTCCCCGTACAGAAGTGCATGGTCCAACATTTCTGTGCCTTGAATATATGCAGCAGAAGCAGAAAAAAAAACAGTGCTGCCAAGAGTCCTCCATCAACCCCTATGATTGAACTCCATCAAGGTTTTGCAACATTTCCTGGCTCAATCATCCAGACAGGTCTTTATTTTCCATTTTAGTTCTATAAGGCAAATTCACAGCCAGCTAGTCAGCTACCTCTCAAAGCTTCTGTCAAATCTCCGAGGACTCACCCCCCTTTGGAGATCTGGCGATCTGGGAGCAGAAATACGAGTCCGAAATTTATCACCAGTATTATTTCTAAATTGCTTTACTGCACCACTCCGGTCATATCGCTTGACAGAATTATTCGCATATCTATCAGTGCATTCCCTTCCATCTTCACCATTTCTGCCATGCTTATTTTCCCTATCGTAACCATAAAGAAGTCTTCCTTGTGTCGGACGGTAGAATTCTCCAGACCTTGGTCGTCCTTGGGAGTCCATGACATCAAATCTGTCATTCCGTGAGGTAATTCTCAGAGGTGAGCTTCTCCTTGAATACCTTTTATTATGATCATCAGAAATATCCACTGATGAACCATTCCTTCCATCAACCCATGTCGAAGCATTCTTGGAGTAAGTGTTGTTTCTTGATAGTGGACTGTAACACATAGCTCGATCATCATATCCAGGTTGTCTCCGAGGTGAAGCCATTCTACCAATTTCACCTTTAGTCATGTGATTAGGTGGAGATCTACTATGCTTCCATAAAGTTGAACCTCCATTTGCCATGATCTTGCCTCTGTTCCTAGGTGCCCAATCATGTGGGGATCGAGACCTGGACCCAGAAGGAGATCTGCTGTGAGCACGGGAAAGGTTAAGTGATGCTCTAGATGTCGGGGTGCCTCGTCGTCTACTGGACAGCGAGCAATGGACAGAACTCAAATTTGCATCAGTAGTATGATTTTTCTCCATTTCAGAACCATATCGACTGGACCGGTTACTATTTGCACCAAAGTGACGCTCTGGAGATGCTTTCCTAGCATGCATGGGGCCTCTGGACATCCCACAAGCTTCATCCCTGTCAATTGGGGAACCCCATCCAGATATCAGGTGGCATGAGCTACTTAAAGGATTTCGCATCCTTCTGGGCATCTGACCAGCATTTGCAGCATCAACAGCTCTTACTAAAGTGCCATCACGTGCAACAACAAAGCCACTGCTCTGCATCTTTGCCACAGCAGCTTCTGCAGCATTCCTTGGACCTGATGTGCCATAATTATAATATTCAGGTGATTTGTGCCGAGTAGAACGAGGACGTTTTGAACTTTCCACCCACTCCACCCGAGCGCTTGTCTGAACATGACGTGATGTGCCATACATGTCATGCGATCCATGAGAGTCCATTGCCCTTCCAGATTTTGAGCCTGAGCCATAACCATCATCAGATCTGCATGAAATAAGGGTTACCATGATATTAGTCAATGGTGTCAAGACACTAAAATCATCAGGAACTGAAAAACCTGCAAGACTGTAAAACAAAGTTACTAGAAAATTGTACCTGCTCAATTCATTCCTCTGGGGTCTGTCAAATGATTTTTGCCGTTCCACTCCTTGAAGATCTCTATTCGATAGTCCCTTTTTTTGCAGTGAATCATCATCTCTAGCCGCATCTGAGCTCAAAACACACCGATTAGACGAATCAGTCACATCCCTTGCATCATGTTGAGAGTGCTTTTGATCTTCAGGCATCATATCCCAACCTGTGTTCTTCATTCTGATATTTAACATACCACCTAGGGCATCGTTGCACCTTTCAGACTGGCTTACTGTTGTAGCAGATCTAACTGCTACACGGCTTGGGTTTGACCCATACATGTTAGTATCACCTCTCAAATGAATACTTTGAGACTTTCCATCAGCTATAGATCCACCATCTAAGCAGTTTGTTAACCATGAACACTTAGATGACACAGGTGAAACAGCAATGTCCTCCTTTCTAGATTGTGATCCATTGTAATTAGCAACAGGAATAACCACATTATTTGCAACAGAATCAGTATGGAGAGACGCAAGGCCAGGAGTAGCTTCTTCATTCTTGTAATCTGATACCTGATAATGCCAGTTGGCATGTTTAACATCTTCATAACCATCATCCACCCAATAACAATCATCAGATTCTCTAAGTTCCCCATCCTCATATTGAGAATCGTCCTCCTCGACATAAACTTTTTCAACCCCAGCTAGATTTTTGCTAATATGTGATGTGTCAGTTTCATAGCATTGATCTGAACGAACATTTGATATGACCTTCCCAAGCTCATTTTTGCAACCATTCTGGTAGCTGTGCGCTGCAGATTTTGAATCCACAGTGCTGCCCGCATCAGTAAAAAATTCCAGTTTGTGGCATTCTGAACTGGGAACAGGAACCTGAGGAGCTGCATCTGAAATGTAATATGTCTCTACAGTGCTACTGTTGGCACAATTAATTAAAGAGTCTTTAGAATTAATCATTGCAACAGCACCATTTTCTTCATGTACATGAGCCATATCACAATAAGAAGATCCATGGTTATCCTCTGGATGAATGAGATTTTCTGCATATTTTGTCCTTTTGTTGGCATAAAATATACCAGTGTCATGTTCACCCTTCTTACTAGTTCCTGAATCAACATCCAAAAGCTCCTGGTTCTTAGATTCAGATATGCTTTGTTCAGAAGCTTCGTCAAGCTTATTATCACTCCAGCCAAAGTCAGTAACCTTTTTATGGGAAGTGCCTACTGTTGGAAGGTTTTTGCTTTCCTCAGAAACTAATATGATAGCCAAAGGCTTTAATGTGGTGCCCAATTCACTTGTTTGGAGTGAATTACTTCCAATATTGACATTCACAGAAGACATATTAGACAAACCTTCACATTGAACAGGTTCGGGATGTGAACCATTGATTTTCTCCACATGTGCAGCTGAAGCAAAATGCTCCATGATAAGAGCTGGTTCTGGATCAGATCTAATATGTGAATCCATAGCTGAAGCGAACCTGCTATTCTTCTGGTCAGGCAAATCCATTGTTTCAGCAAGGGCATCACTCCCTACATATCCAGATTCCAATAGCTGCAAGTTGCGCGAAGGGTGAGACGGACTGTCAGCAGGAGAATCACATGTAACCTTTGTATTAGCAGACACGTGTTTCAGTGCATCATCCATATGAGTGTCAACAGAGCGATCAACTACACTACCATCTCTTGACTCAAAATGATGAGATGTCCCTGGTTTGTTCATGTCATTTCTGGCATCATCATGATCACTTACAGTAGCAACTAAAGGATCCTCAACAGCACCACAATCAGTGCCCCATGCCTCCATGGCAACATTAAGATCCCAGTGCAGCCTAGAATCACGAGTCGCATTGGCATGGTTGGTTTGCACAACTGTATCCTGTGAACATCCTATAGTTTTTTCTGGATTGTCTGAATTGTTTGTGATGGCAACACTTGTAGACTTAGCATTAGTCGCATTGGCATGGTTGGTTTGCACAACTGTATCCTGTGAACATCCTATAGTTTTTTCTGGATTGTCTGAATTGTTTGTGATGGCAACACTTGTAGACTTAGCATTAGTCGCATTGGCATGGTTGGTTTGCACAACTGTATCCTGTGAACATCCTATAGTTTTTTCTGGATTGTCTGAACTGTTTGCAATTGCAACACCATCAGAAACAAACTCTATTTCGTTTGCATTGTTCAGTGCAGAATATAATGAACAATTAACCTTGGGAGCAGATGCCGATTCAACAAGATTTTCTAAGATAGTTGGTGTGGCAACAAATAAGGACTTCATATCTGGAGCAGATCTAGAAGACCCAAGAGGCATATCATATATGCAATGTGAAGTACCAGGAATATTTAACGTATCCTCCATGTTATGTAATAGACTCAACTTGCTGCTACCAGTAGTATTCTCCAGTTTCCTTTCTTCTGGGAGGTGAGCTAACGTTGAGCACTCCCCATCTAATATTCCACCACTCATCTCACTTTCACAGGCAGCAGAAGCTAGTATATCAATACCAGAAAAATCATCGTCACCAAAACGACCTTTGTTTCCCACCTTATACTCAATTTGTTGCATCTTAAGCTTATAATGTTTCTCATATGATCTGACAGCTTTAGAAGAGCTTCCCGGTATCTTTTCATATGGATCCACTAGCAATGGAGTGAATGAAGGTGATGGAGAAAAATCCATATGAAATCTTCTCTTTTTTATAGGAACATTTTCCATGAGATCACTAAAGCGTCTACCAAGAATGGATACTCCAAACTGCAAATACACAATATGATCATTCAGCAAATTGTTACTGAAGGATGCATTGACTAAATTATTTCATTGCATTTAAATGGAGAAAAGTAAGAACCTTCTCAGATTCAGAGACTGGAGCGTCTTGCGCCATCTCTTGATTTGTAGCACAGCCAGATAAACAGAAAGATCCAATTCCATCCCTGCTTGTGTCTTCGCCAAAGGAAGCCCTTGCTCTCCTGGTGTCCCTTTGCCTTTTTTTTACAGTCATCCATTTAACCTCAAGATCTATAGGCCTTGGGAGCTCCAAACCCATATTGTTTAGCTTGCCGCTACACGATGGCCCACCTCTGTCTTCTGTTGATTCACCAGTACAGCTTTTGCAGGTCATTGAAATATCTGTGTCTGTAAGATTATGAGCTGACGAAGATGATAACCTTCCAGTGCAAGTACAAGATTTGATCTGTAAATTAGCCAAGCTAACCATAAGATCATGAACAGCAGAAAGTGAAGAATACAATGAATAAAATATTGGTATTTTAGCAAACTGATCTAAAACAAGCTTTTCGCTAGGCACAGTGAATGCAAGAAAGAAATCACTGTGTTGGCAAATTGTATGCATACCATTAAATCAGATGGCCTTCCTGCTATTTCTGTGGAAACAGATAAACTATTCACATCAATCGCACCCTTGGATCCAATTGATCCCTCTGGAAAACAAAAACAACATAAGGTTGGTATTCAGCACCACACCACCAAAGCTTATGGTACTGTTTGAAGAATAATAGCATCAGTCCACATAGCATGCACATAAGCAAGAGGTAAAAAAACTACAGAACGCCTCCGCAGCCATGCCACCACCACTGGTCACCCATCATCAGCCAATACTTGAACCCTCCCAGTACAATTCAGAAAGAAGTTCCGAATTCCAGGTTCCAGCCGAGCGCATACAAACAAGCAATCTTATCCTGCAGCGCGCAATGAAAGCCAGAAGCTAAACCAAAACCAAGGTCCCTCTGTCTGAGTTGAACCCAGTACTGACGAACTAACACAACAGCTCCTTGCCAAATCAAGTTAACAGCCTCTTGCCCTCAGCCATCGGCCTCCACACTAGAGAGCACCAATTTCTCTCCTTTTGAAAACAACTGGTTCCAGCAAAACAGGTAGATCTGGAATCGGGTAGAATTTCCGATGAACACCTCTTTCCAGCGGACCAGTAGAGACGACGAAGAGCAGCTGAAACCCGATAGTTCACCTGAGGAGAAATCCGCGCTCAGCAGTCCAGAATCCCTGAGGCAAAGCAGATCTGAAGTCCGACCGGCAAGAAACTATTCTTCATCAACGCCGCATAAAGAAACAGAGGAACCCAGCGTGATCTCCGTGGCGGCTGTGGCGGCCGAACCACAACCCCCGCCAAATCGGGACGTCGGGGCAGCGCCGGCTCGGCAAAGCAGCAGCCGCGGAATGTACTCAGATTTCTAAGATCTAGGATTGCAAATACCTTTTGCTCCAGCTTTCCTCATCAAAACCAGCGCCGCCGCGTCCGCGTAAGCCTCTCCCTCCTGACCACGCTCGTGCGCGTGAGTTCCTAGGACTCAGCAGGAAGAATCCGAAAACTTCCGTCCCATCCCTCACTCGCTGGATTCCTTGCGTGCGCCTCGGTGCCAAGAAATTCCTGCGGCTCCTCCTTTTCGCTTTTGACCTCTGGCCGCGCCAGGCCAGGCCGATCGATCGGCAACGCCTGTCCCCTGCCGCGGCTCCCGCTGCTGTATCCGCTGATGCCGCCTCGCCGTCGCCGCCGGTGGCGATTTTTTTTTTATTGGACCCCTTCCTTGTGCTACTTCGCCGCCAGCGGGTGGGGGGAGAAGACCAAGACCATGTTTTCTGTGATTTTGCCAGGGCGCCGTATTAATACTTGTATATTTATTATTTTCTCTTGGGCATGGACGCGAATCCGGTCTAGGATGGACGGGATTGCCCCTGCAGAGCGCAAGGCCGCATGGATTATCATGCTATTCTTAGGAGTGTTTGGATCAGCAACTTAAATTTTAATCTCGGTCACCTTTGCTATTTAGGGGGTGTTTGGGAACAAAATTTTTCTGTAGTATTGAAGCAATACTGTAGTATTGAGCAATACTGTGGTATTATATACTTTGAGGTGTTTGACAACTCATCTGAAATCTATGTATACTAAACTGTATTATTGTAAATACTGCACTTGTTTTGCAGTTTTGGAAACTTTGGTCTCAGCCAAAGTTTTTCTCTGTAAAGAGAGCGTCAGCTAGGTCCCGCTCTGTCTCAACCAAAGTTTTTCCTAAACATCTTGATGTATTGGATACTGTTGTATTCGAAAACTGAAGCATTGTAAACTGTAGTAATGTCATGACTAAAGTATACTTTAGTATTTCAAAAACTACAGTTTGGAAAAATTGTGTTTCCAAACAGGGCCTTAAACGTTAGTTATAAATATTAAATGTAGTCTAATTATAAAACTAATTACACATGTAGTACTAAACAGCAAGATGAACTTATTAAGATTAATTAGTTTATAATTCGTCCATTTGATATTAAATTAAATATTTGCTAATTGTAAATTAATTAGGTTTCAAATTTTGTTTCTTCGTTGTTTAGTATTTAGCTATGTAATAAGTTAATAAGTTTTATAACTAGAATATATTTAATACTTATAATAATCATTCAAATATCCTATGATAATAATCATTCAAATATCCTATGTGATATGGGCTAAACTTTAGTCCCTATGACAAAATACCTTAGTGATAGTTTCACACAAGGGCTTAAGTGCCCGAGTCACGTCTTATAGGCAGCAACACACTTAAATCTGAATAACCTGTCAGTCACTCGGATCTAGTCCGATAAAGTCACTTACCAAGGATCGAATACCACTAGCTCACTCGAAGGTGGGGCACAGAGAGAATACAATAAACATGAACCACAAATTTTTAAAGTAATGGAGTTATTACGTAAATCGAAGTTTTGACAAAAGATAATGAGTTCGAAATTAAATGCAGCGGATAATTGATACGTCGATGCTGAGGAATAGGGCAAGGCCTAGCTCACTACTCCTGGTCCTCTCCAGTCGAGACAGCATCCCACTCGACCGTCCAACCCGGTGGTAGGGTAAAAGGTCAAGTCACATCATCAACCATATCCTGTAGCGTATCTAAAAAAATATGTCACAAGCAAGGCTGAGTATACTAATACTCAGCTAAACTTACCCAGTGTGAGGAGTCTACTCCTCTACGTATAGACCATACAGCTGTTTGGCTAAGGTCTTTGGTTGGCCAAAAACACTAGCTAAGTCTAAAAACAATTTTTAGCTTTTCCCATTCTAGCATATTTATTTAAGTTAGATTTGCTCCTTTTTAAGCATACATGGTAACGATCATTTAGTACAATCAACATGTTATCTAGGGATGGCAACGGGTACATACCCGTCGGGTAGTACCATTCCATACCCGTACCCATAAAAAAAAATTATACCCGTTGGGTTACCCATATATACTCGCGGGTATAAAATCTTACTCATACCCGTGCCCGCGCGGGTATTTTTACCCGTCGAGTAACCCGTACCCGCTAGGAAAGAATTTAATTCCAATATACCAATCACTAAAAATATTAAATAAACATATAAAAACAATTTCAATTTCACATGTAACAAATCATATGATTACATAACTTGGTATCTAGACAAATGATAACTAGAGAAGGGTTTTATTCTAGCTAAGTTGGACTCTATTAGATGTTTATAGTGCTATTGATGCGGGTATATTTTACCCACGGGTAGACGGGTATGGGTATTACTAACCCATACCCGTACCCGTCTACCCAACGGGTAGAGGTTTTTACCCATTAACATACCCGCGGGTAGAGAAATCATCCTGTACCCGCTTTCATATCGGGTAAAACCCGTCGGGTATTCGGGTTTCGGGTACCCATTGCCATCTCTAATGTTATCTCAAGAAACTTCATTTTATTTTTTAGTCAATGCAGTACAAGGGGTCAAGCAGTCTTATTAGCTGCGAGAAGAAGACGATTCGAATCGAGTTTTAACCTTGCAAGGTAAACCTAAACACACGACATGTAGAGGCACTCCGTCCCCACACATATCATCTGTCGGGGACCATAATTAGGGGTACCCTCAAGACGCCTAATTCTCAGCTGGTAACCCCCATCAGCATAAAGCTGCAGAGGCCTGATGGGTGCGATTAAGTCAGGGATCAGTCCATACGAGCGACTCGATCACGCCTCGCCCGAGCCTAGCCTCGGGCAAGGGCAGCCGACCCTGAGGTGTTTCCGTCTCGCCCGAGGCCCCCTTTTTTACGGCAGACGCATCTCCGGCTCGCCCGAGGCCTTGCCTTCGTTAAGAAGCAACCCTGACTAAATCGTCGCGCCGACCGACCAAGTCACAGGGGCATTTAACTCAAAGGTAGCCTGGCACCTTTATCCTGACGCGCGCCCCCTGGCAGAGCCGAAGTGACCGCCGTCACTTCGCCGCTCCACTGACCGGTCTGACAAAAGGACAGCGCCGCCTGCGCCGTCCCGACTGCGGTGCCACTTGACAGAGTGAGACTGACAGACAGCCAGGCCTTGCCAAAGGCGCCATAGGAAGCTCCGCCCGACCCAGGGCTCGGACTCGGGCTGAGGCCCCGGAAGACGGCGAACTCCGCTCCGCCCGACCCAGGGCTCGGACTCGGGCTAAGGCCCCGGAAGACGGCGAACTCCGCTCCGCCCGACCCAGGGCTCGGACTCGGGCTAAGGCCCCGGAAGACGGCGAACTCCGCTCCGCCCGACCCAGGGCTCGGACTCGGGCTAAGGCCCCGGAAGACGGCGAACTCCGCTTCGCCCGACCCCTGGGGTCGGACTCCGCCCTGGCCCCTGCCGAACGACCTCCGCCTCGCCCGACCCAGGAGCTCGGGCTCGGCCTCGGCCATGGAAGACAGACTCGACCTCGGCCTCGAAGGAGCCTCCACGTCGCCCGACCTAGGGCACAAGTCCGCCACGTCAACAGGAAGCGCCATCATCACCCTACCCCGAGCCGACTTGGGCCGCAGAGAACAAGACCGACGTCCCATCTGGCTAGCTCCGCCAGATAGGCAATGATGGCGCCCCGCTAGACCCATGACGACGGCGGCTCTCAGCTCCCTTACGGAAGCAGGGGACGTCAGCAAGAGCCCAACTGTTCCGACAGCTGTCCCTCCACCAGGCTCCGTTACTCCTCCGACAGCCACGACACTGAGAGCACCTAGAGGGGGGGGTGAATAGGTGATCCTGTAAAAACTTCAAACTTAAGCCACAAACTTGTTAAGTGTTAGCACGATTATTGCCAAGTGGCTAAGGTGAAGTCTCAACAAACACAATACCACAAGAGATCAAGACAGAGGTGACACGGTGGTTTATCCCGTGGTTCGGCCAAGCCAATGCTTGCCTACTTCCACGTTGTGGCGTCCCAACGGACGAGGGTTGCAATCAACCCCTCTCAAGCGGTCCAAAGACCCACTTGAATACCACGGTGTTTTGTTGTTCCTTTCACTATCCCGTTTGCAAGGAATCTCCACAAATTGGAGTCTCTTGCCCTTACAAGTGTATGATCACAAAGAAAGCACAGAGTAAGGGAGGGAAGCAACACACACAAATCCACAACAAAAGCGCACACACACGGCCAAGACTCGAGCTCGAATGACTATCTCAGAGTTCACACTAGAACAGAGCTCGAATCACTTAGAATTACAAACGAATGCGCAAAGAACTTGTGTGGATGATCAAGAATGCTTAAGAGTTGCTTGTGTGACTCCTCCTTGCGCCTAGGGGCTCCTTTTATAGCCCCAAGGCAGCTAGGAGCCGTTGAGAGCAATTCTGGAAGGCTATCCTGGCCTTCTGTCGTCGGGGGCACCGGACAGTCCGGTGCACACCGGACACTGTCCGGTGCCCGATTTGTTTCCTTTTCAGGCGCTTCCGACCGTTGGAAGACTGCCGTAGATCTGCGAGCCGTTGGCGCACCGGACAGTCCGGTGCACACCGGACAGTCCGGTGCCGTCTTCCGACCGTTGGCTCGGCCACGTGTCCCGCGCTGATTGCGCGGCCGACCGTTGGCCCTGGCCGACCGTTGGCTCACCGGACAGTCCGGTGCACACCGGACAGTCCGGTGAATTTTAGCCGTACGCCGCCGGCCAAAATCCCGAGAGCGGCCAGTTCGAGTCGAGTTGGCCTGGCGCACCGGACAATGTCCGGTGCACACCGGACAGTCCGGTGCTCCAGACCGAGCTGGGACTTGGCTGAGTCATTTCTCCTCTTCTCTCTTCCTGTTTCTAACACTTAGACAAATATGTTAGTCCACAAAACCAATGTACTAAGGTTTAGAAACATACCTTTATCTCATGATTTGCACCTTGTTCATCCATGTACATAAATTCACAATTAAGCACATGTGTTGGCACTCAATCACCAAAATACTTAGAAATGGCCCAAGGGCACATTTCCCTTTCAATCTCCCCCTTTTTGGTGATTTATGCCAACACAACATAAAGCCACTAGAACAAGTGCAAACTCAATTCAAATAACACTTAAATTTATTTTGAATCAATTTTGGCATATATGGATCATCTTTTGCCACCACTTGGTTTGTTTTTGCAAATCAAACACAAATCTCTATCTCTAAGTTAAACACACCTGTTTAAGCATAAAGAGAGTCATTCAAAAAGAGATTGATCAAGGATTTCAAAAACTCCCCCTTTTTCCCATAATCAATACTTCTCCCCACAAGAAGCCAACTTTTGACAAGAGAGACAACTTAAGAATTTTGACAAATCAAAAACTCTATTCTACTATTTTCAAAATCTCTCAAGTGGTAGCTGATCCATTTATTGCTTTGGCCTTTATTTTCTCCCCCTTTGGCATCAAGCACCAAAACGGGATCAATTGTGGCCCTTTAACCCCATTGCCTCACCAAAATCTTCAATGAAGAGCAACTGGCAATAAGAGTTCAGAGATGGACTTGGAATAAGTTACCCTCTCATCGGAGTGCAGTGGAAGTCTTGCATGATCCAAGTCCACCTTTTCCCTTTCAATTCTCCTTGGAGACTAACACAAGCAAACTCAAACATATGGTTAGTCTCAAAGGGTCAAGTTGTAACACATCTCCCCCTAAACATGTGCATCACATTGCAACGGACTTGTGAGGTCCAGGGAGTGTTTGTACAACTTGAGCACCATACTAAGCAACAAAATGCAGAAGGGAACATGATCAAAGGCATAAATACATGTATGCTACAATTCAATCCAAGTTCCGCGAATCTAAGACATTTAGCTCACTACGCAGCCTGCAAAAGGTCTTCTCATCTAAAGGCTTGGTAAAGATATCGGCTAGCTGGTTCTCGGTGCTAACATAAAACACTTCGATATCTCCCTTTTGCTGGTGGTCTCTCAAAAAGTGATGCCGGATGTCAATGTGCTTTGTGCGGCTGTGCTCAACAGGATTTTCCGCTATTCGGATAGCACTCTCATTGTCACATAGGAGTGGGACTTTGCTCAGATTGTAGCCAAAGTCCCTGAGGGTTTGCCTCATCCAAAGTAGTTGCGCACAACACTGACCTGCGGCAACGTACTCGGCCTCAGCGGTGGATAGGGCAACGGATGTTTGTTTCTTAGAGTTCCATGACACCAGGGACCTTCCTAAGAATTGGCACGTCCCCGATGTACTCTTCCTATCGACCTTACATCCAGCATAGTCGGAATCTGAGTACCCAATCAAGTCAAAGTTAGACCCCTTTGGATACCAGATCCCGAAGCAAGGCGTAGCGACTAAATATCTAAGAATTCGCTTCACCGCCACCAAGTGACACTCCTTAGGATCGGATTGAAATCTAGCACACATGCATACGCTAAGCATAATATCCGGTCTACTAGCACATAAATAAAGTAAAGACCCTATCATTGACCGGTATGCTTTTTGATCAACGGACTTACCTCCTTTGTTGAGGTCGGTGTGTCCGTCGGTTCCCATCGGAGTCTTTGCGGGCTTGGCGTCCTTCATCCCAAACCGCTTCAGCAGATCTTGCGTGTACTTCGTTTGGGAGATGAAGGTGCCGTCCTTGAGTTGCTTCACTTGGAACCCAAGGAAGTAGTTCAACTCGCCCATCATCGACATCTCGAATTTCTGCGTCATCACCCTGCTAAACTCTTCACAAGACTTTTGATTAGTAGAACCAAATATTATGTCATCGACATAAATTTGGCACACAAACAAATCACCATTACAAGTCTTAGTGAAAAGAGTTGGATCGGCTTTCCCAACCTTGAAAGCATTAGCAAGTAAGAAATCTCTAAGGCATTCATACCATGCTCTTGGGGCTTGTTTAAGTCCATAGAGCGCCTTAGAGAGCTTACACACGTGGTCGGGGTACCGCTCATCCTCGAAGCCAGGGGGTTGCTCCACGTACACCTCCTCCTTTATTGGCCCGTTGAGGAACGCGCTCTTCACATCCATTTGGTACAACCTGAAAGAATGGTGAGCGGCATATGCTAGCAAGATACGAATAGACTCTAGCCTAGCCACAGGAGCAAAAGTCTCCTCAAAGTCCAAACCTGCGACTTGGGCATAACCTTTTGCCACAAGTCGAGCCTTGTTCCTTGTCACCACCCCGTGCTCGTCCTGTTTGTTGCGAAACACCCACTTGGTTCCCACAACATTTTGCTTGGGACGAGGCACCAGTGTCCAAACTTCATTGCGCTTGAAGTTGTTGAGTTCCTCTTGCATGGCCAACACCCAATCCGGATCTAGCAAGGCCTCCTCTACCCTGAAAGGCTCAATAGAGGAGACAAAAGAGTAATGCTCACAAAAATTAACTAATCGAGATCGAGTAGTTACTCCCTTGCTAATGTCACCCAAAATTTGGTCGACGGGATGATCCCTTTGAATCATCGCTCGAACTTGGGTTGGAGGTGCCGGTTGCGCTTCTTCCTCCATCACTTGATCGTCTTGTGCTCCCCCTTGATCACACGCCTCCTTTTGATGAACCTGTTCATCGTCTTGAGGTGGGGGATGCACCGTCGTTGAGGAAGAAGGTTGATCACGTTCATCCTGTTCCTGTGGCCGAACGTCTCCAATCGCCATGGTTCGTATAGCGGCCGCCGGAACATCTTCTTCATCTACATCATCACAATCAACTACTTGCTCTCTTGGAGAGCCATTAGTCTCATCAAATACAACGTCGCTAGAGACTTCAACCAAACCCGATGATTTGTTGAAGACCCTATACGCTTTTGTATTTGAATCATAACCTAATAAAAACCCTTCTACAGCTTTGGGAGCAAACTTAGAATTTCTACCCTTCTTCACTAGAATGTAGCACTTGCTCCCAAATACACGAAAGTACGATACATTGGGTTTGTTACCGGTTAGTAGCTCATATGACGTCTTCTTGAGGAGGCGGTGAAGGTAGACCCTGTTGATGGCGTGGCAAGCCGTGTTCACGGCTTCCGACCAAAAGCACTCGGGGGTCTTGAACTCTCCAAGCATCGTCCTCGCCATATCGATTAGCGTCCTGTTCTTCCTCTCTACCACACCATTTTGCTGTGGTGTGTAGGGAGCGGAGAACTCGTGCTTGATCCCTTCCTCCTCAAGAAACTCCTCCACTTGAAGGTTCTTGAACTCGGACCCGTTGTCGCTCCTAATCTTCTTCACCTTGAGCTCAAACTCATTTTGAGCTCTCCTGAGGAAGCGCTTGAGGGTCCCTTGGGTTTCAGACTTATCCTGCAAAAAGAACACCCAAGTGAAGCGGGAAAAGTCATCAACAATAACTAAACCATACTTACTTCCTCCTATGCTTAGATAGGCGACGGGTCCGAAGAGGTCCATATGCAGCAGCTCCAGAGGTCTTGACATGGTCATCACATTCTTGCTGTGATGTGCTCCTCCCACTTGTTTTCCTGCCTGACAAGCTGCACAAGGTCTATCTTTTTCGAAATAAACATTTGTTAGACCTATCACGTGTTCTCCCTTTAGAAGCTTGTGGAGATTCTTCATCCCCACATGTGCTAAGCGGCGATGCCACAGCCAGCCCATGCAAGTCTTAGCCATTAAGCATGCATCTAGACCGGCCTCTTCTTTTGCAAAATCAACTAAGTAAAGCTTGCCGTCTAGTACACCCTTAAAAGCTAGTGAACCATCACATCTTCTAAAGACAGACACATCTACATTTGTAAATAAACAGTTATATCCCATTTGACATAATTGACTAACAGATAGCAAATTATATCCAAGACTCTCCACTAAGAATACATTTGAGATAGAATGCTCATTAGAAATTGCAATTTTACCTAACCCTTTTACCTTGCCTTGATTCCCATCACCGAATATAATTGAATCTTGGGAATCCTTATTCTTGACGTAGGAGGTGAACATCTTCTTCTCCCCCGTCATATGGTTTGTGCACCCGCTGTCGATAATCCAGCTTGAACCCCCGGATGCATAAACCTGCAAGGCAAATTTAGGCTTGGGTCTTAGGTACCCAACTCATGTTGGGTCCTGCAAGGTTAGCACAAATATCTTTAGGGACCCAAATGCAAGATTTATCTCCCTTGCATCTAGCCCCTAATTTCCTAGCAACAACCTTCTTTCCCTTTCTACAAATAGCAAAGGGAGCATTACAAGCATAATAAATGGTAGAAGGTTCATTCACTACTTTCCTAGAAGCATGAATAACATTCTTTCTAGGCACATGAGCAATATTTCTCCTAGGCATATGCGTAACATTTCTCCTACTCATATTTCTATCATGCTTATGAGAGGAACTAGAGGCAAACATGGCATGAGAATCATAAACATGTGAATCAAAATCATTATAAATATTTCTAGCATGTCTCCTATCATAGTATAAGAAAGCATGGTTCTTTTTAGCACTATTAGCCATAGGGGCCTTCCCTTTCTCCTTGACGAAGACGGGAGCCTTATGGCTTGTTAAGTTCTTGGCTTCCCTCTTGAAGCCAAGCCCATCCTTAATTGAGGGGTGTCTACCAACCGTGTAGGCATCCCTTGCAAATTTTATTTTATCAACTTCATTCTTGCTAGTCTTAAGTTGGGCATTAAGACTAGCCACTTCATCATTTAATTTGGAAATTAGAACTAGGTGTTCACTACAAGCATTAACATCAAAATCCTTACACCTAGTACAAATTTCAACATGTTCAACACAAGAATTTGATTTACTAGCTACTTCTAGTTTAGCACTTAAATCAATATTAACACTTCTTAAGGTAGAAATGGTTTCATGACAGGAAGATATTTCACTAGAAAGCATTTCATTTCTTTTCACTTCTAAAGCATATGATTTTTGTGCCTCCACAAACTTATCATGTTCATCATACAATAAATCTTCTTGCTTTTCTAAAAGCCTATCCTTTTCATTCAATGCATCAATCAATTCATTGATTTTATCTATCTTAGATCTATCTAAGCCCTTGAACAAGCAAGAATAATCTATATCATCATCACTAGACTCACTATCACTAGAAGAAGCATAAGTGGAGTCTTTAGTACTTACCTTCTTCTCTCTTGCCATAAGACAAGTGAGACGCTCGTTGGGGAAGAGAGCCGATTTGTTGAAGGCAGTGGCGGCGAGTCCTTCATTGTCGGAGTCGGAGGAGGAGCAATCCGAGTCCCACTCCTTTCCTAGATGCGCTTCGCCCTTTGCCTTCTTGTATGCCTTCTTCTTCTCTCTCTTGTTCCCCTTTTCCTGGTCACTTTCATTATCGGGACAGTTAGCAATAAAATGACCAAGCTTACCGCATTTGAAGCACGAGCGCTTTCCCTTGGTCTTGGTCTTGCTTGGCTGCCCCTTGCGACCATTTAGCGCCGTCTTGAATCTTTTAATGATGAGAGCCATCTCTTCATCATTAAGGCCAGCCGCCTCAACTTGCGCCACCTTGCTAGGTAGCGACTCCTTGCTCCTCGTTGCCTTTAGAGCAATGGGTTGAGGCTCGTGGAGTGGTCCGTTCAACGCGTCGTCGACGTATCTTGCCTCCTTGATCATCATCCGCCCGCTCACGAATTTTCCAAGTACTTCCTCGGGCGTCATCATCGTGTACCTGGGATTCTCACGAATATTGTTCACGAGATGAGGATCAAGTACGGTAAAGGACCTGAGCATTAGGCGGACGACGTCGTGGTCCGTCCATCGCGTGCTCCCGTAGCTTCTTATCTTGTTGATAAGGGTCTTGAGCCGGTTGTACGTTTGCGTTGGCTCCTCGCCCCTTATCATCGCGAACCGTCCAAGCTCGCCCTCCACCAACTCCATCTTGGTGAGTAAGGTGACGTCGTTCCCCTCATGAGAAATCTTGAGGGTGTCCCAGATTTGCTTGGCGTTGTCCAAGCCGCTCACCTTATGATATTCATCCCTGCACAAGGAAGCTAGAAGAACAGTAGTAGCTTGTGCATTTTTATGAATTTGTTCATTAATGAACATGGGACTATCCGAACTATCAAAGTGCATTCCACTCTCTACAATCTCCCATATACTAGGATGGAGAGAGAATAGGTGACTACGCATTTTGTGACTCCAAAATCCGTAGTCCTCTCCATCAAAGTGTGGGGGCTTGCCAAGTGGAATGGAGAGCAAATGAGAATGTGAACTTTGCGGAATACGAGAGTAATCAAAGGAAAAGTTCGAATTAACCGGTTTTCTCCTCTCGTAGTCGTTGTGGTCCTCATCCTTTTGGGAAGAAGTAGACTCGTCGCTGTCGTAGTAGATGATCTCCTTGATGCGCCTGGTCTTCTTCTTCTTCCCTTCCTTTCGTCTTTGACCCGAGCCGGAGTCGGTAGGCTTGTCGTCCTTCGGCTCGTTGACGAAGGTCTCCTTCTCTTTGTCGTTGATCACTATACCCTTCCCCTTAGGATCCATCTATTCGGGCGGTTAGTCCCTTTGTGAATAGAACGGCTCCGATACCAATTGAGAGCACCTAGAGGGGGGGGGGGGTGAATAGGTGATCCTGTAAAAACTTCAAACTTAAGCCACAAACTTGTTAAGTGTTAGCACGATTATTGCCAAGTGGCTAAGGTGAAGTCTCAACAAACACAATACCACAAGAGATCAAGACAGAGGTGACACGGTGGTTTATCCCGTGGTTCGGCCAAGCCAATGCTTGCCTACTTCCACGTTGTGGCGTCCCAACGGACGAGGGTTGCAATCAACCCCTCTCAAGCGGTCCAAAGACCCACTTGAATACCACGGTGTTTTGTTGTTCCTTTCACTATCCCGTTTGCAAGGAATCTCCACAAATTGGAGTCTCTTGCCCTTACAAGTGTATGATCACAAAGAAAGCACAGAGTAAGGGAGGGAAGCAACACACACAAATCCACAACAAAAGCGCACACACACGGCCAAGACTCGAGCTCGAATGACTATCTCAGAGTTCACACTAGAACAGAGCTCGAATCACTTAGAATTACAAACGAATGCGCAAAGAACTTGTGTGGATGATCAAGAATGCTTAAGAGTTGCTTGTGTGACTCCTCCTTGCGCCTAGGGGCTCCTTTTATAGCCCCAAGGCAGCTAGGAGCCGTTGAGAGCAATTCTGGAAGGCTATCCTGGCCTTCTGTCGTCGGGGGCACCGGACAGTCCGGTGCACACCGGACACTGTCCGGTGCCCGATTTGTTTCCGAGCCGTTGGCGCACCGGACAGTCCGGTGCACACCGGACAGTCCGGTGCCGTCTTCCGACCGTTGGCTCGGCCACGTGTCCCGCGCTGATTGCGCGGCCGACCGTTGGCCCTGGCCGACCGTTGGCTCACCGGACAGTCCGGTGCACACCGGACAGTCCGGTGAATTTTAGCCGTACGCCGCCGGCCAAAATCCCGAGAGCGGCCAGTTCGAGTCGAGTTGGCCTGGCGCACCGGACAATGTCCGGTGCACACCGGACAGTCCGGTGCTCCAGACCGAGCTGGGACTTGGCTGAGTCATTTCTCCTCTTCTCTCTTCCTGTTTCTAACACTTAGACAAATATGTTAGTCCACAAAACCAATGTACTAAGGTTTAGAAACATACCTTTATCTCATGATTTGCACCTTGTTCATCCATGTACATAAATTCACAATTAAGCACATGTGTTGGCACTCAATCACCAAAATACTTAGAAATGGCCCAAGGGCACATTTCCCTTTCAGACACCTCACCAGCTGGGTGCCAAGTTCTCTCCGGCTGCCACATTGGCATGTACCTAGGGCACTAGCTCTCTCCCGCTAGACACGTAGCACTCTGCTATACCCCCATTGTACACCTGGATCCTCTCCTTACGCCTATAAAAGGAAGGACCAGGGCCTTCTTAGAGAAGGTTGGCCCCGCGGGAACGAGGGCAGGGGCAGGCGCTCTCTTGGGGCCGCTCGCTTCCCTCACCCGCGTGGACGCTTGTAACCCCCTACTGCAAGCGCACCCGACCTGGGCGCGGGACGAACACGAAGGCCGCGGGATCTCCACCTCCCTCACGACTCGGCTCCGGCCACCTCGCTCTCCCCCCTTCGCGCTCGCCCACGCGCTCGACCCATCTGGGCTGGGGCACGCGGCACACTCACTCGTCGGCTTAGGGACCCCCCCCGTCTCGAAACGCCGACAGTTGGCGCGCCAGGTAGGGGCCTGCTGCGTGTTGACGAGCAGTTTCCCGTCAAGCTCCAGATGGGCAGTCTCCAACGACCTCTCCAACCCGGGACGGTGCTCCGTTTCGGGAGTCTCGAGTTCATGTCTTTCGACGGCAGCTACGACATGATACTCCTTCCACCGCCGCGCGACGGCGACAATGGTGGCCGACAGCCCGCCCGCCGGCGGCGAAATCGACGACGTCTTCCCCGCGTGGGGGAAGAACAACATTCGAGCTCGCCCCATCCTCTCCCTCGCCATCGGAGGAGGAGGCGGGGCAACCAGGGCCGAGCGGGAGGCTGCGCTCCGTCGGCTGTCGAGCGAATCGACATCCCCAGCGCCCCAACGGAGGACGCGTCGGGCGTCACCCTCGCGTTTGAGGCGAAGGCGAGCGCCGTCCCCCCGCAACACGCCAACCCCGAGCAAGTGGACGACGCCAGCACGCTCACGGAGGGCCTGCAGGACGTCGCCCTCGTACCCAGGACAACGACGCGATCAGTCCCCGACGTGACTTCGTCGCTCCTCGTCGACCAAAAGGTACCGACTGATTCCCATCCTTCGTCATTTCGACTCGACCTCAACCCGCCTAGCGACCTCGCTCTGGCGGGCGCTCACGTTGAGGCGAGCGCAACCTCTCTTGGGTTTCGTGTGCGGTCGCCTTGGGACCGATTGACGGGCGTCTCGACCTACGGGCCCTCTGGGTCCGAGGAAGATGACGACCCCAGCATCTGCTGGGATTTCTCTGGGTCTGGCAACCCCAGTGCCATGCGGGACTTCATGACCGCATGCAACTACTGCCTCTCCGACTGTTCCGACGGCAGCCGCAGCCTTGACGACAAGGACTGCGGCCCGAGCCGCGAATGTTTCCACGTCGAGCTAGGGGATCCCTCCGGAGGCAGCCGTCTCGGCATGCCGGAGGATGGTGATCTCCCTAGGCCAGTGCCTCGCGCCGACATCCCGCGGGAGCTAGCTGTGGTCCCCGTTCCGGCGGGGGGTCACGACCCACAGCTCGAGCAAGCCCGCGGGGCGCAGGCCGGGCTCGACGAGGGGGCAGGAGCGCTCGAGTCGATCCGCCGGGACGTCGGGCAGGTATGGGCGGGCCAGCCCCCGGCCGGAGAAATACGTCACCTGCCCCAGGGTCTCCAGCACCACATCGCCAACGATGCCAGGGACAGGCCGCCACCCGCATCCGGCGGGACCGGTCAGGACCTGGCAGCCGCAGCGATGCTCCTCCGCGCGATGCCGGAGTCATCAACCACCGAGGGTCGGCGAATCCAGGGAGAGCTCAAGCATCTCCTGGAAGGCGCTGCGGCCCGGCGGGCCGAGAGCTCTGCCTCCCGAAGGCAGGGGTACCCCTCGGAACCTCGTGCCGCGACTTCCCGACTCATGCGGGAAGCCTCGGTCTACACCGGGCGCACGCGCAACACCGCGCCTGCGGCCCCGGGCCACCTCGGCGACGAGCACCCTCATCGCGACCGTCGGGCCCGCCTCGACGAAAGGGTGCGCCGAGGCTATCACCCCAGGCGTGGGGGACGCTACGACAGCGGGGAGGATCGGAGTCCCTCGCCCGAACCACCCAGTCCGCAGGTCTTCAGCCGGGCCATTCGGCGGGCGTCGTTTCCGGCCCGATTCCGACCCCCGACTACTATCACAAAGTACTCGGGGGAAACGAGACCGGAATTGTGGCTCGCGGACTACCGCCTGGCCTGTCAACTGGGTAGAACGGACGACGACAACCTCATCATCCGCAACCTCCCCTTGTTCCTCTCCGACACTGCTCGCGCTTGGTTGGAGCACCTGCCTCCGGGGCAGATTTCCAACTGGGAGGATTTGGTCCAAGCTTTCGCCGGCAACTTCCAGGGCACGTACGTGCGCCCCGGGAATTCCTGGGACCTCCGAAGCTGCCGGCAACAGCCGGGAGAGTCTCTTCGTGACTACATCTGGCGGTTCTCGAAGCAGCGCACCGAGCTGCCCAACATCACCGACTCAGATGTCATCGGCGCGTTCCTTGCCGGCACCACTTGCCGTGACCTGGTGAGCAAGTTGGGTCGCAAGACCCCCACCAGGGCGAGCGAGCTGATGGACATCGCCACCAAGTTCACCTCTGGCCAGGAGGCGGTCGAGGCCATCTTCCGAAAGGACAAGCAGCCCCAGGGCCGCCCGTCGGAGGATGCTCCCGAGCCGTCTACTCCGCTCGGCGCCAAGAAGAAAGGCAGGAGGAAGTCGCAAGCGAAACGCGGCGCCGCCAGCACGGACCTTGTCGCCGCCGCCGAGTACAAGAACCCTCGGAAGCCCCCCGGAGGTGCCGACCTCTTCGACAAGATGCTCAAGGAGACGTGCCCTTACCATCAGGGGCCCGTCAAGCACACCCTCGAGGAGTGCGTCATGCTTCGGCGCCACTTCCACAAGGCCGGGCCACCCGCAGAGGGTGGCAGGGCCCGCGACGACGACAAAAAGGAAGATCACCAAGCAGGAGAGTTCCCCGAGGTCCGCGACGGCTTCATGGTCTGCGGAGGGCATGCGGCGAATGCCTCGGCTCGGCATCGCAAGCGAGAGCGTCGGGAGGTCTGCTCGGTGAAGGTGGCGGCGCCAGTCTACCTAGATGTAACACCCTGAATTTGGGGTATAAAATTTCTTTGCTCATATCCACAAATTCAGGTGTTATCCCTCTCATCTCATCTTCTCCAATCTCTTGTTTTCTCTTTTTCTATAGAAGAAGAGTGGATATTTTCAAGTGTAGATGCAAGTAAAATTTAATAGGTTAAACCCTAAGGGAAACAATGGTTGTTGCATCATGTTGGAGAACATTTATTTTGTTTGTTTGTTGTTTGATGAATGGTTTGTTTGACCTTTCAATTAATCAATTGTTTGTGCATAGAGTTAAACTGAAATAAATAGAAAAGAAAAAGGAAAAAGAAAAGAAAAGGAGAAAACAGAATTCAGCCCAAACCCCTTCCTTGGCCTAGCTCGGCCGGCCCAGCCGTCCCCCCCTTCCCCCTCTTTCCCCCCCGCTCAGCCCACCGCGCCGGCTCTCCTTGTGGGCCCCGTCCGCGCGCGCTATGCGGCCCAGTCGGCGCCGCGCCCCCCCCCCAGCCCATCCCCGCGCAGGCAGCCGCGCGGCCCAGCGCCGCGGCCAGCCCAGCCGCGCCCGCCAGCTTTCCCCGCGCGCGCAGCCAGCACTCCCCCCCGCGCGCCAGCAGCCTCTCGGCCCAGCTCGCGTGGCCGCCAGCCCATTCCGCGCGCGCGCGCAAGCTACAGGCAAGCGGCCCACGCGCCTCCCCCCGCCTACGCTTGGCCCATTGGCCAGCTCGCGCCCAAGTGCCAGCCCAGGCCGCACGCAGGAGCGTGCGTTGCGCGCATGCAGCCGCTCGCCGCGCGTCAGGAGCCGTGAACACTGTTCCTCTTCCCCAAAACGGTTCTGCGTATTTCTCTCGCCCACGACGGCTCCAAAACCACCCTGCTCGCGCACCTCGCCCAGTTTTTCTCGCCCGCGTCGCTGCGATTTCGCCGATCCACTGCCGGAGCCTCGCCTCGCCGAACCGCCGCCCGGAGCGCCGTCGACGCCGAGTGCTCGCTGCGCAGCGAGTCTCACCACCGCGCACCGCTGCGGCCGTCGTCGTGCGCGCCGCCGAGGTGAGCCCGTCCTCCCCTCCTCTCTCTCTTTTGCCCCCTGCACTGTGCCGTCGTCGGATTCGTGCGCGCAGCGCCCCGCGATCCGCCGCCGAGGTGAAGTGGCCTCTGCAGTCCCGTTCTCTGCAGTCCACCGCTCGCCCCGTTCTCTCTCTTTCCCCGCCGTGTAAGTTCGTCGTGTCTCTGCAGTCCCTCGTCGGCGCCTAGCGCAGCGACAATCGCGGCACCTCCGGCCAGCGCGCAGCCCAACTCCCTCCTGTCGCAGTCTGCAGTGCGCAGCAAGCCTGATTCCTCGACGTGCAGCCCGTCCCCATGCCGCGCAGCACGCCCAGCCGCGTTTACATTTAGCGCCGTCACAGCCGTTCGCCGTCGAACCTCACCCCTACGCGTGCGCAGTTTCGCACGTGATCACGGTTATCTCGCGCGCAGTCGTCGTTGTGTGTAGAGTCCTCGCGCTGTTTCGCGCGCGTCGCGCGCGCAGTTTGCGCGCAATAATTATTTACTTCGTTATAATCGTCCGTACGCGTTAGTCAATTAGTTTCCGTATTAGTCACCGATTAATTGATAATTCTTTTGTTATCTAAAATGTCCCACACAAATAGTTGCGTCAACTAAATTGAAATTAGAAATATAATTGTCGCGTTTAAACGTAATATAGGTTGTCCGTCGTCACGTAAATAATTAGCCGCGGTTTGCTAATTATTTAATGCGTTGTGCGTCGCGCAACTAGTGCGCGCGCTCGCGTTTGCTTGCGCGCAGTGCGTCGACGGGACTCCGTCTACGTTCGCCTACCCTTCGTCTACCCCTAGACGACTTTCGTCTACCCCCGTCTACCCCCCGTCTAACCCCGTGCGTGTTCGTGTCGTTCGCCATCGCCCGCGCGTCGCGTAATAAATCGTCGCGTGCTGTCCGCGCGCGTCGTGCGTGCTGTTCACCCGTGTCGTCGTGCGTTTTACGCACACTAATGACTCATCTCACCTAGAATAGCTCGCGCTAATTAAATATATATTTAAGCAACGGTGGTTCGAACAACACTCTAATCAGGACTAAGTAGTAATTTTACTCGGCATGTGATTATTGTCTGTTAATATGATTAAGCCGAATTAAATATTATAATTCACATTCGCTTAGTATACATGTGATATCTCTCGACGTAGTATCAGTCGTCTCGGTTCCATTCTCGCGTAGTCGTAGATGCGAATTCTTTGTCGCGTGCATATTTATTTGATCTATACTGTTGTATGGTGTACTGTTTTCTACCGTTTCAAGAATGTTGGATGTATGTTTGCACTCGCGTAGATATCGGGCCGTTCGTGGAGTCTGAGGGAATTGCAGGAGAAGACCCTGAGCAGCAGCAGCTTGGTGAAGGCAAGTGTCCTCTGACCTATTATGTCCCATTCACTTATAATTTATTGTCCCGCATTTCTCAACTGAAACCTAAGGATTGATTAGCTTTCTATTTATCTTATCCTTGTTTACCTCTGGGTTATCATGGTTAGCATTCTGCTATTGCTTTAACTTAATCAATGAACATGATGAAACTATTTATGATACTGTTATCCTGCTGATGTTGATGATCTTGTGATACTCTAGGGGGCTCAGGCTGTTTCCTGAGTACCTCTCCGTAAGGACCTGTTCGTTGAGAGACCACCCGGGATAACAGTGCAACCATGAGGGTGAAATGGGGCGCCCTTAGCTAATTAATTAGAGGAACTAGAGGAGTAGTTGCTTCGCCGTCGTGCCGTCAATGGGGTCCAGGCACAGTGCTTGCTCTGCCGAGGCTGGGTGCCGAGGTTCTTTCGTTTTGCTTTTTAGTCGCCCTCCTGCGGGGAGAGGTACTGTGTTTATCAAACTGGAGAAACCTAACGGGCAGCTATGACCTCTAGGAAATCTTTGTAAAGGCTTCGTAGTGAATCCCTGGCCATTCACCTCGGGAGTGAATAAGGGTCTTGCAAGCCCGGGCTAGAGAGGGAATCACGGCTCATGGGTAAAGTGTGCGACCTCTGCAGAGGGTAGTGAAACTGGTATATCAGCCGTGCTCACGGTTAAGAGCAGCCTTGGGATCCTCTTTGATTAGAGATACGAATGGTTCGAGATACAATGATTATGTTTATGGGTTTGGTTCGACTATGATGATGATGTTCCTTGATGAGGAAATGGTTCAGGGGTTGGTTATTGCTAAAACCTGGCTTCACTAATAATAAATACCTGACCAGCTAAAAGCAACTGCTTGAGCCTAACCCCACATAAAGCTAGTCTACCTCAGCCAAACGGGGCATTTGCTGAGTACGTTGATGTGTACTCATCCTTGCTTTACCACAAAACACCAGGGTGTCCGCATTGCAACCACTGCTCAGGAGAAGGCGAAGCCGTGGAAGGAGACTTCCAGGAGTTCCAAGACTACGACGAATTCTAGGTGTGGGTTGGCGGCAACCCCCAGTCAGCTGCCTGTGAAGGCCTTATCTTTACTACGTTTCGCCAGCACTTTGATTTAACTGTTAAGTTGATGACTATGTGGATGTCTATGACTCTGTGATGTAATAAGTTAATACCCTTTTATGTTATTATTCGAGCACTGTGCGATGATGTTCATTTATGTAATCGCTGTGTACGTGAATTCGGATCCTGGCACGTACATAGTTCACATTCGGTTTGCCTTCTGAAACCGGGTGTGACATAAGTGGTATCAAAGCCGTGCTGACTGTAGGACCGCTGACCTAGAGTAGCACTGGTCGTACTAAGGACTATTGACCTTCCCTCTCACCTTGACCTCTGATGTTACTTCAAAAGTCGGTCATCTCGACCAACCCTATGTTTTACTACATATATATACTATATTTTATCTCGTTAAAATTTTATTTTGTTCTGTCTATGGTTTATTCACTTGTCATATTAGTTCTGCTCTTACTCTTATGCTTACGGTGTCTTTTGTAGATGGCTCGACTTAGACACACTGCTCGTAAGTCGGTGATTCCTTTCCTGCCGTCTCGCCTTGCGGAGCGTCCCCTGCGCCGCACTGTGTCCGGTCAGTCGAGTCACCTGGAGAGGCTGCACCACCGCCTGCGTGAGGAGCAGGAGCGCCAGCGTCAGCACAGGGAGCAGCAGGGCTCTTCCTCCCCACCTGAGCAGGAGGTGGAGTCCGTGAGGCGTCGCTCCTCTGTTCCCCAGCTGGAGGCGCCCCCCGCACCACCGCGGGACGCCCCGGCTACTGGAGGAGGTCCTGGAGGAGACCCCGACGACGACGACTCAGACCACAGCACGGAGTCCTCTGAGCCGCAGGAGGCGGAAGGATGGGTCGCCCGACCCATCACTCGTGACGCCGCTCGTGGTTGTCACTTTCACGACGCACTCGACACCTTGCTGCGCCAGGCTTTCGACCGGCACACCTGGTCGATCGAGTATCGTTGTGTAGTCTACCAGCACAGTCTCGGGAGGTACCCGGACCGCTGGGAGGCTACCTGCCTAGTTCGCCGTCCGGAGGATGACCTCCGGGGTGCAGAGGCCGTTTCGGAGCACTACTCCATCTCCGCGAGGGACACTGCAGAGGCGGCTATGCAGGATGCAGCACGGCGAGCACTCTCCCAGTACTGTTCCTTGTTCGGTGGGGTGGCCGATGGTCTTAACCTTAGGTACTACCCCCGCCGTCCTACTGGCAGCACCGAGAGTGTGGTTGTCTCACCTGTTGGTGAGGATAACCCTAGGTTGAGCAGCACAGTCAACCTAGTCGCGGTGCTTAACACTGAGCTGGATCACTCTCTGGATGAGCTGAACAGGGCTCGAACGGAGATTGCTGAGTTGCGTGCTGAGCTAGCAGAGCGCCGCCACCAGGAGGGTGGTTCTCCCGCTCCTGTTGGGACTCAGCACCCATACCGCTCGCCACCACGTGGTCACCACACTTATGGTTCCCCCGCCTGTAAGACCAGGATAGATCTGGACCCTTAGATCGTTAGCGTCGGAGTTTGTAATAATCCTTAAGTCAGATGTCTCAGTCTTAGATAGTCAGTTTAGTTTGCTTATCAGTTATTTCCATTCAGTTTAGTTTGCTTATCAGTTGCTTACATGCTTGTTATGATGAACCTGTGCTGGATTTGAATCTTTGTAATGACTGTAGCCAACATGTGGGTTTCCCCTGCAGTTTGGCTTAGCTAGTAATGTTAATGAAGTCAGTTATTTAGTTGGGAAACCATTTACTTCTACTTTCCTTTTTATCTGGGAAGCTGTGTTGAATCATAATGAGGATCAGTGAAGCTCTTTATTCACTCAGTGTCATGAAGAATTCTGTATTCTCTTTTCTTATGCTGAAGGGTTGTAAGATCAATGCTGATGTATGAATGTCTTCCACAGATGTCTGACAACAGGCGCCGATGCAACAGGCGTGCTCAGCAAGAGCAGCATGACCAGCAGGAGGAACATCAGAGGCAGCCTCCCCCGCCACCCCCGATGACAGTGGAGCAGATGTTCTTGATGCAGACTCAGGCAGTGCAGGCTATTGGGCAGACTCTGGCAGCCATGCAGCAGGCTCAACAGCAACCCCAACCCCAGTTGCAAGTGCAGATGCCCCAGATGCCACGGGATAAGCGTGGTGAGTTCATGAGAGGGCACCCTCCTACCTTCGCCCATTCTGCTGACCCCATGGATGCAGAAGACTGGCTGCGCGCAGTGGAAAGAGAACTGCGCACCGCCCAATGTGACGATAGGGAGAAGGTTCTGTATGGTCCCCGCCAGCTAAGGGGAGCAGCCCAGTCTTGGTGGGAGTCCTACCTCGCTACCCATGCTAACCCTGAAGCTATCACTTGGGAGGAATTCAGCGAGAGTTTCCGTCGGTACCATGTTCCAGAGGGACTGATGATCGTGAAGAAGGAGGAGTTCTTGGCTCTGAGGCAGGGACCCCTGTCTGTTAGTGAATACAGGGACAAGTTTCTGCAGCTATCTCGTTATGCACCTGAAGACGTCAACACTGATGCTAAAAGGCAGTACAGGTTCATGAGGGGTTTGGTGGATCCCCTGCACTACCAGCTGATGAACCACACCTTCCCCACCTTCCAGCACCTGATCGATAGGGCGATCATGACCGAGAGAAAGCGCAAGGATATGGAAGATCGGAAGCGCAAGATGAATGGACCACAGTCCGGGAGCATCAGCCGTCCCCGCTTCTCAGGCAGTTCATCTCAGCAAGGCAGGCCTGGTCATCCACAGGGATATCAGAATCAGAATCAACGTCCGCATCAGCAACAGTTTCAGAGGCAGTATCCACAGCAGCAGCAGTATCGTCAGAACAGCCAGCAGGGAGGTAACCAGTATCAAAGGCAGAACAACCAGGCACCTCGCCTTCCTGCCCTAGCAGCAAATCAGAGCAACCAAGCAGCCCCAGCACAAGGAGGAGGCAGAGGATGTTTCCACTGTGGGGAACAAGGCCACTGGGCGATGCATTGCCCAAAGAAGATGGCGCAGCAGCAGACCAACCCCAATGCTCCAGCAAGGCAAGGTGTACCTCAACAGGCAGCAGGTAATCGTGGTCAAGCGTACAACCGTGGGAAGGTGAACCACTTGGAGGCCGAAGCGATCCAGGATGCACCAGATGTGGCAGTAGGTATGTTCTCAGTCGAATCTCATCCCACGAAAGTGTTATTTGATACTGGTGCAACTCATTCATTTGTCACTGCAACCTGGGTAGAATTGCATAACATCTCAGTAGAGGCAATGATGCCGCCCATGAGGATTAATTCGGTTGGTGGTAAGGTGCAAGCAAATAGAATGTGCTCAAATATAAGGGTGGAAATAAGGGGGATAGGGTTCCCCAGTGATCTAATAGTAATAGACACCCTTGGGGTAGATGTCATCCTAGGGATGAATTGGTTAATGAAATATGAAGCGAATGTTAGCTGTGACAAGAGGACCGTGACATTGAAGTCCCCATCTGGAGAGGAAGTAGTGGCTGAGCTAAGGATGCCCAAATCAGCGGAGGGAGATTGTCACCAGATTTCAGTTGATAGTAAGGAGGTCAAACCGCTTGAGGCTATCAAGGTTGTGTCAGACTTTCCGGATGTGTTTCCCGAGGAGCTAACGGGTATGCCACCCGAGAGAAAGGTTGAATTTGCCATAGAGCTTATCCCTGGTACCGCCCCCATTTCCAAAAGAGCCTATCGAGTGTCTGGACCGGAATTGGTGGAACTCAAGAAGCAGATTGACGAGCTATTAGAAAAAGGTTACATCAGACCAAGTACCTCGCCTTGGGCCGCTCCAGTATTGTTTGTAGAGAAGAAAGATGGTACCAAAAGGATGTGCATAGATTACAGAGCCCTGAATGAAGTCACTATTAAGAACAAGTATCCTCTGCCAAGAATAGAAGATCTGTTTGACCAGCTCAGAGGTGCCAGCATATTTTCGAAGATAGATCTGAGATCGGGATACCATCAACTCAGAATCCGACCCTCGGACATACCGAAGACAGCATTCATCACCAAGTATGGGTTATATGAGTATACAGTTATGTCCTTTGGTTTGACAAATGCACCAGCTTTCTTTATGTATCTGATGAACAGTGTGTTCATGGACTACCTAGACAAGTTTGTGGTAGTGTTCATCGACGATATTCTCATATATTCCAAAAGTGAGGAAGAACATGTGGAGCATTTGAAGATGGTATTGCAAAGACTTCGAGAGCATCAGTTGTATGCCAAGCTGAGCAAATGCGAGTTCTGGATTCATGAAGTCTTGTTTCTGGGTCACATCATAAATCAAGATGGGTTGGCAGTGGATCCAAAGAAAGTAGCAGATATCCTAAACTGGAAAGCACCGAAGGATGTTCGTGGGATCAAGAGCTTCATTGGAATGGCTGGATATTATAGGCGTTTCATTGAAGGCTTTTCAAAGATTGCTAGACCAATGACCGCGTTGTTAGCGAAGAAAGTTGAGTTTAAGTGGACCCAAAAGTGTCAAGAAGCATTTGAAGAACTGAAGAATAGATTGACTACAGCACCTGTGTTAGTTCTGCCTGATGTTCACAAGCCATTCTCGGTGTACTGCGATGCTTCTTACACCGGATTGGGATGTGTGCTAATGCAAGAAGGAAGAGTTGTAGCATACTCATCTCGGCAGCTGAAGACCCATGAGAAGAATTACCCCACACACGACCTGGAGTTGGCAGCAGTGGTTCATGCGTTAAAAACGTGGAGACATTACCTGTATGGACAGAAGTGCGACATCTACACAGATCACAAGAGTCTGAAATACATATTCACTCAGTCAGAGTTAAACATGAGGCAACGAAGATGGTTGGAATTGATCAAAGACTACGAGTTGGAGATACATTACCATCCAGGCAAAGCCAATGTTGTTGCAGATGCTCTGAGCAGGAAGAGTCAAGTCAATATGATGGCTACTTACCCGATGCCGTATGAGTTAGCCAAGGAATTCGACAGACTGAGTCTCGGTTTCCTGAACAGCACGCAAGGAGTAACAGTGGAATTAGAACCCACCCTAGAGCGGGAGATCAAAGAAGGACAGAAGGATGATGAGAACATCAACAATATCCGGCAACTGATCTTAGAAGGAAGAGGCAAAGACTTTCGAGAGGATGAAGAGGGAGTAATATGGTTCAAGGACCGATTGTGTGTTCCCGACATCAAACCTATTCGGGAGCTGATCCTAAAGGAAGCTCATGAGACAGCCTACTCCATACACCCTGGAAGTGAAAAGATGTATCAGGATTTGAAAAGGAGATTTTGGTGGTATGGCATGAAAAGAGAAATCGCAGAATATGTCGCCATCTGTGATAGCTGTCAAAGAACCAAAGCAGAGCATCAAAGACCCGCCGGGCTGTTGCAGCCATTGCAGATCCCTCAGTGGAAGTGGGATGAGATCGGGATGGATTTCATAGTTGGCCTACCTCGTACCCGGGCCGGCTATGATTCCATCTGGGTGGTTGTGGACCGCTTAACAAAGGTAGCCCATTTTATACCTGTGAAGACAACGTACACCGGGGCAGTGTTAGCTGAGTTATACATGTCCCGAATAGTCTGCCTTCATGGTGTGCCGAAGAAGATAGTGTCAGATCGAGGAACACAATTTACCTCTCATTTCTGGCAGCAGCTACAAGAAGCTTTGGGTACACATTTGAACTTCAGCTCGGCCTATCACCCGCAGACAGACGGTCAGACTGAAAGAACTAATCAGATCCTAGAAGATATGTTGAGAGCCTGTGCGTTGCAAGACAAGTCAGGATGGGACAAAAGGTTACCTTACGCAGAATTTTCTTACAACAATAGTTACCAGGCCAGCTTGAAGATGTCACCATTTCAGGCACTCTATGGACGGAGTTGTAGGACTCCGCTGCATTGGGACCAGCCTGGAGAGAGACAGGTGTTTGGCCCCGACATTTTGCTTGAAGCCGAAGAGAATATCAAAATGGTTCGGGAAAACCTGAAGATAGCACAATCAAGGCAGCGAAGCTATGCTGACAGAAGGAGAAGAGAACTGAGTTTTGAGGTGGGAGATTACGTCTATCTGAAGGTGTCACCTATCAGAGGAGTCAGAAGGTTCGGAGTCAAAGGCAAGCTAGCACCCCGGTACGTTGGACCATATCAGATTCAAGCAAAGCGTGGAGAAGTGGCCTACCAGCTCAACTTACCAGAAAGTTTGTCGGCAGTGCACAATGTGTTCCACGTGTCGCAATTGAAGAAGTGTCTGCGAGTACCAGAAGAACAGTTGCCAGTGGAAGGCTTGGAAGTCCAAGAGGATCTGACCTACATAGAGAAGCCAACGCAGATTCTGGAGTTTGCAGACAGAGTCACCCGGAGGAACACCATCAGAATGTGCAAAGTCAGATGGGGTCACCACTCGGAGGAAGAAGCAACCTGGGAACGAGAAGATGATCTGAAAGCCAAATACCCCGAACTCTTTGCTGACCAACCTTGAATCTCGGGGCGAGATTCTTTTAAGGGGGATAGGTTTGTAACACCCTGAATTTGGGGTATAAAATTTCTTTGCTCATATCCACAAATTCAGGTGTTATCCCTCTCATCTCATCTTCTCCAATCTCTTGTTTTCTCTTTTTCTATAGAAGAAGAGTGGATATTTTCAAGTGTAGATGCAAGTAAAATTTAATAGGTTAAACCCTAAGGGAAACAATGGTTGTTGCATCATGTTGGAGAACATTTATTTTGTTTGTTTGTTGTTTGATGAATGGTTTGTTTGACCTTTCAATTAATCAATTGTTTGTGCATAGAGTTAAACTGAAATAAATAGAAAAGAAAAAGGAAAAAGAAAAGAAAAGGAGAAAACAGAATTCAGCCCAAACCCCTTCCTTGGCCCAGCTCGGCCGGCCCAGCCGTCCCCCCCCCTTCCCCCTCTTTCCCCCCCGCTCAGCCCACCGCGCCGGCTCTCCTTGTGGGCCCCGTCCGCGCGCGCTATGCGGCCCAGTCGGCGCCGCGCCCCCCCCCAGCCCATCCCCGCGCAGGCAGCCGCGCGGCCCAGCGCCGCGGCCAGCCCAGCCGCGCCCGCCAGCTTTCCCCGCGCGCGCAGCCAGCACTCCCCCCCGCGCGCCAGCAGCCGCTCGGCCCAGCTCGCGTGGCCGCCAGCCCATTCCGCGCGCGCGCGCAAGCTGCAGGCAAGCGGCCCACGCGCCTCCCCCCGCCTACGCTTGGCCCATTGGCCAGCTCGCGCCCAAGTGCCAGCCCAGGCCGCACGCAGGAGCGTGCGTTGCGCGCACGCAGCCGCTCGCCGCGCGTCAGGAGCCGTGAACACTGTTCCTCTTCCCCAAAACGGTTCTGCGTATTTCTCTCGCCCACGACGGCTCCAAAACCACCCTGCTCGCGCACCTCGCCCAGTTTTTCTCGCCCGCGTCGCTGCGATTTCGCCGATCCACTGCCGGAGCCTCGCCTCGCCGAACCGCCGCCCGGAGCGCCGTCGACGCCGAGTGCTCGCTGCGCAGCGAGTCTCACCACCGCGCACCGCTGCGGCCGTCGTCGTGCGCGCCGCCGAGGTGAGCCCGTCCTCCCCTCCTCTCTCTCTTTTGCCCCCTGCACTGTGCCGTCGTCGGATTCGTGCGCGCAGCGCCCCGCGATCCGCCGCCGAGGTGAAGTGGCCTCTGCAGTCCCGTTCTCTGCAGTCCACCGCTCGCCCCGTTCTCTCTCTTTCCCCGCCGTGTAAGTTCGTCGTGTCTCTGCAGTCCCTCGTCGGCGCCTAGCGCAGCGACAATCGCGGCACCTCCGGCCAGCGCGCAGCCCAACTCCCTCCTGTCGCAGTCTGCAGTGCGCAGCAAGCCTGATTCCTCGACGTGCAGCCCGTCCCCATGCCGCGCAGCACGCCCAGCCGCGTTTACATTTAGCGCCGTCACAGCCGTTCGCCGTCGAACCTCACCCCTACGCGTGCGCAGTTTTGCACGTGATCACGGTTATCTCGCGCGCAGTCGTCGTTGTGTGTAGAGTCCTCGCGCTGTTTCGCGCGCGTCGCGCGCGCAGTTTGCGCGCAATAATTATTTACTTCGTTATAATCGTCCGTACGCGTTAGTCAATTAGTTTCCGTATTAGTCACCGATTAATTGATAATTCTTTTGTTATCTAAAATGTCCCACACAAATAGTTGCGTCAACTAAATTGAAATTAGAAATATAATTGTCGCGTTTAAACGTAATATAGGTTGTCCGTCGTCACGTAAATAATTAGCCGCGGTTTGCTAATTATTTAATGCGTTGTGCGTCGCGCAACTAGTGCGCGCGCTCGCGTTTGCTTGCGCGCAGTGCGTCGACGGGACTCCGTCTACGTTCGCCTACCCTTCGTCTACCCCTAGACGACTTTCGTCTACCCCCGTCTACCCCCCGTCTAACCCCGTGCGTGTTCGTGTCGTTCGCCATCGCCCGCGCGTCGCGTAATAAATCGTCGCGTGCTGTCCGCGCGCGTCGTGCGTGCTGTTCACCCGTGTCGTCGTGCGTTTTACGCACACTAATGACTCATCTCACCTAGAATAGCTCGCGCTAATTAAATATATATTTAAGCAACGGTGGTTCGAACAACACTCTAATCAGGACTAAGTAGTAATTTTACTCGGCATGTGATTATTGTCTGTTAATATGATTAAGCCGAATTAAATATTATAATTCACATTCGCTTAGTATACATGTGATATCTCTCGACGTAGTATCAGTCGTCTCGGTTCCATTCTCGCGTAGTCGTAGATGCGAATTCTTTGTCGCGTGCATATTTATTTGATCTATACTGTTGTATGGTGTACTGTTTTCTACCGTTTCAAGAATGTTGGATGTATGTTTGCACTCGCGTAGATATCGGGCCGTTCGTGGAGTCTGAGGGAATTGCAGGAGAAGACCCTGAGCAGCAGCAGCTTGGTGAAGGCAAGTGTCCTCTGACCTATTATGTCCCATTCACTTATAATTTATTGTCCCGCATTTCTCAACTGAAACCTAAGGATTGATTAGCTTTCTATTTATCTTATCCTTGTTTACCTCTGGGTTATCATGGTTAGCATTCTGCTATTGCTTTAACTTAATCAATGAACATGATGAAACTATTTATGATACTGTTATCCTGCTGATGTTGATGATCTTGTGATACTCTAGGGGGCTCAGGCTGTTTCCTGAGTACCTCTCCGTAAGGACCTGTTCGTTGAGAGACCACCCGGGATAACAGTGCAACCATGAGGGTGAAATGGGGCGCCCTTAGCTAATTAATTAGAGGAACTAGAGGAGTAGTTGCTTCGCCGTCGTGCCGTCAATGGGGTCCAGGCACAGTGCTTGCTCTGCCGAGGCTGGGTGCCGAGGTTCTTTCGTTTTGCTTTTTAGTCGCCCTCCTGCGGGGAGAGGTACTGTGTTTATCAAACTGGAGAAACCTAACGGGCAGCTATGACCTCTAGGAAATCTTTGTAAAGGCTTCGTAGTGAATCCCTGGCCATTCACCTCGGGAGTGAATAAGGGTCTTGCAAGCCCGGGCTAGAGAGGGAATCACGGCTCATGGGTAAAGTGTGCGACCTCTGCAGAGGGTAGTGAAACTGGTATATCAGCCGTGCTCACGGTTAAGAGCAGCCTTGGGATCCTCTTTGATTAGAGATACGAATGGTTCGAGATACAATGATTATGTTTATGGGTTTGGTTCGACTATGATGATGATGTTCCTTGATGAGGAAATGGTTCAGGGGTTGGTTATTGCTAAAACCTGGCTTCACTAATAATAAATACCTGACCAGCTAAAAGCAACTGCTTGAGCCTAACCCCACATAAAGCTAGTCCACCTCAGCCAAACGGGGCATTTGCTGAGTACGTTGATGTGTACTCATCCTTGCTTTACCACAAAACACCAGGGTGTCCGCATTGCAACCACTGCTCAGGAGAAGGCGAAGCCGTGGAAGGAGACTTCCAGGAGTTCCAAGACTACGACGAATTCTAGGTGTGGGTTGGCGGCAACCCCCAGTCAGCTGCCTGTGAAGGCCTTATCTTTACTACGTTTTGCCAGCACTTTGATTTAACTGTTAAGTTGATGACTATGTGGATGTCTATGACTCTGTGATGTAATAAGTTAATACCCTTTTATGTTATTATTCGAGCACTGTGCGATGATGTTCATTTATGTAATCGCTGTGTACGTGAATTCGGATCCTGGCACGTACATAGTTCGCATTCGGTTTGCCTTCTGAAACCGGGTGTGACACTAGACTGGTCCGACAAGCCCATCACCTTCGACCAAGCTGACCACCCCGACCACGTGCCGAGCCCGGGGAAGTACCCGCTCGTCGTCGACCCCATCATCGGCGACGTTAGGCTCACCAAGGTCCTGATGGATGGGGGCAGCTGCCTCAATATCATCTACGCCGAGACCCTCAGGCTCCTGCGCGTCGATCTGTCCTCCGTCCGAGCAGGCGCTGCGCCCTTCCACGGGATCATTCCTGGGAAGCGCGTCCAGCCCCTCGGACGGCTCGACCTTCCTGTCTGCTTCGGAACACCCTCCAACTTCCGAAGGGAGACTTTGACGTTCGAGGTGGTCGGGTTCCGAGGAACCTACCACGCAGTATTGGGGAGGCTATGCTACGCGAAGTTCATGGCCATCCCCAACTACACCTACCTGAAGCTCAAGATGTCGGGCCCCAACGGGGTCATCACCGTCGGCCCCACGTACAAACACGCGTTCGAATGCGATGTGGAGTGCGTGGAGTACGCCGAGGCCCTCGTCGAGTCCGAGGCCCTCATCGCCGACCTGGAAAACCTCTCCCGAGAGGTGCCGGACGTGAAGCGACACGCCGGCAACTTCGAGCCAGTGGAGACGGTTAAGGCCGTCCCTCTCGACCCCAGTGGCGACACCACCAAGCAGATCCGGATCGGTTCCAGGCTCGACCCCAAATAGGAAGCAGTGCTCGTCGACTTTCTCCGCGCGAACGCCGACGTCTTTGCGTGGAGTCCCTCGGACATGCCCGGCATACCGAGGGATGTCGCCGAGCACTCGCTGGATATTCGGGCCGGAGCCCGACCGGTCAGGCAGCCTCTGCGCCGATTCGACGAGGAAAGGCGCAGGGTGATAGGCGAGGAGATCCACAAGCTGATGGCAGCAGGGTTCATCAAAGAGGTATTCCATCCCGAATGGCTTGCCAACCCTGTGCTTGTGAGGAAGAAAGGGGGGAAATGGCGGATGTGTGTAGACTACACTGGTCTCAACAAAGCATGTCCGAAGGTTCCCTACCCTCTACCTCGCATCGATTAAATCGTGGATCCCACTGCTGGGTGCGAAACCCTGTCTTTCCTCGATGCCTACTCAGGGTATCATCAAATCAAGATGAAAGAGTCCGACCAGCTCGTGACTTCTTTCATCACGCCCTTCGGCATGTACTGCTATGTCACCATGCCGTTCGGTTTGAGGAACGCGGGTGCAACGTACCAGCGGTGCATGAACCATGTGTTCGGCGAACACATCGGTCGCACGGTCGAGGCCTACGTCGATGACATCGTAGTCAAGACAAGGAAAGCCTCCGACCTTCTCTCCGACCTTGAAGTGACATTCCGGTGTCTCAAGGCAAAGGACGTCAAGCTCAATCCCGAGAAGTGTGTCTTTGGGGTGCCCCGAGGCATGCTCCTGGGATTCATCGTCTCTGAGCGGGGCATCGAAGCCAACCCGGAGAAGATCGCAGCCATCACCAGCATGGGGCCCATCAAGGACTTAAAAGGCGTACAGAGGGTCATGGGATGTCTCGCGGCCTTGAGCCGTTTCATCTCGCGCCTCGGCGAAAGAGGCCTGCCCCTGTACCGTCTCTTAAGGAAGGCCGAGTGCTTCACTTGGACCCCCGAGGCCGAGGAAGCTCTCGGGAACCTGAGGGCGCTCCTCACCCAGGCGCCCGTCTTGGTACCCCCAGCTGATGGAGAAGCCCTCTTGGTCTACGTCGCCGCTACCACTCAGGTGGTTAGCGCCGCGATCGTGGTCGAAAGGCGAGAAGAGGGGCATGCATTGCCCATTCAGAGGCCAGTTTACTTCGTCAGCGAGGTGCTGTCCGAAACCAAGATCCGCTACCCACAAGTTCAGAAGCTGCTGTATGCAGTGATCCTGACGAGGCGAAAGTTGCGGCATTACTTCCAGTCTCATCCGGTAACTGTGGTGTCATCCTTCCCCCTGGGGGAGATCATCCAGTGCCGAGAGGCCTCGGGCAGGATCGCAAAGTGGGCGGTGGAAATCATGGGCGAGACAATCTCGTTCGCCCCTCGGAAGGCCATCAAGTCCCAGGTATTGGCGGACTTCGTAGCCGAATGGGTCGACACCCAGCTGCCAACGGCTCCGATCCAACCGGAGCTCTGGACCATGTTTTTAGACGGGTCGCTGATGAAGGCGGGAGCCGGCGCGGGCCTGCTCTTCGTCTCGCCCCTCGAGAAACACCTACGCTACATGCTGCGCCTCCATTTCCTGGCGTCCAACAATGTGGCTGAGTACGAAGCTCTGATCAACGGATTGCGAATCGCCATCGAGCTAGGGGTCCGACGCCTCGACGCTTGCGGCGACTCGCAGCTCGTCGTCGACCAAGTCATGAAGAACTCCCACTGCCGCGACCCGAAGATGGAGGCCTACTGTGATGAGGTTCGACGCCTAGAAGACAAGTTCTACGGGCTCGAGCTTAACCACATTGCCCGGCGCTACAACGAGACTGCGGACGAGCTGGCAAAAATAGCCTCGGGGCGAACGACGGTTCCCCCGGACGTCTTCTCCCGAGATCTGCACCAACCCTCCGTCAAGATCAACGACACGCCCGAGTCCGAGGTACCCTCGGCCCAGCCCGAGACGTCCTCGGATCAGTCCGAGGTACCCTCGGCCCAGCCCGAGGCGTCCTCGGTTCAGCCCGAGGTACCCTCGGACCCCGAGGGCGAGGCGCTGCGCATCGAGGAGGAGCGGAGCGGGGTCACGCCTGATCGAGATTGGCAGACCCCGTACCTGCAATATCTCCGCCAAGGAGAGCTACCCCTCGACCAAGCCGAGGCTCGGCGGGTAGCGCGACGCGCCAAGTCGTTCGTCTTGCTGGGCGATGAGAAGGAGCTCTACCACCGCAGCCCCTCGGGCATCGTCCAGCGATGCATCTCCATCGCCGAAGGTCAGGAACTCCTGCAGGAGATACACTCGGGGGCTTGCGGCCATCATGCAGCGCCTCGAGCCCTCGTCGGGAACGCTTTCCGGCAAGGCTTCTACTGGCCGACGGCGGTGGCTGACGCCACTAGAATTGTCCGCACCTGCGAAGGGTGCCAATTCTATGCGAAGCAGACCCACCTGCCCGCTCAGGCTCTGCAGACGATACCCATCACCTGGCCCTTCGCTGTGTGGATTGTCCGCTTAGGATTGTCCGCTTAGGAGCCGCTCGGCTGGTCTGGTGGTTCCCTCATGCGAACCGGCCATAGCCCGGGTGCACTGTCGGGGCCCAAGTTCTCGGGCTGGTATGTTGACGCTGTCAACGGTTTGGCCGGAGCCGGGTTTGTGAGAGCAGCCCCCGAGCCTCCGCACAGGGCGAGAGGGCGATCAGGGACAGACTCGGCTTTTTTACATACGCCCCTACGTCGCCTTTCCGCAAGGAGGAGGGGGGGAGAGCGCCATGTTACCCTCGATGGGCACCAAACATGGTGTCTCCGGTGAGCTGCAGGCGGGTAATCCGAGTGGACGTCCGTGCCCCGTTCGTTGGGGGTCGGCTAGGGGCCCGGAGGCACGCCCAAAAGTACCTGCGGGTGATCTGCCGGACCCGGTCCCCTGGCGACAGGGTCCGAGGGCTCGTTGCCTCCCTCCGATGGGATTCCGTTACAGGATCGTTCTCGCTGGTCTCGGAAATGTCCTAGGGTACCTCGGGAGTGCAGCCCGAGCCTTGGTTATGTATCGAACGTACCCCTGGTCATCCCTCGCTCGGTGTTTGAGGCGACTGTGAACCCTTCGGGGGGCCAGCCTTCGAACCCCTAATCAGTAATGGGCGCGGAGCCCGAGTAGCCTGAGGCGGCCGTGGAACCTTTCGGGAGGCCGACCTTCGAACCTCTGACCAGTAGTGGGTGTCGGGCCCATGCGATCTGAGGCGGCTGTTGAACCCTTCGGGGGGCCAGCCTTCGAACCCCTGATCAGTAAGGAGGCTCGGAGACTACTTCCTTCACGGGGAAGGATCCCTTTAGGGGTATCCCCCTTTCCCGGTCCCTGTTGCAAGAGATAGAGAAAGAGGAAAAAAGGAAAAAGGATACGAAACCGAACGACGCAGCGTACCTTTTTTGGTGTGGTCGTTTCGGTGAAGGCGAAGCGTCGCCAGCTGCTCCTGCCAGAAGCGCCGCCTGTCCATCCGCAGAGTTAATGCGACGGGGCGAGTAGTTGGCGAGGTTGCCGTTGCGCGTGCGCGAGCCGTTCGAGGAACGGGTCACGGGCGCGTCGTCTTCACGCCGTGAGAGGGGGTTCTCTCGCTGCCTCCGGATGGGACGTGAGCTTGGCTGACGGCGTGACCGCTGCTCCCGCGTGCCTGCCACCGTCATTACTGCCGGCCCACTTTTGACCGCGTTTGACCGCTGCGTCAGACTGGCGCTGCTGGGTCGCGCGCTGGGTCGCCTCGGGTCACGGTATCGGTTCCGCAATCGAGGAGGTGCGGTGGTGGCGCAAGTGATACAGTTGCTTGCATGCAGCATCCGGCGCGCCGGTCGCGCGACGCGTGGGCTTGGGCCTCCGTGCTGGCATGTCAGGAGTCGGAGAGGCGCGTCCACTTGGCGCGATTGCATGCCGCCTGCATGGCTGCCTGCCCCTTTCGCCCGTTGGTCTGGGCAAAAGTGGAGGGTCACTTGTAACCGCTGGGTGGTTGCGTGCGCCGTGCGCGGCGGTTTGGCTTCTTCTGCTCGGAGCCGGTCTGCATGACATGCGGGACCCAGCCCCCGCGCCGCAGGGGAGGGCTTTGGAGGCGTGTTGGAGAAGACTCAGCCCGTGACGGTTGGGGGCGCAAGCAGGGAGAGTCGCCTTTAAAAGGAGGGCGACCCCTTCCGTAAGGCGACCACGTCTTCTTCCTCCCTTATGCACCGTGTCTCTCCACCTTCCGAGCCCCTGGATGGGGGAAACCGCCGTCTTTTTGCCTCATCGTTGGAGGAACGCAACTCCGTGGGAGTTGGTACCTTTCAGCCATCGTTCGGCTTCAAGGATTTTCATCACACAGCCCGGTTGCTCCCCTCCGCTGGTGATCACCCAAGACGGTGACCTCCAGCTCCTGGACGGGGAGAGGCAAACCGGGCTGTGGTCTCGGCCCCGCCCTCAGTGTTGAGGGTGTTCGTCATCCTCGCCGGGGCGGGGAGCGAGGCGAGCCGGGGCTCCACCTCCTGAGCGGGTCGGCGGACCACCTCATCTTCCAGCTTCTGGTGGTGGCAATCGCCCTTTAGCCCTACGGCGGAGACATCCTCCAGCCATGCCGGGGAAGGCGAACTGTTGCTGCCCAGCTAGGATGCAACATTCCGTCCTCTTCCTCGCATTCGCGGCGAGGACGGCTGCGAGGATCTGCCGGGACGCTTGGGGGCGACCCGCGTTTTGCTGGTGATTCGCCCAGAGCTCGTCGCTCCACAGGCTTCCCCGGCGTGGAGGTTGTCCATACCCGGGGAGACGGAACCGGAGTCCCGTTTGTGACAACACTTCGAATCCAGGGTTTTTTGTTCATTTCGGCTTTCGGGGCCTGAACATGTGTGTAACTTCGGCACGGAGCCGTGTTTTTTCCTCATTTTTGAGCACTAAGACTCGTCTGCTGATTATCTGAACCGCTTCACCAAGCATGAGTCGCCCCGTGTCAAGGTGACGAGTGAGGTATCCGTATCCCGGAGGCGTAGGAGTCCCTCGGCTCGGTCGGCCCTGCTGTCCGAGGTTCCTCTAGCTTAGTTAAAGAGACCCCTCGGCCGCTCCTCGTCGAGCCGAGGCCAGGGGTAGCGACATCAGTATGAACAGAGGCGGAGTTGGCTCGAAAATGAAACCTGGTTGGCCGGAGCCTAGCCGGGTTGTCCGTTGGCAGGATCGACACCGGAGTTGATCAGCCGAGGCTTCGGACCGGGCCGGCGCCCTTAGAAGATGGTTGGCCGAGGCCCCGGAGGTGGCCGGCCGAGCCGCCTGCTCGGGCCGGATTCCCGGAGGAGTCCCTGACAGCGATTGCCCGGGCGTGGTGATGACGTCGTCCTTCGGAGCGGAGACCCTCGGACTGCGTCGCCGTCCGAGGCTAGGTCGGGCCTCGCCGAAGGTGCCGTCGATGCCGAGGGTGTTGCTGCCCCTTCCAGCGTCAAGACCCGAGCCTGCAGGATCAGATTGTCTTGTAGCGTGTGCCTTGTGCGGCTGTCGAGGCCAGAACACACAGTCTTGCTGCGTTTTAAAGCTGCGTCTCTTTTCCTCTTGTTTCGAGTATCTGGACTTTTTGTCGGTAACAGGGATGTTAGCGCGAGCAAGAGTTGCTTCTCGCGGAAGGTGATGAGTGACGTATCCGTATCCCGGAGGCGTGGGAGTCCCTCGGCTCGGTCAGCCTTGCCGCTTACGCGTACTTTCACCCGTCCGTGAGGCCCTGTCGCCGACTCGGTCGAGAAGGCTCGAAGAATTGCTTCGGCAGAAGGGCTTCCGAACGTAAAGACTTGTTCGATCCGCGGAGCCACTTTATCCGAACGCGAGTTACTTATCGCAGGAGGTGATGAGTGAGGTATCCGTATCCCGGAGGCGTAGGAGTCCCTCGGCTCGGTCAGCCTTGACTGCTTACATGTACTCCGTCGTTTCCAGGACCCACTTTTCGAAGTAGTCAAAAAGCACGAAAGATATTCTGGTAAAAGAGATTTTTTTTTCGAGGAAAATTTTGACGCAGAGGGGGTTTCCCCCCTTTTAGCCCCCGAGGGAGGGTCGGGCTTTGCCGAGGCGAGGCCGACCCTTCCTTGTTGACTAAACTTTGCGTGGGTGCGGGGCATATGAACAACTCGGGAACATCTTAAGGGTAGAAGCGACGTAGCTGTTGGATGTTCCAAGCGTTGCCGTAGACCTCGCCTTGACTGTTGGCCAGCTTGTACGTTCCAGGCTTCAGAACTTTGGCGATGACGAATGGCCCCTCCCAGGGGGGCGTGAGCTTGTGCCTCCCTCGGGCGTCTTGCCGCAGCCGAAGCACCAGGTCGCCCACCTGGAGGTCTCGGGGTCGGACCCCTCGGGCGTGGTAGCGTCGCAGGGACTGCTGATACTGCGCCGAGTGTAGTAAGGCCCTGTCCCGAGCCTCTTCCAGCTGGTCCAGCGAGTCTTCTCGGCTAGCTTGGTTGCTTTGATCGTCGTAGGCCCTCGTCCTTGGGGAGCCGTATTCCAGGTCAGTGGGCAAGACAGCCTCGGCCCCGTAGACCAGGAAGAACGGCGTGAAACCCGTGGCTCGGCTCGGCGTCGTCCTCAAGCTCCAGACCACCGAGGGGAGTTCCTTCATCCATCGCTTGCCGAACTTGTTGAGGTTGTTGTAAATCCGAGGCTTGAGCCCTTGTAGAATCATGCCGTTGGCACGCTCTACTTGCCCATTCGACATGGGATGAGCTACGGCAGCCCAGTCCACCCGGATGTGGTGATCCTCGCAAAAATCCAAGAATTTTCTGCCGGTGAACTGGGTGCCGTTGTCGGTGATGATGGAGTTTGGGACCCCGAAGCGATGGATGATGTTGGTGAAGAACGCCACCGCCTGCTCGGACCTGATGCTGTTCAGGGGTCGGACCTCGATCCACTTGGAGAATTTGTCGATGGCGACCAGCAGGTGCGTGTAGCCCCCGGGCGCCTTCTGCAGAGGGCCGACGAGGTCCAGACCCCACACAGCGAAGGGCCAGGTGATGGGTATCGTCTGCAGAGCCTGAGCGGGCAGGTGGGTCTGCTTCGCATAGAATTGGCACCCTTCGCAGGTGCGGACAATTCTAGTGGCGTCAGCCACCGCCGTCGGCCAGTAGAAGCCTTGCCGGAAAGCGTTCCCGACGAGGGCTCGAGGCGCTGCATGATGGCCGCAAGCCCCCGAGTGTATCTCCTGCAGGAGTTCCTGACCTTCGGCGATGGAGATGCATCGCTGGAGGATGCCCGAGGGGCTGTGGTGGTAGAGCTCCTTCTCATCGCCCAGCAAGACGAACGACTTGGCGCATCGCGCTACCCGCCGAGCCTTGGCTTGGTCGAGGGGTAGCTCTCCTTGGCGGAGATATTGCAGGTACGGGGTCTGCCAATCTCGATCAGGCGTGACCCCGCTCCGCTCCTCCTCGATGCGCAGCGCCTCGCCCTCGGGGGCCGAGGGTACCTCGGGCTGAACCGAGGACGCCTCGGGCTGGGCCGAGGGTACCTCGGACTGATCCGAGGACGTCTCGGGCTGGGCCGAGGGTACCTCGGACTCGGGCGTGTCGTTGATCTTGACGGAGGGTTGGTGCAGATCTCGGGAGAAGACGTCCAGGGGAACCATCGTTCGCCCCGAGGCTATTTTTGCCAGCTCGTCCGCAGTCTCGTTGTAGCGCCGGGCGATGTGGTTAAGCTCGAGCCCGTAGAACTTGTCTTCTAGGCGTCGAACCTCATCACAGTAGGCCTCCATCTTCGGGTCGCGGCAGTGGGAGTTCTTCATGACTTGGTCGATGACGAGCTGCGAGTCGCCGCGAGCGTCGAGGCGTCGGACGCCTAGCTCGATGGCGATTCGCAATCCGTTGATCAGAGCTTCGTACTCAGCCACATTGTTGGACGCCAGGAAATGGAGGCGCAGCACGTAGCGTAGGTGTTTCCCGAGGGGCGAGACGAAGAGCAGGCCCGCGCCGGCTCCCGCCTTCATCAGCGACCCGTCGAAAAACATGGTCCAGAGCTCCGGTTGGATCGGAGCCGTCGGCAGCTGGGTGTCGACCCATTCGGCTACGAAGTCCGCCAATACCTGGGACTTGATGGCCTTCCGAGGGGCGAACGAGATTGTCTCGCCCATGATTTCCACCGCCCACTTTGCGATCCTGCCCGAGGCCTCTCGGCACTGGATGATCTCCCCCAGGGGGAAGGATGACACCACAGTTACCGGATGAGACTCGAAGTAATGCCGCAACTTTCGCCTCGTCAGGATCACTGCATACAACAGCTTCTGAACTTGTGGGTAGCGGATCTTGGTTTCGGACAGCACCTCGCTGACGAAGTAAACTGGCCTCTGAATGGGCAATGCATGCCCCTCTTCTCGCCTTTCGACCACGATCGCGGCGCTAACCACCTGAGTGGTAGCGGCGACGTAGACCAAGAGGGCTTCTCCATCAGCTGGGGGTACCAAGACGGGCGCCTGGGTGAGGAGCGCCTTCAGGTTCCCGAGAGCTTCCTCGGCCTCGGGGGTCCAAGTGAAGCACTCGGCCTTCCTTAAGAGACGGTACAGGGGTAGGCCTCTTTCGCCGAGGCGCGAGATGAAACGGCTCAAGGCCGCGAGACATCCCATGACCCTCTGTACGCCTTTTAAGTCCTTGATGGGCCCCATGCTGGTGATGGCTGCGATCTTCTCCGGGTTGGCTTCGATGCCCCGCTCGGAGACGATGAATCCCAGGAGCATGCCTCGGGGCACCCCAAAGACACACTTCTCGGGATTGAGCTTGACGTCCTTTGCCTTGAGACACCGGAATGTCACTTCAAGGTCAGAGAGAAGGTCGGAGGCTTTCCTTGTCTTGACTACGATGTCATCGACGTAGGCCTCGACCGTGCGACCGATGTGTTCGCCGAACACATGGTTCATGCACCGCTGGTACGTTGCACCCGCGTTCCTCAAACCGAACGGCATGGTGACATAGCAGTACATGCCGAAGGGCGTGATGAAAGAAGTCACGAGCTGGTCGGACTCTTTCATCTTGATTTGATGATACCCTGAGTAGGCATCGAGGAAAGACAGGGTTTCGCACCCAGCAGTGGGATCCACGATTTGATCGATGCGAGGTAGAGGGTAGGGAACCTTCGGACATGCTTTGTTGAGACCAGTGTAGTCTACACACATCCGCCATTTCCCCCCTTTCTTCCTCACAAGCACAGGGTTGGCAAGCCATTCGGGATGGAATACCTCTTTGATGAACCCTGCTGCCATCAGCTTGTGGATCTCCTCGCCTATCACCCTGCGCCTTTCCTCGTCGAATCGGCGCAGAGGCTGCCTGACCGGTCGGGCTCCGGCCCGAATATCCAGCGAGTGCTCGGCGACATCCCTCGGTATGCCGGGCATGTCCGAGGGACTCCACGCAAAGACGTCGGCGTTCGCGCGGAGAAAGTCGACGAGCACTGCTTCCTATTTGGGGTCGAGCCCGGAACCGATCCGGATCTGCTTGGTGGTGTCGCCACTGGGGTCGAGAGGGACGGCTTTAACCGTCTCCGCTGGCTCGAAGTTGCCGGCGTGTCGCTTCACGTCCGGCACCTCTCGGGAGAGGTTTTCCAGGTCGGCGATGAGGGCCTTGGACTCGGCGAGGGCCTCGGCGTACTCCACGCACTCCACATCGCATTCGAACGCGTGTTTGTACGTGGGGCCGACGGTGATGACCCCGTTGGGGCCCGACATCTTGAGCTTCAGGTAGGTGTAGTTGGGGATGGCCATGAACTTCGCGTAGCATGGCCTCCCCAATACTGCGTGGTAGGTTCCTCGGAACCCGACCACCTCGAACGTCAAAGTCTCCCTTCGGAAGTTGGAGGGTGTTCCGAAGCAGACAGGAAGGTCGAGCCGTCCGAGGGGCTGGACGCGCTTCCCAGGAATGATCCCGTGGAAGGGCGCAGCGCCTGCTCGGACGGAGGACAGATCGACACGCAGGAGCCTGAGGGTCTCGGCGTAGATGATATTGAGGCAGCTGCCCCCATCCATCAGGACCTTGGTGAGCCTAACGTCGCCGATGATGGGGTCGACGACGAGCGGGTACTTCCCCGGGCTCGGCACGTGGTCGGGGTGGTCAGCTTGGTCGAAGGTGATGGGCTTGTCGGACCAGTCTAGGTAGACTGGCGCCGCCACCTTCACCGAGCAGACCTCCCGACGCTCTCGCTTGCGATGCCGAGCCGAGGCATTCGCCGCATGCCCTCCGCAGACCATGAAGCAGTCGCGGACCTCGGGGAACTCTCCTGCTTGGTGATCTTCCTTTTTGTCGTCGTCGCGGGCCCTGCCACCCTCTGCGGGTGGCCCGGCCTTGTGGAAGTGGCGCCGAAGCATGACGCACTCCTCGAGGGTGTGCTTGACGGGCCCCTGATGGTAAGGGCACGTCTCCTTGAGCATCTTGTCGAAGAGGTCGGCACCTCCGGGGGGCTTCCGAGGGTTCTTGTACTCGGCGGCGGCGACAAGGTCCGTGCTGGCGGCGCCGCGTTTCGCTTGCGACTTCCTCCTGCCTTTCTTCTTGGCGCCGAGCGGAGTAGACAGCTCGGGAGCATCCTCCGACGGGCGGCCCTGGGGCTGCTTGTCCTTTCGGAAGATGGCCTCGACCGCCTCCTGGCCAGAGGCGAACTTGGTGGCGATGTCCATCAGCTCGCTCGCCCTGGTGGGGGTCTTGCGACCCAACTTGCTCACCAGGTCACGGCAAGTGGTGCCGGCAAGGAACGCGCTGATGACATCTGAGTCGGTGATGTTGGGCAGCTCGGTGCGCTGCTTCGAGAACCGCCGGATGTAGTCACGAAGAGACTCTCCCGGCTGTTGCCTGCAGCTTCGGAGGTCCCAGGAATTCCCGGAGCGCACGTACGTGCCCTGGAAGTTGCCGGCGAAAGCTTGGACCAAATCCTCCCAGTTGGAAATCTGCCCCGGAGGCAGGTGCTCCAACCAAGCGCGAGCAGTGTCGGAGAGGAACAGGGGGAGGTTGCGGATGATGAGGTTGTCGTCGTCCGTTCCACCCAGTTGACAGGCCAGGCGGTAGTCCGCGAGCCACAATTCCGGTCTTGTTTCCCCCGAGTACTTAGTGAGAGTAGTCGGGGGTCGGAATCGGGCCGGAAACGGCGCCCGCCGAATGGCCCGGCTGAAGACCTACGGACCGGGTGGTTCGGGCGAGGGACTCCGATCCTCCCCGCTGTCGTAGCGTCCCCCACGCCTGGGGTGATAGCCTCGGCGCACCCTTTCGTCGAGGCGGGCCCGACGGTCGCGATGAGGGTGCTCGTCGCCGAGGTGGCCCGGGGCCGCAGGCGCGGTGTTGCGCGTGCGCCCGGTGTAGACCGAGGCTTCCCGCATGAGTCGGGAAGTCGCGGCACGAGGTTCCGAGGGGTACCCCTGCCTTCGGGAGGCAGAGCTCTCGGCCCCCCGGGCCGCAGCGCCTTCCAGGAGATGCTTGAGCTCTCCCTGGATTCGCCGGCCCTCGGTGGTTGATGACTCCGGCATCGCGCGGAGGAGCATCGCTGCGGCTGCCAGGTCCTGACCGGTCCCGCCGGATGCGGGTGGCGGCCTGTCCCTGGCATCGTTGGCGATGTGGTGCTAGAGACCCTGGGGCAGGTGACGTATTTCTCCGGCCGGGGGCTGGCTCGCCCATACCTGCCCGACGTCCCGGCGGATCGACTCGAGCGCTCCTGCCCCCTCGTCGAGCCCGGCCTGCGCCCCGCGGGCTTGCTCGAGCTGTGGGTCGTGACCCCCGCCGTAACGGGGACCACAGCTAGCTCCCGCGGGATGTCGGAGAGGCAGTAGTTGCATGCGGTCATGAAGTCCCGCATGGCACTGGGGTTGCCAGACCCAGAGAAATCCTAGCAGATGCTGGGGTCGTCATCTTCCTCGGACCCAGAGGGCCCATAGGTCGAGACGCCTGTCAATCGGTCCCAAGGCGACCGCACACGAAACTCAAGAGAGGTTGCGCTCGCCTCAACGTGAGCGCCCGCCAGAGCGAGGTCACTAGGCGGGTTGAGGTCGAGTCGAAATGACGAAGGATGGGAATCAGTCGGTACCTTTTGGTCGACGAGGAGCGACGAAGTCACGTCGGGGACTGATCGCGTCGTCGTCCTGGGTACGAGGGCGACGTCCTGCAGGCCCTCCGTGAGCATGCTGGCGTCGTCCACTTGCTCGGGGTTGGCGTGTTGCGGGGGGATGGCGCTCGCCTTCGCCTCAAACGCGAGGGTGACGCCCGACGCGTCCTCCGTTGGGGCGCTGGGGATGTCGATTCGCTCGACAGCCGACGGAGCGCAGCCTCCCGCTCGGCCCTGGTTGCCCCGCCTCCTCCTCCGATGGCGAGGGAGAGGATGGGGCGAGCTCGAATGTTGTTCTTCCCCCACGCGGGGAAGACGTCGTCGATTCCGCCGCCGGCGGGCGGGCTGTCGGCCACCATTGTCGCTGTCGCGCGGCGGTGGAAGGAGTATCATGTCGTAGCTGCCGTCGAAAGACATGAACTCGAGACTCCCGAAACGGAGCACCGTCCCGGGTTGGAGAGGTCGTTGGAGACTGCCCATCTGGAGCTTGACGGGAAACTGCTCGTCAACACGCAGCAGGCCCCTACCTGGCGTGCCAACTGTCGGCGTTTCGAGACCGGGGGGTCCCTAAGCCGACGAGTGAGTGTGCCGCGTGCCCCAGCCCAGATGGGTGGAGCGCGTGGGCGAGCGCGAAGGGGGGAGAGCGAGGTGGCCGGAGCCGAGTCGTGAGGGAGGTGGAGATCCCACGGCCTTCGTGTTCGTCCCGTGCCCAGGTCGGGTGCGCTTGCAGTAGGGGGTTACAAGCGTCCACGCGGGTGAGGGAAGCGAGCGGCCCCAAGAGAGCGCCTGCCCCTGCCCTCGTTCCCGCGGGGCCAACCTTCTCTAAGAAGGCCCTGGTCCTTCCTTTTATAGGCGTAAGGAGAGGATCCAGGTGTACAATGGGGGTGCAGCAGAGTGCTACGTGTCTAGCGGGGGAGAGCTAGCGGCCTAGGTACATGCCAATGTGGCAGCCGGAGAGAACTTGGCACCCAGCTGGTGTGGTGTCGTGGCTGTCGGAGGAGTAACGGAGCCTGGTGGAGGGACAGCTGTCGGAATGGTTGGGCTCTTGCTGACGTCCCCCTGCTTCCGTAAGGGAGCTGCGAGCCGCCGTCGTCATGGGTCTAGCGGGGCGCCATCATTGCCTATCTGGCGGAGCTAGCCAGATGGGACGTCGGTCTTGTTCTCTGCGGCCCAATTCGGCTCGGGGTAGGGTGATGATGGCGCTTCCTGTTGACGTGGCGGACTTGTGCCCTAGGTCGGGCGACGTGGAGGCTCCTCCGAGGCCGAGGTCGAGTCTGTCCTCCATGGCCGAGGCCGAGCCCGAGCTCCTGGGTCGGGCGAGGCGGAGGTCGTTCGGCGGAGGCCAGGGCGGAGTCTGACCCCAGGGGTCGGGCAGAGCGGAGTTCGCCGTCTTTCGAGGCCTTAGCCCGAGTCCGAGCCCTAGGTCGGGCGGAGCGGAGTTCGCCGTCTTCTGGGGCCTCAGCCCTAGTCCGAGCCCTGGGTCGGGCGGAGCGGAGTTCGCCGTCTTCCGGGGCCTTAGCCCGAGTCCGAGCCCTGGGTCGAGCGGAGCGGAGTTCGCCGTCTTCCGGGGCCTTAGCCCGAGTCCGAGCCCTGGGTCGGGCGGAGCGGAGTTCGCCGTCTTCCGGGGCCTCAGCCCGAGTCCGAGCCCTGGGCCGGGCGGAGCGGAGTTCGCCGTCTTCCGGGGCCTTAGCCCGAGTCCGAGCCCTGGGTCGGGCGGAGCGGAGTTCGCCGTCTTCCGGGGCCTTAGCCCGAGTCCGAGCCCTGGGTCGGGCGGAGCTTCCTATGGCACCTTTGGCAAGGCCTGGCTGCCTGTCAGTCTCACTCTGTCAAGTGGCACCGCAGTCGGGACGGCGCAGGCGGCGCTGTCCTTTTGTCAGACCGGTCAGTGGAGCGGCGAAGTGACGGCGGTCACTTCGGCCCTGCCAGGGGGCGCGCGTCAGGATAAAGGTGCCAGGCTACCTTTGCGTTAAATGCCCCTGTGACTTGGTCGGTCGGCGCGGCGATTTAGTCAGGGTTGCTTCTTAACGAAGGCAAGGCCTCGGGCGAGCCGGAGATGCGTCTGCCGTAAAAAAAAGGGGGCCTCGGGCGAGACGGAAACACCTCAGGGTCGGCTGCCCTTGCCCGAGGCTAGGCTCGGGCGAGGCGTGATCGAGTCGCTCGTATGGACTGATCCCTGACTTAATCGCACCCATCAGGCCTCTGCAGCTTTATGCTGATGGGGGTTACCAGCTGAGAATTAGGCGTCTTGAGGGTACCCCTAATTATGGTCCCCGACAGCACCGGACTGTCCGGTGAGCCAACGATTGGCCGCACAATCCGCGCGTGACGCGTGGCCGAGCCAACGGTCAGATGGGGGCACCGGACAGTGTCCGGTGCGCCAACGGCTCCAAGACTGCAACGGTCGACTGCGCCAATTCTGGAAGGAAATCGGGCACCAGACAGTGTCTGGTGGTGCACCGGACTGTCCGGTGCGCCAACCGACAGAAGGCAAGAATTGCCTTCCTGGATTGCTCTTAACGGCTCCTAGGCCCCTTGGGCCTATAAAAGGGACCTCTAGGCGCCTCAAACAGTACACAAGTGCAGCCAACAAGTGTGGACATCACTCTGATCAATTCTCACTCTCCCTCTTGTGTGTATCTCTCTAGTTTGTGTAGAAGGCAAAGCTATAAGCCTTTAGAGAGTGGAGAAGAGCTGCTAAGAGCTAGAGCATAGTCTTGAGCATATTGTTACTCTGTCGGTGTGCTGTCAAGAAGATTGTAAGCAGCCGCGGCTCTGTTGTAACTACCTCAACATAATGGAAGGCTCTATCTGTCTGACTGACAGATCTGAGCAAACGGAGGAAGGAGTTGAAATAGACTCCAAGCCCAGGTGTGGCTAACTCCAACGAGGACTAGGCAAGCATTTCAGGCTTGGCCGAACCTCGGGATAAATTCCTGTGTCCACGTGCTCTGCTCTGTGTTGTGTGTTGATTCTGTCTTATTCATTTCTTATTTCTGCACTTCACTGCTTACTTGTGGTACTAGCTTTCTTTGAAGTGCAGGATATTCTTAAGACAGGAACTTCAATTTCGCTGCAACCTACTCGAAGATTTCTCTCATTCCACTGTGGTCTAGTCTTCGAGTAGAGTAAGATTTAAGTTTTTCAAGTGATAATTTTTATTCGCCTATTCACCCCCCTCTAGGCGACATCCAGATCCTGTTACCGGGCCAAATGGAACTTTCAATTGGTATCGGAGCTAGGCCTCTCCAGTGTGGGCTTAGCCGTCCGGAGATGACGATGTCGTCACAAGAGGTAACTGTAGAACTTCTTTTAGGCGATGGTTCTAATTACAAATCTTGGTCTGTCTCTATTTATAATGCTTTGATGCATGTTGATCCTGATTTGAGACAGATCTTTAGTAGAAGTATTTTTCCCTCTGATATTAGTAAAAATCCTTCTAATGCTGAACTAAGATGCTTATCTTTCAATCACCGTGCTTGCAACATCTTAGTTGACTCTCTTTCTAGAAGTGCTTATTTTGCCATCATGAGTAGTGATAGTGATTTATTTGTTGATGCTCATGATTTATGGAATAGAATTAAAGGAACATATTCTGTGGCAAATTGTGATGCTCCTACTCCCTATATTACTTGTGATACTAATCCTTCAAAAGGAGAAGAAAAGTGTTGGGCACCAAACGATGAATCCACCTCGTCGACAGGTTTGTTCTCCACTAGTAATAAATGTTTTATTGCTAACAATGACGATGGAGACGAAAGCCATGATGAGGAGGAATATGAGGATGATAGTGAGGATGAATCTTCATCACCACAAGGTACATTTTCCTATATTTCTTCCACTGACATTAATGACAGGGAAAATGAGACCGAAGATGTGGAAGAAGAGGAGATTCGCCGTTTCTACATCCATCTCAACAAAGAGGACAAAACACTCTTGGTTAAACTGTTGAGAAGGAACAAGGAACAAGGTGAGACGCTTCTCAGGCTAGAGGAGTCCCTCATCAAAACCAACAACAGCCTGGAGAAGATGACCAAAGAACATGAGGAGCTAAAGTGCTCTCATGATGATTTGGTCCAACGGTATGAATCTGTTTTAATTGAGCAAAGAAATAATCATGATGCATTATCTAATGTTGCTCAACTTAAAACTGAAAATTTCATGCTTAGGAGGCAAGTAGAAATAATAAATTTAGAAAAACTTGTTCTAGGTGAAAAGTATGATAGGCTGTCATATTCTCATAGTAAACTAGTTGATGACCATATCATGCTTAATGTTGCTCATGAGGTTGTAATTACAAACTTAAATTCATGTGAACCTCATTCTTGCACAAATACACATCTAGATAATATATCGTCATGTGCTAACCCCTGTCGCTCAAAAGGAAGCGAATGTTTGAATGAGCAACAAGTTGTAGGGTCAAAAAGGAAATTGCTTGGGAACAAGAAACAAAGACAATTAAGGAGAAGACGCCTTGCTCAACTTCCTCAAGATATCTGTGAAAACGTGGTGAAGAAGCTTGAGGAAGGAGAAACCGCAGCAAGGGTCAAACTCCTTGGAAAAGATGTTCCTAAAGCAATAAGTGAAGTAATCAACATGATACAGGAAAAAGGTAATGATTCAATTAATCATGTTATTGGCACTAATAATTTCTCTATGTCATCTAAAAGTAACAAGAGAAGAGGAAAACGGAGATGCTTCAAGTGCAAGGCATTAGGCCACCTCATCGCATCTTGTCCATATAAAGACAAGGACGAAGGGATAAGGAGATGTTTTGGATGCAACAACAAGGACCACATGATCACTTCATGTCCGGTCATGAAGAATCAAAGATGTGCATTATCCAAGATGACTCTCACCAAGGAAAATGACAAACAACAAGCGTCATGTCAAGTTGAGCGACGTTTCTGCTACAAGTGTGGTGAGCAGGGTCATCTATCCAAGGTATGTAATAAAGGTAAGGTTCCTAAGCAAGTGAATTTGTCTCAATCTCATTCGCTTAGGAGATGTAGGAAACGGGTGACGCCTAAGAGGGGGGTGAATTAGGACTTCTAAAACTTTTACTAAACTAGGCCACAATTAAATCCCTAGAGCAAAACCTATGCAAATAACCAAAACTAGAATGTGCAAACTAGGTTTTGTCTAAGTGTTGCTATCTCTACCGCAAAGGCTAAGTTTCAATCTACACTAAATAAGTATGACTACAAGATTGAAACTTAAATGCTTAATATAAATGCGGAATGTAAAGAGCTAAGTAGAGAAGCAAACTCTCGTGGATGACGCCGGTATTTTTACCGAGGTATCCGGAACCACGCAAGGTCCCGACTAATCCTCGTTGGTGCCCCTATGCAAAGGGAAGCCCACGCGAGGGCCAAGCACCACGGTCGAGTAACTCCGTAGAGAGCCGCGGGCCTTCTCCACACGCAAGTGGTGCTCCGCTTCCGGCTCCTCTCGGACGCTCCCCGCCGTCTCCACTATCGAGCTTCCGGCCGAAACACCGCGGGCCTCGTTCCCTCCGGTACACGGTGGCGGCCGTGACACAAACGCGGTTGTCACGGTCTCGCAAGACTCTCGCCCCACTCGGTACTATTACAACGACTCACGCAAGAGCCGAGGGGTTGTGTGGTTTTACAAAACTCACTCAACTAACTAGGGTTCACCTAGAGCAAGCGCTAAAGCGGTCTAACTAACCTAAGCACTTCGCAAAGCACATACGCTAATCACCGAGTGATTCTATTAAGCACTTGGGTGTTTGAGCTCTTAGAAATGTGCACTATATGCCTTGGTATGTTGCTTGGGCTCTCACACTAGAGAATGGCCGGTTGGGGTGGTATTTATAGCCTCCACACCCCAACTAGCCGTTGGACAGAAAGCAGCAGCTTTCTGTCGTCGGGTGCACCGGACAGTCCGGTGCACCACCGGACACTGCACAGTAGATGTCCGGTGCACGCCACGTCAGCCGACCGTTGGCGCCTGTAGCAGTCGACCGTTGGATCCGACCGTTGCCGTTTGCCCGTTGGCACACCGGACAGTCCGGTGCACACCGGACAGTCCGGTGCTACAGCCAGAGAGCGCCTGCCTGCGGCCTCTCTGCGCAGACTGTCCGGTGCCTCACCGGACAGTCCGGTGCACACCGGACACCAATGTCCGGTGCGCCACCAGGCGCTGGCTGACAGCCCTCATCTTGGATTTCTTCGCTGATTTCTTCGGGCTTCTTTGTTCTTGAGTATTGGACTCCTATGTATCTTTTTATGTCTTCTTTTGAGGTGTTGCATCCTCATTGCCTTGGTCCAATTCTCTTCGCATCCTGTGAACTACAAACACAAACACTAGAAAACTTATTAGTTCACGGATTGTGTTGTTCATCAAACACCAAAACTCAATTAGCCAAATGGCCCGGGGTCCATTTTCCTTACAGGAGACCAAAATCATACACTTGTGCTAGATCTATAACGAGATCACCTAGAACTAGCACAAAGACTATTTGGGTACCAAAGGCACTTTTAGTTGAACGTCATGGACCCATCCCGAGGTGTGTACCAAATTGTGCTAACTAGACCATGCAGGTGCCTTGAGATGGACTGGAGACCATGGGAGAGCTTAAGACAGTCAACTCAAACTCTATGCTTAAGCTGTTAATTGTTTTGGTGTTTATTCATTGACCCAAGGTTGAATTATTGTGAGACACTAATCCCATGTTCATCTCAAGTGAAATAAGTTGTAGAGGTCCTTAATCATCATTGGTGAATCAAGCAAAGGACCTTGATTGCGCATCTGGCTCTCCAAAGGACGGTACCTATGCTTCTTAAGTGCATTATCAGTATTACTCTTAAAAGTCGATTGTCGTGCTTGGAGTAGTTACGCTTTTAAGATTACTCGTGTTGAACCTCGTTAATAATTGATTCATGATTTCAAAGATGACATTCATGTTTGCTTAATCATGATTGGGTGCTCTATAAGTCATCTCTTTTGAATCATTCATTGGGTAGCTTATCATTTGAGATATTTACCATGATTAATCCTTTATGTGTTCATGGATAAACCTGTATCTTTCTGTAAATCATGCTATACGTGTGTAATGAGTAACCTATGTGTGCAAGCATGACATCTTGTTTAGTCCATGTTCACATGATTACCCTATTTTGGCACTGTGTTATGCCTCTAATGCATCCTCTCGAGCTATGAAGTGCATAAATAATAGGGATCTTTCAATTGGTTTGTGGTAATAACTGGTGCTCTCATGGCCATACTGGTAAAAGGCAAAGGTATGGAAAATGGAACTATGCAATTTCATTAAATATCTTGAAGTTCCATTGATTGTGATCATAGCTATGTTCTTGCATTTCATTGGTAGTATCGTGGCTTAGGTGACTTATGCCTTAAAATGTTGTTTCTCTTGGTGTACCTAAGAAATTTTTTCTTAATCTTGATGTGATTAGACATTATGCTTTATTTGCATGATCTTGTCGTGTTCAATTGGCATATATGGTGAAATGATTATCATGTATGAAGCATGCCTAGGTTGCTTGTAAAATGTCATACTCCGTGAGGCATGCATTATTGTATTAAGTCAACCTTTCATTTGGTATTCAATTGGTATATCTTTGTGATGAAATTGATAGAGTATGCCTTGACCAAGAGATGTTGTGATCCCCTCTAGTTCTGAGAAAGCTAGAATGTGCATAGTGCAAGTTATTCAAATACTTGATGCACAAGTTTAGGGGGAGCACACATAACTTGTGTCTTTTGAGACTAATTGTTTCTTGAGTGATCTTGTATAGTCTCAAGGTGGAAAAGAGAAGATGAGCAAGAAATGGAGCAATCAGGACTTGGGTACCTCTGTAAGTCAAGAAATTGGTATCTTAAGTCGTGAGTAATTGCATATTTTTAGATTGCTCATGCTCTATAATATTTGGTGATACTAGATGCTTACCCTTAAATATCATGGAGCTATGATAATAAATGACCTCTCAATTGGTAGCCATGATAGTTTGCTTCAATTGACATCTTTTGATAATCACTAGAATAGAAGCTTCATCTTGTGCCACAATACTATAACTTGCTCTAAGCTTGGTGTCTTAGCAACAAGAAAAGGTTAGGATAAAGGATCAGGCACAAATGTGGAGAAGCTCCCGAGAGATTAATACTTTCAAGATGGGAAGTACATCACAACATGGTAAAGGTACAAAAGGAAGTATTGATATTTTGCGTAAATGTATCTTAATATCTCTGGTACATATGTTTAATGAATAAGGGGGAGTTTTGATAGTGTGTTTTTCCTCCTTAACACACTGCTGCCCCTTGACATCATCCTATGTTCTTGCTTGAGTATGGTTTTTGGTGTTTGATGTCAAAGGGGGAGAATTTGTGCATTAAAGCTTATCCTAAGGGGTGATGTGTAAATTTGAACATTGTTAGTGTGTTATTGTGTTCATTCTGAAATAGATAGTCATGTGGATAATGGTGCATGTGGTTAATGGTTTAATGGTGCTTTAAGATTGTTTTAATTTGGTATCTTAGTTTAAATTGGTATTGTTGGGGACTTGTTCTCAAATGCTTCGGATTAAGAACAAGGCAACATAAAAAGTGTTAAATGCTAAAGTCCTTCGTCCTTCGAAACATTATGCCCCTTCGGGAAATAATGATTTTAGGACGAAGGTCATAAGAAACGTACCTTCGTAAATATAATAAGTAATGACGAAGGATTCATATAAAGTGTGAAATATAAACATCAACATGGAATCATTTCTATTTTATTAACATGGGGAAATAGAAATGATTTCGAATTACAAATGTACCTTCGGTCCTGAGAGAAGGTAAAAAGTACAAGCATGACGCCAAAAAGTCAATGCCAAATCCACGTGAACAGTACGGGAGTACTGTTCATCTATTTATAGACGCGGGACGCAGCCCACGTGAAATTACATCCATGTCCATTATATTTGTTAATGGCTTGTGGAAATTTGTCAAGGCCCACGCAGTCTTTTCATCTTTAAGTCGGTTCCCCCCTCTGCTATCGCGACGAAGCTTCCCTGCGCACAGCTTCGGCTGCGCTCGTCCTTCGTCTGGTTCAGGCTTCGTCCTGGCCGTGCTTCATATCCATAGTTCTGAGTCCTAAAATACCTGTTCACATAATCCACTTGGAAAACATCGTCAAATCATGTTTTTGAGGACCTTCGGAGGACGAAGGCCCCCAACAGTAGCCCCTCGCAATATTAATTTGTTAATAATAAATTCAGATTGCGATATGGACGAAGGCCTTGAGCCGAAGGTCCGAAAAAACACCTTCCCTTTGCTAGAATAGCAACATTCACTGACAAGCGGGACCTTTCAATTGTCAACGCCCTGGGCGTATAAATAATATCGCACCGCAAACTCATTTGGTACGCACACTTGCCATCTGCTTCGGCCCACTAAAATTTTTAGCTCTTGCACCAAGATTTGCTGGTCTTTTTGATTTTGAAGCTTCGGCCTCGGGAACAATTTTTTAGTGTTTCCGAAGATGTCTGAAGGCAAGAAGATCCCTGCTGAGACGAAGCTGAGTCTTGAGGAGGAGAAGAATCTGGGGTTCCTGATAGCGATGGCAGAGACGAATATAGAGAAAATCACCAAGGAGATTCTCGAAGGTTTGTCCGAAGATACTGGTGACAGCGACAGCTATGATGTGGAGAGTGGTGGTGAAGAGGCCGAAGATCGCCCATGGCGGCCAAGCCACACGGTTTTCGGGAAAACTACTATCAAGCAGAGCCATATTGATAATATGAGGGGGCGGTACTTTCGAGATTTATCTATTGTGAGGGCTGACGCTGGAGAAAAGACTTCTCCCACCCCCGAAGAAGATGAAGTTGTGATTTTCCGAAGCTTTCTCAAAGCTGGGCTTCGATTTCCCCTGAGCAACTTTGTTGTCGAGGTACTGAAAACATTTCAAGTCTACCTTCATCAACTTACTCCCGAAGCTATCATAAGAATGGGGATTTTCGTCTGGGCTGTAAGAAGCCAAGGTTTGGAACCAGACGCTAAAAGCTTCTGCAACATTCACGAGTTATTGTACGAGACGAAGCCCTGGGGAAAAGAACAATATCACAACAATTTTGGGTGCTACAGCTTCGGCGCCCGCTCCGGGTCAAGCTGCCCTGTGCCGACCTTTCGGAAGAGGTGGCCCGGAGCCTGGATGACTGAATGGTTTTATGTGAAAAATGATCTAACAGCGCAAGATAATGTCAAAAGTATCATTATGCACCCAATCTGGCAACGCTTCGGACTTCGAAGGCCGAAGGTTGAAATGGGTGAGGCAGCCGAAGAGTGCCAAAGAGCCTTCGGCGTAGTTTGCTCCTTTATTGGAACAAGGGACTTAGTCCAAGAGCACATTGCCTTCAGGGTATGGCCACTTGCAGAAAAGTGGGAAATGCCGAAGGAAACTATTAAAGAGTCCGACGAAGGCGGACTAGTTAGACTGAAATACACATTCAAATATGCAGATAAATTTGTTGAACCTGATGATGACTGGCTGAAGAGCATTGAAACTTTAAGTGATGAACTACTTGGAGCATATTCGAAGGCCGAAAATACTGCGCTATCAGCGGCCTTCGGAGGCCGAAAGAAGAAAAGGCTCAACCGTGTGTTTGACGCAGTCGGGTTTATTTACCCCGACTATCACTATCCGGTATTAGGTCGCAAAAGGAAAAATACTTCTCCTGCGACAGAAGCTACCACGAGTGCCCCGAGTGAGCCAGCGCCTCAAAGAAAAAAGATGAAGGTGCTCACCCATCGGACACGTTTTATTGAACCGGCCACAGTGCCAGAATTCATTGGAGAAGTCTCTTTGGCCTCTGAAGCTACCGAACCGGCTTCAGTGCCGAAGATGGAAAAAAAGATTGAAGCACCTTCTGCGGAAAAATCAGAGAAACCGAAGGTTGACGAACCAAAAATGTCTGAAATCTTAAGTCCTTCGGTAAATGTTGAAGCAATAAAAAGCCAAAAGGGGCCATCGGTGACCCCAAAAAGGAAAAGAATGGTAAACGTACTAGATGTCTTGGAGACAATTAAGTCTTCAAGCACTACTCCAAAAAAGAGTGTTGAAGTTGCCGAAGCTTCTACTGAAGCTTCGACACGACAAGCTGAAGCTTCTACTGAAGCTGGGCCTTCAGAGCCCTACAAGGAGCAACCTTTGGAAGCCGAAGCAATAAAAATATCAGAACCAGTTGTAGTTGAAGAAATTGACACTGCCATCCCCGAAGATCCTGCCAGCATATGCGATTACATTATACGACACGCTTCGGGGAAGAAACTATCTGCAGAAGAAACTTACGAAGCCAACCACTATGCGAAAGAGCTGAAATATCCGAAGGGGGCAGTAATATTCAATGGGACAAATGAAGATGACTTCCTATACTGCCTACCTGATAATAAAGAACTATCTGTCTGCCGAGAGATGGCCAGGAGTATAGGCTTCCCGAAGCTCGAAGCTGGATTAAGCGCCATGACGAAAGAGGATCTCGCAGACAGTCTTGCATATAATAGCCTGAAGGTTTGGGAATTAGACTTTTTGAAAAATTTTTACAATACTTAATTCATTCCTTTATTCTTATATAAACTCTCTTTTTATAGGGCTTAATCCTAAGCAACGCATTGAGAGCACAAAAAAGTGCCGAAGATGAGAGTTATGAGATTGCATTCAACAATTTGCGCTCCGAAGTTATCAAACTGAGAAACGAAGCTCTAGAAAAGGATAAAATTCTGCTTACGCTGGTAGACAAAGTAAAGAAGGATGAAGCTGCTTCAAAAACCCAGGCCGAAGCCCAAAAGCGTGAAATTAAAGATCTTCAGAAATAGCTGGCTAGAGCTAGAGAGGAGCGCGTACTTGAGGAAACAAAACGAGAACTCAGTGATCATATGGTCAACAAATTGGAGTTAAGAGTTAAAGAGCTTCGTGCATCTCAGGGAAAATGCTATGTTAAATCTATAGAATGCGTGAATAAAATTAAAACCAGCTTCGCCAGCGTGGGCGCCTTTTCTAGCGAAGAGAATTTCTCTCGAGGCAATCCCGAAGGTCCACTGGAATGGATTAGTCACGAAGCAGAGGCCTTCGAGGAGATCCTGAGCAGTCGTGGCGATATCTGCGCTTTTTCGGGCGCCAGAGGAATTGCTTCTGTCTTGGAGAAGAAAGGTTGTGAGCATGTAAAATCTCTAGCTCAGTCCGAAGCTGCCTTATCTTCCGAAGACATCAAGGACCCCTCGGCCGAAGCAAGCGTGGTTGGTGGCAAATTTTTTACTGATATCTGGAACGACGGCGACCGAGGAATGGCACAAGAAATCATCCAAAGGAGCGAAAAAGGGATCCATGATGCTAGGAAAGTGGCAGAAGCTGCCGAAAAAAGTACGGAACCCGGAAGGCAATTAGGTATTAATTAGTCGTTCTTATTGTGTTGTAATTTTTTGTTTCAAACTCTGCTCATAGTTTGTAATAGTAATGAAGAAATGTCCTCTTCCCTCAGAAGCTGCTGGGTCGACTGCCGACCCCCACCCAAAAGGGGATGATGAAATTAAAGAAATGGCCGAAGCTATCATGGACAAAGTTGTTGACCAACTTCTAAATGAAGCCGCCGAAGCAGTATTAAAAGAAGACTAGATGCTATTCAGAAAACATTTAAATTGTGATCTATGTAATATTTTGTACATTTGAATGTAACATACAAGTTTCTTTTCGTTATTCAATTCTTTACGATGCATGAAACTCTACATACATACCTTTTTGAGCCTTTGGCGAAAAAACACCTTCCCTTCTTTTCATGCTTCGTGAAGAAGACATTCTCCGTTAAAATTATTCCGATGAAACAAGTTCATGCTCCATGAAAACAATCTCTGAAGCTATACAATTTCGACACTGCTCTGACGAAGCTTGTCCATGCTTCGTAAAAACAGCCTCCGAAGCTATTTTCCGAAGATTATCATTGCATTCCCTCGTGACTTTGCACAATTCTTTCGGAGGTTAATACTGTGTACCCTTCTTTTGCCGCATGCAACATGATGTATGATGCTTATGCTATGCGAAATGATGTGATGATGTTATGTTATGCAAATGACGTCTGTTCCGAAGATACACACAAAATTCATTCGTAAGCTCTGCATTCCCTTAGGAACGTCTTTGGAGCTTCTTCGTCTTTTACTTAGACGGTATAAGCTCTGCATTCCCTTAGGAACGTCTTTGGAGCTTCTTCGTCTTTTACTTAGACGGTATAAGCTCTGCATTCCCTTAGGAACGTCTTTGGAGCTTCTTCGTCTTTTACTTAGACGGTATAAGCTCTGCATTCCCTTAGGAACGACTTCTGAGCAGAAAACTTACACTGCACTCCCTTTGGAACGGCTTTTTGTGACTTCATGAACTTACTCTGCGTTCCTTAGAACGACTTTCTGTTACTCCGAAGGATTTTTAACACTTCGAAGGTCCTCCTTGTTAATACAAAAACTTCATCAACTGATTTTCCTCGTGGAAAACAGCGAAATTATTACATGGAAACTATCAATGTTTCTTTGCTACAGAGAATAGAACTGAATGGAAAAGACTGCTATCAAAGGTAGGATATGTGTCAATAAATGTGCTTCGACTCTGGCACAGTGCTGTTGACTGTGCGAGCTTCGGATTGTTCTCTGAAGTCCCTTTGATGGGGAGCATATTGACTCCCTTCTGGCTGCTGGCCTTGTTGCAGCGGGGGTGGAGGCGGGGGCTGTTGCCATGAAGCTTGAGGTTGACTTGCCGAAGCTACGGAAGCTGCAGGATGGTTGCTCACATACTCCGGGATGTAAGGCTGATGGTACGAAGCAGTATGCATGACCTGCTTCGGCTGTCCCTGTTGCGCTGCAGCTTCTGCCAGCTCCTTTTGTTTCTGGATGGTAACATGGCACATCCTGGTGGTATGGCCCTTGTTCTCACCGCAGAATAAGCAAAATGTCCTCCTTGGTTGATCTCCAAATCTCCCGCCGAAGCCCCTGGCGCCTCTGCCTCTTGGAGCTGGTGGCCGAAAGAAAGTCTGCTGCTGCCCCGAAGCCTGTGAGGAGCACTGCGGCCTGCTTTGCTGACTCCCCTTATCATCATTTTGAGTGTTGTGGATGGACCTGACATGCCTCGGATAGAAACGTCCCCCGAAGCCCCTGGTCATCTCAGAAAATCTGAAGGCTTCCTCCCTTCTTTGGCGAAAGTCATTATCAGCCCGAATGTATTCGTCCATCTTTTGGAGTAGCTTTTCCAGCGTCTGAGGAGGCTTCCTAGCAAAGTATTGGGCTGCAGGTCTAGGACGAAGCCCCTTAATCATGGCTTCGATAACAATTTCATTGGGCACCGTTGGTGCCTGTGCCCTCAAACGCAAGAACCTTCTGACATACGCCTGAAGGTATTCCTCATGATCCTGAGTGCACTGAAACAAAGCTTGTGCAGTGACCGGCTTCGTCTGAAATCCTTGAAAGCTGGTTAACAACATATCCTTCAGCTTCTGCCATGAGGTGATTGTCCCTGGTCGAAGGGAGGAGTACCAGGTCTGAGCAACATTCCTGACAGCCATAACGAAAGACTTCGCCATGACTGCAGCATTGCCCCCATACGAAGACACTGTTGCTTCGTAACTCATCAAGAACTGCTTCGGGTCTGAGTGACCGTCGAACATGGGAAGCTGAGGTGGCTTATAGGATGGAGGCCAAGGTGTAGCCTGCAGCTCAGCGGACAAAGGAGAAGCATCATCGAAAACAAAATTTCCCTGATGGAAATTGTCATACCAGTCATCTTCGTTGACGAAGCCCTCCTGATGAAGGTCCTTCTGCTGAGGCCTCCTGTTTTGCTCATCATGAGTAAGATGGCGGACTTCCTCAGAGGCTTCGTCTATCTGCCGCTGCAGCTCAGCTAGCCGGGCCATCTTCTCCTTCTTCCTCTGCACCTGTTGATGTAACATCTCCATATCCCTGATTTCTTGGTCTAGCTCTTCCTCCTGAAGCGTCGGACTAACGGCCTTTCTCTTCTGGCTTCGGGCCTCCCGAAGAGAGACGGTCTCCTGGTTGTGGTCCAGCGGTTGCAGTGCTGAAGCCCCAATCGCTGAAGCTTTCTTCGGCGCCATAGCGAAGGTCTATAGCTTCCGAAGGTGTTCAAAATAGCTCGAAGTGGAAGTGAGTTCACCGGAGGTGGGCGCCAATGTTGGGGACTTGTTCTCAAATGCTTCGGATTAAGAACAAGGCAACATAAAAAGTGTTAAATGCTAAAGTCCTTCGTCCTTCGAAACATTATGCCCCTTCGGGAAATAATGATTTTAGGACGAAGGTCATAAGAAACGTACCTTCGTAAATATAATAAGTAATGACGAAGGATTCATATAAAGTGTGAAATATAAACATCAACATGGAATCATTTCTATTTTATTAACATGGGGAAATAGAAATGATTTCGAATTACAAATGTACCTTCGGTCCTGAGAGAAGGTAAAAAGTACAAGCGTGACGCCAAAAAGTCAATGCCAAATCCACGTGAACAGTACGGGAGTACTGTTCATCTATTTATAGACGCGGGACGCAGCCCACGTGAAATTACATCCATGTCCATTATATTTGTTAATGGCTTGTGGAAATTTGTCAAGGCCCACGCAGTCTTTTCATCTTTAAGTCGGTTCCCCCCTCTGCTATCGCGACGAAGCTTCCCTGCGCACAGCTTCGGCTGCGCTCGTCCTTCGTCTGGTTCAGGCTTCGTCCTGGCCGTGCTTCATATCCATAGTTCTGAGTCCTAAAATACCTGTTCACATAATCCACTTGGAAAACATCGTCAAATCATGTTTTTGAGGACCTTCGGAGGACGAAGGCCCCCAACAGGTATCTTAATGGTGAATAGTGGTAGGTTGATATTCCTGTGATATATCCACTCAATTGAATGGTGTTTAACTCTGATTCTGTGCATTTGTGTGTTATACGCATCATGGTTTGATCCTTGACACAATGCATCCCATAGGTGCTAAGGTGTAGCAATGCTTCGATTTAGCCTAAGTATGTGCAATTTGGCATTTAAAGCCAAAGCTAAGATTTTAACGTAAGCACATATTTAGGGGGAGCATTCTACAATCTTAGAACTCAAAATTTGTGCTTTAAATTTCACTCTTATGTAAGCTTTAATTATGTTGCCATCAACCACCAAAAAGGGGGAGATTGAAAGCTCTCTTGTGGGTTTTGGTGTTTGGATGACAACTCAATTAAAGGATTAACAAGTGTACTAAGTGTTGAACAGGTGCTTAATGTAAAGCTAACAGGGTTCAACACAAGTGAACAAGTGTGATGGTCCAAGGACTAGATGATGGATAGATAATGGGCATCACAAGTAAGATGGACATTGCATAAAGTGAGACTCGGGTGCGTAGCTCGGAGACAACTGATCAAGCCAAGGATGGAGGCAAGAAGAGCTTCGAGGTACCAAGTGCACGGGAGAAGGTTAAAGAGACTGAGGAACCCAAAGCCAAGGGTGAAGAAGAAGACTTGTAAAGTCAAGGGTGATTAAGTTGAGAAGAGCTATGGCACATCAAGGATCACTACATAAGGACGTGACTTACAACCAATGAGGAAACATCTATAGTTATGTGGTGTAAGTCATAAGGCTCAAGATCAAGCTCTAAGAAGGCGAACAAAGTCACTAGAAGGAGAACAAATGTCAAAATCAGAACTGGAAGCAGCCTAAAAGAGCTAAGTGCACTCTGACCTTTAGTTTGGGTTGTTCCTATGTATGGAGATATTCTATGTGACCTTTGCAGGATGTTGGAGCTCAGAAATGTTAGTATAGATCAAGTTAAGCTGACTTGATGATTTATGAGTCCAACATCAGTCTTAAGCATGTCAAATACTAGAGAGGTGAAAATCCAAGAGAAGGTATGTTTCTAGACTTAGTACATTGGTTTTTGTGTACTAATGTATTTGTCTAAATGTTAGAAACAGAGAAAAGAAGAAAAGAAAAGAGATGCAAAAGGCTTGGCTGTGTACAGCCAAGACTCAGCTCAGTCTGGCACACCGGACTGTCCGGTGGTGCACCGGACAGTGTCCGGTGCGCCAGGCCGAACTCTGGTGAACAGGCCGCTCTCGGGAAAAGTCTGGCGACGTACGGCTATAATTCACCGGACTGTCCGGTGGTGCACCGGACTGTCCGGTGAGCCAACGGTCGGCTGGGCCAACGGTCGGCCGCGCAATCCGCGCGTGACGCGTGGCCGAGCCAACGGTTAGATGGGGGCACCGGACTGTCCGGTGTGCACCGGACTGTCCGGTGTGCACCGGACAGTGTCCGGTGCGCCAACGGCTCCAAGACTGCAATGGTCGACTGCGCCAATTCTGGAAGGAAATCGGGCACTGGACAGTGTCCGGTGGTGCACCGGACTGTCCAGTGCGCCAACCGACAGAAGGCAAGAATTGCCTTCCTGGATTGCTCTCAACGGCTCCTAGGCCCCTTGGGCCTATAAAAGGGACCTCTAGGCGCCTCAAACAGTACACAAGTGCAGCCAACAAGTTTAGACATCACTCTGATCAATTCTCACTCTCCCTCTTGTGTGTATCTCTCTAGTTTGTGTAGAAGGCAAAGCTATAAGCCTTTAGAGAGTGGAGAAGAGCTGCTAAGAGCTAGAGCATAGTCTTGAGCATATTGTTACTCTGCCAGAGTGCTGTCAAGAAGATTGTAAGCAGCCGCGGCTCTGTTGTAACTACCTCAACATAGTGGAAGGCTCTATCTGTCTAACTGACAGATCTGAGCAAACGGAGGAAGGAATTGAAATAGACTCCAAGCCCAGGTGTGGCTAACTCCAACGAGGACTAGGCAAGCATTTCAGGCTTGGCCGAACCTCGGGATAAATTCCTGTGTCCACGTGCTCTGCTCTGTGTTGTGTGCTGATTCTGTCTTATTCATTTCTTATTTCTGCACTTCACTGCTTACTTGTGGTACTAGCTTTCTTTGAAGTGCAGGATATTCTTAAGACAGGAACTTCTATTTCGCTGCAACCTACTCGAAGAGTTCTCTCATTCCACTGCGGTCTAGTCTTCGAGTAGAGTAAGATTTAAGTTTTTCAAGTGATAATTTTTATTCGCCTATTCACCCCCTCTAGGCGACATCCAGATCCTGTTCCCGGGCCAAAGGGAACTTTCACTATGACTTAATTTAGCACTGTTTAATTTCTTCTTTTCCTTTTTCTATTTGGGTTTTTAGAGTGGCTTTGAACTACAACACTGATTTATGATTTCACAAAAATTCTGAAAAATTACAGTGGCTTCTTACTGGTTTATATAATTCAGTCTAAAAAATTGAGGCTTAGAATAAGAATGGTTTTCTCTACACAAAAATACTAAAATCTAGGGCAGAGAGGGTGCTTTTAACTACAACTCTCCTCTAATAGTGGATTCTACCCTAAGGTTTATTTTTGTTGGCATCCAGGTGTAATAACATGACTTTATACCAAATTTTAGCCAATGATACCTACTGATTAATTTATGGTGATTTTCTAAAGTTTGGGGGCTTAATGGTGCTTTTCACTACTACTATATTTGAAAAATATCAAACAACAGATTTTCTAACTTTCCTATCTTCTTCTTTGTGCAAGAGCAATCATTCTTATATTTCTTGGAATCTATGGTCTTTTTATGGGGTAGGGGGTGAGATGTATTTCATCATAATTTTACCATAGTCTTATATTTTTCCTTGGTAGTTTACATCATAAGTACTTAGGTAAAAATTAGGTTGCTCACTGTTTCACATTTTTAGTCTTTCTTTTGATTTATTTGAAGTATTGGTTAAATCCAAGTTCTATTTGTTTAACTCACTTGCTGTGATGGTTTGGGGTGTTTATCATTTTTGGAGTGGTATGTTAGTGGTCAGGGGTCTACTGAATTTTTCTTGCCATTGTTGCATTTGCCCTTATATTTTTAATCATAACTTTTATTGACTTCTTAATGCCTAAATAAAATTATAACCTTAGATTAGCACTAGACCAGGGTTTCATATATTTTTCCTATGAACTACATCACTTAGGCATACTAGAAAAAATATGTCACTCTCTGGTTTCTATTTTCTATCCTCTTTTTCATTTTTAAAGTTTGGGCAGAAATAGCCTTTAATGGATATCTCTGGCTTAGTCTTGTATACTGTGGTGTTTATTATTTTTAAACAGTGCATATACTAGGTGAGTGTCTTCACAATTTTTCTCAAGCTTAGTATAGAAGTATTCCTATTTTTCTCTGTATTATTAAGATTTGGGTAGTTTTCCTATTTAATTCAAAACTCTAAAAATTAGTATAGAAAATATGGGGTTTACTATTTTTGTTTGATAGTGCATATTTCACAGAGTCTAACAAAATTTGTTTGACCAAATTTGGATGAATATTTTTTAAGTTATGCAATTATTTATTTTGTTGCAGATTTAAAGAATTTGGATTTTAAATGGGAAAGGAAAATCTACTTTGCGCTAGGGTCCCTGGCATAAATTTCCTGTGTCCCTTACAAACAGATCCTCGGGCTACTATTCAACCGAGTCTCTGACAATGCAGAAAACCCCCTAGGGTTAACCTAAATCTAACCCGCGCTCCTAGCCTTATTGGAACAGTAGCCGCGACGGAGAAAAGGGCGACGAGGCTTACCGGCGGCGATCTAGCTCCGGTGAGGTGTCCAGGGAGGTCAGGGAGGTTACGGCGGTCACGTCGATGTGCGGGTTGGCGTAGGAGATGGCTGGAGTCGGTCGGTCCTCGTGCGCAGGGCGGGGATCTCGTCCGCGACGAGTGTCCCGGCCTAACCGCGGTGGAATAGTTCAATTGATTGGCTCGGGGAGCTTTACCAGGTGACACAGAGGCGGTATGCGCGAGGAATTTGGAAATGGTGCAGTGGCTTACCCGGTCCACGCTCTCCGGTGAGCGGAAGAAGTCCGGCGAGGGTGATCCGGTGTTTTCGGTGAGATTGCACTCGGTCTGAGGGTTTGGGAAGCTTCACTGATCTCCGGTGAAGCTAACCGAACTACTGGTGTGGGCGAGGGATGGCCGGGGTGAGCTGGCCATGGGGGCCGGAGGCTGGGCGGCTTGGTAGGCGGTGGAGCTCTCGGTTCACGGCCAATGCTCCGATGATTGAGTGCGGCGAGTGTGCAAGGCTGAGGCAAGGATGTCCAAGGGCTAATGGCCTTTATAGGCACGGGAGCAAGGAGGGCGTGCGGTGAACTTGATCGTGCGTAGGGGTGAGCGCGCACCGGGGTTGGGCGAACGCCGGCGTGCAGACCAGTGTCGAACACGTGTGTGTGTTGCTTCTGCCCGAGTTCTAGCGCATGTAGTAACTCATCCAAGCCTACTCTTGTCTTGGTCAGTGCACAAAACCTCTTCCCCTTCCTATAAGCTACTGATCTTGTGTAGGGGTCAAAGGATTTGGCCTACTGGTTCCAGAGATATGGAGCACTCAAGTAGGATCTATCTCGTAGCCCGAGCCCGAGGCAAATCCTTGGTTTTGTCGTGTCTAGGGCTCGAATCCCAATGCCATCTTCAGATATGTGGTAGAGGGGTTAGTTTAGCACATATTTGCTAATGGGAGCTCACGGTTTTGAATTAGGGATCATGGTGAACGCGCTCGAGTTTGGGTGAGGGGGCTGAATTTTAGAAATCTGAAATTCTGATTTCTATAGAAAGCCTCCAATTGAATGGCCTATTTGGGGATTTTGAAAAATTCTTTTGGGCAAACTCTCTTACTATTTTTTAGCTTATTTAGTGTATTACAACTTTTATAATTGGCCTAAGTCATGACAATGTAGTTTTCTTGGTCTTTATTGAGTTTTCTTTTTAGTTATCCATTGCCCTCTAGAAAGGGTTGTTAGGGTTTTGGCATTTTCTTTCTCCCTTAAGCTTCATATGGTCAGGGTATGGTTCCTAGGGTGAAAAGACTTGATTAAGTTCTTGCCTCCAAATTTTGGTGCCTTTTGCTCAATTTAATTCACATGTGATAATGGTCACAAAGTGGACATTGAGGGAAAAACCTTGGGTAACACTAGGGTGTTACAACCCTCCCCCTTAAAAGAATCTCGCCTCAAGATTCAGGTCAGGGTTCTCCAGGGGTGAGGAGAAGGTTATAGCTTGCTTCCATGGCCTTGGTTTGTTTATTAAGGTTCTTTAGAAAACTTGCACTTCGAATGTCATCCTCTTTGCAACTTCAGAAGGAAGCCCTTCTTGTTTTAGGTTTATAGCTTAACTTGGTTTATGTTAAGATCATCATTCTTATATTTGGATTCAGAGGGCAGGGGCCTGGGGTATGGTTACGTACCGACTTCCTTAGGTAGACAGTTGGGGTAGTTCGAACACAGAAAATCCTCAGTCTCCCATGTAGCCTCTTCCTCCGAATGGTTGCTCCATTGGATCTTATACATTTTGATCGACCTCGCATGAGTTGATCTTTCCTTGCAATCCAGAACCTTGGAGGGGTGTTCCTGGTAGGATAGATCTGGCTCTAATTCCACATCTGGTTCTGCTATGACCTTTGTTGGTAATCGAACACATTTCTTCAATTGGGATACATGGAACACATTGTGGATGACAGACATTTTTGGAGATAGCTTCAGTTTGAATGCCACGGGTCCACATGCTTCTATGATCTCATAAGGTCCAATGTAGCGAGGGGCTAACTTGCCCTTGATCCCAAATCTTTGCACTCCCTTCGTGGGTGATATTTTCATATATACGAAATCTCCCAATTCGAACTATAGGGGTTTCCTTCTCTTGTCATGGTAACTCTTTTGCCTGGCCTGAACAGCTTCTAGGTTCTTCCTAATCATTTTGACTTTTCTTTCGGCCTCCGACACTTTCTCCAGGCTGTGACCAATTGAGGGGTGTTCGGCACCTTCTTCCATATAGGGCTTCAAAAGGTGCCATCTTCAGATTAGATTGATAATTGTTGTTATAAGCAAACTCTGCCAAGGAGAGGCACTTATCCCGGTTCTTGTCGTAATCGATCGCACACGCCCTTAGCATATCTTCAAGAATCTGATTTACCCTTTTGGTCTGACCATCAGTTTGGGGGTGGTAAGCTGAACTTCTTACCAGCTTGGTCCCCAAGGACTCTTGCAATTGCTCCCAAAATCTGGCTATGAATTGGGCTCCTCGGTCAGAGATAATTGTCCGAGGTAATCCGTGAAAACACACAATTGGGTCAATGTACAACTCTGCATACTTATGAGCCTTATTGGTGGTGTGCACTGGAAGAAAATGTGCCACTTTCGTCAATCGGTCCACAATGACCCAGATTGAATCATGATGTCGAGGGGTGTTGGGCAGACCCATAATGAAATCCATGCTGATGTCATCCCATTTCCATGAAGGTATTGATAGGGGTTGCAAGGCACCAGCTGATTTTAAGTGGCTTGCCTTTATCCTATGATAGTTGTCACATTCCGATACATATTGGGCTATCTCCCTTTTCATCCTGGTCCACCAATATAGGGGTTTCAGATCATGGTACATCTTGGTGCTTCTTGGGTGCATGGAGAATTTGGAGAGGTGAGCCTCATTCAAGAGTCTCTTCTTGAGGTCTCTATTTTTAGGAACCACCAATCTGTCTTCAAAACACAATATCCCCTTGCTGTGGCGAAAGCACTTATATTTCTCCACTTTCTGGTTAAGATTCTCCTTGATGATTTGTACTCCCTTGTCTCCGAGTTGGGCCATAATAATCTGGTCTAACAAGGTTGGCTCGACGAAGATGTGAGACAAGGTACCAGAAGGAATTACTTCAATCCTCATCTTACTCAACTCATCACACAGGGTGTTGACGCGAGAATCCATCACCATACAATTGCATTGCGACTTTCGACTTAGGGCATCAGCTACCACATTGGCTTTCCCTGGGTGGTAATGCACTTTCAAGTCGTAGTCCTTGATCAATTCCAGCCATCTTCTCTGCCTCATGTTGAGATCAGCCTGAGTAAAGATGTACTTGAGGCTCTTGTGATCTGTATAGATGTTGGAGTGGGTTCCCATCAAGTAGTGCCTCCACATTTTTAAGGCATGAACCACGGCTGCCAACTCTAAGTCATGAGTAGGATAATTTTGCTCATGAGGTCTGAGTGCTCTTGATGCGTAGGCAATGACTCGGTTGTCTTGCATTAAAACACAACCCAGTCCAGTGCCAAAGGCATCACAATACACATCAAACGGCTTGTTGTTGTCAGGCTGCGCCAACACAGGTGTTGTAGTTAGATGTTGCCTTAAGGTGTGAAAGGCATCTTCACACTTCTGACCCCATTCATATTTTGCTCCCTTCTTCAACAATTCTGTCATGGGCTTCGCAATTCGGGAGAAGTCTGGAATGAATCGTCGATAATACCCGGCCAATCCTAGAAAACTCTGAATCTAGCGGACAATTGTGGGTGGCTTCTAGTTCATTACTTCTTGCACCTTGTCTGGATCAACTGCTATTCCTTTTTGAGAGATAGTGTGACCCAAGAATTTAATCTCCTTTAGCCAGATATCACACTTTGACAATTTGGCATAAAGGCGGTGTTCTCTCAGACGTTGGAGCACTACATGCAAATGACTAGCATGCTCTTCATCGTTTCTTGAGTACACCAAGATATCATCGATGAAGACTACCACAAATTTGTCCAGTTCAGGCATGAAAACTGAATTCATCAAGTACATGAAATATGCGGGTGCATTTGTTAACCCAAACGACATCACCAAATACTCATACAACCCATATCTAGTTGAGAAGGCAGTCTTTGGAATATCACTTGCTCGTATCTTGATCTGATGATAGCCGGAGCGAAGATCTATTTTGGAAAACACCTTGGCTCCAACCAATTGGTAGAAAATAACATCAATACGAGGCAAAGGATACTTGTTCTTGATAGTCACCGCATTGAGTGGGCGGTAATCTGTGCACAATCTTAAGCTTTCATCCTTCTTCTTCACGAACAAGGCTGGACATCCCCAAGGTGAAGTACTTGGGTGGATGAAACCTTTGTCTAGCAATTCTCGTAGCTGTTTCTTCAATTCTACCAACTCGGCGGGTGGCATCCGGTAGGGCCTCTTGGAAATAGGCGACGTTCCCGATTGCAATTCGATGGCGAATTCGATATTCCGATCTGGCGGCATTCCTGGCAACTCGTCAGGAAAAACATCTGCATACTCACAGACCATTGGAATTTTCTTTAAAGGTATCTCTATCATGGAAAAATCACATGACCGAGTGGTCTCTTGGCTGGGCAGGTGCAACGTGAGGTCTCCAAAGGTAGGAGAACAGATTTCCAAAGCTCTGTAGCTACATCCAACACCACCCAGTGTTGAGTCATCCAGTTAGCTCCCAGAATGATGTCCACATTCTCCTGCCCCAAAATCAATAGTGTAGTTTTGAAGATTTTGCTTCCCAGTAAGATAGGTACATTTTGATTTAATTGGTTTGTTGATATTTTGCCCCAGGCGTTGCTATCATGAAAGACCCTTGGGTATGATGGAAAGGCAGTTGGCATTTAACACTGAACTTCTAGCTAATGAAGCTATGTGATGCACCAGAGTCAAACAGAACCAATGCAGGTTGATTAAAAACGGAAAAAGTACCAGTCATGACGAGCGCTCCTTCAGGTAGCTCTTCCAGAGTAATGAAGTTGAGCTTCCCTTGCCTGGCTTGCACTTTCTACTTCTTTCCTTTGTCTTGGTTGGTTGCTAGCATCTGCCTTGGCTGATTCCATGGGCAATTCATGGCATAGTGTCCTACATTGCCACACATGAAGCATTTGTTTCCATTCCCTTGGCGGAACTGCTGCTGCTGTTGCTGAGGTTGATTATTCCTTGGAGCGAGAGTGGGGAAACGGTTGGGTGCTTGCTGCTGCTGCGGCGGCCTGATGACCCATCTTCCTGCTTGCTGCTGGAATCCTCTGCTCTGACTGTTGGAGACAATCCGGAATCTCTGAGGCAAAGCTGAAGTTCTAGACATTAGTGCTTTCCTCTTCTTTTCTGCCCGGTGAGCTACGATACAGTTTTCCTATGATATGGCAAGATTAACCGGTTCATTGAAGCTGTCGGCCCGAACAATGTTGAGGCGTTCACGCAGCTTGGTGTTGAGTCCCCTGCGGAAGCGGTCTCTCTTCTTCTCATCTGAATCTGCATGATAGCACGCATACTGGCATAGGTCGTTGAAAGCCTGGGCATACTATAGCACAGTGCGGGTTCCCTAAGTCAAGGCCAAGAACTCATTGAGCTTGCGATCCAGAATTCCTGCTAGAATATGGTGTCCTCTAAAAGCCGTCTTGAACTCCTCCCATGTCACCACATGGTCAGCATGCAACATGGTGCGGAAATGGTCCCACCATGTCCTAGCAGGTCCACGAAGCTCCTGTGCGGCAAAACAGGTCTTTGCGTCGTCAGGGCAAGCTCCCGTGAGAAGTGGGAACTTTGACTCCACAACCCTGAGCCACACATCGGCGTCTAGCGGATCCTCTGCCTTGGTGAACAAGGGCAGTTGTGTGCTCAAGAACTCTCTGTAGGTTGCCGCGGCCGGAGGACGTTGCGGCTGGCCTCCACCATACTGCTGAGGGTGGGGCTGGCGCTGTAATAGCTGCCACAGAATCTCATTCTGCTGAGCCATTAGCTCCTGCACCATGGGAGCTGGAGGAGGTGGCGGGGAACCTGCTCGTTCTGCCCGCGACGCTGCCTAGCTACCATCTGAAAACAGAAATTTCACCGTTGTTATCTCGACTCACGGTTCCAACAGAATCCTTTATATTATGAGAAGAAAATGTCATAACACAGTACTGAAACCAAACGAGAATAACATGCTTGCATTCATTGCTCATAAAAGTCTTTCCCGAGTTACAACAATTTAGGGGATTCACCCTTAAGCCTAATCCAAAAATTGGTACCAAAACTAAGCTCGCGTGGGTTCCTATCCTCCTAATATGTCAAACTTACCCGTCAACCCTGAATGGTAGAGGCAACGCTGGATGCAGGTGAAGGGGGCACTCCGGAGGGAGTCACATTTGGATCGGGAGCTGGCTCTAATTCCTTGGGATCCTCTCCTCCCTCGCTTCCTGCCTCATTTGCCTCCATATCCTGGTGGTGCATCTCCAGGTGGTTGTTGGCTTTCTCAAGTTCCTCCTGCACATCATGGAGCTGGATCTCCAGGATATCGATGGTGTTATCCCGGATTTCCACCTGCTGCTCTAGAGTCGCGATGCACTGGCTCAACTGTTCCACCTATAGGTCTTTTTCCACCAATTCCGAAGACAAGTCGACCATGAAGTCCTCTCGACTATCAAGGGTGATCTTAGTAGTCTGAGCAAGATTAGTGAGGTGTGCCATGGCGTCGCTCTGTAGGGCTTATAGGCGGTATAGTGCGCTCATACACTGAATAGTGATCCTCCCAACCTGGTCGGGATGCATGGCCCACACGTCCTTCACGTGGCTCACTCCGTTGCACCACATGGGGTCATCCCTTGTTGGGGACTTGTTCTCAAATGCTATGAATTAAGAACAAGGCAACACACAAGAAAAATGTTAAATGTTAATGTCCTTCGTCCTTCGAAGCATTACTTCCCTTAGGACATAATGATCTTCGGACGAAGGTTATAAAAGACATACCTTCATAAATATGACACATGTAATCAGAGGATGAAGGTTATGAAACATAAGACAACATAAATAATTACATAGTACCAAAATATGAATGTTTATTGTCAAATAATCATGAATACATAAAAGTTAAATTAAATTACATTTATACCTTGAGCTTGATTGAATACGAAGATTCAGATGCAATACCAAAGCGTGAACAGTACGGGGTACTGTTCACCTATTTATAGGCACAGGGCGCAGCCTGTGTGAATTTACATTCATGTCCTCTACAAATGATTACAATCATTACACAGGTTATCATGGGCCGATTGGTCATCTCATCTTTAAGTCGGTGCCTTTTGAAATATACTACGAAGCTCCCTGACTGGTAGCTTCGTCATCATCCCTATTCTGGCCTTCCGAAGGTGCTTCTTCTCACAGGACATTCAGCGATGAAGCAGACCCCCAACAGTAGCCCCTTCACGGTGCCAGATCATTTTTTGTAACGAGCTTGACCCATGAAAAATTCTTTTATGCTTCGGAATGCCGAAGGTCCGAAAAACACCTTCCCTAAGCTCGTTGCCGAGAAACGATTTAAATATTCTGAGTGCAAGGCAGTCCCACCATAGGACGAGTTCACTCGATCTAGTGATTCTTCTCCTCGGGCAGTATGGTCCACCGTTCAGTGGGTGTGGGCGGCTGTTCAGCGGGTGTAATCGTCCTATCAATTTACCTTCCCACCTGCAACACTATATATACAAACGGGTAGGTGTGAAGTTACCATAGCATTTACTACTATTGTACTGTTGTGCTGCCGAAAAATTCGACCACAGCCGAAGCTTATTCACCGTACTCCAAACCAAAGCTTCGTCACAAGAGGGAGCTTCGACAAAGATAAAAATTATTCAACTTCGCAAGAATTTCAATCATCAAATGGCTAGGGTCCGTTCAACAGCTAAGGTTACACGTGACGAAGAGGAGGCCGAAGCTGCTGGAACTGCCCCGATCTCCGAAGTAATGAGGCAGTCGGGACTGGTTATGCCAGAGGGTACTACTAACAAAAATGCACTTGCTGCCGAAGCTGAGCAGGCAGATATTGCAGAAAGTGAGGCTGACGAGGAAGATATAGATGATTATTCCGCCGTGCCATCTAAGCCCAGCCACTTGGATTTTGGAAATTGACTGTCTCCGAAGCTGATATGCCGATGATGATAAAACTAGGTTACTTCGAGGAAGCCGAGAAGAAGCTGGTTCGCTTTGGCAGGGAAGAGACAACCTTGAAACCAGAAAACAATGAGGTGGTAGTCTTCAGAAGCTTCTTTAAAGCAGGATTAAGGTTTCCTCTGCATGGGATGATTGCAGATGTTTTAGAAAATTTCAAAATTTATCTTCATCAGCTGACTCCTAACGCTATCGTTAGGCTCAACGTCTTTATCTAGGCTCTCCGAAGCCAAGGAGCGGAGCCGGTTGCCGAAGCCTTTTGCCGGGTACACGAACTTCACTATCAGACGAAGGCCAGAGAAGATGGATTGCACGAGAACTTCGGCCGCTATAATTTTGCTTATCGCAAAGACATGAAGACACCGGTGGTTAGCTACCGCGCCAAATGGCCGACCGGTTGGAAAACTGAATGGTTTTAAGTTAAGATTGATGAGAAAAAGGAGAAGTTAGTTCAGAGCCCGCTAGAGCTAACCTTCGGGTTGACTAGGCCTCAGTGCAATATGACGCCGGGGGCAACATGCCCAGATGCTGTGGGTGATTTTAGAGTTGTGTCTGAGCATATTGGTACTAGGGATCTAGTTTAGGAATATTTAGCCAATAGGTTATTCCCAACGTTAAAGGAATGGGATATGCCGAAGCTTAAGGGAGAGAAGAAAAAGAATGAACTCGTTCGGTTGCCCTATCATTTTAAGTTCAAGAAACACTTCAAAGAACCCTGCCAGGAATGATTGGATACAATTGAAGTTATGTGCAATGAAATCTTAGGCAATTATACGAAAAAAGAAGATCAACTAATGACAGCAGCCTTTGGCACCCAGCCGAAACGAAGGCTAAACCGAGTAATGGACGCTTTGAAATTTGAATACCCAGACTATGAAAGGCTAAGCAAAGGTGCCGATGGGCCAAAACGAAGAAGGGTTGTTAGTGTTGTTCAAAGGCAAGTTGCCAGAATGATAAAAGAGGATGAAAATTTAGCAAAAAAGGAAAAAATCTAGTCCTGAGCCAAAGGTAGTTGTGTCGAAGAAAAGAAAGGCTCCAACTTCGAAGCCGAAGGCTAATTTAGAAGAAGAAGCTCCCTCGACGCCTTCTGTCACTGACGCAAAAGAAATTTTAAAGGTAATGACTGAATCTCTACCTAATAAGCTAAGTCCGCTGGGACCAGAACTGATGAAGCTTTTACAGAAGAAGAAGAAGCCTTCGGCTGCCGAGAAGCCTGCTGAACCAAAAAAGCGAAGAATTATTACTGTCATTGAGGCTATTGAAGAAACACCGCCACCGGCCTCAGCGTCGAAAACAGCAGCAGCCGAAGCTGCTACTTCCGAAGCCGCAGCAGCCGAAGCCACAGATTTGGAAACCACACTCGATGTCATTGATGAAATGATTTTGAAAATGGCCGAGGAAGAAACTGCTGCAGCTGCTGAGGAAACCCCGGCCGCAGTGCCTGAAAAAGGGGAAAATGCCTAAAAAGAGAAGGAGCCTACCGAAGATACTTTAGAAGAGGAAAATTTTAACTTTCAAAACATAATTGGGCAAGAATTGTCAAAGGCTGAAAAAGAAGAACTGAAGGACTATGCCATATCGTGCGGGTATCAGCCAGGGGCACTGCTCTTCGGCGGTGTTGCCGAAGAGCGTTTAGGATGCCTTCGGGACTGAATTGGGGCGAAGGTTGTCAGCACTTTATCGAAAAGTGTTGGTTTTCCGAAGCTCGAAGCTGATCTCAGCAGATACCGGCGACAACATATCGTCGGTAGCCTGTTTTATTCTAACTTTAAGGTAAAATTTTGCCTTTACTTTTTATTGTTTTGATATGAAGATGTTTTTTTGATGAAGGTTATTTTGCCAGAGCCTACTGCTAAGCAAAGCCTTGAGGATGCAACAAGACCTCGAGGACAAGAAAAACAAAGTTATAATTGAGGGTTTAGAGAAGAAGATTAAAGATCATGAAGCTGCCCTAGAAAAGAAAGACTTCGTGCTTCAAACGATGGAAGGTTCACTGGCAGAAGCTCAAGCTGAGATCGCTAGATTAAATGGTGAACTTTCCCTGCAGTCAAAAAACTTTGAGCAAGAGAAGAATGATTTCCAAACAAAACTCGAAGCTGAGGCTGAAAAAAGTTCAAATCTTCAGAAATCACTCAAAGATTTTCAGGAAAAATGCTTAGGCTTCGGCACTCGGTGCGTTCAACGACTGAAACAGGTCTTTAACTCAGTTGGGGCCAGCTCCGAAAAGTTTAAACCTTTGGTTGAAGACCTGCCGGGGACACTTGATCATATTGAAGGTGAAGTTGATGCTCTCAACGAAATTATAGCTGGACATGGTGACTTTTGTGTCCTGCTAGCTTCTCGAGGCACAGCTGTCGCTTTCATGATGGCTAGCTGTACACATGGAAATATTGTAAACATACCAAACTTCAGCCTGTCACCGACAGACTTGAACGACATCCCCGGCCTGGCCCGAAGCATTGGAAACAGATTCGTTACTTAAATCTGGGCAAAGGGCGGGCGAGACTTGGCTGGTGACGAAGCTCGAAGTCACCTTAAACCGGTAATAAACTCATACCTTGTGCTTACCTTTTTCCTTGAAACTTGAATTTGCCTTATAATGCTTTGATATGTACAGGATGACGAAGCCGAGGAGCATTGAGCTGAAGCCTTGTAATATATTTTTGCCTTTCCGTCAATGTGTGAACTGCTTTGATGTGGACGAAACTTGTATTTTTTGAGCCGAAGGCGAAAAACACCTTCCCTTCTTTTTGTACGCAACAAAGCATTGATCTACTTCCGAAGCCGTATTCTTGGAGACGAAGCAACTGTCTATCTGTATGATATGATGATGATCCTATGTATGCCTAAATGAATGTTTATGAATGCAATGTATGATGTAATGTATCGTGCAAGTGAATGCCCAATCACACACATACGAAGCTTCATCCATAACCTTCATTCCCTTAGGAACGACTGAAATCTCTTTGCCGTTTATTTTTTGGCTGCACCGCTTATTTTTCGGTGTAAGTTTTGCATCCCCTTAGGAACGTCTTTTGAACTTCTTCGCCTTCTATTTCGGCGGTATTCGCGTCGACTTTTCGCGCTTCGCCTTATATTTCGGCGGTATTTGGCTCTGCATTCCCTTAGGAACGACTTTTGAGTAGAAAACTTACGCTGCGCTCCCTTAGGAACGACTTTTGTAGCTTCGTCGTGCTCTGCATCCCCTTAGGGACGACTTTCGAGCTTCTTCCTGTTTTTTTTCTTTTTCTGCACTCGATGGTGCATGCTCAGATTTTACATTTACATATCTTGGGGGACTTTGCCCTCGTAGGGCTGAATTAAAAAGGAAAAATTACAGACTATGGCCCCATTAAAAACCTTTCTCCCCCTTTGGAAAGGAAAAGGGTGCCATAGAAAAAATGAAAAAGATTACATCAATTTATACATAATATCGCCGAAGCTCATCCACATTCTAGGATCTGGGAATGTCGTTGCCGTCCATGTCCTTTAACCTGTAAGAACCGGGTCTTAACGAAGATACTACCAAAAAGGGTCCTTCCCACTTCAGTTGAAGTTTGCCTACTGTGTCAGGGTTGGCTACTCTCCGAAGCACCAAGTGTCCTGGCTTAATGTCTTTCAATCGAACTTTTCTATCGCGCCATTTTATTGTTTCGGCTTGATATTTGTTGATATTTTCCACAGCCTGAAGTCTGGTCCCTTCTATAGTATCTTTTGTCACAGAATAATTAGCTTCGTCTTCCGCCGAAGCTACTGTTCTTATTGACCCCGTTTTAGCCTCTTCGGGGGTTATGGCTTCGTCACCGAACAATAACTTAAATGGTGTGAAACCTGTTGATCTTGATACGGTCGTATTGTGGCTCCACACCACTTTAATCAATTCATCTAGCCACTTTCCTCTGGGCTGATTAAATATTAGCTTTATTATTCCTGTCATTATAATACCATTTGCTCTTTCGACAAGTCCATTTGACTCTGGATGCCTGACTGACGCAAAATGAATCTTCGTGCCAATTTGATCACAAAATTCCTTGAAAGCTTCGGCATCAAACTGTGTTCCGTTATCCACAGTTATAGCCTTCGGCACACCGAAGCGATAAACAATATTTTGCCAGAAAAATTTCTGGACTGTGACCGAAGTTATCGTGGCCAAAGGCTTCGCCTCAATCCACTTGGAAAAATATTCTACAGCCACCACAACATATCTTAAATTGCCTTGTGCTGGTGGAAGTGGACCTAACAAATCCAGGCCCCATCTTTGCAATGGTCAGGTTGGTTGTATTAGCTGAGTCAAAGACGAAGGTTGTTTCTGATTTCTTGCACATTTTTTTGCAATTTTCACACTTTTGAACCAAATCTGCTGCGTCCGAAGCTGCCTTTGGCCAATAGAATCCTTATCGAAAAACCTTTCCCAGAAGAGGTCTGGACCCAATATGAGATCCACACAATCCTGCATGTATCTCCTTCATCAGTTCTATACCTTCAGTTCTGGATAAGCACTTGAGAAGTGGGGAACAAACTCCATGTTTATATAATTCCCCTTCTATTATGACATATGGTCTTGTTCTTGCTTCCATTCTTTTGTTATAAACCTCATCATCTGAGAGATGATTACCTTGGAGGAAAGATATAATCTCAGTCCTCCAGTCTTCACTATGGACAGGAGATATTGTGAGCACTGCTCTTTCGAGAAGTTCTACCGGGGTGCTCTTATTGTCTCGAAAAACACTTCCGAAGGTAGAGGAAGCCCCTGTGCTGCTGACTTGGCTAGCAGATCAGCATGCTCATTTTCCCCTCTTGGAATATTCTTAACAGAAAATCCTTCGAAAGAAGATTCAAGCCTTCGAACTGTGTCCAAGTATCTCTCAAGCTTCAGATCTCTTGCCTTGCAACTCTTGTCAACATGTCCAGAAATAACTTGAGAGTCAGTTTTGAGGACTGCCCTTCTTATTCCCATTGCCTTTAACTTTCGAAGTCCCAAAAGTAATGCTTCGTATTCAGCAATATTATTTGTACAGCTGAAATCAAGCCTTGCTGCATAACATGTTCTTACTTTGGAAGGTGCAACTAAGACAGCAGCTGCACCTGCATCGAAGGTTCCCCAGGAGCCGTCGCAGAACACTGTCCAGGCTTCGGCATCTTTATTTGATTCTTCTTCTTGAGCCCCTGGCGTCCAATCAGCAATGAAGTCTGCTAACGCCTGGGACTGAATTGAGGACCTATGCACATAGTCAATACTGAATTCATTAAGCTCCGCAGCCCACTTTCTAATCCTTCCAGTAGCTTCTCTGTTTCTTATAATATCCTTCAAAGGCTGTGATGAAGGAACAATTATGTGATATGCTTGAAAATAATGTCGGAGCTTCCAGGAGGCCATTAGCACAACATACAACACCTTCTCCAACTCTGTATAGTTTTTCTTTGATAAACTTAGAACTTCAGAGACAAAATATACTGGAGCTTGCTTCTTAATTTGGCCTTCAAGCTTCTCCTGTACCAGCACCGCACTCACTGCAGAGTGCGAAGCTGCCACATACAATAGTAATGGAGCCCCTGGCGCAGGTGGAGTTAATGTTGTTAGATCAATCAAGTACTGCTTCAACTCTTCGAAGGCCTTCTGCTGAGCTGGGCCCCATTGAAAAACTTCGGCTGACTTTAGTATTTCAAAGAATGGCAAATTTGTTTCTGCTGATCTAGATATAAATCTATTCAATGATGTCAGTCTTCCTGTCAGCCATTGGGCCCCCTTCTTTGTGCTTGGTGGTTCCATCCGAAGGATAGCTTCGATCTTGCTTGGATTAGCTTCAATCCCCTTCGTTGAAACTAGGCAGCCAAGGAACTTACCCTTCTTCACTCCAAAGACACATTTTTCTAGATTTAATTTCAGGCCAGCTTGCTTGAAGTTAGCAAATGTTTCTTGTAGATTAGTAATGTGATTTTCTTGCTTTGTGCTTTTTACTATGATGTCATCAACATATATTAGCACATTTCTGCCTATCTGAGAACGAAGGACCTTAGCTGTCATTCTGCTGAAGCTTCCTCCAGCATTCTTGAGCCCCTCAGGCATCCGAAGATATCAATAGGTGCCACTGGGAGTTATGAAGCTAGTCTTCGGCTCATCCTCCTTCTTCATCCATATTTGATGATATCCTGAGTAGCAATCCAGCAAACTCATAAGTTCTGAAGAAGCTGCTGCATCTACAAGAGAGTCTATTCTTGGTAATGGAAATTCGTCCTTTGGACAGGCCTTGTTAAGATCTGTGAAGTCAATACACATTCTCCATTTGCCGTTGGCCTTCTTCACCATAACAGTATTGGCAAGCCACTCTGGATATTTTACCTCTCTGATAACACCAGGATTGAGAAGCCTTTTTACTTCATTTCGAGCACCTTTGGCTTTATCATCAGACATTTTCCGAAGCCTTTGCTTTCTTGGCCTGAAGGATGGGTCGACATTGAGTGAATGTTCAATGACGTCTCTGTTGACACCACAAAGGTCATTGGCTGACCAAGCAAAGACATCTTTGTTGTTGAATAAAAATCTTATCAAAGTTTTCTCCTGCTCTTCAGATAGTTGAGACCCTAGCAGTACCTTCTGCTCTGCTATATCTTCACATAGAAGCATGGGGTTCGGCTGATCAGCCGAAGCAACCTTCTCTCTTCTGTACTTATACTGTTCACAAGCTTCGACTCCATCTATATTGTGGATTGCTTTTGAATCTGTCCAATTTCCTTCGGCCTTTCTGGCAGCCTCTTGACTTCCATGAATAGCAATGGGCCCTTGTTCCGAAGGTATCTTCATGCATAGATATGCTGGGTGAAGTATTGCTTCGAAAGCATTAAATGTCCCTCAACCTATGATTGCATTGTAGGGGTATTCCATATCAACAATGTCAAAAACAACCTGTTTAGTCCTTGTATTGTGAACAAAGCCGAAGGTAACTGGCATTGTGATTTTGCCAAGTGCTACGATCTGCCTTCCTCCGAAGCCACATAGGGGATGTGTAGCATCGTGAATCTTATCTTCTGGCTCTTGCATTTGTCTGAAGGCCTTAGCAAATATGATATCCGTAGCACTGCCTGTATCAACTAGAACATTGTGGACTAGAAAACCCTTGATGACACAAGATATGACCATAGCATCATTGTGAGGATAGTCCTTGAGCTGAAGGTCCTCCTGGGAGAAGGTGATTGGGATGTGAGACCATTTTGACTTGATGAAGGGTCCCTGCACCCCAACATGCTGCACCCTTCTCTGTGCTTCCTTCTTCTGCTTCTTGTTAGCCGGTTCTGAACTTGAACCGCCTGTTATCAGGAGCACAAGCTTCGTAGCCGAAGGTGCTTCAGCTTGGTTGTTGAACGAAGCCATCAGCTCAACAGTGGAAGTGAGTTCACCGGAGGTGGGCGCCAATGTTGGGGACTTGTTCTCAAATGCTATGAATTAAGAACAAGGCAACACACAAGAAAAATGTTAAATGTTAATGTCCTTCATCCTTCGAAGCATTACTTCCCTTAGGACATAATGATCTTCGGACGAAGGTTATAAAAGACATACCTTCATAAATATGACACATGTAATCAGAGGATGAAGGTTATGAAACATAAGACAACATAAATAATTACATAGTACCAAAATATGAATGTTTATTGTCAAATAATCATGAATACATAAAAGTTAAATTAAATTACATTTATACCTTGAGCTCGATTGAATACGAAGATTCAGATGCGATACCAAAGCGTGAACAGTATGGGGGTACTTTTCACCTATTTATAGGCACAGGGCGCAGCCTGTGTGAATTTACATTCATGTCCTCTACAAATGATTACAATAATTACATAGGTTATCATGGGCCGATTGGTCATCTCATCTTTAAGTTGGTGCCTTTTGAAATATACTACGAAGCTCCCTGACTGGTAGCTTCAACATCGTCCCTGTTCTGGCCTTCTGAAGGTGCTTCTTCTCACAGGACCTTCAGCGACGAAGCAGACCCCCAACATCCCTCTTCTCGGCGAGGAAGAGTCCTAGTGGGTGCATCACCATCTCTAGGGAATGGTACCCGCAGAAGGTTGTCAAGGCTTTTAGCGCTGCGGCCTCGGTGGTGTCGTCCGCCCTGAACCCGACAGTCTCGGAGTCAAGGGAACACCATCCAGGCTATAGAGGGTGAGCCTCCAGGGTCAACCAAACCCTGCAACGTGGCACCCAATGCTTCTCGTACAACTGCACCGTATACAAAGGGGGTGTAGGGTAACCGGTGGAGTAGAGCACCTCCCACAAGATGGAGGGAAAACCCTCGTGAGAAAGGTAGTCAAAACTGAAGCGGGTGTCTCCTCCATTGACGGGGGTGGGTGAAGTCGTCTGTGAAAGAGAGTTAAATGTAAGTGTCATGGTAGTGGTAAGGAGAAACGTGTGCCTCGGTTGTTAAAAGGAGGTGGGTTAGATTAGATTTGTCTACTCCAACTCAACTCATTATTCATTATTAACAATGCTTGTTAGGTTAATTACCTGATGCACTTTTTCCTTAGCTTCTAGTTTATAATGCATGCATGCTAGAAAGAACGTCTTCTCACCGATCAGAGGGGTGCTGCTAGGGCATCCCTACTATTCTAAGGTTGGCTTATATGGCCTACTTATATAGCCACCTATTTTCCCCTACTATTAAGGCCTTTCATCCTAAGTCGAGCATTCTAGTCCTGACGATCCAACACTGGTTTCTAAGCAAATTTTAATTTTTGAAAAGTTGGCATTCATGACTTATTGATTCCTCTGTAATGGTAATCGCTCAAATACCAGCTGTGGTAGAACCGCCCGAATTATTCTAGCTTAAGTGCCCGAGTCACGCCTTGGAGGCAGCAACACACTTAAATCAGAATATCCCGTCAATCCCTCGGATCTAGTCCGATAAAGCCACTTACAAGGATCGAATACCACTAGCTCACTCGAAGGTGAGGAACAGAGAGAATACAATAAACATGAAACCACAAATTTTTAAAGTACTGGAGTTATTACATAAATCGGAGTTTTGACAAAAGATAACGAGTTTGAAATTAAATGCAGCGGATAATCGATACGTTGATGCTGAGGAATAGGGCAAGGCCTAGCCCACTACTCTTCCTGGCCTCTCTTGTCGAGACAACATCCCACTCGACCGTCCAACCTGGTGGCAGGGTGGAAGGCCAAGTCACACCATCAACCATATCCTATAGCGTACCTGAAAAAATATGCCACAAGCAAGGCTGAGTATACTAATACTCAGCTAGACTTACCCGGTGTGAGGAGTCTACTCCTCTATCTCTAGACCATGCAGCTGTTTGGCTGAGGGGTTTGGTTTGCTAAAAGCACTAGCTGAGTCTAAAAACAATTTTTAGCTTTTCCCATTCTAGCATATTTATTTAAGCTAGGTTTGCTCCTTTCTAAGCATACATGGTAACAATCATTTAGTACAATCAACATGTTATCTCAAGAAACCTTATTTCACTTTTTACTCAATGCAGTACAAGGGGTCAAGCAGTCTCATTGGCTGTGAGAAGCAGACGATTCGAATCGAGTTTTAACCTTGCAAGGTAAACCTAAACACACGACATGTAGAGGCACTCCGTCCCCACACATATCAACTGTCCCCATCGATTCCCCATTCGCGGCCAGGGCTCACCGTCTTGGCATACAATGCTCCACTGACTCCGGCTGCCGCCGTGCAGTGACCGCACTTGTACCCACCATAGCTAGCATGGGAGACCCAGTCTCAGGACAAGTGAGGAGGAAAGTCTGTGCCTGGCTTCACTCAGGTACTAGGCTTACTGATTACCATTTTTCCCGGCATGTGTTTAGTACTTTCAAACACTTGACTCAGGTATCCACACATTAATCCTTAATTTCATTTCCGTCTCATAGACAAGACATCCACCCTGGATCCAAGTCTATAGACCATCATAGATCCTGTTATCAAGATGAATACAATCAATTCCCTGGCCTCACACGAGTGCTAGAAAAATCACTCGACTTCTACCGAGATTCCTAATTAGCAAAGCAGCTACTCGACCTAGCATACTAGTATCCATCTCAAGAAGGAATCCTGAGTTCATGCAACTAGGGTTTCAAGCAACTCCTACACTTAAGTGCACATTACAAACCTACAAACATTAAATGTAGTAAAATAACATATATAAACGATTATGCATAAAACCGGGGCTTGCCTTCAAAAGCTGAGACTGCGGGGAGATCCTCGGTGGCAGGCTCTGGAGCTAGCTCCTGGACTTTCTCTTGGACAACTCCTTGCTCGGGAATGAGCACGTACTCTCCATCAGCGAGGTTGCAATCTAAATGAATGCAATGAATAAGAGATATGTATGCTATGGTATGTAAGTTTAACAATTAAAATGCAAGGTGAAATACTCAAGTTAGCAGGACGGGTCTCAGTTCCACAATTTAAGACTTTAGGGATATACTTGGTAATTAGGAGTAGGTGTGGTCAATTTAGGAAGTTGGATTAAGGTTGTACTCAACAATTCCTTCAAGGTCTTAGTGCAGATTGAATAAGGTTCTTAGCTGAAATTATCTATGACTTAATTTAGCACTTCTTTAATTTCTTCTTTTCCTTTTTCTATTTGGGTTTTTAGAGTGGCTTTGAACTACAACACTGATTTAAGATTTCACAAAAATTCTAAAACAATTACAGTGGATTCTTACTGGTTTATATAATTCAGTCTCAAAAATTGAGGCTTAGAATAATAATGGTTTTCTCTACACAAAAATACTAAAATTTAGGGCAGAGGGGGTGCTTTGAACTACAACTCTCCTCTAACAGTGGATTCTACCCTAAGGTTTATTTTTGCTGGCATCTAGGTGTAATAACATGACTTTATACCAAATTTTAGCCAATGATACCTACTGGTTAATTTATGGTGATGTTCTAAAGTTTGGGGGCTTAGTGGTGCTTTTCACTACTACTATATTTGAAAAATATCAAACAACATATTTCCTAATTTTCCTATTTTCTTCTTTGTGCAAGAGCAATCATTCTTTAAGTTGGTTAACTTTGCTCATAGGGAAGGGGTTGTAAAATTTCTTGGAATCTATGGTCTTTTTCATGGGGTAGGGGTGAGGTGTATTTCATCACAATTTTACCATAGTCTTATATTTTTCTTGGTAGTTTACATCATTAGTACTTAGGTTAAAATTAGGTTGCTCACTATTTCACATTTTTAGTCTTTCTTTTGATTTATTTGAAGTATTGGCTAAATCCAAGTTCTATTTGTTTAACTCACTTACTATGATGGTTTGGGGTGTTTATCATTTTTGTAGTGGTATGTTAGTGGTCAGGGGTCTACTGAATTTTTCTTGCTATTGTTGCATTTGCCCTTATATTTTTAATCATGGCTTTCATTGACTTCTTAATGTCTAAATAAAATTATAACCTTAGATTAGCACTAGGCCAGGGTTTCATATATTTTTCCTATGATCTACATCACTTAGGCATACTAGAAAAATATGGTCACTCTCTGGTTTCTATTTTCTATCACCTTTTTTATTTTTAAAGTTTGGACAGAAATAGTCTTTAATGGATATCCCTGGCTTAGTCTTTTATACTTTGGTGTTTATTATTTTTAAACATTGCATATACTAGGTGAGTGTCTTCACAATTTTTCCTGCGTGCCTTACAAACAGGTCCTCTGGCTACTATTCAACCGAGTCTCTGACAATGCAGAAAACCCCTAGGGTTAACCTAAATCTAACCCGCGCACCTAGCCTTATTGGAACAGTAACCGCGATGGAGAAAAGGGCGACAAGGCTTACCGGCGGCGATCTAGCTCCGGTGAGGTGTCCAAGGAGGTCGGGGAGGTTACGGCGGTCACGTCGATGTGCGGGTTGGCGTAGGAGAGGGCCGGAGTCGGTCAGTCCTCGTGCGCAGGCGAGGGAGCTCGTCCGCGGTGAGTGTCCCGGCCTAACCACGGTGGAATAGTTCAATTGATTGGCTCGGGGAGCTTTACCAGGTGACGCAAAGGCGGTATGCGCGAGGAATTTGGAAATGGTGCAGTCGCTTACCTGGTCCACGCTCTCCGGTGAGCAGAAGAAGTCCGGCGAGGGTGATCAGGTGTTTCCGGTGAGGTTGCGCTCGGTCTGAGGGTTTGGGAAGCTCCACGGATCTCCGGTGAAGCTAACCGAATTGCTGGCGTGGGCGAGGGATGGCTGGGGTGAGCTGGCCACGGTGGCCGGAGCTCAGGCGGCTTGGCGGGCGGTGGAGCTCTCCGGTGATTGAGCGCGACGAGTGTGCGAGGCTGAGGCAAGGATATCCAAGGGCTAATGGCCTTTATGGGCATGGGCGCGAGGAGGGCGCGTGGCGGACTTGACCGTGTGTCACACCCGAATTTAAGGAACAAAGCCGGGTGTATCTCATATATACGCCAAAAAAGACCACATATAATAACAGAGTACATAGAGATATATGCCATAAATATCATAAATATACTTATTACATAGCGGAAGTCTTACATAAATAAATGATAAAATAAAGTGAACTAAATATTATTTCCTGACGCCACAAAGCTGACTAGGAGATGCCACCTAGATTAAATCGAACTCCTCGTTGGGCGGCTCTTCTTGAACCACCTGTTCTTCTCCTGTGGGGGTGTGAGACAGCAAGGGTGAGCTCACATATGTTCATCGCTCAACAAGTTGTGGGAAATAATGTGTATGAACTCACCAAAGGTGGGAGTTCATGTGAAGTATAAGACTGATCAATAAAATAAAGGCTGAAGCTGAGCATTGCTTTTATAAGTTGGTCAAAATTTTATTAGCAGTTACTAAGTGTAAGTGAATACCGAACCATAGTAATAATAAATAAAGTAATAAATAAATAATTCCAATGCGATGTAAATGACAAATTGAGTTTTAATTCCATAGATTAATCATGTGAGGGTCCGAGCTGCTCATGACCGTGAGCACGGCTAGTATACTAGTTTTACACTCTGCAGAGGTTGCACATCTTTACCCACTAGTCATGTTACCCATCTGCCAAGAGACGGCCAATCTCATACACCTCTACCGAGGAGGCGAGACAGCGTAACACTACGAGGCCTTTACAAAGTTCCACTAGCTTCAGAAAACCCGCTACAGTTGTAGGAAGCTCTAGTGCAGGGATCTCTCGCCTGACCGCCATCGCAGCAAAATCAACTCAAGGACCTCCCTACACTGACCACTCCCCTACTGCCCTTGCCCCTATCAGGTAATGTCGGGGACCATAATTAGGGGTACCCTCAAGACTCTTAATTCTCAGCTGGTAACCCCCATCAGCATAAAGCTGCTAAGGCCTGATGGGTGCGATTAAGTCAGGGATCAGTCCATTCAAGCGACTCAATCACGCCTCGCCCGAGCCTAGCCTCGGACAAGGGCAGCCGACCCCGGAAGATTTCCGTCTCGCCCGAGGCCCCCCTCCAACGGCGGACACATCTCCGGCTCGCCCGAGGCCCTGCCTTCGCTAAGAAGCAATCCTGACTAAATCGCCGCACCGACCGACCAAGTCGTAGGAGCATTTAATGCAAAGGTGACCTGACACCTTTATCCTGACGCGCGCCCTCTAGCAGAGCCGAAGTGACCGCCGTCACTTCACCGCTCCACTGACCGGCCTGACAGAAGGACAGCGCCGCCTGCGCCACTCCGACTGGAGTGCCGCTTGACAGAGTGAGACTGACAGGCAGTCAGGCCCTGCCGAAGACACCATAGGAAGCTCCGCCCGACCCAGGGCTCGGACTCGGGCTAAGTCCCGGAAGACGGCGAACTCCGCTCCGCCCGACCCAGGGCTCGGACTCGGGCTAGGTCCTGGAAGACGGCGAACTCCGCTCCGCCCGACCCAGGGCTCGGACTCGGGCTAGGTCCCGGAAGACGGCGAACTCCGCTCTGCCCGACCCAGGGCTCGGACTCGGGCTAAGTTCCGGAAGACGGCGAACTCCGCTCCGCCCGACCCAGGGCTCGGACTCGGGCTAAGACCCAGAAGACGACGAACTCCGCTTCGCCTGACCCCAGGGCTCGGACTCCGCCCTGGCCTCTGCCGAACGACCTCTGCCTCGCCCGACCCAGGGGCTCGGACTCGGCCTCGGCCACGGAAGACAGACTCGACCTCGGCTTCGGCGGAGCCTCCATGTCACCCAACCTAGGGCGCAGGCCAGCCACGTCAACAGGAAGCGCCATCATCACCCTACCCCGAGCTGACTCGGGCCGCAGAGAACAAGACCGGAGTCCCATCTGGCTAGCTCCGCCAGATAGGCAATGATGGCGCCCCGCATGCTCTGTGACGACGGCGGCTCTCAGCTCTCTTACGGAAGCAGGAGGACGTCAGCAAGGACTCAACCGCTCCGACAGCTGTCCCTCCGCCAGGCTCCGTCGCTCCTCCGACGGCCATGACATCACACCCGCTGGGTGCCAAAATCTCTCCGGCTGCCACATCGGCATGTACTTAGGGCGCTAGCTCTCCCCCGCTAGACACGTAGCACTCTGCTACACCTCCATTGTACACCTGGATCCTCTCCTTACGCCTATAAAAGGAAGGACCAGGGCCCTCTTAGAGAAGGTTGGCCGCGCGGGGACGAGGACGGGACAGGCGCTCTCTTGGGGCCGCTCGCTTCCCTCTCCCGCGTGGATGCTTGTAACCCCCTACTGCAAGCGCACCCGACCTGGGCGCGGGACGAACACGAAGGCCGCGGGATTCCCACCTCTCTCACGCCGGTCTCTGGCCGCCTTGCTCCTTTCCCCCCTTCGCGCTCGCTCCACGCGCTCGACCCATCTGGGCTGGGGCACGCGGTGACACTCACTCGTTGGCCCGATGGACCCCTCGGTCTCGAAACGCCGACAGTTGGCGCGCCAGGTAGGGGCCTGCTGCGTGTTGACAAACAGCTTCCTGTCAAGCTCCAGATGGGTAGTCTCCAGCAACCTCACCGACCCGGGACGGTGCTCCGTTTCGGGAGTCTTGAGTTCATGTCCTTCGACGGCAGCTACGACATGATACTCCTTCCACCGCCGCGTGACAACGACAATGGCGGCCGACAGTCCGCCCGCCGGCGGCGGAATCGACGACGTCTTCCCCGCGTGGTGGAAGAACAACGTTCGAGCTCGCCCCGTCCTCTCCCCCGCCAACAGAGGAGGAGGCGGGGCAACCAAGGCCGAGCAGGAGGCCGCGCCTCGTCGGCTGTCGAGCGAGTCGACGTCCCTAGCGCCCCAACGGGGGGCGCGTCGGGCATCGACCTCGCGTTTGAGACGAAGGCGAGCGCCGTCTCCCCGCGACACGCCAATCTCGAGCAAGCGGACGACGCCAGCACGCTCGCGGAAGGCTTGCTGGGCGTCACCCTCGTACCTGAGAAGATGGTGCAGTCAGTCCCCGACGTGACTTCATCGCCGTTCGTCGACCGAAAGAGGCGAGTTCAAACCCTCTGGGGTTTCGCATGCGGTCGCCTTGGGACCGGCTGACGGACGTCTCGACCTATGGGCCCTCCGGGTCTGAGGAAGACGACGACCCCAGTATCTGTTGGGATTTCTCTAGACTTGGCAACCCTAGTGCCATTCGGGACTTCATGACCGCATGTGACTACTGCCTCTCCGACTGTTCCGACGGTAGCCGCAGCCTCGACGACGAGGACTGCGGCCCAAGCCGCGAATGTTTCTACGTCGATCTAGGGGGTCCCTCCGAAGGCAATCATCTCGGCATGCCGGGGGACGGTGATCTCCCTAGGCCGGTGCCTCGCGCTGACATCCCGCGGGAGCTAGCTGTGGTCCCCGTTCCGGCGGGGGTCACGACCCACAACTCGAGCAAGTCCACGGGGCACAGGCCAGGTTCGACGAGGGAGCAGGAGCGCTTGAGCCAATCCGCCGGGACGTCGGGCAGGCATGGGCGGGCCAATCCCCGGCCGGAGAAATACGTCACCTGCCCCAGGGTCTCCAACTCCGCGCCGCCGATGACGTCAGGGTCAGGCCGCCACCCGCATCCAGTGGGGTCGGTCAGAACCTGGCCGCAGCAGCGATGCTCCTCCGCGCGATGCCGGAGCCATCAACCACCGAGGGTCGGCGAATCCAGGGAGAGCTCAAGAATCTCCTGGAAGGCGCTGCGGCCCGACGGGCCGAGAGCTCTGCCTCCCGAAGGCAGGGATACCCCTCAGAACCTCATGCCGCGACTTCTCGACTCATGCGGGAAGCCTCGGTCTACACCGGGCGCACGCACAACACCGCGCCTGCGGCCCCGGGCCACCTCGGCAACGAGCACCATCATCGCGACCGTCGGGCCCACCTCAACGAGAGGGTGCGCCGAGGCTATCACCCCAGGCGTGGGGGACGCTACGACAGCGGGGAGGATCGGAGTCCGTCGCCCGAACCACCCGGTCCGCAGGCCTTCAGCCGGGCCATCCGGCGGGCACCGTTCTCGACCCGGTTCCGACCCCCGACTACAATCACAAAGTACTCGGGGGAAACGAGACCGGAATTGTGGCTCGCGGACTACCGCCTGGCCTGCCAGCTGGGTGGAACGGACGACGACAACCTCATCATCCGCAACCTCCCCCTATTCCTTTCCGACACCGCTCGCGCCTGGTTGGAGCACCTGCCTCCGGGGCAGATCTCCAACTGGGATGACCTGGTCCAAGCCTTCGCCGGAAATTTCCAGGGCACGTATGTGCGCCCCGGGAATTCCTGGGACCTACGAAGCTGCCGGCAGCAGCCGGGAGAGTCTCTCCGGGACTACATCCGGCGATTCTCGAAGCAGCGCACCGAGCTGCCCAACATCACCGACTCGGATGTCATCGGCGCGTTCCTTGCCGGCACCACCTGCCGCGACCTGGTGAGCAAGTTGGGTCGCAAGACCCCCACCAGGGCGAGCGAGCTGATGGACATCGCCACCAAGTTCGCCTCTAGCCAGGAGGCGGTCGAGGCTATCTTCCGAAAGGACAAGCAGCCCCAGGGCCCCAACCGGAAGATGCTCCCGAGGCGTCTACTCAGCGCGGCGCCAAGAAGAAAGGCAAGAAGAAGTCGCAAGCGAAACGCGACGCCGCCAACGCGGACCTTGTCGCCGCCACCGAGCACAAGAACCCTCGGAAGCCCCCCGGAGGTGCCAACCTCTTCGACAAGATGCTCAAGGAGCCATGCCCCTATCATCAGGGGCCCGTCAAGCACACCCTTGAGGAGTGTGTCATGCTTCGGCGCCACTTCCACGGGGCCGGGCCACCCGCGGAGGGTGGCAGGGCCCGCGACGACGACAAGAAGGAAGATCACCAAGCAGGAGAGTTCCCCGAGGTCCGCGACTGCTTCATGATCTACGGTGGGCAAGCGGCGAATGCCTCGGCTCGGCACCGCAAGCAAGAGCGCCGGGAGGTCTGCTCGGTCAAGGTGGCGGCGCCGGTCTATCTGGACTGGTCCGACAAGCCCATCACCTTTGACCAAGACGACCACCCCGACCACGTGCCGAACCCGGGGAAATACCCGCTCGTCGTCGACCCCATCATCGGCGACGTCAGGCTCACCAAGGTCCTTATGGACGGCGGCAGCAGCCTCAACATCATCTACGCCGAGACCCTCAGGCTCCTGCGCGTCGATCTGTCCTCCGTCCGAGCAGGCGCTGCGCCCTTCCACGGGATCATTCCTAGGAAGCGCGTCCAGCCCCTCGGACGACTCGACCTTCCCGTCTGCTTCGGAACGCCCTCCAACTTCCGAAGGGAGACTCTGACGTTCGAGGTGGTCGGGTTCCGAGGAACCTACCACGCGGTACTGGGGAGGCCATGCTACGCGAAGTTCATGGCCGTCCCCAACTACACCTACCTGAAGCTCAAGATGCCGGGCCCCAACGGGGTCATCACCGTCGGCCCCACGTACAAACACGCGTTCGAATGCGACGTGGAGTGCGTGGAATACGCCGAGGCCCTTGCCGAGTCCGAGGCCCTCATCGCCGACCTGGAAAGCCTCTCCAAAGAGGTGCCAGACGTGAAGCGTCATGCCGGCAACTTTGAGCCAGTGGAGACGGTTAAGGCCGTCCCCCTCGACCCCAGTGGCGACGCCTCCAAGCAGATCCGGATCGGTTCCGGGCTCGACCCCAAATAGGAAACAGTGCTCGTCGACTTTCTCCGCGTGGACGCCGACGTCTTCGCGGGGAGTCCCTCGGACATGCCCGTCATACCGAGGAATGACGCCAAGCACTCGCTGGATATTCGGGCCGGTGCCCAACCCGTCAAAATAGCCTCTGCGCTGATTCAACGAGGAGAAGCGCATAGCGATAGGCGAGGAGATCCACAAGCTAAAAGAAGCGAAAAGTGTCAAGCTCAACCCTGGAAGGTGGGTCCTCGGGGCGCCCCAGGGCATGGTCTTGAGGTTCATCATCTCCAAGCGGGGCATCGAAGCCAACCAGGAGAAGACCCCGACCATCGCACAGCACCCCGAGTCCTCGCTGGGGGCACCCGGGGGCTGCACGCACCCCCGGGAGAGGCCGCTTGTCATCGTCGACGTTCTGGAGCCCGGAACGTACAAGCTGGCCGGCGGTCAAGGTGAGGTCTACGGCAACGCTTGGAACATCCGACAGCTACGTCGCTTCTACCCTTAAGATGTTTTCAAGCTGTTCGTATACCTCGCTCCCACACAAGTCTCAGTCGTCAAGGAAGGGTCGGCCTCGCCTCGGCAGAGCCCGACCCTCCCTCGGGGGCTGAAAAGGGGGGAACTCCTCTGCGTCAAGATCGTCCAAAATTTTCGGTCAAAAAGGCTTTTGCGTTCTCCCGGCTATGTCAGAGACGGGGCCCCAAGGAGCGAACGTGGGTACATGTAAGTGGCAAGGCCGACTGAGCCAAGGGATTCCTATGCCTCCGGGTTAGGGACACCTTCACTCGTCACCCGCCACGAAAAATGACCCCTACTCGGGAAGCCACCCTGTTATTGACAGACAAAGCCGGACACGCAAAATAAAAGGAAGAGTACGACTTCGTGCAACGGAAACAAAGTGTTCTGGCCTCAGCGGCCGCAGGAAGACACACGCGCATCCAACAGAAACTGTTCCGACAAGAGTTAGGCATCTCCTTGGGAAGGAGCCACGCCTTCAGCTCCGTCCTCGCCATCGGTAAGGTCCATCTCGGCTTCTGGCGACGGCGCAGGGGGGAGGATTTCCGCCTCAAAGGTGGTCGCCAGCACTGCGCTCGGACCCGCGGCGACCGCGTCGAGCCGCTGGATTTCCGCCAGGGCAGCTTCGTCTTCGTCAGGAAGACAATACCCCTCACTAACCCGCTCCAGGTCCACAACGTAGTGGGAAGCGAGCACGGCGAAGGCCCGCCTGACGCCGTGGTTGTCACACCCGGGTTTTAGGGGCACCAAGACCCGGGCGCGAGCATAAACACCAGGTATGCTGGGACCAAGTCTCACACATATGATGTATAGTGGCACAGGATCGAATGTCACAACTTAATATATAACAGGAGTTCTATACAAAATAAATAATTACATTATAAGGAGACAACGGTCCAGCAACCCAAAGTTGACTGGGAGACGACGACCTAGACTTCTCACGAACTTGTCACAGCATCCTTCATGCGCCTCATCCTGTGGTACCTGTTCTTAACCTGTGGGGGGGTGTGAGACAGCAAGAGTGAGCTCACATACGTTCATAGCTCAACAAGTTGTGGGGAATAATGTGCATGAACTCGCCAAAGGTGGGAGTTCACGTGAAGTGTAAGGCTTACCAAAGAGGATGGTTAGAGCTGAGCATTGCTTTTAAAGTTAGTCAAAATTTTATTAGCAGTTACTAAGTATAAGTAAATACCAAACCCAATTAAGTAGTAGAACAAAAGTAACAACTTCACCTGCGATGCAATGCATATGACAAATTGAATTTAGTTCCATAATTTAATCATGTGAGGGTCCGAGCTGCTCATGACCGTGAGCACGGCTAGTATACCAGTTTTACACTCTGCAGAGGTTGCGCATCTTTACCCACAAGTCGTGTATCCCATGTCGCCAGGGTTTGCAAGGCCCTTAGACACTTCCGAGGTGAATGGCTAGGGATCCACTACGAGGCTTTTACAAAGTTCCACTAGCTTCCGAAAACCCGCTACAGTTTATAGGAAGATCCAGTGCAGGAATCCCTTGCAGGACCGCCATCGCAGCAAAATCCTCCTGAGGGCCTCCCTACACTGACCTCTCCCCTACTGCCCTTGCCCCTTTCGGGTAAGGTAGTCTTCCACTAGCTTTCCTAATTAATCAGCCAAGGGCGTCCCATTCCACCCTCGTGGTAGCACTGTTTTCCCGGGTGGTTCTCCATGTTCCAATTACCATAATGATCTTATCATGAACAATAAATAACAACTGATAACAAGAGTATAATCATGAATAGTGTAATCTTCATACCCAAAACCACATAAAGCACTAGCAAGTACTACCCAGAAAGTTCAGTGGTAAACAAGGTATAAAGATAGACAAACTAGGGTAACCTATTGGGTCCCATCAAAATTAACCTATGCAGATCATTATGATTAATTAGAACATGAGTAGGTGAAAAGAAGTGATCAAGGGCACAACTTGCCTGGCACTTGAGATTCCAGGTACCAACTTGCTCTTCAGATGACACGTGTCCTCACTGCTAAACGTGGCAATATAGACAAACATGTATAGGCAAAATTAACATCACACCAAACATAAGGATAAACCACGTAATAATATTCTACATGTTGCTACGGGACTAACGCAACTTGAACGGATCAAGTCGGAGTTAAAACGAAGAAGATACGAATTTCCTAAGGTTTTATGTATTTGATATAAGATTAGTTAGGATATAAATTTTAATGTGACTTTCATGTGAAAACAGTGGTATTAGATGATAGACAATAATATTACAAAATTATAGGAATTGGAACGGATTAATTTGGGCTTAATATGAATTTTCTATGAATAAAATGAGTTCTTGGAATTATTTATAAATCCAAAAATCAATTTCTAAATTCATTCTCCTTAATTTCTTTATTTCCTGGACTGCGCGCAGAATATATAAAGAGTGCAGGGGCTCGAGAGTAAATATTCCTAGACTCAGTGTACAATACCCCCCCTGGACGGCGGGTTCCATTTTCTACAAAGAGAAGGTCTCTTATGCAAATTCATCAGCCGAAGGGGTATCGCTCCACACGGGTCACCCGATTATAATCTAACGATCTAGATTACATCCTCATCTACAAGACAAGCGCGCACTGGTGGTCGTCCGATCAAAAACTAACGGACGAGAGCACGCCAGCCCGGAATCACATCCCATGCCTAGGTTGTTTGATCAACGGACAGGATTGATTTCCTGTTATACGAGTACGCTAGACAATCCTAGCCGCCCATAGTTGATCGTTCGGCCAGGGGGTCTCCCCTCCCTTGCTACCACACAGGATGGCGCCGCCAAGCCCACCATGGCGGAGCCCGCCGCCGGCGCACACCGCCAGGCGCACCCGCACCCAGATCTCGATCCCAAATGTGCACGCACAAAGCCCTAACCGACCCGAACCAGCTAACCTTCTTCCTGCAGCCGATTATCACGCACGGACCCCAGACCATGGCAAATCACGGCCAGCTGATGCGCTTTACGGTGAGAGTCGCCGGCGAGCAATCTACCACAACCCTATGGGTTACCACCCAATTCGATCAACTCTACACGATGTGGCGACCAAACTGAATCTACGGGCAGGTGTTCCATACCGTTGGTGAGGACGTGCCGGACTACCGACAGCGGGGTGACATCCGCGACGAACGATTACGTTGGTGAGGAATCACGCCAACACAGAACTATGTCCCCATGGCCCATTGTCGGCCAACCGCGCTCGCGCCGGAGTCACGGGCTGGGCGTGCAGGTCGTCAGCCACGGCGGCTGCTCGTCGGCGAGGAAGCTCGGACGACGCGCGCCAATGGCCGAGCTGGTGTACGCCGCTGCCACCGAGAACGGCACCACGACGGATGTAGCGTTCGCCCCCAGAGCAGAAGATCTGCACACGGGCATCCTCGAAACCGTGGCCGGGGTCAGAGTCGACGCAGCCGACTGAGGATGTGGTCGAAGCTACGGTTCTCCACCACCATCGTCTTGATCGGAGAGTGGATCCCATGCCGCTGCTGGCGATGCTACTCTGTCAGGTGCTCCGCCCGCGACCATGACCGCACAGACCAGCGGTGGAGGCAACCGGCGCGCGCAAGGGAGAAGGGAATCGCATACCAGGACGCACGCGCAAGGGGACAGGGAGACGCGAGCTCCAGCGGCCGAGTCGATGTTGGGAGAGAAACAAGAGAGACCTTGGCTTCTAGGTTCTCGGTTGCGGCCAGGGTGAGGAATACTGGGGAGGCGGCAACTGGTGTTCTTATGCCCCCACTTCCCCCGCGAAATTAGCTCCAATCCGCAACTGACTCCCGATGAAGGCGGAGCTAGGCGGGGTCTTCATAGGTTGCTATACGGCGCGGCGAAGGAAGGGGAAAAAGAGATAGAGCTGACGTGAATGGCCCACGCGTCAGTGATTCAGGTCTGGTGTACAGGCGCGGTAGAGACGCCGATGACCCGGGCCCACACGTCACAGGCACACGGTAGTGTTATGGCCACATGGGCTGCGCGGATGTGAATGTATTGGGCCGAAATGCAGTTCGGTGGCCCAGTCTCTTTTTTTCTTCTTTTCTTTTTGTTTGTTACTCTGATTTCTATATTCAAGAATTTAAATCTAAATTTTGAATTGATGTTTTGACTTCCGATTTCATAAATCAGGCCAAATATTCTATATGAATAATACTATTATTGCTTGCAATAATATTATTTATTTATTTATTGTTATTGTGTCACTCTTTCATCCCTATTTCTGTGAGAGCTCAAATTTGAATTCGAAGTTAGATTTGTTTTAATTATAACTTTGTGTTTGATGCACAACCAAAGGGAGTCTAACATGATGTATAGATCAATTTAGGTGTCATTTGACAATTAATCATTTTAAGTACGGTTGTGCACATGCTCAGTTAAATAGAAACCAAGCATATAGGAGAATTATTTCCATAAAATGTGCCACTTAAATTCATAAGTATGGGATGCTCCCTTCTCATATGACTATTTTAATATCTTAGTTGATTAGGAACAAGGAATGTCAATTCTTAGAAACCCTTATCATTTTTATTTCTTTATTTTATTAATTTATGATATTTATATATATTTCTTTTCCTTCTACCAAATTTAGGTCTTACAAATCCTACCCCCCTTAAAAATAATCTCGTCCTCGAGATTTGTAAGAAAGAGGATATAGGAAGAGTGATTTAAAACTTAGTTTTTAGTTTCTAATTAGTTCAAAAATCAAGAGTCTCTTTTTTTTCATTAGTGAGTGATTAGGAGAGCATGGGTATGTATAGGTATGTCCACTTTACTATGTAGGATAGAAGACGTCTTTAGAGCATATATATAGGTTTGGTTAAGAAAGTGTAGGGTAGGAAACGATTCCATCCTAGATTGTGGTTTTTTTTGACTCATCTGGTGATCCTGCTTGATCCTTGAAGACTTGAGTTGGTGTTTATTCCTTTCTTAATGAGGTTGATCATCTTCGGTCTCCAATCTTGGTGTCTTCATCTGAGCTAGGGAGATATAGTTAAGATAGTTGGGTCTATGAGTAGAACATTTTTTTTTATCAATAGGTTCACATAAATGGATTGTGCAATTTATTGGGAGTGTATGGTTGAGTTGATCTATGACACTAACTTAGGCTTAAGTGACTTAAGAGTATGGCTTAATCCTTGTACCAGCATTAAGTATCTCACACTAGATTAGAACATATTAGGTTAGATATGATCTAGATTAGACTAGTTTAAGTTAGATAGATTTATTAGGGTAGGACATATCTTGTTAGGATATCTTATAATCTTTTGAGACATGATGGGGTATATGGTGTAGGTAGATCATAATTCTTGTTAGGTAAAAATAAAGAGGTTATGCAACTATTGGATGGTTAAGGTAGTTGCATATGGCTAGGTTACTGTATGTGGTCTAGTCTAAATTGGGATCTGAGTCCATCTTGGATTAAAACATATTTATAAGAGTAGAATCCAATCTTATTTTACCAGTATTATCTAACATGTTTGTCTATGAGGTTGGATCTGATCAGATTAGATGGGATCAGAATTTAAATTGGTATAACCAGATTACAATAGACAAGATCTACTTAATTTATTTTAGAATAGATTATGTTTGTTACAATGTCATGAGATAAGCCAAGTGGTGAGGACAAGTATGCTTATTAGGACGAGATGAGTCTCTAAGAATAAGATAGAATCTTTTGAGACCAGTTAGATCTATTAGGATAAAATCTTTTCAAGATAAGATGAATTTATTAAGGCAAGAAGAATCTTTTAAGATGAGGTGGATCTAGTAAGATAAGAGAGAATCTTATAAGATATGATGAATCTTATTAAAATATGGGAGAGTCTTTTAAGATTAGAGGGATCTCTATGAGATAGATACATTTTAATGGAGGATAATCTAAGTGGCGTAGTTTTCTTATGAATTCTATTTATGCCTATACGTATATGCAGATGTAATTGTGGATATTACTCCACAACCCATCACACTCAATCAAAGATCCAAATCAGACAAGTATCATAAGAACAAACACTCATACAAATATGTAATAAAATAGTTTTGATTTTGTTCCTGAGAGTAGGTCTCCTATTCCTAAAGGTCACTTTAGGCACAGGATTTCAAAGTGTGAAATCCACATTTGTCTTTAGAAGTAAAAAGGTAAGAGTAATCAGAGTAAAGCGGAAATAGATGAGAAAAAGATTAAGAAAAGTTTAGAAAAGAACCAGAGTAGCAAACGTAAGTAGATAATGGTTGTCCAGTTCTATCTAGGTTTCGTCCTACAGTCAACATTCCTCTGATACCACTTCTGTCACACCCGGGTTTTAGGGGCACCAAGACCCGGGCGCGAGCATAAACACCAGGTATGCTGGGACCAAGTCTCACACATATGATGTATAGTGGCACAGGATCGAATGTCACAACTTAATATATAACAGGAGTTCTATACAAAATAAATAATTACATTATAAGGAGACAACGATCCAGCAACCCAAAGTTGACTGGGAGACGACGACCTAGACTTCTCACGAACTTGTCACAGCATCCTTCATGCGCCTCATCCTGTGGTACCTGTTCTTAACCTGTGGGGGGGTGTGAGACAGCAAGAGTGAGCTCACATACGTTCATAGCTCAACAAGTTGTGGGGAATAATGTGCATGAACTCGCCAAAGGTGGGAGTTCACATGAAGTGTAAGGCTTACCAAAGAGGATGGTTAGAGCTGAGCATTGCTTTTAAAGTTAGTCAAAATTTTATTAGCAGTTACTAAGTATAAGTAAATACCAAACCCAATTAAGTAGTAGAACAAAAGTAACAACTTCACCTGCGATGCAATGCATATGACAAATTGAATTTAGTTCCATAATTTAATCATGTGAGGGTCCGAGCTGCTCATGACCGTGAGCACGGCTAGTATACCAGTTTTACACTCTGCAGAGGTTGCGCATCTTTACCCACAAGTCGTGTATCCCATGTCGCCAGGGTTTGCAAGGCCCTTAGACACTTCCGAGGTGAATGGCTAGGGATCCACTACGAGGCTTTTACAAAGTTCCACTAGCTTCCGAAAACCCGCTACAGTTTATAGGAAGATCCAGTGCAGGAATCCCTTGCAGGACCGCCATCGCAGCAAAATCCTCCCGAGGGCCTCCCTACACTGACCTCTCCCCTACTGCCCTTGCCCCTTTCGGGTAAGGTAGTCTTCCACTAGCTTTCCTAATTAATCAGCCAAGGGCGTCCCATTCCACCCTCATGGTAGCACTGTTTTCCCGGGTGGTTCTCCATGTTCCAATTACCATAATGATCTTATCATGAACAATAAATAACAACTGATAACAAGAGTATAATCATGAATAGTGTAATCTTCATACCCAAAACCACATAAAGCACTAGCAAGTACTACCCAGAAAGTTCAGTGGTAAACAAGGTATAAAGATAGACAAACTAGGGTAACCTATTGGGTCCCATCAAAATTAACCTATGCAGATCATTATGATTAATTAGAACATGAGTAGGTGAAAAGAAGTGATCAAGGGCACAACTTGCCTGGCACTTGAGATTCCAGGTACCAACTTGCTCTTCAGATGACACGTGTCCTCACTGCTAAACGTGGCAATATAGACAAACATGTATAGGCAAAATTAACATCACACCAAACATAAGGATAAACCACGTAATAATATTCTACATGTTGCTACGGGACTAACGCAACTTGAACGGATCAAGTCGGAGTTAAAACGAAGAAGATACGAATTTCCTAAGGTTTTATGTATTTGATATAAGATTAGTTAGGATATAAATTTTAATGTGACTTTCATGTGAAAACAGTGGTATTAGATGATAGACAATAATATTACAAAATTATAGGAATTGGAACGGATTAATTTGGGCTTAATATGAATTTTCTATGAATAAAATGAGTTCTTGGAATTATTTATAAATCCAAAAATCAATTTCTAAATTCATTCTCCTTAATTTCTTTATTTCCTGGACTGCGCGCAGAATATATAAAGAGTGCAGGGGCTCGAGAGTAAATATTCCTAGACTCAGTGTACAATACCCCCCCTGGACGGCGGGTTCCATTTTCTACAAAGAGAAGGTCTCTTATGCAAATTCATCAGCCGAAGGGGTATCGCTCCACACGGGTCACCCGATTATAATCTAACGATCTAGATTACATCCTCATCTACAAGACAAGCGCGCACTGGTGGTCGTCCGATCAAAAACTAACGGACGAGAGCACGCCAGCCCGGAATCACATCCCATGCCTAGGTTGTTTGATCAACGGACAGGATTGATTTCCTGTTATACGAGTACGCCAGACAATCCTAGCCGCCCATAGTTGATCGTTCGGCCAGGGGGTCTCCCCTCCCTTGCTACCACACAGGATGGCGCCGCCAAGCCCACCATGGCGGAGCCCGCCGCCGGCGCACACCGCCAGGCGCACCCGCACCCAGATCTCGATCCCAAATGTGCACGCACAAAGCCCTAACCGACCCGAACCAGCTAACCTTCTTCCTGCAGCCGATTATCACGCACGGACCCCAGACCATGGCAAATCACGGCCAGCTGATGCGCTTTACGGTGAGAGTCGCCGGCGAGCAATCTACCACAACCCTATGGGTTACCACCCAATTCGATCAACTCTACACGATGTGGCGACCAAACTGAATCTACGGGCAGGTGTTCCATACCGTTGGTGAGGACGTGCCGGACTACCGACAGCGGGGTGACATCCGCGACGAACGAGTACGTTGGTGTGGAATCACGCCAACACAGAACTATGTCCCCATGGCCCATTGTCGGCCAACCCCGCTCGCGCCGGAGTCACGGGCTGGGCGTGCAGGTCGTCAGCCACGGCGGCTGCTCGTCGGTGAGGAAGCTCGGACGACGCGCGCCAATGGCCGAGCTGGTGTACGCCGCTACCACCGAGAACGGCACCACGACGGATGTAGCGTTCGCCCCCAGAGCAGAAGATCTGCACACGGGCATCCTCGAAACCGTGGCCGGGGTCGGAGTCGACGCAGCCGACTGAGGATGTGGTCGAAGCTACGGTTCTCCACCACCATCGTCTTGATCGGAGAGTGGATCCCATGCCGCTGCTGGCGATGCTACTCTGTCAGGTGCTCCGCCCGCGACCATGACCGCACAGACCAGCGGTGGAGGCAACCGGCGCGCGCAAGGGAGAAGGGAATCGCATACCAGGACGCACGCGCAAGGGGACAGGGAGACGCGAGCTCCAGCGGCCGAGTCGATGTTGGGAGAGAAACAAGAGAGACCTTGGCTTCTAGGTTCTCGGTTGCGGCCAGGGTGAGGAATACTGGGGAGGCGGCAACTGGTGTTCTTATGCCCCCACTTCCCCCGCGAAATTAGCGCCAATCCGCAACTGACTCCCGATGAAGGCGGAGCTAGGCGGGGTCTTCATAGGTTGCTATACGGCGTGGCGAAGGAAGGGGAAAAAGAGATAGAGCTGACGTGAATGGCCCACGCGTCAGTGATTCAGGTCTGGTGTACAGGCGCGGTAGAGACGCCGATGACCCGGGCCCACACGTCACAGGCACACGGTAGTGTTATGGCCACATGGGCTGCGCGGATGTGAATGTATTGGGCCGAAATGCAGTTCGGTGGCCCAGTCTCTTTTTTTCTTCTTTTCTTTTTGTTTGTTACTCTGATTTCTATATTCAAGAATTTAAATCTAAATTTTGAATTGATGTTTTGACTTCCGATTTCATAAATTAGGCCAAATATTCTATATGAATAATACTATTATTGCTTGCAATAATATTATTTATTTATTTATTGTTATTGTGTCACTCTTTCATCCCTATTTCTGTGAGAGCTCAAATTTGAATTCGAAGTTAGATTTGTTTTAATTATAACTTTGTGTTTGATGCACAACCAAAGGGAGTCTAACATGATGTATAGATCAATTTAGGTGTCATTTGACAATTAATCATTTTAAGTACGGTTGTGCACATGCTCAGTTAAATAGAAACCAAGCATATAGGAGAATTATTTCCATAAAATGTGCCACTTAAATTCATAAGTATGGGATGCTCCCTTCTCATATGACTATTTTAATATCTTAGTTGATTAGGAACAAGGAATGTCAATTCTTAGAAACCCTTATCATTTTTATTTCTTTATTTTATTAATTTATGATATTTATATATATTTCTTTTCCTTCTACCAAATTTAGGTCTTACAGTGGTGTAGCGCCTCGCGGAGTCTGCCGCGCGCGTGATCACCCAAGGCTTGAAGGCGGCTTTGAGGGGAGCTTCCTGAAGGAACGTCGCCGGAGCCAAGGATCCGATAAACGTCCGAGACGGCTTCGGACATGGCTGCGAGGTCGGCCTCCCTCTGCTCGGCCGCCCCGGCAAGCGCCTCGGCAAGCGCCTTGGCGGACTCATCGAGGGCGGACTCGAGCTCTGCGAACAGCCAGAAGAAAGATCTCAAACACAAGCAGAGGAAACAAACAAGAACAAGAACCAAGGATGGCCAAGGCGTACCTTCGGCCCGGGCACGCTGCTCCGAGGTCGCGGCCTGGGCTGCGGCTAAGTCAGCTGCGAGGGTTTCGGCCCGGCTTTCGGCCTCGGCAGCCCGGCCCCGAGATTGGTCCCGCTCCTCGATGACCTGGACGAACTCTGACCGCTGCCGTTGCACCTCTGCGCGCGCCGCAGCCGCCTCCGCGCGCGCCGCTGCCGCCTCGGCTCTCAGGTCAGTGCAGAGCAACCGGAGGTCCGCTACCTCGGCACCCTGCTGAGAAAGGCGCGCAGTAGCCCCGGCAAGCGAGGTCCTCAGGGACCACAGCGAGCCCCAAACATCGACCTCGCGGCGGATGAACGACGACTTGGCGGCGCTCCGATCCGTCAGATCCTGAGGGAAGGAAACGGGGCGTCACGAAGAACGCCTCAGTCACAGAAGAGAAAAGGTATGCCTGAAACCGTTACCTGGAGGATTCTGGGGACGTCCCCAGATAGAAAACCTCCAGCGACGACCGGAGCGACCCCACCGTTGCTTCAGCACACTCGCGGAGCTCATCCCAGGACTGGTCCTCTCGTTCATCGTCGAGAACGAAGACGGGGTCCGAGGCCTCACGGGTCCGGAACCGGAGCGATTGGCGCCGGACCTCGGGGCTCCGCCGCACAGCGATGAGGCCGCCGCCCGGCGGGACGGATCGCGCCTCCCCGCCCACCTCTTCCGAGGCACCGGGCGCCGACGCATCAGCCGTCTCGACGTCGGCAGCAACCGGTCGCTCTCCAACCGGGACGGCGGCGACTTCGGTAGCGGCAGGCACCGGCATGGCCGGCACGACCGGTGGGCTCGGGACCACGTCGGCGTCAGCCGCCTCCCTTATCACGATGGCCGCCTCGGCAGAGGAGCCAGCCTCAGGAACCTGCTCCACGGCGACCGGCGCCGTCCGAGCCCCCTGAGGCGGAACGCCATGCAAGAGGGTCGGCTGAACGGCAAGGCCCGGAGCGGCGCTGGCCGCACAAGCCGGCGTCGTCTTAAGTGCCTTCCGGGGCGCCAGGTCGGTCAGGCCATGGCTTCGCTTCCTGAGGAGAAAAGAAAAATCACGGCCGGGACATATGAATGGAAAGCCAGGGCGAAGACATTCCGAGATACCTACCCGCTCCGGGCCATGATCCACCGTGCCTGGGGGGAAGTCTCTTGGATCCCGGCCCCCGGAACCGCCGCCGAGGTCCGCTTCGCTGGCAACTTCGGCACCGCCCTCGCTTCGGACGCCCGGGGGGCAGATCGCCCAGGCACTGTAACGGTGGCCTGAGGATCGCCTCCCTGCACTGCCGGCGCGAGCGGCGGCTCCCAGGGAGCAGACGCCCTGGCCTGGCCCCCCGGGGTCACCTCAGCTCCTCCGGCCAAGGGGTCAGGAGCCCTCTCGGCTTGCCCTCGCCCCTCAGGCCGGGACCCCGACGTCCCGATTCCGGGGACTGACGGCGTCGGCCCGCTCGGGGGCTGGCTTGACGGCTCCTGGCCAAACCCCAAGCCGGGGCTGAGGCCAAGACGGGCGGCCATGTAGTCCTCCTCGTCATCATCTCCATCATCGTCGTCGTCGTCGTCGGGCGTTTCCGGCGACGGCTCCCTCGGGAGCCCCTCTCTCTCCTGCTGGCGACGGAGCTTCTCCAAGGCGTCTCGAGCCCGCCTCCGCTCGTGGGCCCGGGCCTTCTCCACGTCCTTCTTCTTCCTCTCCTCCGCGGCTACCCGCCGCGCTGCTCGGTCCACCGCGTCCTGCGGGACCCGTGGCAGGGAAGGCTTATGCCACCCCACCTCCTGAAGAGGAGGAGAAAAACCCCAATCATAAGAACCAGGAGCAACCTGATGTATGAACAAGGAAGAAGCGGACACTCACCAGAGTCACGCACCCTCGGTCGGGGCGCATCAAAAGCTGGGAAAAGGCGTGGGGGTCCGGCTTCCCCAACGCAACGGACACCCGCCATTGGAGGGCATCGAAGGGAAGAGGATCGGGGGACATCCGCGAGCCCTCCCACTCGGCCTCTGGGGTCATCTCCCAAAGCGACAGCCGCCGCTCCGCCAAGGGAAGCACCCTCCGACGGTGGACGGCAGCAATCACTCCCGCAGCGGTGAGTCCCCCCTTCCGCAACGCCTCCAAGGCCTGGAGAAGTGGCTCGAGGTTCTTCTGTCTTTCGTGCGGGGTCCCGTGGCGCCAGGCGTCGGTGGCAGCGGTGACTACTCGGTGAGAGAACGGCGGGAGCAACTCGCCGTCGTTCCGGAGGTAGAACCACCGGCGCTGCCACCCCTTGTTTGAGGACGCAAGGATGGCAGGAATGTACAGCGACGCCCGCGACTGCCTCAGCAGGAGGGTGCAGCCGCCGGCCTGCACCGCTGCGCAGACTTTCCTCTCCCCCGTTGGCGAGGCAAAAAGCTCCGCGCAAAAGAGATGGGTCCACAAATCCCAATGGGGAGCGATCCCCAAATACCCCTCGCACACCGCTACGAAGATGGCGGCCTGCGAGATGGAGTTAGGGGTGAGGTTGTGCAACTCCACCCCATAGTGGTACAGGATCGCCCGCATGAAGCGGCCCGCCGGCACACTGAATCCCCGCTCGTGGAAGGAGACAAAGCTCACGATGTACCCCGGCGGTGGGGACGGAGCGGCTCCGCCCATGGGAGGAATCCACTCCGGTCGCTGCTTATCGGTGAGAGGACGGAGCAAACCCTCGCCGACCAGATCCTCCAGGTCACTCGCCGTCACCGTGGAAAGGGGCCATGGATCGCGCGGCGAGATGATGGTCACTCGGTCAGCCATCGCCGAGCGAAAGGGATGGCGGCACGATGGGCAGGAAGGACGGTTTCCTCTTCTCTGGCTAAGTCTCTCGGGTCGCGAAAACCTAAGAGGGAGGCAGGAAGCGGAGCAAAGAACCGTCACCAGACCCTCTCCCGGGTATATAAAGACCAAGGTGAGGCCGGTTCCAACGTTCCGCCCGGACCGGACGCGGGATTCAAAAACGCGAAGCGAAACAGCCGTTCCTCGAACGGCTCGCGCACGCGCAACGGTCGCCCCGCCGACCGCTCGCCCCATCGCATTAACTCCGCGGCAGGACAGGCGGCGCTTCTGGCAGAAGAAGCGGGCGACGCTTCGCCTTCGCCGTAATAACCACGCCAAAAAAGGTACGCCGCGTCGTTTCGATTTCGTATCCTTTTCCTTTTTTCCTCTTTCTCTCTCTTGCAACAGGGACCGGGAAAGGGGGAAACCCCGAAAAGGATCCTTCCCCGTGAAGGAACCAGGCTCCGAGCCAACTTACTGATCAGAGGTTCGAAGGCTGGCCCCCCAAGGGGTTTCAACAGCCGCCTCAGATCGCGTGGGCCCTAAACCCACTACTGGTCAGAGGTTCGAAGGCCGGCCCCCCGAAGGGTTCCACGGCCGCCTCAGGCTACTCGGGCTCCGCGCCCATTACTGATCAGGGGTTCGAAGGCTGGCCCCCGAAGGGTTCACAGTCGCCTCAGACGCCGAGCGAGGGATGACCAGGGGTACGTTCGATACATAACCAACGCTCGGGCTGCGCTCCCGAGGTACCCTAGGACATTTCCGAGACCAGCGGGAGCGATCTTGTAACGGAATCCCATCAGAGGGAGGCATCGAGCCCTCGGACCCCATCGCTAGGGGACCGGGTCCGGCAGATCACCCGCAGGTACTTTTGGGCGTGCCTCTGGGCCCCTAGCCGACCCCTAACGAACGGGGCATGGACGTCCACTCGGATTACCCGCTTGCAGCTCACCGGAGACACCATGTTCGGCGCCCATCGAGGGTAACATGGCGCTTTCCCCCCCTCCTCCTTGCGGAAAGGCGACGCAGGGGCGTATGCAAAAAGCCGAGTCTGTCCCTGATCGCCCTCTCGCCCTGTGCAGAGGCTCAGGGGCTGCTCTCGCAAACCCGGCTCCGGCCGAACCGTTGACAGCGTCAACATACCAGCCCGAGAACTTGGGCCCCGACCGTACACCCGGGCTATGGCCAGTTCGCATGAGGGAACAACCAGACCAGCCGAAGCATTACGCGAGGCATTAAGACCTCGAAGGAGTGAAACCACTCCTCCGAGGCCTCGGGGGCTACACCCGGCGGGTGCGCTCGCGCGCACCCACCGGAACAAAATGCAACCGAGGAAGGCTGGTCCCCTTGCAAAAAAGTGCGACGAAAGCCTCCAAGCGAGTGCTAACACTCCCTTCGAGGCTCGGGGGCTACTGTCGGGGACCATAATTAGGGGTACCCTCAAGACTCCTAATTCTCAGCTGGTAACCCCCATCAGCATAAAGCTGCTAAGGCCTAATGGGTGCGATTAAGTCAAGGACCAGTCCATTCGAGCGACTCGATCACGCCTCGCCCGAGCCTAGCCTCGGACAAGGGCAGCCGACCCCAGAAGATTTCCGTCTCGCCCGAGGCCCCCCTCCAACGGCGGACACATCTCTGGCTCGCCCGAGGCCCTGCCTTCGCTAAGAAGCAATCCTGACTAAATCGCCGCACCGACCGACCAAGTCGCAGGAGCATTTAATGCAAAGGCGACCTGACACCTTTATCCTGACGCGCGCCCTCCAGCAGAGCCGAAGTGACCGCCGTCACTTCACCGCTCCACTAACCGGCCTGACAGAAGGACAGCGCCGCCTGCGCCACTCCGACTGCAGTGCCGCTTGACAGAGTGAGACTGACAGGCAGTCAGGCCCTGCCGAAGACACCATAGGAAGCTCCGCCCGACCCAGGGCTCGGACTCGGGCTAAGTCCCGGAAGACGGCGAGCTCCGCTCCGCCCGACCCAGGGCTCGGACTCGGGCTAGGTCCCGGAAGACGGTGAACTCCGCTCCGCCCGACCCAGGGCTCGGACTCGGGCTAGGTCCCGTAAGACGGCGAACTCCGCTCCGCCCGACCTAGGGCTCGGACTCGGGCTAAGTCCCGGAAGACGGTGAACTCCGCTCCGCCCGACCCAGGGCTCGGACTCGGGCTAAGACCCGGAAGACGACGAACTCCGCTTCGCCCGACCCCAGGGCTCGGACTCCGCCCTGGCCTCTGCCGAACGACCTCCGCCTCGCCCGACCCAGGGGCTCGGACTCGGCCTCGGCCACGGAAGACAAACTCGACCTCGGCTTTGGAGGAGCCTCCACGTCGCCCAACCTAGGGTGCAGGCCAGCCACGTCAACAGGAAGCGCCATCATCACCCTACCCCGAGCTGACTCGGGCCGCAGAGAACAAGACCGGAGTCCCATCTGGCTAGCTCCGCCAGATAGGCAATGATGGCGCCCCGCATGCTCTGTGACGACGGCGGCTCTCAGCTCTCTTACGGAAGCAGGAGGACGTCAGCAAGAACTCAACCGCTCCGACAGCTGTCCCTCCACCAGGCTCCGTCGCTCCTCCGACGGCCACGACATCACACCCGCTGGGTGCCAAAATCTCTCCGGTTGCCACATCGGCATGTACTTAGGGCGCTAGCTCTCCCCCGCTAGACACGTAGCACTCTGCTACACCTCCATTGTACACCTGGATCCTCTCCTTACGCCTATAAAAGGAAGGACCAGGGCCCTCTTAGAGAAGGTTGGCCGCGCGGGGACGAGGACGGGACAGGCGCTCTCTTGGGGCCGCTCGCTTCCCTCTCCCGCGTGGACGCTTGTAACCCCCTACTGCAAGCGCACCCGACCTGGGCGCGGGACGAACACGAAGGCCGCGGGATTCCCACCTCTCTCACGCCGGTCTTCGGCCGCCTCGCTCCTTTCCCCCCTTCGCGCTCGCTCCACGCGCTCGACCCATATGGGCTGGGGCACGCGGCGACACTCACTCGTCGGCCCGAGGGACCCCCCGGTCTCGAAACGCCGACAGGTAAGGTAGTCATCCACTAGCTTTCCTAGTTAATCAGCCAAGGGCATCCCATACTACCCTTGTGGTAGCACTGTTTTCCCGGGTGGTCGCTCCATATTCCCATTAACATAATGATCTTAACATGAACAGTAATAATAAACAGATAATAAAAGTGTAATCATGAATAGTGTATCTCCATACCCAAAACCTCAATAAGCAATAGCAAGTACTACCCAAAAATATTCAGTGGCAAAACAAGGTATAAAGATAGCCAAAACTAGGGTAACCTATTGGATCCCATCAAAATTAACCTATGCAGATCATTACAATTAATAAGAACATGGCTGGGTAAAAATAAGTGATCAAGGGCACAACTTGCCTTCAATGAGCTCCTGCTCAGCAACTTCTATTGCTGAACACCAGGATCCTTAGTAGCTTGCTCGTCTACTCACATCAACACAATACATACATAGTATAGCAAAAATTAACATCACACCAAACATGTAAATAAAATACACAATAATGATCTACACGTTAAACTAAGATTCTAGGAACAGGAATCATTAATTTTGGAGTTATGGATTTTAAGTTATGAATTTTCCAAAAGTTTTATGTGCTCGAAATAGGATTAAATGAGAAATTAATTTTCTTACTGTTTTCATGTCAAAACAGAGATTCTAGGTGATAAACAATAATATTATAAAATTATAGAAATTGGAATGGATCAATTTGGAATTAAAATGAATTAAATATGAATTTCTAAGTTTCTAGAATTTATTTTGTATTAAAAACCAATTTCTATATTTATTTCTCTATTTTTATTCTCCTCTGGACTGGGCGTCAAATTTCAGAAAGGCCAGGTGCTTTCTTGCAAAAACCCCACAGACACAGCCCTAACGCGCTGAGGGACGACGGGTTCTATTTTCTAAAAACATAAGGTCTCTTTTCTAAATCATACCCGCGAAGAGGTATCCTTACGTCTCGGCCGCCCGATCAACATCCTACGGTCCAGATTACATCCGCGCCGTGATGAACCGTTACGCGACAATCACCACCCGATCTCCTTTCTACGCTCCAGATTCAATTAACGCTCGAGTTTCCCGGAACCGTCCAATTCCATCCAACAGATCAGACCGAACGCCACGAAAGGGTATGCGATTGTCTAATCCTAGCCGTCCACTAATAGATCTACGGTTCACAAACCGTCTTCTACCTCCGGTCATAACCCCGGCGGCGCCGTCCATTTTCTATGGTGATGTGTCCCCGGCGTGAGGCAATCGCACCAATTATGCCCTAATTCGACCCCCGAAAGGGTCCTACTCTATGCGGGCGCCTATAGGAATCGAATGGACGAATACGTACCTACGATTGAAGTCCCGGCGATGCTGGCCACGCGACAGTGCGGTTAGGTGGGCCAAGGGCGAAATTGTGCCCAGACACCAGGGTGCTCTCTCTCTCTCTTTTCTTTTATTCTTTTTATTTTATGTTTCCCTTTTTCTTCTTTTCAAATCCTACTCATTTCAAATTTAAATTCTATTCTTGTAGAAAATTTATCCTCTGTTTTATATGGTGCCATTAAAGTACTGACTTTGAAGATACATATTTTTATATATATTTTCTATAAATTCTATATTCTTTCTCTTGCTTTTCCTTTTCTATGTTATTTTCCAAATTCCTAAATTGTAACTTAGGTTATTCAAATTTGGATAATGATATCTTTTTATTAATATTGCTGGTATTAAATGCACAAACAAATAAATCCAATATGATGCATAGGTTATTTAGGTGTCTTTTGTTAATTGTTTATTTGTTTAAGTGAGGTTTTTCACATGTGATGGTAAATAGAGATAACACACACACATATATAAGAAATATTTTCTCCTTTTATATTTTCTTACAAATTGGATATTACAAATCCTACCCCCTTACAAAGAATCTCGTCCTCGAGATTTAGGAAGGACTAGAAAAGAGATGGGGAAAGTCTATGCGTAGTTCTTCTTCTCTTTCCCAAGTAGCCTCATCTTCACCATGGTGACTCCATGGCACTTTACACATTTTGATCACTTTACTCCTTGTGACTCGAGTCAGTGTATCAAGAATCTTGATAGGATACTCAGCATAAGTCAGATCATCTTGAACACTAAGATCCTCCATTGGTAGCTACTCTTCAGGTACCTCTGAGACATTTCTTCAGCTGAGATACATGGAAGACATCATGTACATCCGCAGGATGATCGGGTAGTTCTAGTTGGTATTGAGAGCACCTAGAGGGGGGGGGGTGAATAGGTGATCCTGTAAAAACTTCAAACTTAAGCCACAAAAACTTGTTAAGCGTTAGCACGATTAATGCCAAGTGGCTAAGGTGAAGTCTCAACAAAACACAATACCACAAGAATCAAGCACAGAGGGACACAGTGGTTTATCCCGTGGTTCGGCCAAGCCAATGCTTGCCTACTTCCACGTTGTGGCGTCCCAACGGACGAGGGTTGCAATCAACCCCTCTCAAGCGGTCCAAAGACCCACTTGAATACCACGGTGTTTTGTTGTTCCTTTCACTATCCCGTTTGCAAGAAATCTCCACAAATTGGAGTCTCTTGCCCTTACAAGTATATGATCACAAAGAAAGCACAGAGTAAGGGAGGGAAAGCAACACACACAAATCCACAACAAAAGCGCACACACACGGCCAAGACTCGAGCTCGAATGACTATCTCAGAGTTCACACTAGAACAGAGCTCGAATCACTTAGAATCACAAACGAATGCGCAAAGAACTTGTGTGGATGATCAAGAATGCTCAAGAGTTGCTTGTGTGTCTCCTCCATGCGCCTAGGGGCTCCTTTTATAGCCCCAAGGCAGCTAGGAGCCGTTGAGAGCAAATCCGGAAGGCCATCCTTGCCTTCTGTCGTCGGGGGCACCGGACAGTCCGGTGCACACCGGACACTGTCCGGTGCCCGATTTGTTTCCTTTTCTGGCGCTGCCGACCGTTGCAGCCCGGCGGAGATCTGCGAGCCGTTGGCGCACCGGACATGTCCGGTGCACACCGGACAGTCCGGTGCCGTCTTCCGACCGTTGGCTCGGCCACGTGTCCCGCGCGGATTGCGCTGCCGACCGTTGGCCCTGGCCGACCGTTGGCTCACCGGACAGTCCGGTGCACACCGGACAGTCCGGTGAATTTTAGCCGTACGCCGTCGGCGAATTCCCGAGAGCGGCCAGTTCGCGCCGAGTTGAGTCAGCCTGGCGCACCGGACACTGTCCGGTGCACACCGGACAGTCCGGTGCTCCAGACCGAGCAGGGACTTGGCTGCACACAGCCAAGTCATTCTCTCCCCTTTTCTCTTTTTCTTCTTTCTGTTTCTAACACTTAGACAAATATGTTAGTCCACAAAACCAATGTACTAAGGATTAGAAACATACCTTTACTCCATGATTTGTACTTTGTTCCATTTTACAATTAGGCACCTGTGTTGGTCACTAAATCACCAAAATACTTAGAAATGGCCCAAGGGCACATTTCCCTTTCAATCTCCCCCTTTTTGGTGATTTATGCCAACACAACATAAAGCAAGTTTAACAAGTACAAAAACACTTCAAATAATAACTCAAATTATTTTGAATCGATTTTGGCATATATGGATCATCCTTTGCCACCACTTGGTTTGTTTTTGCAAATCAAACACAAATCTCTATCTCTAAGTTAAACACACATGTTTAAGCATAAAGAGAGTCATTCAAAAAGAGATTGATCAAGGATTTCAAAAACTCCCACTTTTTCCCATAATCAATACTTCTCCCCACAAGAAGCCAACTTTTGACAAGAGAGACAACTTAAGAATTTTGACAAATCAAAAACTCTATTCTACTATTTTCAAAATCTCTCAAGTGGTAGCTGATCCATTTATTGCTTTGGCCTTTATTTTCTCCCCCTTTGGCATCAAGCACCAAAACGGGATCAATTGTGGCCCTTTAACCCCATTGCCTCACCAAAATCTTCAATTAAGAGCAAATGGCAATAAGAGTTAATGAGATGGACATGGAGTAAGTTACCCCTTATCGGAGTGCAGTGGAAGTCTTGCATGGTCCAAGTCCACCTTTTCCCTTTCAATTCTCCTTTGAGACTAAATCGGACAAACTCAACATATGGTTAGTCTCAAAGGGTCAAGTTGTAACACATCTCCCCCTAAACATGTGCATCACTTTGCAACGGACTTGTGAGGTCCAGGGAGTGTTTGTACAACTTGAGCACCATAATAAGCAACAAAATGCAGAATGAACATGATCAAAGGCATAAATACATGTATGCTACAATTCAATCCAAGTTCCGCGAATCTAAGACATTTAGCTCACTACGCAGCCTGCAAAAGGTCTTCTCATCTAAAGGCTTGGTAAAGATATCGGCTAGCTGGTTCTCGGTGCTAACATAAAACACTTCGATATCTCCCTTTTGCTGGTGGTCTCTCAGAAAGTGATGCCGGATGTCAATGTGCTTTGTGCGGCTGTGCTCAACAGGATTTTCCGCTATTCGGATAGCACTCTCATTATCACATAGGAGTGGGACTTTGCTCAGATTGTAGCCAAAGTCCCTGAGGGTTTGCCTCATCCAAAGTAGTTGCGCACAACACTGTCCTGCGGCAACGTACTCGGCCTCAGCGGTGGATAGGGCAACGGATGTTTGTTTCTTAGAGTTCCATGACACCAGGGACCTTCCTAAGAATTGGCACGTCCCCGATGTACTCTTCCTATCGACCTTACATCCAGCATAGTCGGAATCTGAGTACCCAATCAAGTCAAAGTTAGACCCCTTTGGATACCAGATCCCGAAGCAAGGCGTAGCGACTAAATATCTAAGAATTCGCTTCACCGCCACCAAGTGACACTCCTTAGGATCGGATTGAAATCTAGCACACATGCATACGCTAAGCATAATATCCGGTCTACTAGCACATAAATAAAGTAGAGATCCTATCATTGACCGGTATGCTTTTTGATCAACGGACTTACCTCCTTTGTTGAGGTCGGTGTGTCCGTCGGTTCCCATCGGAGTCTTTGCGGGCTTGGCGTCCTTCATCCCAAACCGCTTCAGCAGATCTTGCGTGTACTTCGTTTGGGAGATGAAGGTGCCGTCCTTGAGTTGCTTCACTTGGAACCCAAGGAAGTAGTTCAACTCGCCCATCATCGACATCTCGAATTTCTGCGTCATCACCCTGCTAAACTCTTCACAAGACTTTTGATTAGTAGAACCAAATATTATGTCATCGACATAAATTTGGCATACAAACAAATCACCATCACAAGTCTTAGTGAAAAGAGTTGGATCGGCTTTCCCAACCTTGAAAGCATTAGCAATTAAGAAATCTCTAAGGCATTCATACCATGCTCTTGGGGCTTGTTTAAGTCCATAGAGCGCCTTAGAGAGCTTACACACGTGGTCGGGGTACCGCTCATCCTCGAAGCCAGGGGGTTGCTCCACGTACACCTCCTCCTTTATTGGCCCGTTGAGGAACGCGCTCTTCACATCCATTTGGTACAACCTGAAAGAATGGTGAGCGGCATATGCTAGCAAGATACGAATGGACTCTAGTCTAGCCACAGGAGCAAAAGTCTCCTCAAAGTCCAAACCTGCGACTTGGGCATAACCTTTTGCCACAAGTCGAGCCTTGTTCCTCGTCACCACCCCGTGCTCGTCCTGTTTATTGCGGAACACCCACTTGGTTCCCACAACATTTTGCTTGGGACGGGGCACCAGCGTCCAAACTTCGTTGCGCTTGAAGTTATTAAGTTCCTCCTGCATGGCCAACACCCAATCCGGATCTAGCAAGGCCTCCTCTACCCTGAAAGGCTCAATAGAGGAGACAAAAGAGTAATGTTCACAAAAATTAACTAATCGAGACCGAGTAGTTACTCCCTTGCTAATGTCACCCAGAATTTGGTCGACGGGATGATCCCTTTGAATCATCGCTCGAACTTGGGTTGGAGGTGCCGGTTGCGCTTCTTCCTCCATCACGTGATCATCTTGTGCTCCCCCTTGATCACACGCCTCCTTTTGATGAACCTGTTCATCGTCTTGAGGTGGGGGATGCACCGTCGTTGAGGAAGAAGGTTGATCTCGTTCATCTTGTTCCTGTGGCCGAACGTCTCCAATCGCCATGGTTCGTATAGCGGCCGTTGGAACATCTTCTTCATCTACATCATCACAATCAACAACTTGCTCTCTTGGAGAGCCATTAGTCTCATCAAATACAACGTCGCTAGAGACTTCAACCAAACCCGATGATTTGTTGAAGACCCTATACGCCTTTGTATTTGAATCATAACCTAATAAAAACCCTTCTACAGCTTTGGGAGCAAACTTAGAATTTCTACCCTTCTTCACTAGAATGTAGCACTTGCTCCCAAATACACGAAAGTACGATACATTGGGTTTGTTACCGGTTAGTAGCTCATACGAAGTCTTCTTGAGGAGTCGATGAAGGTAGACCCTGTTGATGGCGTGGCAAGCCGTGTTCACGGCTTCCGACCAAAAGCACTCGGGGGTCTTGAACTCTCCAAGCATCGTCCTCGCCATATCGATTAGCGTCCTGTTCTTCCTCTCTACCACACCATTTTGCTGTGGTGTGTAGGGAGCGGAGAACTCGTGCTTGATCCCTTCCTCCTCAAGAAACTCCTCCACTTGAAGGTTCTTGAACTCGGACCCGTTGTCGCTCCTAATCTTCTTCACCTTGAGCTCAAACTCATTTTGAGCTCTCCTGAGGAAGCGCTTGAGGGTCCCTTGGGTTTCAGACTTATCCTGCAAAAAGAACACCCAAGTGAAGCGGGAAAAGTCATCAACAATAACTAAACCATACTTACTTCCTCCTATGCTTAGATAGGCGACTGGTCCGAAGAGGTCCATATGCAGCAGCTCCAGGGGTCTCGACGTGGTCATCACATTCTTGCTGTGATGTGCTCCTCCCACTTGTTTACCTGCCTGACAAGCTGCACAAGGTCTATCTTTTTCGAAATAAACATTTGTTAGACCTATTACGTGTTCTCCCTTTAGAAGCTTGTGGAGGTTCTTCATCCCCACGTGAGCTAAGCGGCGATGCCACAGCCAGCCCATGCAAGTCTTAGCCATTAAGCATGCATCTAGACCGGCCTCTTCTTTTGCAAAATCTACTAAGTAAAGCTTGCCGTCTAGTACACCCTTAAAAGCTAGTGAACCATCACATCTTCTAAAGACAGACACATCTACATTTGTAAATAAACAATTATATCCCATTTGACATAATTGACTAACAGATAGCAAATTATATCCAAGACTCTCCACTAGGAATACATTTGATATAGAATGCTCATTAGAAATTGCAATTTTACCTAACCCTTTTACCTTGCCTTGATTCCCATCACCGAATATAATTGAATCTTGGGAATCCTTATTCTTGACGTAGGAGGTGAACATCTTCTTCTCCCCCGTCATATGGTTTGTGCATCCGCTGTCGATAATCCAGCTTGAACCCCCGGATGCATAAACCTGCAAGGCAAATTTAGGCTTGGGTCTTAGGTACCCAACTCATGTTGGGTCCTGCAAGGTTAGCACAAATATCTTTAGGGACCCAAATGCAAGATTTATCTCCCTTGCATCTAGCCCCTAATTTCCTAGCAACAACCTTCTTACCCTTTCTACAAATAGCAAAAGGAGCATTACAAGCATAATAAATGGTAGAAGGTTCATTCACTACTTTCCTAGGAGCATGAATAACATTCTTTCCAGGCACATGAGCAACATTTCTTCTAGGCATATGCGCAACATTTCTCCTACTCATATTTCTATCATGCTTATGAGAGGAACTAGAGGCAAACATGGCATGAGAATCATAAACATGTGAATCAAAATCATTATAAACATTTCTAGCATGTCTCCTATCATGGTATAAGAAAGCATGGTTCTTTTTAGCACTATTAGCCATAGGGGCCTTCCCTTTCTCCTTGACGAAGACGGGAGCCTTATGGCTTGTTAAGTTCTTGGCTTCCCTCTTGAAGCCAAGCCCATCCTTAATTGAGGGATGTCTTCCAATTGTATAGGCATCCCTTGCAAATTTTATCTTTTCAACTTCACTCTTGCTAGTCTTAAGTTGGGCATTAAGACTAGCCACTTCATTTTTTAATTTGGAAATTAGAACTAGGTGTTCACTACAAGCATTAACATCAAAATCCTTACACCTAGTACAAATTTCAACATGTTCAACACAAGAATTTGATTTACTAGCTACTTCTAGTTTAGCACTTAAATCAATATTAGCACTTCTTAAGGTAGAAATGGTTTCATGACAGGAAGATATTTCACTAGAAAGCATTTCATTTCTTTTCACTTCTAAAGCATATGATTTCTGTGCCTCTACAAACTTATCATGTTCATCATACAATAAATCTTCTTGCTTTTCTAAAAGCCTATCCTTTTCATTCAATGCATCAATCAATTCATTGATTTTATCTATCTTAGATCTATCTAAGCCCTTGAACAAACAAGAATAATCTATGTCATCATCACTAGACTCACTATCACTAGAAGAAGCATAAGTGGAGTCTTTAGTACTTACCTTATTCTCTCTTGCCATAAGACAAGTGAGACGCTCGTTGGGGAAGAGAGCCGATTTGTTGAAGGCAGTGGCGGCGAGTCCTTCATTGTCGGAGTCGGAGGAGGAGCAATCCGAGTCCCACTCCTTTCCTAGATGCGCCTCGCCCTTTGCCTTCTTGTATGCCTTCTTCTTCTCTCTCTTGTTCCCCTTTTCCTGGTCACTTTCATTATCGGGACAGTTAGCAATAAAATGACCAAGCTTACCGCATTTGAAGCATGAGCGCTTCCCCTTGGCTTTGGTCTTGCTTGGTTGTCCCTTGTGACCTTTAAGCACCGTCTTGAATCTTTTAATGATGAGAGCCATCTCTTCATCATTAAGGCCAGCCGCCTCAATCTGTGCCACCTTGCTAGGTAGCGCCTCCTTGCTTCGTGTTGCCTTGAGAGCAAGGGGTTGCGGCTCGTTGATCGGACCGTTCAACGCCTCGTCGACGTATCTTGCCTCCTTGATCATCATCCGCCCGCTTACGAATTTTCCAAGCACTTCCTCGGGCGTCATCATCGTGTACCTGGGATTCTCACGAATATTGTTCACGAGATGAGGATCAAGTACGGTAAAGGACCTGAGCATTAGGCGGACGACATCGTGATCCGTCCAACGCGTGCTTCCGTAGCTCCTTATTTTGTTGATAAGGGTCTTGAGCCGGTTGTACGTCTAAGTTGGCTCCTCTCCCCTTATCATGGCGAACCGTCCAAGCTCGCCCTCCACCAACTCCATCTTGGTGAGCATGGTGATGTCGTTCCCCTCGTGAGAGATCTTGAGGGTGTCCCATATCTGCTTGGCATTGTCCAAGCCACTCACCTTATTGTACTCTTCCCTGCACAAAGATGCTAAGAGAACAGTAGTAGCCTGTGCATTTTTATGAATCTGTTCATTTATAAGCATAGGGCTATCCGAGCTATCGAATTTCATTCCGTTCTCCACAATCTCCCATATGCTAGGATGGAGAGAGAATAAGTGACTACGCATTTTGTGACTCCAAAATCCGTAGTCCTCCCCATCGAAGTGTGGAGGTTTGCCAAGAGGAATGGAAAGCAAATGCGAATTCGAACTATGTTGAATACGGGAATAATCAAATGAAAAGTTCGAATTGACCGTCTTCCTGTAGTCGTTGTCGTCGTCCTTTTGGGAAGAAGTGGATTCATCACTATCGTCGTAGTAGATGATCTCCTTGATACGCCTCGTCTTCTTCTTCTTCCCTTCCTTTCGTCTATGGCCCGAGCCGGAGTCGGTAGGCTTGTCATCCTTCGGCTCGTTGACGAAGGTCTCCTTTTATTTGTCGTTGATCACTATACCCTTCCCCTTAGGATCCATCTATTCGGGCGGTTAGTCCCTTTGTGAATAGAACGGCTCTGATACCAATTGAGAGCACCTAGAGGGGGGGGGGGGTGAATAGGTGATCCTGTAAAAACTTCAAACTTAAGCCACAAAAACTTGTTAAGCGTTAGCACGATTAATGCCAAGTGGCTAAGGTGAAGTCTCAACAAAACACAATACCACAAGAATCAAGCACAGAGGGACACAGTGGTTTATCCCGTGGTTCGGCCAAGCCAATGCTTGCCTACTTCCACGTTGTGGCGTCCCAACGGACGAGGGTTGCAATCAACCCCTCTCAAGCGGTCCAAAGACCCACTTGAATACCACGGTGTTTTGTTGTTCCTTTCACTATCCCGTTTGCAAGAAATCTCCACAAATTGGAGTCTCTTGCCCTTACAAGTATATGATCACAAAGAAAGCACAGAGTAAGGGAGGGAAAGCAACACACACAAATCCACAACAAAAGCGCACACACACGGCCAAGACTCGAGCTCGAATGACTATCTCAGAGTTCACACTAGAACAGAGCTCGAATCACTTAGAATCACAAACGAATGCGCAAAGAACTTGTGTGGATGATCAAGAATGCTCAAGAGTTGCTTGTGTGTCTCCTCCATGCGCCTAGGGGCTCCTTTTATAGCCCCAAGGCAGCTAGGAGCCGTTGAGAGCAAATCCGGAAGGCCATCCTTGCCTTCTGTCGTCGGGGGCACCGGACAGTCCGGTGCACACCGGACACTGTCCGGTGCCCGATTTGTTTCCTTTTCTGGCGCTGCCGACCGTTGCAGCCCGGCGGAGATCTGCGAGCCGTTGGCGCACCGGACATGTCCGGTGCACACCGGACAGTCCGGTGCCGTCTTCCGACCGTTGGCTCGGCCACGTGTCCCGCGCGGATTGCGCTGCCGACCGTTGGCCCTGGCCGACCGTTGGCTCACCGGACAGTCCGGTGCACACCGGACAGTCCGGTGAATTTTAGCCGTACGCCGTCGGCGAATTCCCGAGAGCGGCCAGTTCGCGCCGAGTTGAGTCAGCCTGGCGCACCGGACACTGTCCGGTGCACACCGGACAGTCCGGTGCTCCAGACCGAGCAGGGACTTGGCTGCACACAGCCAAGTCATTCTCTCCCCTTTTCTCTTTTTCTTCTTTCTGTTTCTAACACTTAGACAAATATGTTAGTCCACAAAACCAATGTACTAAGGATTAGAAACATACCTTTACTCCATGATTTGTACTTTGTTCCATTTTACAATTAGGCACCTGTGTTGGTCACTAAATCACCAAAATACTTAGAAATGGCCCAAGGGCACATTTCCCTTTCAGGTATGCCACTTCTCCCACTCGCTTGAAGATCAAGAAGGGTCCAATGAAGCGAGGGGAGACTTTCCTTTAACTTTAAATCTCCTCATACCCTGGATTGGTGACACCTTCAAATAGACATGATCACCCTCCTTAAACTCTAGCAGTCTTCTCTGGGTATCAGCATAGCTTTTCTACCTTGACTGTGCAGTTCTCAAATTCTCTCTTATTTGATGGACTTATTCCTCTGCCTCTTGTATAATTTCAGGTCCAAAGAACTGTCTTTCACCAATTTGATCCCAATACAGTGGAGTCCTGCACTTTCTGCCATACAAAGCCTCAAATGGGGACATCTTCAAACTGGCCTGGTAGCTACTATTGTAGGAGAACTCTGCATAGGGCAAACTCTTATCCCAACTACCACCATGCTTAAGAGCACAAGCTCTTAACATATCCTCGAGTACTTGGTTGGTTCTCTCGGTCTGCCCATCAGTTTGAGGATGGTAAGCCGAACTAAAATTCAATCTTGTATCCAAGCACTCGTGCAACTTCTTCCAATACCGAGAAGTAAACTGTGATCCCCGGTCTGACATAATCTTCTTAGGCACACCATGTAGTCAGACAATCCGTGCCATGTACAACTCTGCTAGCTTGGCTCCTGAGTACGTGGTCTTCACTGGAATAAAGTGGGCTACTTTAGTTAGCCTATCCACAATCACCCATATAGAGTCATACCCAGCAGATGTGCGGGGTAATCCCACAATGAAGTCCATGCCAATCTCTTCCCATTTCCACTCAGGTATCTTAAGCGGGTGTAGTAAACCAGCAGGTCTTTGATGTTCCCCTTTCACCCTCTGACAAACATCACATAGAGCAACATGTGAAGCAACATCCTTCTTTAGCTCATACCACCAATACTTCTGCTTCAAGTCCTGGTACATCTTAGTACTACCAGGGTGGATGGAGTAAACTGAGTCATGTGCCTCCTTCAATATGGTTTCACGAAGACTGTCGATCTTTGGAACACAAATCTAGTTCTTGAACCATATCGTGCCCTACTCATCCTCCGTGAAATCCGGGCCTCTACCTTATGTTATCAGATCCTTGATCTCCTAAATTTTGGCATCATCGATTTGACCCTTTCGTATTTCTTGCTCTAAGGTGGGTTCTACTTCGATGGTAATTCCTTCAGTATGAGCAACTATCCCCAAATTTAGTCTCTCAAAAATCTTCTGCTAACTCATCGGTTAACTGGATGACAATAGCTGCATGGACCTACCCCTTCCGACTCAATGCATCCACAACCAGATTCGCCTTGCCCAGATGATAGTGAATTTCTAGGTCATAATCCTTGATGAGCTCCAACCATCGGTGTTGTCTAAGGTTAAGATCCTTCTGAGTGAAAATGTATTTTAAGCTCTTGTGATCAGTGTAGATTCAGCACTTGGTTCCCATAATATAGTGTCTCCAGATCTTGAGAGCATGCACAACGGCTGCCAGTTCTAAGTCATGAGTGGGGTAATTCAACTCATGTTTTCGCAACTGGCGAGACGCGTAGGCAATGACGTGTCCTTCTTGCATAAGCACACATCCCAGGCCTTGGCGACTTGCATCACAATATATATCAAAATTCTTCTGTAGGTCTGGCATAATCAACACTGGGGCTGCCATCAACTTAGATCTCAACTGATCAAAACTCTCTTGGCATTCCTCAGTCCACTTAAACTCCTTGCCCTTCTCTAACAATGAGGTCATAGGCTTAGCAATCTTGGAGAACCCTTCAATGAATAGTCGGTAATAGCCTGTGAGCCCCAAGAAACTCTGGATCTCCGAGACTATACTTGGTATCTTCCAATCCATTATCGCTGTTACTTTAGCCGGATCCACAACAATTCCTCCTTTGGAGATGATATGCCCGAGAAAATGTACTTCATCAAGCCAGAAATCACACTTGGTAAATTTGGCATAAAGTTGATTATCCCGTAACTTTTGTAGCACCATCCACAAATGCTCCTCATGCTCACTATCATTCTTGGAGTAAAGAAGAATGTCATCGATGAATACTACGACGAATTTATCGAGATACTTCATGAACACCTTATTCATCAGATTCATAAAATAAGCTGGTGCATTGGTTAAGCCAAATGACATGACTGTGAATTCATATAGACCATATCGGGTTGAGAAAGCCGTCTTGGGAATATCAGATGGCCTAATCTTCATTTGATGGTAGCCTGACCTGAGGTCAATCTTAGAGAACACCCTAGCACCTCTCATCCGATCAAATAAGTCATCAATATGAGGTAATAGGTACTTGTTCTTGATGGTGACATCATTAAGTGATCTATAGTCCACACACATCCGTTGCGAACCATCCTTCTTCTGTACAAACAGTACCGGTGCTCCCCAAGATGAGGAACTCGGACAAATGTACCCTGCCTCCTGCAACTCCGTTAACTGCTTCTTAATTTCTTATAACTCTTCTACGGACATTCGGTAGGGGCGTTTAGAAATAGGAGCAATCCCAGGTAAGAGATCTATGGTGGAACCGCTCGAATTATTCCAACTTAAGTGCCTAAGTCCCGCCTTAGAGGCTAGACCACACTTAAATAGGAATAACTCATCAGTCCCTCGGATCAAGTCCGACGAGGCCACTAACAGGATCAAGTACCACGTACTCACTCGATGGTGAGGCACAGAGCAAATACAATAAATCATAAACCATACATTAAGGAGTATCAAACTTATTACATCATTATCGGAGTTTTAGCAAAAGTAGTGATCATTGTTCGGAATGCAGTGGAATAAAAACTATCGATAAATAAATGGAGAGATGGGGAAGCCTGTCCCATCACTCCTCATGCTCCTCCTAAGCCGAGGTAGGGTCCCACTCGACTGTCCAACCCGGTGGTAAGGTGGACGGCCAAGTCACTCCAGCAACCATGTCCTCTAGGGAACCTATAAAAATTATGCCACAAGCAAGGCTAAGTATACTAATCCTCAGCTAGACTTACCCGGTGTGAGGAGTCTACTCCTCTACCTCTAGACATGCAGCTGTTTGGCTGAGGGGTTTGGTTGCCACAAGCACTAGCTGAGTCTAAAAATCAAGTTTTAGCTTTTTCAAGTTTTAGTGTGACTCTCTTAAGACTAAATGTATACCTAGCTAATCATACATGGTAGCAATCATTTAGCAATCAACATCTTTTGCCAAATCATCACGTTTCCACTTGTTACTCAATGTAGCAGCATGGATCAAGCAGTCTCATTAGCTGCGAGAAGCAGATGATTCGAATCGAGTTTTAACCTTGCAAGGTAAACCTAAACACACGACGTGGCGAGGCACTCCGTCCCCACACACATCAACCGTCCCCATCGATTCCCCGCCAGCAGATCAGGGCTCACCGCCTTGGCGTACAATGCCTCACTGACCCCGACTGCCGTCGTGCAGTGACCGCACTTGTACCCACCATAACCGGAATGGGAGACCACGTCTCAGGTCGCATGAGGGGCAAAGTCTGCTGCCAGGTTCAATCAGGTACTAGGCTCACCGATTTACCATATTCCTCGGCATATGTTTAGTACGTTCAAACGCTTGACTCACGGTACCACACCTTAATCCTTATTCCAATTTCCATCTCGTAGACAACCAATCCCTATGGATTGTTGTCCACAGACCAACATCATTATGATAAGAAGTGGATACAACCAATTCCTGACCTCGCGCGAGTGCTAGAAAAATCACTCGACTTCTACCGAGATCCCTAATTAGCAAAGTAGCTACTCGACCTAGCATACTAGTATTCATCTCATAAGGAATCCTGAATTCATGCAACTAAGTTTTCAGGCAACTCCTACACTTAAGTGCACAATACAAGCCTACAATCATTAAGTGTAGTAAAATAATATATAGAACTGGTTATGCATAAAACCGGGGCTTGCCTTCCAAAGCTGGGGCAGGCAGATCCTCGATGGCAGGCTCTGGTGCTGGATTTTGGGCTACCTCCTGAGCAACTCCTTGCTCCGGCACGAGGATGTACTCCCCGTCAGTGAGATTACAATCTATCAAATGCAATGCATGAGATATATGTATAAATATAACATGAACATTTGTAAGGGTTATGCATAGTAAAACAATATTAAGGTTAGCGTTTCCCTAGGGTTTCTTTTTGGATATCCTTAAGGGCTTGTACTTTCATCTATTTCTCCTCAAGGTTTCCCTTTTCTTTCTATTGGGCTTCTTATTAAGCATTTTGAACTATGGGGGTTAGTTAACATTTTCCAAAAATGTTATAAAAATTACAGTGGGTAAATATTAACATTGGTGGGTCCTCCCAAAAATTTGAGGTGGATATTAATTCAGATACTACTTGTGCAAAATTAACAAAAACAAGTGTAAAAGAGCATTTTACACTATAGCTATGATTTAAGTGAGGTTTCAGTACCAAATTTTATTTTTGTCCAGATTCATAGGTGATATTAGGCCTCTATGTTAAAAATCACAGAAAAAGACTTACTAGATATTTAGTTGTGAATTTCTAAAGTTTAATGCCAAAAAAGTACTTACAACTAACTTGTTGTTTGAAAAATATCAAACAATAGAATTTACATTTTTCCTAGGTTCATAATAACATATTATTAGTTATCCCAAGGTTTGGAGTGGGTTCTCCTTAAGATTATTTTGCTAAGGTTTTTCTAAGTTTTCATTATTTTTATGAAATAAAAGGTATTTCATTTCTTTTGTACTAACAAAGGGTCTAACAAAATTTTACAGTGAACTATACTAAATAGGTGAGCTAGCAAAAATATGGTTGCCTCCTGGTTCTCATTTTAAGTTATCTTTTCTATTTTCCTTAACTTTGAGCCATGAATGAGTTTAAATGGTAAACCCTTCCTTAATTGGTGTACTAAGGGGTGTATCATTTTTAAACAGAGTAAGGAGTGGTTAAGTACTTCTCTGATTTTTCTTAACCTCAGTCTAACAGTGTAACTATTTTCCCTTTATTATTTAGCTTTTGGCCAAATCACTATTCAATTTCAAACTTTAAATTCTCCTATAATACTAAGGGGGTTTTGTATTTTCCCTAGGTAGTTCACATTATTTAGAGTCAGATAAAATTGGTTTGACCCCATTTAGTTAAATAAAACTGAAGTTATGAATTTTACAAGCTCTGTTTGCATTAATTTTAGAAATGTTTAAAGGTTTTCTGGAAAAACCAGTTTACATCGAGGACCCTGGGCTTTTCCTAAACCAATCCTTCAACTTATACCCTTGCGCCACTATTCATTTGAGTCGCTGACACATCAAAAACCCCCTGACTTTCTTTCCTTCTTCCCCAAGGCCCCTCCCCCCTTTGAACAGTACCCGCGGAAGTAATTAGGGCGGCATGGCTTACAGGCGGTGAGGGAGGTCCGGCGAAGGGTGGGGTTGGCTCCGGGATGTCTCTGCGGTCACGTTGAGGTATGACTTGCCGTTGGTGATGGCCGGAATCGGCCGGTCCACGTGCGCAGGCGGGCGAGCTCGTCGGTGGCGAGTGCTCCAGCCTATCCATGGCGATACAGGTCAATCCAAGGGTACAAGAAGCTTTACGGGGTGCTAATGAGTTGACCCATGCAAGGAATCGAAAAATAACTCACTGTGGAGCTCGGTCCACGTACGCCGGCGCTCGGGTGAAGTCCGACGACCTTGATCCGGCGACTCCGGTGAGATAGAGTCCAATTCCTCGCTCGGGGAGCTTCACCGAGGCACGCAGCGTCTACTCTGAGGGTTGGATGATGTTGGGAATGGCTGCACCGGCCGGTCTATGGTGGTGGGGGTTCGGGCGGCCGCTGGCACGCTGTGTGCAGGGCAAACGCCGATGATCTCGTGCTCCGGTGAGGTCAAGAGCGCACGGGGAAGTACGGATGAAGCTTCGGCTGGCTTTATAGGCGCGGGCGCGGGCAGGGAACTCGGGCGTGGCTAGGCGCGGCGCGGGGCGTGCGGGGTCGGGCGCTGGGCGTGCTCTAGCGCGTTCAGGGCGCGTCGAACACGTGGAAGTGTTCTTCTGCCCTTCTTCCACAGCTCGCCGAGATCGCATACGTGCGAATCTTGGCAAAAATCTAGCGCAGGCCTCCTCCTGGCACCTATGGCTATCTCTTGTATGTGAGTTCCAAGGAAAGATAAGCCCTAGGTCAGAAGATTTTCGGATGCCAAATCTGGCTTGTCTCCCTGTCCACTCCATGACAAAAGAGATGCCAAAACATGTCAAATGAATTTGGCTCGGTTTCAAACTTTTCCAGTGGGTGCCTTAGGTGGTTTTGCACCTTTTTGGTATTCAGACCAAGTGGTTTTGGCGCCATTTACTAAGTGAACACGTTTGATCATTAGATTAGGGTTATATTTTGACTTAGAGAGGATTAGAGAGCTCTAGTGTGCTCTCTACTTAAGGGGTGAATTTGGGGTTTTTAAGGGGTCTTTTTGTAATGATCCCCCTCTGTATTTTGCATGTTATAATGTTACTTAAACTTTGGTTAAGGATTAGAATCAAGGTTTGGCAATTTGATTAACTTATCCACTGATTCTTTGCTTGGAAGTCCAGTGCCTTTAGGTGTCTTAGGGTTTAACCTCTTTGGCTCAAGATGACAATTGTTCAAAGTGTTTGGGTGAAGCTTTTGTCATTAACATTTCTTAGCTAACCCATGCTTCCAAGGTTCTAGGTGCTTCTTCTCCTCCACTTAACCACATGTGATAACAAGTCACCAGTGCCTATATGAGGCCAGTGTCTTGGTAACACCTCAGGTGTTACAAGATCAATGATAGACTCAACTTCCCTCTCCGGTGGCATCCCTGGTAACTCCTCTGGAAAGACATCTAGAAAATCCCTAACCACACGGATGTTGTCACCAACAAACTCCTCGGCTATAAAGAATGTTGATTGTCTGGTAGTGGTAGTTACTGCAATTTCAACTTGAAATCTTTCTCCTTTAGGGCTGGTGAGTTCTACAGTACCCCTACCACAGTGTAATGGCCTTTGCCTTTCTTAACCATGACATACCAAGGATCAGATCTATACTGCTTACCTCTAATATTATAGTAGTAGCCCAGAATTCTCTTCCCATAATTGTTAATGTCAATCTATGTGTCATATGATTTGCCTCAACAACCCCTTTAGGTGTAATTACTATCATTGGTGTTTTCATATTTTGCAGTGGTATCTCATTTGTGTTGGCATATCGAACAAACATAAATGAATGTGTATCACCAAAATCAAATAATATGATTGCAGGAATTGTATTGATATAAAACATACCAAGTGCGATGTCAGCACCATCAGGAGTAGCATCATCACTGACTTGATTAACCCTGGTAATAGAGTATCCCTTGCCAGGAGTCTGTTGCTTGTTCTGAGCTGGTGTACCAGAATTCCCCACTGGACAAGCATTAGCATAGTGCCCAACCTGACTGCACTTGAAGCATATAGGACCTATCTTCTGTCCTGTAGGCCTCGCCGGGGTGCCAGTGGGGGCAGCCTGACGAGTGTGAGGCGTCTGTGGAGTCCCCTGTGGAGCATACTGAGCTGGACGTGGTCCTCCTCCTGGACGAGCTGGGGTACCCTGAGGCGGAATGTAGCGAGGACAAACACTGCTGCTACCCTGTCCCTATGTAATGGCCTTCCTCTTCAGATCTCCCAGTTGAACATGCTTGTGTTCAATAGCAAGAGCTTTATCTAGCAGCCTCTGAAATGATGGAAATGTATGGGCAACCAATGCATACTATAGTGGCCCATTGAGTCCCTCGATAAAATGTTCCTGCTTCCTCTCATCGTCAGTGCTGGCCACTTGTTCTCAAATTCTATGAGTTAAGAACAAGGCAACACAAATGTTAATGGATAAAGACCTTCGTCCTTCGAAGCATTATTTCCCTTGGGATATAATGATCTTCAGACGAAGGTCCTGAAGAACATACCTTCATCATTTCAACATAAAATGATAAAAGCAAAGATATATGAAACATGGAAAAAGGACATGAACAATTAAATGAAATCATCAGATTATACATACTTATATTGTATGATCATGAATAAATATTAATAATATTAGATTACATTTGTACCTTCGGCTCGACAGAAGGTTAGAATCCGGGAGAGACATGCGAGTGATTACAAGTCACCGTGAACAGTACGGTGTTATTGTTCATCTATTCATAGGCACAGGACGCAGCCTGGGTAAAATTACATCCATGTCCTTGACACATACTACTGACTAAGGAGTAATCTGTCGAGGACTGGGCAGTATATTCCCCTTTAGGTTGGTTCCATTCTCCACCGCTGCCCTTGCGCTAAGACGAAGCTTCTTCATTCGTAGATTCGGAGCTGGTTCATCCTTCTCCCAGACCGTGCCTTTCATACCATGCACACCTTCATCTCAAGGCCGAAGGTTCCTGTGACAACATATTATACTTGGAAAGCATGTTAGTCGTGTTTTTGAGGACCTTCGGAAGACGAAGGCCCCCAACCGTAGCCCCTCGTAGTATTAATTTATTCTCGTAACAAATTCAGACTGCAACATGAACGAAGGCCTTAAGCCAAAGGGAAGCACCCTCCGACGGTGGACGGCAGCAATCACTCCCGCAGCGGTGAGTCCCCCCTTCCGCAACGCCTCCAAGGCCTGGAGAAGTGGCTCGAGGTTCTTCTGTCTTTCGTGCGGGGTCCCGTGGCGCCAGGCGTCGGTGGCAGCGGTGACTACTCGGTGAGAGAACGGCGGGAGCAACTCGCCGTCGTTCCGGAGGTAGAACCACCGGCGCTGCCACCCCTTGTTTGAGGACGCAAGGATGGCAAGAATGTACAGCGACGCCCGCGACTGCCTCAGCAGGAGGGTGCAGCCGCCGGCCCGCACCGCTGCGCAGACTTTCCTCTCCCCCGTTGGCGAGGCAAAAAGCTCCGCGCAAAAGAGATGGGTCCACAAATCCCAATGGGGAGCGATCCCCAAATACCCCTCGCACACCGCTACGAAGATGGCGGCCTGCGAGATGGAGTTAGGGGTGAGGTTGTGCAACTCCACCCCATAGTGGTACAGGATCGCCCGCATGAAGCGGCCCGCCGGCACACTGAATCCCCGCTCGTGGAAGGAGACAAAGCTCACGATGTACCCCGGCGGTGGGGACGGAGCGGCTCCGCCCATGGGAGGAATCCACTCCGGTCGCTGCTTATCGGTGAGAGGACGGAGCAAACCCTCGCCGACCAGATCCTCCAGGTCACTCGCCGTCACCGTGGAAAGGGGCCATGGATCGCGCGGCGAGATGATGGTCACTCGGTCAGCCATCGCCGAGCGAAAGGGATGGCGGCGCGATGGGCAGGAAGGATGGTTTCCTCTTCTCTGGCTAAGTCTCTCGGGTCGCGAAAACCTAAGAGGGAGGCAGGAAGCGGAGCAAAGAACCGTCACCAGACCCTCTCCCGGGTATATAAAGACCAAGGTGAGGCCGGTTCCAACGTTCCGCCCGGACCGGACGCGGGATTCAAAAACGCGAAGCGAAACAGCCGTTCCTCGAACGGCTCGCGCACGCGCAACGGTCGCCCCGCCGACCGCTCGCCCCATCGCATTAACTCCGCGGCAGGACAGGCGGCGCTTCTGGCAGAAGAAGCGGGCGACGCTTCGCCTTCGCCGTAATAACCGCGCCAAAAAAGGTACGCCGCGTCGTTTCGATTTCGTATCCTTTTCCTTTCTTCCTCTTTCTCTCTCTTGCAACAGGGACCGGGAAAGGGGGAAACCCCGAAAAGGATCCTTCCCCGTGAAGGAACCAGGCTCCGAGCCAACTTACTGATCAGAGGTTCGAAGGCTGGCCCCCCAAGGGGTTTCAACAGCCGCCTCAGATCGCGTGGGCCCTACACCCACTACTGGTCAGAGGTTCGAAGGCCGCCCCCCCGAAGGGTTCCACGGCCGCCTCAGGCTACTCGGGCTCCGCGCCCATTACTGATCAGGGGTTCGAAGGCTGGCCCCCGAAGGGTTCACAGTCGCCTCAGACGCCGAGCGAGGGATGACCAGGGGTACGTTCGATACATAACCAAGGCTCGGGCTGCGCTCCCGAGGTACCCTAGGACATTTCCGAGACCAGCGGGAGCGATCTTGTAACGGAATCCCATCAGAGGGAGGCATCGAGCCCTCGGACCCCGTCGCTAGGGGACCGGGTCTGGCAGATCACCCGCAGGTACTTTTGGGCGTGCCTCTGGGCCCCTAGCCGACCCCTAACGAACGGGGCACGGACGTCCACTCGGATTACCCGCTTGCAGCTCACCGGAGACACCATGTTCGGCGCCCATCGAGGGTAACATGGCGCTTTCCCCCCCTCCTTGCGGAAAGGCGACGCAGGGGCGTATGCAAAAAGCCGAGTCTGTCCCTGATCGCCCTCTCGCCCTGTGCAGAGGCTCGGGGGCTGCTCTCGCAAACCCGGCTCCGGCCGAACCGTTGACAGCGTCAACATACCAGCCCGAGAACTTGGGCCCCGACCGTACACCCGGGCTATGGCCAGTTCGCATGAGGGAACAACCAGACCAGCCGAAGCATTACGCGAGGCATTAAGACCTCGAAGGAGTGAAACCACTCCTCCGAGGCCTCGGGGGCTACACCCGGCGGGTGCGCTCGCGCGCACCCACCGGAACAAAATGCAACCGAGGAAGGCTGGTCCCCTTGCAAAAAAGTGCGACGAAAGCCTCCAAGCGAGTGCTAACACTCCCTTCGAGGCTCAGGGGCTACTGTCGGGGACCATAATTAGGGGTACCCTCAAGACTCCTAATTCTCAGCTGGTAACCCCCATCAGCATAAAGCTGCTAAGGCCTAATGGGTGCGATTAAGTCAGGGATCAGTCCATTCGAGCGACTCGATCACGCCTCGCCCGAGCCTAGCCTCGGACAAGGGCAGCCGACCCCAGAAGATTTCCGTCTCGCCCGAGGCCCCCCTCCAACGGCGGACACATCTCCGGCTCGCCCGAGGCCCTGCCTTCGCTAAGAAGCAATCCTGACTAAATCGCCGCACCGACCGACCAAGTCGCAGGAGCATTTAATGCAAAGGCGACCTGACACCTTTATCCTGACGCGCGCCCTCCAGCAGAGCCGAAGTGACCGCCGTCACTTCACCGCTCCACTGACCGGCCTGACAGAAGGACAGCGCCGCCTGCGCCACTCCGACTGCAGTGCCGCTTGACAGAGTGAGACTGACAGGCAGTCAGGCCCTGCCGAAGACACCATAGGAAGCTCCGCCCGACCCAGGGCTCGGACTCGGGCTAAGTCCCGGAAGACGGCGAACTCCGCTCCGCCCGACCCAGGGCTCGGACTCGGGCTAGGTCCTGGAAGACGGCGAACTCCGCTCCGCCCGACCCAGGGCTCGGACTCGGGCTAGGTCCCGTAAGACGGCGAACTCCGCTCCGCCCGACCTAGGGCTCGGACTCGGGCTAAGTCCCGGAAGACGGTGAACTCCGCTCCGCCCGACCCAGGGCTCGGACTCGGGCTAAGACCCGGAAGACGACGAACTCCGCTTCGCCCGACCCCAGGGCTCGGACTCCGCCCTGGCCTCTGCCGAACGACCTCCGCCTCGCCCGACCCAGGGGCTCGGACTCGGCCTCGGCCACAGAAGACAAACTCGACCTCGGCTTTGGAGGAGCCTCCACGTCGCCCAACCTAGGGCGCAGGCCAGCCACGTCAACAGGAAGCGCCATCATCACCCTACCCCGAGCTGACTCGGGCCACAGAGAACAAGACCGGAGTCCCATCTGGCTAGCTCCGCCAGATAGGCAATGATGGCGCCCCGCATGCTCTGTGACGACGGCGGCTCTCAGCTCTCTTACGGAAGCAGGAGGACGTCAGCAAGGACTCAACCGCTCCGACAGCTGTCCCTCCGCCAGGCTCCGTCGCTCCTCCGACGGCCACGACATCACACCCGCTGGGTGCCAAAATCTCTCCGGCTGCCACATCGGCATGTACTTAGGGCGCTAGCTCTCCCCCGCTAGACACGTAGCACTCTGCTACACCTCCATTGTACACCTGGATCCTCTCCTTACGCCTATAAAAGGAAGGACCAGGGCCCTCTTAGAGAAGGTTGGCCGCGCGGGGACGAGGATGGGACAGGCGCTCTCTTGGGGCCGCTCGCTTCCCTCTCCCGCGTGGACGCTTGTAACCCCCTACTGCAAGCGCACCCGACCTGGGCGCGGGACGAACACGAAGGCCGCGGGATTCCCACCTCTCTCACGCCGGTCTCCGGCCGCCTCGCTCCTTTCCCCCCTTCGCGCTCGCTCCACGCGCTCGACCCATATGGGCTGGGGCACGCGGCGACACTCACTCGTCGGCCCGAGGGACCCCCCGGTCTCGAAACGCCGGCAGGTAAGGTAGTCATCCACTAGCTTTCCTAGTTAATCAGCCAAGGGCATCCCATACTACCCTTGTGGTAGCACTGTTTTCCCGGGTGGTCGCTCCATATTCCCATTAACATAATGATCTTAACATGAACAGTAATAATAAACAGATAATAAAAGTGTAATCATGAATAGTGTATCTCCATACCCAAAACCACAATAAGCAATAGCAAGTACTACCCAAAAATATTCAGTGGCAAAACAAGGTATAAAGATAGCCAAAACTAGGGTAACCTATTGGATCCCATCAAAATTAACCTATGCAGATCATTACGATTAATAAGAACATGGCTGGGTAAAAATAAGTGATCAAGGGCACAACTTGCCTTCAATGAGCTCCTGCTCAGCAACTTCTATTGCTGAACACCAGGATCCTTAGTAGCTTGCTCGTCTACTCACATCAACACAATACATACATAGTATAGCAAAAATTAACATCACACCAAACATGTAAATAAAATACACAATAATGATCTACACGTTAAACTAAGATTCTAGGAACAGGAATCATTAATTTTGGAGTTATGGATTTTAAGTTATGAATTTTCCAAAAGTTTTATGTGCTCGAAATAGGATTAAATGAGAAATTAATTTTCTTACTGTTTTCATGTCAAAACAGAGATTCTAGGTGATAAACAATAATATTATAAAATTATAGAAATTGGAATGGATCAATTTGGAATTAAAATGAATTAAATATGAATTTCTAAGTTTCTAGAATTTATTTTGTATTAAAAACCAATTTCTATATTTATTTCTCTATTTTTATTCTCCTCTGGACTGGGCGTCAAATTTCAGAAAGGCCAGGTGCTTTCTTGCAAAAACCCCACAGACACAGCCCTAACGCGCTGAGGGACGGCGGGTTCTATTTTCTAAAAACATAAGGTCTCTTTTCTAAATCATACCCGCGAAGAGGTATCCTTACGTCTCGGCCGCCCGATCAACATCCTACGGTCCAGATTACATCCGCGCCGTGATGAACCGTTACGCGACAATCACCACCCGATCTCCTTTCTACGCTCCAGATTCAATTAACGCTCGAGTTTCCCGGAACCGTCCAATTCCATCCAACAGATCAGACCGAACGCCACGAAAGGGTATGCGATTGTCTAATCCTAGCCGTCCACTAATAGATCTACGGTTCACAAACCGTCTTCTACCTCCGGTCATAACCCCGGCGGCGCCGTCCATTTTCTATGGTGATGTGTCCCCGGCGTGAGGCAATCGCACCAATTATGCCCTAATTCGACCCCCGAAAGGGTCCTACTCTATGCGGGCGCCTATAGGAATCGAATGGACGAATACGTACCTACGATTGAAGTCCCGGCGATGCTGGCCACGCGACAGTGCGGTTAGGTGGGCCAAGGGCGAAATTGTGCCCAGACACCAGGGTGCTCTCTCTCTCTCTCTCTTTTCTTTTATTCTTTTTATTTTATGTTTCCCTTTTTCTTCTTTTCAAATCCTACTCATTTCAAATTTAAATTCTATTCTTGTAGAAAATTTATCCTCTGTTTTATATGGTGCCATTAAAGTACTGACTTTGAAGATACATATTTTTATATATATTTTCTATAAATTCTATATTCTTTCTCTTGCTTTTCCTTTTCTATGTTATTTTCCAAATTCCTAAATTGTAACTTAGGTTATTCAAATTTGGATAATGATATCTTTTTATTAATATTGCTGGTATTAAATGCACAAACAAATAAATCCAATATGATGCATAGGTTATTTAGGTGTCTTTTGTTAATTGTTTATTTGTTTAAGTGAGGTTTTTCACATGTGATGGTAAATAGAGATAACACACACACATATATAAGAAATATTTTCTCCTTTTATATTTTCTTACAAATTGGATATTACAAATCCTACCCCCTTACAAAGAATCTCGTCCTCGAGATTTAGGAAGGACTAGAAAAGAGATGGGGAAAGTCTATGCGTAGTTCTTCTTCTCTTTCCCAAGTAGCCTCATCTTCACCATGGTGACTCCATGGCACTTTACACATTTTGATCACTTTACTCCTTGTGACTCGAGTCAGTGTATCAAGAATCTTGATAGGATACTCAGCATAAGTCAGATCATCTTGAACACTAAGATCCTCCATTGGTAGCTACTCTTCAGGTACCTCTGAGACATTTCTTCAGCTGAGATACATGGAAGACATCATGTACATCCGCAGGATGATCGGGTAGTTCTAGTTGGTATGCCACTTCTCCCACTCGCTTGAAGATCAAGAAGGGTCCAATGAAGCGAGGGGAGAACTTTCCTTTAACTTTAAATCTCCTCATACCCTGGATTGGTGACACCTTCAAATAGACATGATCACCCTCCTTAAACTCTAGCAGTCTTCTCTGGGTATCAGCATAGCTTTTCTACCTTGACTGTGCAGTTCTCAAATTCTCTCTTATTTGATGGACTTATTCCTCTGCCTCTTGTATAATTTCAGGTCCAAAGAACTGTCTTTCACCAATTTGATCCCAATACAGTGGAGTCCTGCACTTTCTGCCATACAAAGCCTCAAATGGGGACATCTTCAAACTGGCCTGGTAGCTACTATTGTAGGAGAACTCTGCATAGGGCAAACTCTTATCCCAACTACCACCATGCTTAAGAGCACAAGCTCTTAACATATCCTCGAGTACTTGGTTGGTTCTCTCGGTCTGCCCATCAGTTTGAGGATGGTAAGCCGAACTAAAATTCAATCTTGTATCCAAGCACTCGTGCAACTTCTTCCAATACCGAGAAGTAAACTGTGATCCCCGGTCTGACATAATCTTCTTAGGCACACCATGTAGTCAGACAATCCGTGCCATGTACAACTCTGCTAGCTTGGCTCCTGAGTACGTGGTCTTCACTGGAATAAAGTGGGCTACTTTAGTTAGCCTATCCACAATCACCCATATAGAGTCATACCCAGCAGATGTGCGGGGTAATCCCACAATGAAGTCCATGCCAATCTCTTCCCATTTCCACTCAGGTATCTTAAGCGGGTGTAGTAAACCAGCAGGTCTTTGATGTTCCCCTTTCACCCTCTGGCAAACATCACATAGAGCAACATGTGAAGCAACATCCTTCTTTAGCTCATACCACCAATACTTCTGCTTCAAGTCCTGGTACATCTTAGTACTACCAGGGTGGATGGAGTAAACTGAGTCATGTGCCTCCTTCAATATGGTTTCACGAAGACTGTCGATCTTTGGAACACAAATCTAGTTCTTGAACCATATCGTGCCCTACTCATCCTCCGTGAAATCCGGGCCTCTACCTTATGTTATCAGATCCTTGATCTCCTAAATTTTGGCATCATCGATTTGACCCTTTCGTATTTCTTGCTCTAAGGTGGGTTCTACTTCGATGGTAATTCCTTCAGTATGAGCAACTATCCCCAAATTTAGTCTCTCAAAATCTTCTGCTAACTCATCGGTTAACTGGATGACAATAGCTGCATGGACCTACCCCTTCCGACTCAATGCATCCACAACCAGATTCGCCTTGCCCAGATGATAGTGAATTTCCAGGTCATAATCCTTGATGAGCTCCAACCATCGGTGTTGTCTAAGGTTAAGATCCTTCTGAGTGAAAATGTATTTTAAGCTCTTGTGATCAGTGTAGATTCAGCACTTGGCTCCCATAATATAGTGTCTCCAGATCTTGAGAGCATGCACAACGGCTGCCAGTTCTAAGTCATGAGTGGGGTAATTCAACTCATGTTTTCGCAACTGGCGAGACGCGTAGGCAATGACGTGTCCTTCTTGCATAAGCACACATCCCAGGCCTTGGCGACTTGCATCACAATATATATCAAAATTCTTCTGTAGGTCTGGCATAATCAACACTGGGGCTGCCATCAACTTAGATCTCAACTGATCAAAACTCTCTTGGCATTCCTCAGTCCACTTAAACTCCTTGCCCTTCTCTAACAATGAGGTCATAGGCTTAGCAATCTTGGAGAACCCTTCAATGAATAGTCGGTAATAGCCTGTGAGCCCCAAGAAACTCTGGATCTCCGAGACTGTACTTGGTATCTTCCAATCCATTATCGCTGTTACTTTAGTCGGATCCACAACAATTCCTCCTTTGGAGATGATATGCCCGAGAAAATGTACTTCATCAAGCCAGAAATCACACTTGGTAAATTTGGCATAAAGTTGATTATCCCGTAACTTTTGTAGCACCATCCACAAATGCTCCTCATGCTCACTATCATTCTTGGAGTAAAGAAGAATGTCATCGATGAATACTATGACGAATTTATCGAGATACTTCATGAACACCTTATTCATCAGATTCATAAAATAAGCTGGTGCATTGGTTAAGCCAAATGACATGACTGTGAATTCATATAGACCATATCGGGTTGAGAAAGCCGTCTTGGGAATATCAGATGGCCTAATCTTCATTTGATGGTAGCCTGACCTGAGGTCAATCTTAGAGAACACCCTAGCACCTCTCATCCGATCAAATAAGTCATCAATATGAGGTAATAGGTACTTGTTCTTGATGGTGACATCATTAAGTGATCTATAGTCCACACACATCCGTTGCGAACCATCCTTCTTCTGTACAAACAGTACCGGTGCTCCCCAAGATGAGGAACTCGGACAAATGTACCCTGCCTCCTGCAACTCCGTTAACTGCTTCTTAATTTCTTATAACTCTTCTACGGACATTCGGTAGGGGCGTTTAGAAATAGGAGCAATCCCAGGTAAGAGATCTGTGGTGGAACCGCTCGAATTATTCCAACTTAAGTGCCTAAGTCCCGCCTTAGAGGCTAGACCACACTTAAATAGGAATAACTCATCAGTCCCTCGGATCAAGTCCGACGAGGCCACTAACAGGATCAAGTACCACGTACTCACTCGATGGTGAGGCACAGAGCAAATACAATAAATCATAAACCATACATTAAGGAGTATCAAACTTATTACATCATTATTGGAGTTTTAGCAAAAGTAGTGATCATTGTTCGGAATGCAGTGGAATAAAAACTATCGATAAATAAATAGAGAGATGGGGAAGCCTGTCCCATCACTCCTCATGCTCCTCCTAAGCCGAGGTAGGGTCCCACTCGACTGTCCAACCCGGTGGTAAGGTGGATGGCCAAGTCACTCCAGCAACCATGTCCTCTAGGGAACCTATAAAAATTATGCCACAAGCAAGGCTAAGTATACTAATCCTCAGCTAGACTTACCCGGTGTGAGGAGTCTACTCCTCTACCTCTAGACATGCAGCTGTTTGGCTGAGGGGTTTGGTTGCCAAAAGCACTAGCTGAGTCTAAAAATCAAGTTTTAGCTTTTTCAAGTTTTAGTGTGACTCTCTTAAGACTAAATGTATACCTAGCTAATCATACATGGTAGCAATCATTTAGCAATCAACATCTTTTGCCAAATCATCACGTTTCCACTTGTTACTCAATGTAGCAGCATGGATCAAGCAGTCTCATTAGCTGCGAGAAGCAGATGATTCGAATCGAGTTTTAACCTTGCAAGGTAAACCTAAACACACGACGTGGCGAGGCACTCCGTCCCCACACACATCAACCGTCCCCATCGATTCCCCGCCAGCAGATCAGGGCTCACCGCCTTGGCGTACAATGCCTCACTGACCCCGACTGCCGTCGTGCAGTGACCGCACTTGTACCCACCATAACCGGAATGGGAGACCACGTCTCAGGTCGCATGAGGGGCAAAGTCTGCTGCCAGGTTCAATCAGGTACTAGGCTCACCGATTTACCATATTCCTCGGCATATGTTTAGTACGTTCAAATGCTTGACTCACGGTACCACACCTTAATCCTTATTCCAATTTCCATCTCGTAGACAACCAATCCCTATGGATTGTTGTCCACAGACCAACATCATTATGATAAGAAGTGGATACAACCAATTCCTGACCTCGCGCGAGTGCTAGAAAAATCACTCGACTTCTACCGAGATCCCTAATTAGCAAAGTAGCTACTCGACCTAGCATACTAGTATTCATCTCATAAGGAATCCTAAATTCATGCAACTAAGTTTTCAGGCAACTCCTACACTTAAGTGCACAATACAAGCCTACAATCATTAAGTGTAGTAAAATAATATATAGAACTGGTTATGCATAAAACCGGGGCTTGCCTTCCAAAGCTGGGGCAGGCAGATCCTCGATGGCAGGCTCTGGTGCTGGATTTTGGGCTACCTCCTGAGCAACTCCTTGCTCCGGCACGAGGATGTACTCCCCGTCAGTGAGATTACAATCTATCAAATGCAATGCATGAGATATATGTATAAATATAACATGAACATTTGTAAGGGTTATGCATAGTAAAACAATATTAAGGTTAGCGTTTCCCTAGGGTTTCTTTTTGGATATCCTTAAGGGCTTGTACTTTCATCTATTTCTCCTCAAGGTTTCCCTTTTCTTTCTATTGGGCTTCTTATTAAGCATTTTGAACTATGGGGGTTAGTTAACATTTTCCAAAAATGTTATAAAAATTACAGTGGGTAAATATTAACATTGGTGGGTCCTCCCAAAAATTTGAGGTGGATATTAATTCAGATACTACTTGTGCAAAATTAACAAAAACAAGTGTAAAAGAGCATTTTACACTTTAGCTATGATTTAAGTGAGGTTTCAGTACCAAATTTTATTTTTGTCCAGATTCATAGGTGATATTAGGCCTCTATGTTAAAAATCACAGAAAAAGACTTACTAGATATTTAGTTGTGAATTTCTAAAGTTTAATGCCAAAAAAGTACTTACAACTAACTTGTTGTTTGAAAAATATCAAACAACAGAATTACATTTTTCCTAGGTTCATAATAACATATTATTAGTTATCCCAAGGTTTGGACTGGGTTCTCCTTAAGATTATTTTGCTAAGGTTTTTCTAAGTTTTCATTATTTTTATGAAATAAAAGGTATTTCATTTCTTTTGTACTAACAAAGGGTCTAACAAAATTTTACAGTGAACTATACTAAATAGGTGAGCTAGCAAAAATATGGTTGCCTCCTGGTTCTCATTTTAAGTTATCTTTTCTATTTTCCTTAACTTTGAGCCATGAATGAGTTTAAATGGTAAACCCTTCCTTAATTGGTGTACTAAGGGGTGTATCATTTTTAAACAGAGTAAGGAGTGGTTAAGTACTTCTCTGATTTTTCTTAACCTCAGTCTAACAGTGTAACTATTTTCCCTTTATTATTTAGCTTTTGGCCAAATCACTATTCAATTTCAAACTTTAAATTCTCCTATAATACTAAGGCGGTTTTGTATTTTCCCTAGGTAGTTCACATTATTTAGAGTCAGATAAAATTGGTTTGACCCCATTTAGTTAAATAAAACTGAAGTTATGAATTTTACAAGCTCTGTTTGCATTAATTTTAGAAATGTTTAAAGGTTTTCTGGAAAAACCAGTTTACATCGAGGACCCTGGGCTTTTCCTAAACCAATCCTTCAACTTATACCCTTGCGCCACTATTCATTTGAGTCGCTGACACATCAAAAACCCCCTGACTTTCTTTCCTTCTTCCCCGAGGCCCCTCCCCCCTTTGAACAGTACCCGCGGAAGTAATTAGGGCGGCATGGCTTACAGGCGGTGAGGGAGGTCCGGCGAAGGGTGGGGTTGGCTCCGGGATGTCTCTGCGGTCACGTTGAGGTATGACTTGCCGTTGGTGATGGCCGGAATCGGCCGGTCCACGTGCGCAGGCGGGCGAGCTCGTCGGTGGCGAGTGCTCCAGCCTATCCATGGCGATACAGGTCAATCCAAGGGTACGAGAAGCTTTACGGGGTGCTAATGAGTTGACCCATGCAAGGAATCGAAAAATAACTCACTGTGGAGCTCGGTCCACGTACGCCGGCGCTCGGGTGAAGTCCGACGACCTTGATCCGGTGACTCCGGTGAGATAGAGTCCAATTCCTCGCTCGGGGAGCTTCACCGAGGCACGCAGCGTCTACTCTGAGGGTTGGATGATGTTGGGAATGGCTGCACCGGCCGGTCTATGGTGGTGGGGGTTCGGGCGGCCGCTGGCACGCTGTGTGCAGGGCAAACGCCGATGATCTCGTGCTCCGGTGAGGTCAAGAGCGCGCGGGGAAGTACGGATGAAGCTTCGGCTGGCTTTATAGGCGCGGGCGCGGGCAGGGAACTCGGGCGTGGCTAGGCGCGGCGCGGGGCGTGCGGGGTCGGGCGCTGGGCGTGCTCTAGCGCGTTCAGGGCGCGTCGAACACGTGGAAGTGTTCTTCTGCCCTTCTTCCACAGCTCGCCGAGATCGCATACGTGCGAATCTTGGCAAAAATCTAGCGCAGGCCTCCTCCTGGCACCTATGGCTATCTCTTGTATGTGAGTTCCAAGGGAAGATAAGCCCTAGGTCAGAAGATTTTCGGATGCCAAATCTGGCTTGTCTCCCTGTCCACTCCGTGACAAAAGAGATGCCAAAACATGTCAAATGAATTTGGCTCGGTTTCAAACTTTTCCAGTGGGTGCCTTAGGTGGTTTTGCACCTTTTTGGTATTCAGACCAAGTGGTTTTGGCGCCATTTACTAAGTGAACACGTTTGATCATTAGATTAGGGTTATATTTTGACTTAGAGAGGATTAGAGAGCTCTAGTGTGCTCTCTACTTAAGGGGTGAATTTGGGGTTTTTAAGGGGTCTTTTTGTAATGATCCCCTCTGTATTTTGCATGTTATAATGTTACTTAAACTTTGGTTAAGGATTAGAATCAAGGTTTGGCAATTTGATTAACTTATCCACTAATTCTTTGCTTGGAAGTCCAGTTCCTTTAGGTGTCTTAGGGTTTAACCTCTTTGGCTCAAGATGACAATTGTTCAAAGTGTTTGGGTGAAGCTTTTGTCATTAACATTTCTTAGCTAACCCATGCTTCCAAGGTTCTAGGTGCTTCTTCTCCTCCACTTAACCACATGTGATAACAAGTCACCAGTGCCTATATGAGGCCAGTGTCTTGGTAACACCTGAGGTGTTACAGCCCTCCCCCCTTAAAGGAATCTCGCCCCGAGATTTGGGTAGGGATCCATTAGAGTGGTGCCAAAAAGATGGGTCTGTGTGATGTGGATTCTTTAGGCCAAGTGTCTTTAATTAACTGCTCTTCGAATGTCATCTACTTTGCAACTTCAGAAAGAAGTCCTTTTTGATCCCTTTCCACAACTTACTCTACCCTTAACAACCAAGTTTTTCTTATTTTTATATTCAAAGTGCAGGTGGGGGTGGTGGGGTTTTTGGGTTACATACCAATTCCTTTGGGCAGAAAGTCGGGGAAGCGAGAGCGTAAAAATCCTCAGTCTCCCACGTAGCCTCTTCTTCTGTGTGGTGACTCCACTGAACCTTATACATCCTGATCGACCTTGCCCGAGTTGATCTCTCCTTTTGGTCCAGTATCCTGATGGGGTGCTCTTGATAGGACAGGTCTGGTTCTATCTCCAACTCTAGCTCAGGTAGCACTTCGGTGGGTAAGCGGACACACTTTCGTAGCTGAGATACGTGGAACACATCATGAACTGCTGACATATGGGGTGGCAACTTCAATTGATACGCTATAGGCCCACAAGTTTCTTTGATCTCATAGGGTCCAAGGTAGCGAGGAGCTAACTTCCCTTGATTCCAAATCTCTGAACACCTTTGGTGGGTGACACTTTAAGATAAACATGATCTCCCACTACAAACTGTAGAGGCTTCCTCCTCTTGTCATGATAGCTTTTTTGTCTAGCCTGAGCAGCTTCCAGGTTCTTCTTAATGACTCTAACCTTTTTCTCTGCTTCAAGTACCAAGTCAAGTCCAAATATTTCCCTTTCTCCAAATTGTGACCAATTTAGCGGTGTTCTGCACCTTCTCCCATACAAGGCTTCGAAAGGTGCCATCTTTAAACTGGACTGGTAGCTGTTATTATAAGAGAACTCTGCCAATGAAAGACACTTGTCCCAATCCTTTCCATAGTGTAGCACACATGCCCTTAACATGTCTTCCAAAATCTGATTTACCCTCTCTGTCTGACCATCTGTTTGAGGGTGGTATGCTGAGCTCCTTATTACATGGGTTCCAAGTGATTCTTGCAATTGCTCCCAGAAACGTGCTACAAATGGTGCTCCTCGGTCAGACACAATAATCCTTGGTATTCCATGCAGACGAACTATCTGGTCAATATAAATTTCTGCATACTTTTCTGTCCGATGGGTGGTATGTACTGGCAAGAAATGCGCTGTTTTGGTCAACCTATCCACAATGACCCAAATAGAATCGTGATGTCGGGAGGTATTGGGCAATCCCACGATAAAATCCATGCAAATGTCCTCCCATTTCCAAGATGGTATGGGAAGGGGTTGTAAGGTGCCTGCCACCTTCAAATGACTGGCCTTGACTCTTTGGCAAGTGTCGCATTCAGATATATACTTAGCAATTTCCCTCTTCATTCTGGTCCACTAGTATAAAGATCTGAGATCATGATACATCTTGTTACTGCCGGGGTGCATGGAAAATTTTGAGAGGTGAGCTTCATCCAATATTCTCTTTCTGAGATCGGGGTTCTTAGGAACAACCAATCGGTCTCCAAACCATAGGACCCCTTTGCTGTCCTGACGGAAGCACTTGTACTTATCTACCTTCTGTTTGAGCATTTCCTTGATGACTTGAACACCCTTGTCACCAATCTGTGCCATGATTATCTGCTCATGCAATGTGGGTTCCACTGAGATATATTCCAAGGTCCCTGAGGAAACAACTTCTATACTCAACTTGCACAACTCATCACATAGGGTGGTCATCTTGGAGTCCATCGTTACACAGTTACACTGGGCCTTCCGGCTTAAGGCATTTGCCACAACATTGGCCTTGCCAGGATGGTAGTGCACTTCCAAATCATAGTCCTTGATTAATTCTAACCATCTTCTCTGCCTCATATTAAGATCAGCCTAAGTGAAGATATATTTGGGACTCTTGTCATCAATGTAGATATTACAATGGGCTCCCATCAAGTAATGTCTCCATATCTTGAGAGCATGAACTACGACAGCCAATTCCAGATCATGTGTGGGGTAATTCTGCTCATGGGGTCTGAGTGCTCGGGAGGCATAAGCAATGACCCTGTTGTCTTGCATCAAGACACATCCCAATCCAGTACCTGAAGCATCGCAATAAACCTCGAAAGACTTTGTGTTGTCCGGTTGAGCTAACACGAGTGCTGTTGTCAAATGTTGCCTTAGTGCATGAAAGGCATCCTCACATTTTTGGCTCCATTCATACTTGACTCCTTTCTTCAACAATTCAGTCATGGGCTTGGCAATCCTGGAGAAATCCAGAATAAATCACCGATAATACCTGCCAATCCCAGAAAACTCCGAATCTGACGTACAGTGGTAGGAGGTTTCCAATTCATCACTTCTTGCTCTTTCTCAGGATCGATAGATACCCCATCCTGAGAAATGGTGTGGCCCAAGAACTTGATTTCCCTTAGCCAGAATTCACATTTGGACAACTTAGCATATAGACGATGATTGCGTAGTCGCTGAAGTACGATGTGTAGATGCTCAGCATGCTCAGCTTCATTTTTGGAATAAACCAGAATATCATCAATGAAGACCACCACAAATTTGTCTAGCTCTGGCATGAATACTGAGTTCATCAAATACATGAAATAAGCCGGGGCATTGGTCAGCCCGAAGGACATCACCAAGTACTCGTAAAGCCCATATCTGGTAGAGAAAGCCGTCTTCGGGATATCACTGGCCCTGATTTTTATCTGATGATAGCCAGAGCGAAGATCTATCTTGGAGAATACTTTGGCTCCCACCAACTGATCAAACAATACATCAATGCGGGGCAGTGGATACTTATTCTTGATGGTTACCGCATTGAGAGGGTGGTAGTCAACACACAACCTCAAACTCTCATCCTTCTTCACAAATAAGGCGGGACATCCCCATGGTGAAGTACTTGGGCAAATGAATCCCTTGTCCAACAATTCTTGCAACTGCTTTTTTCAATTCTGCCAACTCCGCTGGAGGCATCCTATAAGGTCTCTTGGATATAGGTGCAGTTCCCGGTTGCAACTCAATTGCAAACTCGATGTCCCTGTCAGGTGGCATCCCTGGCAATTCATCCGGAAAAACATCTGGGTAGTCACAGACCACTGGGATTTTCTCAACCGACGACTCCATCATAGCAAAAGCACAGGAACGGGTACATCCCTAGCTGGGTAGATACAGGGTGATTTCTCCATCCAGTGGGGAATGGATCTCTATGGCCCTGGCTGCGACATCGATTACCGCATGGTGTCGCGATAACCAATCCGTCCCCAGGATGATATCCACACTATCCAATCCCATGATCAGGAGAGTGGTTTTAAATATGAAGCTACCCAACTTTATTGGTACGTGTCTATTAATTTGATAGGTGGCAATCCTGCCTCCGGGTGTAGAAATTGTAATACCCCCATTGGTGTGGTGAAAAGGTAACTGGCACTTGGCACTAAATTTGGTACTGATAAAACTGTGTGATGCACCAGAATAAAAAAGAATGATTGCAGGATAATTCAAAACTGAAAAGATACCGGTCAAGATGGGTGCTCCCTCTGGAATGTCAGCCATGGTGGTGAAGTTCAGCCTGCCTTGCCTCACTTGCACCTTCTGCCGCTTGCCTTGGTTCTGGTTGGAATGCTGCCCCTGCCTCTGTTGGTTCTTGGGACAATTCTTGGCGTAGTGTCCAGTGCTGCCACAAGTGAAACATCTGTTGTCATTGGCCTGACGGTACTGCTGCTGCTGTGGCTGGTTGTTTCTCAGAACTGGGGGGCTGAGAGCGATTGGGTGCCTGTTGCTACTGCTATGGTCGTATCACCCAACGTCCTGGCTGCTATTGAGGTCCCCTGTTCTGAGTGTCAGATACAATCCGGAAGCGCTGAGGCTGAGCTGGAGGTCCTGCTGCAGAGGTCTTCCTCTTCTTTTCTGCCTGGCGAGCGATGATGCAATCCTCCTGAGAAATGGCCAAGTTGACTAGCTCATTGTAACTGTTGGCCCTGACGGTATTGAGACGGTCACGGAGCTTAGTGCTGAGGCCCCTCCTGAATCTGTCCCTCTTCTTCTCCTTAGTGTCTGCATGATATCCAGCATACTGACATAGGTCATTGAAAGCCTGAGCGTACTGCAACACAGTACGATTTCCCTGAGTGAGTGCCAGAAACTCATTTAGCTTGCGATCCATAATGTCTGCGGGTATGTGATGCCCTCTGAAAGCTGCCTTGAATTCTCTCCATTCCACCACGTGGCCATCTGGTTGCAAAGCGAGAAAGTGATCCCACCATGTCCGCACGGGTCCGCGAAGCTGCTGAGTGGCAAAACGAACTTTGGCCGCATCTGAACAATTGCCAGCAAGTAATGGGAATTTGGATTCCACTACCCTGATCCACACATCAACATCAAGTGGATCCTCTGCCCGAGTGAACAACGACAGCTGAGTACTGAGGAACTCCTGATAAGTGGCCGCTACTGGGGGACGCTGATGGTGATCACCGCCACCATAGTGCTGCGGTGGTGGCTGTCGCTGAGCCAGCTGTCGCAGAATCTCATTCTGCTGAGCCATTAGTTCTTGCATGGTAGGAGGCGGTGGCGGTGGTGGAGGAATGCGATCATTCTGTCCACGACGCGCTCGTCCTGCCATCTGAAACATTAAGGATGCTCTCAACATTATACTTCTGATGTCAGGGTTCATAGGTGGTGAAAGATTTGAAAGAGTAAAACCAATATTTTCTTGCATAATTCATAAAAGATACTACGTGGCATAAATCTTTTCTTCATAAATTAAAGCTGACATCATTCCTCATCCCAACTTCCAAAAGAGTTTGTTATGATTACATCTGTGACCCAAAAGACTCAACTCTGTCTAGCCTAGTACCCCAAGGGTGCAAAAGCTAAGCTAGCTCCAAGGAGTTCTACCGCCACACACTTCTAACTCTATCCCTGCGACCTAGTGAGCAAACGAGGCGACGCTCGACTCCGGGGAAGGTGGTTTCCCTGAGCCAGCAGTGTCCAAGCTGGAGGCAGGCTCCGGCTCCTCTCCTCCCTCGATGTCGACATCCTCGTTGGCCTCCATGTCTTGGATCTCCTGGTGGTGCATATCCAAATGTTGGTTAGCCTCCGCAAGTTGCTGCTGAGTGTTGATTAGCTGATCCTCGAGAACCTCAATGGTGTTCTCCCTAGTTCCCACTAGCTCCTCAAGCTCCTGGATCTCGTTGGACAGCTGTTCCACTTGTAGGTCCTTTTCCACCATCTCAGTGGATAGGTCTACCACAAGTTCCTCTATGTTATCCAAGGTGATCTTGGTAGCCTCCAACAATGCCATCAGATGAGACATTGCCTCTCCTCGCATCACTTGCAGACGATACAGGGCATTCATGCATCACACTGTCAAGTGAGCAGTCTGCCCTGGGTAAAGAGCCCATATGTCCTTGGCATGTTCCACTCGGTCTTTCCACATTGGGTCGTCCTCCTTATCAGCAGGGAACAAGCCAATGGGGTGAGTAGATAGCTCCAAGGGATGGAAACCACAGAAAGTAGTCAGCCCGTGGAGAGCAATGGCCTTGATAGTATCCTCAGCCCGGTATCCGAAAGACTTGGAGTCCAACGAATGCCAGCCTGGCTATAAGGGATGAGGCTCCAGGGTCATCCTCACCCTACAACGGGGCACTCGGTGCTTCTCGAACAGCTGCACCGCGTACTGGGGAGGTGTCATGTAACCGGCTCCCTGAAGTACCTCCCACAAGATACGGGGAAAACCCTCTCGTGCAAGTCCGTCCGTATGGGACTGTGCGTTCCCTCCGTCCGAGGATCCGTGAGAAGTCATCTGTGTATGGTTAAGCGTAAGTGAAAAAGGAAAAAGAATGATAAAATAAAAAGGGATCAAGGCTTGGCCTCTCTATGGCTATGACAATGTCACTGAGTGCACTTAATCCGTCTTTATCATGTATAAAAATTCTTACCTAATTATCAATAGTTTAAGTAGGGATGCATGCATGCTCGTCCTAACGACCTCATTCCAACTCAGAGGGAATAGGGAAAAACTCCCATCCCTCATAGTAGCCTATAGGGCTTACTCAAACTGCCACCTAGCTACCCCTCTATCAGCCTAAGGCTTCACGTCCTAGGTCTATCCTTATCGCCCTGATGATTTATCCAACATTTGTTTCTATCAAGTTTTACTTTTGAAAAGGATGGTATTTATGGTTTATTGATTCCTCTGTGGTGGTACGACTCTGATACCAGCTGTGGCGGAACCGCCCGAATTATTCCAACTTAAGTGCCTATGTCCCTCCTTAGAGGCTAGACCACACTTAAATAGGAATAACTCGTCAGTCCCTCGGATCAAGTCCGATGAGGCCACTAACAAGATCAAGTACCACGTACTCACTCGATGGTGAAGCACAGAGCAAATACAATAAAACATAAACCATACATTAAGGAGTATCAAACTTATTGCATCATTATCAGAGTTTTAGCAAAAGTAGTGATCATTGTTCGGAATGCAGCGGAATAAAAACTACCGATAAATAAATGGAGAGATGGGGAAGCCTGTCCCATCACTCCTCATGCTCCTCCTCAGCCGAGGTAGGGTCCCACTCGACTGTCCAACCCAGTGGCAAGGTGGACGGCCAAGTCACTCCAGCAACCATGTCCTCCAGGGAACCTGTAAAAATTATGCCACAAGCAAGGCTGAGTATACTAATACTCAGCTAGACTTACCTGGTGTGAGGAGTCTACTCCTCTACCTCTAGACATGCAGCTATTTGGCTGAGGGGTTTGGTTGCCAAAAGCAATAGTTGAGTCTAAAAATCAAGTTTTAGCTTTTTCAAGTTTTAGTGTGACTCTCTTAAGACTAAATGTATACCTAGCTAATCATACATGGTAGCAATCATTTAGCAATCAACATCTTTTGCCAAATCATCACGTTTCCACTTGTTACTCAATGTAGCAGCATGGATCAAGCAATCTCATTAGCTGCGAGAAGCAAACGATTCGAATCGAGTTTTAACCTTGCAAAGTAAACCTAAACACACGACATGGCGAGGCACTCCGTCCCCACTCACATCAACCGTCCCCATCGATTCCCCGCCAGTAGATCAGGGCTCACCGCTTTGGCGTACAATGCCTCACTAACCCCGACTGCCGTCGTGTAGTGATCGCACTTGTACCCACCATAACCGGAATGGGAGACCACGTCTCAGGTCACATGAGGGGCAAAGTCTGCTGCCAGGTTCAATCAGGTACTAGGCTTACCGATTTACCATATTCCTCGGTATATGTTTAGTACGTTCAAACGTTTGACTCACGGTACCACACCTTAATCCTTATTCCAATTTTCATCTCGTAGACAGCTAATCCCCATGGATTGTTGTCCACAGACCAACATCATTATGATAAGAAGTGGATACAACCAATTCTTGACCTCGCGCGAGTGCTAGAAAAATCACTCGACTTCTACCGAGATCCCTAATTAGCAAAGTAGCTACTCGACCTAGCATACTAGTATTCATCTCATAAGGAATCCTTAGTTCATGCAACTAAGTTTTCAGGCAACTCCTACACTTAAGTGCACAATACAAGCCTACAATCATTAAGTGTAGTAAAATAATATATAGAACTGGTTATGCATAAAACCGGGGCTTGCCTTCCAAACCTGGGGTAGGCAGATCCTCGATGGCAGGCTCTGGTGCTGGATCCTGGGCTACCTCCTGAGCAACTCCTTGCTCCGGCACGAGGATGTACTCCCCGTCTGTGAGATTACAATCTATCGAATGCAATGCATGAGATATATGTATAAATATGACATGAACATTTGTAAGGGTTATGCATAGTAAAACAATATTAAGGTTAGCGTTTCCCTAGGGTATCTTTTTGGATATCCTTAAGGGCTTGTACTTTCATCTATTTCTCCCCAAGGTTTCCCTTTTCTTTCTATTGGGCTTCTTATTAAGCATTTTGAACTATGGGGGTTAGTTAACATTTTCCAAAAATGTTATAAAAATTATAGTGGGTAAATATTAACATTGGTTTGAGGTGGATATTAATTCAGATACTACTTGTGCAAAATTAACAAAAACAAGTGTAAAAGGGCATTTTACACTATAGCTATGATTTAAGTGAGATTTCTGTACCAAATTTTATTTTTGTCCAGATTCGTAGGTGATATTAGGTCTCTGTGTTAAAAATCACAGAAAAAGACCTACTGGATATTTAGTTGTGAATTTCTAAAGTTTAATGCCAAAAAGGTACTTACAACTAACTTGTTATTTGAAAAATATCAAATAACAGAACTTACATTTTTCCTAGGTTTAAAATAACATAATATTAGTTATCCCAAGGTTTGGGGTGGGTTCTCCTTAAGATTATTTTTCTAAGGTTTTTCTAAGTTTTCATTATTTTTATGAAATAAAAGGTTTCATTTCTTTTGTACTAACAAAGGGTCTAACAAAATTTTACAGTGAACTATACAAAATAGGTGAGCTAGCAAAAATATGGTTGCCTCCTGGTTCTCATTTTAAGTTATCTTTTCTATTTTCCTTAACTTTGAGCCAAGAATGAGTTTAAATGGTAAACCCTTCCTTAATTGGTGTACTAAGGGGTGTATCATTTTTAAACAGAGTAAGGAGTGGTTAAGTACTTCTCTGATTTTTCTTAACCTCAGTCTAACAGTGTAACTATTTTTCCCTTTATTATTTAGCTTTTGGCCAAATCACTATTCAATTTCAAACTTTAAATTCTCCTGTAATACTAAGGGGGTTTTGTATTTTTCCTAGGTAGTTCACATTATTTAGAGTCAGATAAAATTGGTTTGACCCCATTTAGTTAAATAAAACTGAAGTTATGAACTTTACAAGCTCTATTTGCATTAATTTTAGAAATGTTTAAAGGTTTTCTGGAAAAACCAGTTTACATCGAGGACCCTGGGCTTTTCCTAAACCAATCCTTCAACTTATACCCTTGCACCACTATTCATTTGAGTCGCTGACACATCAAAAACCCCCTGACTTTCTTTCCTTCTTCCCCGAGGCCCCTCCCCCCTTTGAACAGTACCCGCGGAAGTAATTAGGGCGGCGCGGCTTACCGGCGGCGAGGGAGGTCCGGCGAAGGGTGGGGTTGGCTCCGGGATGTCTCTGCGGTCACGTCGAGGTACGGCTTGCCGTCGGTGATGGCCGAAATCGGTCGGTCCACGTGCGCAGGCGGGCGAGCTCGTCGGCGGCGAGTGCTCCGGCCTATCCACGGCGATATAGGTCAATCCAAGGGTACGAGAAGTTTTACGGGGTGCTAATGAGTCGACCCTTGCAAGGAATCGAAAAATAACTCACTGTGGAGCTCGGTCCGCGTACGCCGACGCTCGGGTGAAGTCCGGTGACCTTGACCCGTCGTCTCCGGTGAGGTAGAGTCCAATTCCTCGCTCGAGGAGCTTCACCGAGGCACGCAGAGTCTACTCCGAGGGTTGGATGGGGTTGGGAATGGCTGCACCGGCTGGTCTACGGTGGTGGGGGTTCGGGCGGCCGTTGGCACGCCGTGTGCAGGGCAAACGCCGATGATCTCGTGCTCCGGTGAGGTCAAGAGCGCGCGGGGAAGTACGGCTGAAGCTTCGGCTGGCTTTATAGGCGCAGGCGCGGGCAGGGGACACAGGCGTGGCTAGGCGCGGTGCGGGGCGTGCGAGGTTGGGCGCTGGGCGTGCTCTGGCGCGTTCAAGGCGCGTCGAACACGTGGAAGTGTTCTTCTGCCCTTCTTCCACAGCTCGCCGAGATCGCATACGTGCGAATCTTGGCAAAAATCCGGTGCAGGCCTCCTCCTGGCACCTATGGCTATCTCTTGTATGTGAGTTCCAAGGGAAGATAAGCCCTAGGTCAGAAGATTTTTGGACGCCAAATCTGGCTTGTCTCCCTGTCCACTCCGCGACAAAAGAGATGCCAAAACATGTGAAATGAATTTGGCTCGGTTTCAAACTTTTCCAGTGGGTGCCTTAGGTGGTTTTGCACCTTTTTGGTATTCAGACCAAGTGGTTTTGGCGCCATTTACTAAGTGAACATGTTTGATCATTAGATTAGGGTTAGATTTTGACTTAGAGAGGATTAGAGAGCTCTAGTTGCTCTCTACTTAAGGGGTGAATTTGGGGTTTTTAAGGGGTCTTTTTGTAATGATCCCCCTCTGTATTTTGCATGTTATAATGTTACTTAAACTTTGGTTAAGGATTAGAATCAAGGTTTGGCAATTTGATTAACTTATCCACTGATTCTTTGCTTGGAAGTCCAGTGCCTTTAGGTGTCTTAGGGTTTAACCTCTTTGGCTCAAGATGACAATTGTTCAAAGTGTTTGGGTGAAGCTTTTGTCATTAACATTTCTTAGCTAACCCATGCTTCCAAGGTTCTAGGTGCTTCTTCTCCTCCACTTAACCACATGTGATAACAAGTCACCAGTGCCTATATGAGGCCAGTGTCTTGGTAACACCTCAGGTGTTACAAGATCAATGATAGACTCAACTTCCCTCTCCGGTGGCATCCCTGGTAACTCCTCTGGAAAGACATCTGGAAAATCCCTAACCACACGGATGTTGTCACCAACAAACTCCTCGGCTATAAAGAATGTTGATCGTCTGGTAGTGGTAGTTACTGCAATTTCAACTTGAAATCTTTCTCCTTTAGGGCTGGTGAGTTCTACAGTACCCCTACCATAGTGTAATGGCCTTTGCCTTTCTTAACCATGACATACCAAGGATCAGATCTATACTGCTTACCTCTAATATTATAGTAGTAGCCCAGAATTCTCTTCCCATAATTGTTAATGTCAATCTATGTGTCATATGATTTGCCTCAACAACCCCTTTAGGTGTAATTACTATCATTGGTGTTTTCATATTTTGCAGTGGTATCTCATTTGTGTTGGCATATCGAACAAACATAAATGAATGTGTATCACCAAAATCAAATAATATGATTGCAGGAATTGTATTGATATAAAACATACCAAGTGCGATGTCAGCACCATCAGGAGTAGCATCAGCACTGACTTGATTAACCCTGGTAATAGAGTATCCCTTGCCAGGAGTCTGTTGCTTGTTCTGAGCTGGTGTACCAGAATTCCCCACTGGACAAGCATTAGCATAGTGCCCAACCTGACTGCACTTGAAGCATGTAGGACCTATCTTCTATCCTGTAGGCCTCGCCGGGGTGCCAGTGGGGGCAGCCTGACGAGTGTGAGGCGTCTGTGGAGTCCCCTGTGGAGCATACTGAGCTGGACGTGGTCCTCCTCCTGGACGAGCTGGGGTACCCTGAGGCGGAATGTAGCGAGGACAAACACTGCTGCTACCCTGTCCCTATGTAATGGCCTTCCTCTTCAGATCTCCCAGTTGAACATGCTTGTGTTCAATAGCAAGAGCTTTATCTAGCAGCCTCTGAAATGATGGAAATGTATGGGCAACCAATGCATACTATAGTGGCCCATTGAGTCCCTCGATAAAATGTTCCTACTTCCTCTCATCGTCAGTGCTTGAGAGCACCTAGAGGGGGGGGGGTGAATAGGTGATCCTGCGAAAACTTCAAACTTAAGCCACAAAAACTTGTTAAGTGTTAGCACGATTATTGCCAAGTGGCTAAGGTGAAGTCTCAACAAAACACAAAACCACAAGAGATCAAGCACAGAGGTGACACAGTGGTTTATCCCGTGGTTCGGCCAAGACCAACGCTTGCCTACTCCACGTTGTGGCGTCCCAACGGACGAGGGTTGCAATCAACCCCTCTCAAGCAGTCCAAAGACCCACTTGAATACCACGGTGTTTTGTTTTTCCTTTCACTATCCCGTTTGCAAGGAATCTCCACAAATTGGAGTCTCTTGCCCTTACAAGTATATGATCACAAAGAAGCACAGAGTAAGGGAGGGAAGCAACACACACAAATCCACAGCGAAACGCGCACACACACGGCCAAGACTCGAGCTCACAAGAGTATCACAAAGTTCTCACTAGAACGGAGCTCGAATCACTTAGAATGACAAACAAATGCGCAAAGACTGAGTGTGGATGATCAAGAATGCTCAAAGGTTGCTTGTGTGTCTCCTCCATGCGCCTAGGGGCTCCTTTTATAGCCCCAAGGCAGCTAGGAGCCGTTGAGAGCAAATCCGGAAGGCCATCCTTGCCTTCTGTCGTCGGGGGCACCGGACACTGTCCGGTGCCCGATTTGTTTCCATATCTGGCGCTTCCGACCGTTGCCGACCGTTGGAGATGTGGGAGCCGTTGGCGCACCGGACATGTCCGGTGCACACCGGACAGTCCGGTGCCGTCTTCCGACCGTTGGCTCCGCCACGTGTCCCGCGCAGATTGCGCGGCCGACCGTTGGCCCGGCCGACCGTTGGCTCACCGGACAGTCCGGTGCACACCGGACAGTCCGGTGAATTTTAGCCGTACGCCGTCGGCGAATTCCCGAGAGCGGCCAGTTCGCTCCGAGCCAGCCTGGCGCACCGGACACTGTCCGGTGCACACCGGACAGTCCGGTGCTCCAGACCGAGCTGAGTCTTGGCTGCACACAGCCAAGTCATTTTCTCCTCTTCTCTCTTCTTCTTCTTTCTGTTTCTAACACTTAGACAAATATATTAGTACACAAAACCAATGTACTAAGGCTTAGAAACATACCTTTATCTCATGATTTGCACCTTGTTCATCCATGTACATAAATTCACAATTAAGCACATGTGTTGGCACTCAATCACCAAAATACTTAGAAATGGCCCAAGGGCACATTTCCCTTTCAATCTCCCCCTTTTTGGTGATTTATGCCAACACTACATAAAGCAACTAGAACAAGTGCAAACTCACTTCAAATAAAACTTAAATTTATTTTGAATCAATTTTGGCATATATGGATCATCCTTTGCCACCACTTGGTTTGTTTTTGCAAATCAAACTCAAATCTCTATCTCTAAGTCAAACACACATGTTGAAGCAAAAAGAGAGTCATTTCAAGAGAGATTGATCAAAGATGTCAAAAACTCCCCCTTTTTCCCATAATTACTACCTCTCCCCACAAGAAGCCAAAAGAGACAATAAAAGAGTTTTGACAAACCAAAAACTCTATTCTACTATTTTCAAAATCTCTCAAGTGGTAGCTGATCCATTTATTGCTTTGGCCTTTATTTTCTCCCCCTTTGGCATCAAGCACCAAAACGGGATCAATTTTGGCCCTTTAACCCCATTGCCTCACCAAAATCTTCAATTTAGAGCAAATGGCAATAAGAGTTCATGAGATGGACTTGGAATAAGTTACCCTCTCATCGGAGTGCAGTGGAAGTCTTGCATGATCCAAGTCCACCTTTTCCCTTTCAATTCTCCTTTGAGACTAAATCAAACAAACTCAAGCATATGGTTAGTCTCAAGGGATCAAGTTGTAACACATCTCCCCCTAAACATGTGCATCACATTGCAACGGACTTGTGAGGTCCAGGGAGTGTTTGTACAACTTGAGCACCATAATAAGCAACAAAATGCAGAAAGAACATGATCAAAGGCATAAGCACATGTATGCTACAATTCAATCCAAGTTCCGCGAATCTAAGACATTTAGCTCACTACGCAGCCTGCAAAAGGTCTTCTCATCTAAAGGCTTGGTAAAGATATCGGCTAGCTGGTTCTCGGTGCTAACATAAAACACTTCGATATCTCCCTTTTGCTGGTGGTCTCTCAAAAAGTGATGCCGGATGTCAATGTGCTTTGTGCGGCTGTGCTCAACAGGATTTTCCGCTATTCGGATAGCACTCTCATTATCACATAGGAGTGGGACTTTGCTCAGATTGTAGCCAAAGTCCCTGAGGGTTTGCCTCATCCAGAGTAGTTGCGCGCAACACTGTCCTGCGGCAACATACTCGGCCTCAGCGGTGGATAGGGCAACGGAGGTTTGTTTCTTAGAGTTCCATGACACCAGGGACCTTCCTAAGAATTGGCACGTCCCTGATGTACTCTTCCTATCGACCTTACATCCAGCATAGTCGGAATCTGAGTACCCAATCAAGTCAAAGTTAGACCCCTTTGGATACCAGATCCCGAAGCAAGGCGTAGCGACTATATATCTAAGAATTCGCTTCACCGCCACCAAGTGACACTCCTTAGGATCGGATTGAAATCTAGCACACATGCATACGCTAAGCATAATATCCGGTCTACTAGCACATAAATAAAGTAAAGACCCTATCATTGACCGGTATGCTTTTTGATCAACGGACTTACCTCCTTTGTTGAGGTCGGTGTGTCCGTCGGTTCCCATCGGAGTCTTTGCGGGCTTGGCATCCTTCATCCCAAACCGCTTCAGCAGATCTTGCGTGTACTTCGTTTGGGAGATGAAGGTGCCGTCCTTGAGTTGCTTCACTTGGAACCCAAGGAAGTAGTTCAACTCGCCCATCATCGACATCTCGAATTTCTGCGTCATCACCCTGCTAAACTCTTCACAAGACTTTTGATTAGTAGAACCAAATATTATGTCATCGACATAAATTTGGCATACAAACAAATCACCATCACATGTCTTTGTAAAAAGAGTTGGATCGGCTTTCCCAACCTTGAAAGCATTAGCAAGTAAGAAATCTCTAAGGCATTCATACCATGCTCTTGGGGCTTGTTTAAGTCCATAGAGCGCCTTAGAGAGCTTACACACGTGGTCGGGGTACCGCACATCCTCGAAGCCAGGGGGTTGCTCCACGTACACCTCCTCCTTTATTGGCCCGTTGAGGAAAGCGCTCTTGACATCCATTTGGTACAACCTGAAAGAATGGTGAGCGGCATATGCTAGCAAGATACGAATGGACTCTAGCCTAGCCACAGGAGCAAAAGTCTCCTCAAAGTCCAAACCTGCGACTTGGGCATAACCTTTTGCCACAAGTCGAGCCTTGTTCCTTGTCACCACTCCGTGCTCGTCTTGTTTGTTGCGGAACACCCACTTGGTTCCCACAACATTTTGCTTGGGACGAGGCACCAGCGTCCAAACTTCATTGCGCTTGAAGTTGTTAAGTTCCTCCTGCATGGCCAACACCCAATCCGGATCTAGCAAGGCCTCCTCTACCCTGAAAGGCTCAATAGAGGAGACAAAAGAGTAATGTTCACAAAAATTAACTAGTCGAGACCGAGTAGTTACTCCCTTGCTAATGTCACCCAGAATTTGGTCGACGGGATGATCCCTTTGAATCATCGCTCGAACTTGGGTTGGAGGTGCCGGTTGCGCTTCTTCCTCCATCACATGATCAACTTGTGCTCCCCCTTGATCACACGCCTCCTCTTGATGAACCTGTTCATCGTCTTGAGTTGGGGGATGCACCGTCGTTGAAGAAGAAGGTTGATCTCGTTCATCTTGTTCCTGTGGCCAAACGTCTCCAATCGCCATGGTTCGTATAGCGGCCGTTGGAACATCTTCTTCATCTACATCATCACAATCAACAACTTGCTCTCTTGGAGAGCCATTAGTCTCATCAAATACAACGTCGCTAGAGACTTCAACCAAACCCGACGATTTGTTGAAGACTCTATACGCCTTTGTATTTGAATCATAACCTAATAAAAACCCTTCTACAGCTTTGGGAGCAAACTTAGAATTTCTACCCTTCTTCACTAGAATGTAGCACTTGCTCCCAAATACACGAAAGTACGATACATTGGGTTTGTTACCGGTTAGTAGCTCATACGAAGTCTTCTTGAGGAGTCGATGAAGATAGACCCTGTTGATGGCGTGGCAAGCCGTGTTCACGGCTTCCGACCAAAAGCACTCGGGGGTCTTGAATTCTCCAAGCATCGTCCTCGCCATATCGATTAGCGTCCTGTTCTTCCTCTCTACCACACCATTTTGCTGTGGTGTGTAGGGAGCGGAGAACTCGTGCTTGATCCCTTCCTCCTCAAGAAACTCCTCCACTTGAAGGTTCTTGAACTCGGACCCGTTGTCGCTCCTTATCTTCTTCACCTTGAGCTCAAACTCATTTTGAGCTCTCCTGAGGAAGCGCTTGAGGGTCCCTTGGGTTTCAGACTTATCCTGCAAAAAGAACACCCAAGTGAAGCGGGAAAAGTCATCAACAATAACTAAACCATACTTACTTCCTCCTATGCTTAGATAGGCGACGGGTCCGAAAAGGTCCATATGCAGCAGCTCCAGAGGTCTTGATGTGGTCATCACATTCTTGCTATGATGTGCTCCTCCCACTTGTTTACCTGCTTGACAAGCTGCACAAGGTCTATCTTTTTCGAAATAAACATTTGTTAGACCTATCACGTGTTCTCCCTTTAGAAGCCTGGAGAGGTTCTTCATCCCCACATGTGCTAAGCGGCGATGCCACAGCCAGCCCATGCAAGTCTTAGCCATTAAGCATGCATCTAGACCGGCCTCTTCTTTTGCAAAATCAACTAAGTAAAGCTTGCCGTCTAGTACACCCTTAAAAGCTAGTGAACCATCACATCTTCTAAAGACAGACACATCTACATTAGTAAAAAGGCAATTGTATCCCATGTTGCATAGTTGACTAACAGATCGCAAATTGTAACCAAGAGACTCAACTAAAAGCACATTTGAAATTGAGTGCTCATTAGAAATTGCAATTTTACCTAACCCTTTTACCTTGCCTTGATTCCCATCACCGAATATAATTGAATCTTGGGAATCCTTATTTTTGACGTAGGAGGTGAACATCTTCTTCTCCCCCGTCATATGGTTTGTGCATCCGCTGTCGATAATCCAGCTTGAACCCCCGGATGCATAAACCTGCAAGGCAAATTTAGGCTTGGGTCTTAGGTACCCAACTCATGTTGGGTCCTGCAAGGTTAGCACAAATGTCCTTAGGGACCCAGATGCAAGTTTTATCTCCCTTGCATCTTGCCCCTAACTTCCTAGCAATTACCTTCTTACCCTTTCTACAAATAGCAAAGGAAGTGTTTAAAGCACAATAAATTACAGAAGGTTCATTCACTACTTTCCTAGGAGCATGAATAACATTCTTTCTAGGCACATGAGCAATATTTCTCCTAGGCATATGTGCAACATTTCTCCTACACATATCCCTATCATGCTTATAAGAAGAACTAGAAGCAAACATGGCATGAGAATCAAAATCATTATAAGCATTTCTAGCATTTCTCCTATCATTATACATAAAAGCATGGTTCCTTTTAGCACTACTAGCCATAGGGGCCTTCCCTTTCTCCTTGACGAAGATGGGAGCCTTATGGCTTGTTAAGTTCTTGGCCTCTCTCTTGAAGCCAAGACCATCCTTAATTGAGGGGTGTCTACCAACCGTGTAGGCATCCCTTGCAAATTTTATTTTATCAACTTCACTCTTGCTAGTCTTAAGTTGGGCATTAAGACTAGCCAATTCCTCATTTAATTTGGAAATTAAAACTTGGTGTTTACTACAGGCATCAACATCGAAATCCTTACACCTAGTGCAAATCATAACATGTTCTACACAAGAATTAGATTTATTTGCTACTTCTAACTTAGCATTTAAATCATTGTTAACACTTTGTAAAGTAGAAATGGTTTCATGACAAGTAGATAGTTCATAAGAAAGCATTTCATTTCTTTTTACTTCTAAAGCATATGATTTTTGTGCCTCTACAAATTTATCATGTTCATCATACAATAAATCCTCCTGCTTTTCTAAAAGCCTATCCTTTTCATTCAATGCATCAATCAATTCATTGATTTTATCTATCTTAGATCTATCTAAGCCCTTGAACAAGCATGAATAATCTATGTCATCATCATCACTAGACTCATTATCACTAGAAGAAGCATAAGTGGAGTCCTGAGTACTCACCTTCTTCTCCCTTGCCATAAGGCATGTGAGACGCTCGTTGGGGAAGAGGGAAGACTTGTTGAAGGCGGTGGCAGCGAGTCCTTCATTGTCGGAGTCGGAGTAGGAGCAATCCGAGTCCCACTCCTTTCCTAGATGTGCCTCGCCTTTTGCCTTCTTGTATTGCTTCTTCTTCTCTCTTTTGTTCCCCTTTTCCTGGTCACTTTCATTATCGGGACAGTTAGCAATGAAATGACCAAGCTTACCGCATTTGAAGCATGAGCGCTTCCCCTTAGCTTTGGTCTTGCTTGGTTGTCCCTTGTGACCTTTAAGCACCGTCTTGAATCTTTTGATGATGAGAGCCATCTCTTCATCATTAAGGCCAGCCGCCTCAATCTGTGCCACCTTGCTAGGTAGCGCCTCCTTGCTTCGTGTTGCCTTGAGAGCAAGGGGTTGCGGCTCGTTGATCGGACCATTCAAGGCGTCGTCCACATACCTCGCCTCTTTGATCATCATTCGCCCGCTAACGAATTTCCCAAGAACTTCTTCGGGCGACATCTTGGTGTACCTAGGATTTTCGCGTATATTGTTCACCAAGTGAGGATCAAGAACGGTAAATGACCTTAGCATTAGGCGGACGACGTCGTGGTCCGTCCATCGCGTGCTCCCGTAGCTTCTTATCTTGTTGATAAGGGTCTTGAGCCGATTGTATGTTTGCGTCGGCTCCTCGCCCCTTATCATTGCGAACCGTCCAAGCTCACCCTCCACCAACTCCATCTTGGTGAGTAAGGTGACATCGTTCCCCTCATGAGAAATCTTGAGGGTGTCCCAGATTTGCTTGGCATTATCCAAGCCGCTCACTTTATGGTATTCATCCCTGCACAAGGAAGCTAGAAGAACAGTAGTAGCTTGTGCATTTTTATGAATTTGTTCATTAATGAACATGGGACTATCCGAACTATCAAAGTGCATTCCACTCTCTACAATCTCCCATATACTAGGATGGAGAGAGAATAGATGACTACGCATTTTGTGGCTCCAAAATCCGTAGTCCTCTCCATCAAAGTGAGGGGGCTTGCCGAGTGGAATGGAGAGCAAATGTGAATTTGAACTTTGAGGAATACGAGAGTAGTCAAAAGAAAAGTTCGAATTAACCGGTTTCTTTCTCTCGTAGTCGTTGAGGTCCTCGTCCTTTTGGGAAGAAGTAGACTCGTCGCTGTCGTAGTAGACGATCTCCTTGATGCGCCTTGTCTTCTTCTTCTTCCCTTCCTTCCGTCTTTGGCCCGAGCCAGAGTCGGTAGGCTTATCGTCCTTCGGCTCGTTGACGAAGGATTCCTTCTCTTTGTCATTGATCACAATACCCTTCCCCTTAGGATCCATCTCTTCGGGCGGTTAGTCCCTTTGTGAAGAGAACGGCTCCGATACCAATTGAGAGCACCTAGAGGGGGGGGGGGTGAATAGGTGATCCTGCGAAAACTTCAAACTTAAGCCACAAAAACTTGTTAAGTGTTAGCACGATTATTGCCAAGTGGCTAAGGTGAAGTCTCAACAAAACACAAAACCACAAGAGATCAAGCACAGAGGTGACACAGTGGTTTATCCTGTGGTTCGGCCAAGACCAACGCTTGCCTACTCCACGTTGTGGCGTCCCAACGAACGAGGGTTGCAATCAACCCCTCTCAAGCAGTCCAAAGACCCACTTGAATACCATGGTGTTTTGTTTTTCCTTTCACTATCCCGTTTGCAAGGAATCTCCACAAATTGGAGTCTCTTGCCCTTACAAGTATATGATCACAAAGAAGCACAGAGTAAGGGAGGGAAGCAACACACACAAATCCACAGCGAAACGCGCACACACACGGCCAAGACTCGAGCTCACAAGAGTATCACAAAGTTCTCACTAGAACGGAGCTCGAATCACTTAGAATGACAAACAAATGCGCAAAGACTGAGTGTGGATGATCAAGAATGCTCAAAGGTTGCTTGTGTGTCTCCTCCATGCGCCTAGGGGCTCCTTTTATAGCCCCAAGGCAGCTAGGAGCCGTTGAGAGCAAATCCGGAAGGCCATCCTTGCCTTCTGTCGTCGGGGGCACCGGACAGTCCGGTGCCCGATTTGTTTCCATATCTGGCGCTTCCGACCGTTGCCGACCGTTGGAGATGTGGGAGCCGTTGGCGCACCGGACATGTCCGGTGCACACCGGACAGTCCGGTGCCGTCTTCCGACCGTTGGCTCCGCCACGTGTCCCGCGCAGATTGCGCGGCCGACCGTTGGCCCGGCCGACCGTTGGCTCACCGGACAGTCCGGTGCACACCGGACAGTCCGGTGAATTTTAGCCGTACGCCGTCGGCGAATTCCCGAGAGCGGCCAGTTCGCTCCGAGCCAGCCTGGCGCACCGGACACTGTCCGGTGCACACCGGACAGTCCGGTGCTCCAGACCGAGCTGAGTCTTGGCTGCACACAGCCAAGTCATTTTCTCCTCTTCTCTCTTCTTCTTCTTTCTGTTTCTAACACTTAGACAAATATATTAGTACACAAAACCAATGTACTAAGGCTTAGAAACATACCTTTATCTCATGATTTGCACCTTGTTCATCCATGTACATAAATTCACAATTAAGCACATGTGTTGGCACTCAATCACCAAAATACTTAGAAATGGCCCAAGGGCACATTTCCCTTTCAGTGCTGGCCACTTGTTCTCAAATTCTATGAGTTAAGAACAAGGCAACACAAATGTTAATGGATAAAGACCTTCGTCCTTCGAAGCATTATTTCCCTTGGGATATAATGATCTTCAGACGAAGGTCCTGAAGAACATACCTTCATCATTTCAACATAAAATGATAAAAGCAAAGATATATGAAACATGGAAAAAGGACATGAACAATTAAATGAAATCATCAGATTATACATACTTATATTGTATGATCATGAATAAATATTAATAATATTAGATTACATTTGTACCTTCGGCTCGACAGAAGGTTAGAATCCGGGAGAGACATGCGAGTGATTACAAGTCACCGTGAACAGTACGGTGTTATTGTTCATCTATTCATAGGCACAGGACGCAGCCTGGGTAAAATTACATCCATGTCCTTGACACATACTACTGACTAAGGAGTAATCTGTCGAGGACTGGGCAGTATATTCCCCTTTAGGTTGGTTCCATTCTCCACCGCTGCCCTTGCGCTAAGACGAAGCTTCTTCATTCGTAGATTCGGAGCTGGTTCATCCTTCTCCCAGACCGCGCCTTTCATACCATGCACACCTTCATCTCAAGGCCGAAGGTTCCTGTGACAACATATTATACTTGGAAAGCATGTTAGTCGTGTTTTTGAGGACCTTCGGAAGACGAAGGCCCCCAACAGTAGCCCCTCGTAGTATTAATTTATTCTCGTAACAAATTCAGACTGCAACATGAACGAAGGCCTTAAGCCAAAGGTCCGAAAAAACACCTTCCCTTCGCTAGAATAGCGAAAGTCAATGACAAATGGGGCCCACCGAGTTGCAATGCACTAGGCATATAAATAGAAACCCACAGCAGCGGCATTTGCTACATCATTTTTGTTGCTTGCGCTGTTTTCTCAAATTTTAATTCTCTTCCTGTCAGCTTTTGCTTGATTTTTGAGCTTTGTGAAATAGTGAAGTTTTGAAGAAATGTCTGAGGAGAAGAAGGTGTCTGAGGTGACGAAGGTGGCCGAGGAAAAGAAGGTTGTGGACCCTTTTATTGCTGGGTTTTACGAATCCATGGCAAAAACAAATACAGAGAAGATCACAAAGGAGATAATGGCAGATTTATCTGAAGATTTTGATGATAGTGATGACTTTGATGTGGAAAGTGGAGATGAAAATTCTGAAGATCAGCCCTGGCGGCCAAGCCATACCATCTTCGGAAAGTCGACCATTAAACAAAGTCATATTAACGCCATGAAGGGAAGATACTTTCATGACATGTCTATTGTGAGGGTTGGAGGAGACAGCACCGCCCCTGCACCTGAAGAAGATGAAGTTGTCGTTTACCGGAGCTTTATGAAGGCAGGCCTTCGGTTCCCATTGAGCAAATTTGTGGTTGAAGTGCTGAAGATATTTTAGATCTTTCTACATCAAATTACCCCCGAAGCTATAATCAGAATGGGGATGTTTGTTTGGGCTGTGAGAAGCCAAGGGCTAGAACCGAGCGCAAAGTGTTTTTGCAATATGCACGAACTATTGTACGAAACGAAGGCCACTAGCAAAGAACAGTATCACAACAACTTCGGTTGTTATGGATTCATTGCCTGTCCTAATGCAAGCTACCCGGTTCCAACATTTCGGAAAAGGTGGCCCGGGGCCTGGATGGAGGAATGGTTTTATGTCAAGAATAATCTGATTGAGAGGGAGGACATTTAGGAAATTATCTAGCGCCTGATCTGGTCTCATTTCGGCCGTCGAAGGCCGAGGGTGGCGATTGAAAATGATGACGAAGCATGTCAAAAGGCCTTCAGCAATGTCTGTGCTTTTATTGGCATAAGAGACATAATCCAAGAGCATATAGCCTACAGAGTGTGGCCACTCGTGGATAATTGGGAGATGCCGAAGGAGACTGCTGCCGGGTCCATCGAAGGTGGATTAGTTCGGTTGAAATATACCTTTAGATACAGGGACCGGTTTGACGAACCAAATGATGATTGGCTGAAATGTATTGATGCTACTAGCGACGAGTTACTTTGGGCATATAGAAAAGCCAAAGATGATGCTTTGTCCTCAGCCTTTAGGGGTCGGAGCAAGAAAAGACTGAATAGAGTTTTCGATGTGATTGGCTTTATGTATCCTGATTAGTGCTATCCCTCATGGAAGCAAGGAAAAAAGAGGAAAGGTTTCACTTCGGCCATTACTGCTATGCCGAAGGGCAAGAAAATCAAGGTTTTAACCCACCGACCAAGATATATTTAAACGGCCACAGTGCCAAAATTTGGTGAAGACACATATTCCACTGCCGAAGTGAAACAAGCTGCTCCCATCACTCGAAATGCTGAGGAATCAACTATAGTGCCGAAGGTGCCTATAGTTGATCCAGTCGAAGCTGAAGATGAGACAACCAAAAACCAGAATTAGAAAAGGCAACAGATCTGCCAGAAACTTTTAGCCAGCCAGTAGAAATAGAGCTACCAAAGGTTGTAAAAGCTCCCGCCACCACTCCCAAGAGGAGGAGAATGGCTAGCGTGCTGGACACCGTTGTGGAGACAACAAGAACGCTGACTCCTGCTCCTGTGAAGAAGGTTGCTGAAGCTGTTACAGCTCATACGGAAACCGAAGATGGGCCCTCAGTTCCTGCTGAAACAAAGCTTGCCGCAACTGAGTAGAAGGCCGAAGAAGAATCTCCAGACGCTAGCGTAGCTCTAGAGAAAAATGTGGCCAAAGAAGCCAAATCCCCTGCTCCCGAAGCACCGTCCGAAGATCTTGACTATATTATTCGACATGCTTCAGGAAAAAGATTATCCGAAGGAGAAGTTTTTGAAGCCAAACACTATGCCCGGGAGCTGAAGTACCCGAAGGGGGCCTTAGTGTTTAACAACACGGATGAAGATGATTTCCTGTACTGCCTCCCAGACAACAAAGAGTTATCCGTCTGCCGGGAAATGGCCAAAAGTATGGGATTTCTGAAGCTCGAAGCTGGCCTCTGCGCCATGACGAAGGCTGACCTCGCGGACAGCCTCGCATACAACAATCTGAAGGTACAAAAGTGAACTTTGAAGCTTATGGACTTGGAAATGAAGTCTTTTATTCGCACGCTAATCCTTTATTCTTTCTTGCAGGGCTTAATCCTTAGCAACGCTCTGAGGGCGCAAAACAACGCCGAAGACGAGAGCTGCACTGTAGCTCTCAGCAACCTTCGATCAGAGGTCATCAGGCTGAGAAATGAAGCCATGGAGAAAGACAAAATTCTACTTTCATTGGTGAATAAAGCAAAAGAAGATGAAGTAAAATTTAATACTCAATCCAAAGCATATAAAGCCAAAGTTGAAGATCTTCGTAAAAAACTTGCCGAAGCTAATGAAAATTGTGCGCTTACAAAGGCTAGCCAAGAAATTAGTGAATATTGGAAGACTAAGCTAGAGAAAAATGTTGATGAGCTTCGCGAATCCAAGGAAAGATGTTTTGAAAAATCCTTGGATTGCGTGAATAAATTGAAAACTAGCTTTTCAAAGTGGGCGCTTATTCTTCCGAGGAGAATTTTATTCGAGGCGACCCCGAGGGCGTTATTGAGTGGATAAGCGGGGAAGCTGAAGCTTTCGAGGAGATCCTAAGAGATCGTGGGGATATCTGTGCTTTCTCCGGTGCTCAGGGAATTGCGGCTATTCTGGAGAAGGCTGGATGCGATCATGTTAAAGCTACGACCGAAGCTGAAGTGGCCTTCTCCATAGACGACATAAAAGACCCCTCGGCCGAAGCTACTTCGTTGGGCGGAAAATTTTATTCTAATATCTGGGTGAACAGTGGCTGAGAACTGGCCAATGAAATAATAAAGAAGAATGAAAAAGAAACCCATGAAGCCCGAGAAGAAGCTAGACGAGCTGAAGAAGCTGCTGAATGCGAAAGGCTTATAGGTATTGTTTTTGAATTTTTAGCTTCGGCACTTAATTTGTGGCTTCGAACTAATAGTTTGCCTACTACAGCTGAACTGTCACCGCTGCCAGAGCCATACAACCCCCTAGCTGATCCGGTCATGAAGGAAGCACTAGATGTAATGAGCGTTGCTAACTCTATTATCAACAAAGTCGTTGACAAACTACTGAACAAAGCCGTAGAAAAAATAGTTAGGGAAGATTAGAATTTATTGTAATGATTCTATGTAACATTCGATGTATGGAACAATTAATCAGACATGTAAATTATTGTAATATATTTCTTTACGATGCATGAAATTTACACACATACCGTTTTTGAGCCTTCGGCGAAAAAACACCTTCCCTTCTTTTCATGCTTCGTAAAGAAAGAAACCCCCTCTCTGGGAAGTTTGATGAAATCGTTCTTTCCGAAGTTTGCTTCGTGCCTCAGCACATTTTTTTTAACAAAGTACTGTCGAAGATTTGCTTTGTATTCAATCTTTTTGCTGTTGATGCGATATGATATATGATGTAATGTTATGCGGAATGATATGATGATATGATGCAAAATGATGGTGATGACGATACACATGCACGCGCCCACACTAGAACACACAAGACTCTGCATCCCCTTAGGAACGACTTTTGAGTCTTTAAGCTCTGCATCCCCTTAGGAACGACTTTTGAGCTTCTTCACCTTCTATTTCGGTGGCATTAAGCTCTGCATCCCCTTAGGAACGACTTTTGAGCTTCTTCACCTTCTATTTCGGTGGTATTTGGCTCTGCATTCCCTTTGGAACGACTTTTGAGCAGAAAACTTACACTGCGCTCCCTTAGGAACGACTTTTTGCAGCTTCGGAATCTAATTTTTGGCTCTGCATTCCCTTATGAACGACTTTTGAGCAGAAAACTTACGCTGCGCTCCCTTAGGAACGACTTTTGAGCTTCAGAAGTCTGTGAGGAAGGCATATTTTACTCATTGATGCAGACCATTATTATAGGAAATCGAAATTTAATCCTTCGTTATTTGTTTCTCATGCATAAAATAAAATGACAAAAGATAAAAGGTACATTAAGAGTAGGATATTCTTCAGTAGATATGCTTCGATTCTGGCACAGTGCTGTTGACTGTACGAGCTTTGGATTCCTCCTGATAATCACGTTGCTGCCGAGTGCGTGGGTGCCCTTCTGGCTGCTGGCTTCGGGTGTGAGTGGGTGGTAATGGTGGTGGTAATGGGAGCTGGGCCCAGGAAGCTTGAGAATGACTTGCTGAAGCAGCAGAAGTCGTAGGTTGTTGATTACCTACGTATTCTGGTACATAGGGAGAGTAGCATGAAGCAGTATGTAGAACCTGCTTCGACTGACTCTGCCGCGCCTCAGCTTCGGCAATCTCCTTTTGCTTCTAAATTGTAACTTGGCATGTTCTTGTAGTGTGACCCTTGTCTTCACCACAGAATAAGCAATAGAGCTTTCTGGGTTGATCCCCGTACCTTCCTCCGAAGCCCCTGCCGCCTCTGCCCCTTGGGCCTGGTGGCCTAAAAGAGCTTTGTTGTTGCCCTAGGAGCTGTGTTGTGGCCTTTGAGGCTGGCTTCCTCTGTCATCACTTAGGCTAGAGTTATGGATTGATCTGATATGCCTAGGGTGGATTCTTCCTCTGAAGCCCCTGGTCATTTCAGAAAACCTGTAGGCTTCTTCCCTTCTCTGGCGGAAATCATTATCAGCTCGGATGTATTCATCCATCTTCTGAAGAAGCTTCTCCAGGGTTTGTGGGGGTTTCCTGGCAAAATACTGAGCCATAGGTCCTGGCCGAAGTCCTTTGATTATGAACTCAATGACAATTTCATTAGGAACTATGGGTGCTTGTGCTCTCAGACGCAAGAACCTTCGGACATACGCCTGAAGGTATTCCTCGTGGTCTTGTGTGCACTAGAACAAAGCCTGAGCCGTGACCGGCTTCGTCTGAAATCCTTGGAAACTGGTGATTAGCATATCCTTCAGCTTCTGCCATGATGTGAGAAGAGTACCAAGTTTGTGCAACATTTTTGACTGCCATGACGAAGGATTTCGCCATGACTGCAGTGTTGCCCCCATATGAAGATATGGTTGCTTCGTAGCTCATTAGAAACTGCTTCGAATCTGAGTGCCCATCATACATGGGGAGCTGGGGTGGCTTGTATGATGGGGGCCATGGGGTAGCCTGCAGTTCTACTGATAGAGGAGAAGCATCATCAAAAGCGTAATTTCCATGATGGAAATCATCATACCATTCGTCATCGTTGCAGAAATTGTCTTGATGAGGCTCTCTGTGTTGAGGCCTTCAGTCTTGGTCATCTTGGGTAAGATGGCGCATTTCCTCCGCAGCCTCATCAATCTTCTTCTGAAGACCGGCAAGATGAAGCACCTTTTCCTTCTTCCTCTGAACCTGTTGATGAATGGCTTCGAGGTCCCTGATTTCTTAGTCCAGCTCCTCGTCCTGAGGTGTCGGACTGGTAGCCTTCCTTTTTTGGCTCCTAGCTTCGTGTAATGTTTCTTGGTTGACGTCCAGTGGCTGCAGTGCAGCCCCTAGCGCTGAAGACTTCTTCGGCGGCATGATGAAGGTCAGAGCTTGCTGAAGGTGGTCAAATGAGTTCACCGAAGGTGGGCACCAATGTTGGCCACTTGTTCTCAAATGCTATGAGTTAAGAACAAGGCAACACAAATGTTAATGGATAAAGACCTTTGTCCTTCGAAGCATTATTTCCCTTGGGATATAATGATCTTCAGACAAAGGTCCTAAAGGACAAACCTTCATCATTTCAACATAAAATGATAAAAGCAAAGATATATGAAACATGGAAAAAGGACATGGACAATTAAATGAAATCATCAGATTATACATACTTATATTGTATGATCATGAACAAATATTAATAATATTAGATCACATTTGTACCTTCGGCTCGACAGAAGGTTAGAATCCGGGAGAGACGTGCGAGTGATTACAAGTCAGCGTGAACAGTACAGTGTTACTGTTCATCTATTTATAGGCACAGGACGTAGCCTAGGTAAAATTACATCCATGTCCTTGACACATACTACTGACTAAGGAGTAATCTATCGAGGACTGGGCAGTATTTTCCCCTTTAGGTCGGTTCCATTCTCCACCGCTGCCCTTGCGCTAAACCGAAGCTTCTTCATTCGTAGCTTCGAAGTTGGTTCATCCTTCTCCCAGACCGCGCCTGTTGGTACCCAGAAACTAGGGTACCCCTTTCTACTATATAAAAACACAGTACCCACGCGGCTACTCTTAGTCGCGTGGTAAAAGAGCTATATGTGGGACCAGGCCATGACTCGCTCCAGCCTCGGGCGACTACTCTAGGTCCACAACAGCGCCTGACCCCACCACATGGGCGGGTCTAGGGCCGCCACGTGTCCAGAGAAAGTGTTATACTCCAAGGCATCAATAGTGAGTCCGGACCCCATGGGAAAGTGTCGGACCCCTGAATATACAGTCCGAACCTCCAAGTTTGGTCCAGGACCCCCGCGTGTATGGACCGGACCCCTGAAATGGGATCCAACCCCCCCCCCCCCCCCGTATGGGGTCCGGACCGCCCACAGTAGGGTCCCAAGGTTCTAGGACAGAACACACCCGGGCCTTAATCAGGGCCCAGGCGGGGGTCCGGTGCTGACACGTGTCCAGACCTGGTCTGGTGGGATCCGGAGCTATCCGCGTACACTCCTGCTCCCCGCTCAGGCGGAGACCCGATGCTACCACGTGGTAAGCTACGCGCGGCATAAGCCAACGGGCGGAACCTAGCATGACACCTCTGGGCTACGCACGCCTTCGCATTCATTATGGATAAGACGTGCGCCTGTCCATTCCACTGACAGGCGGTGTGCTCAGTCCACGATACGTGGGCCGTGCTGTTACTCACCATTACTCGCACGTTACCAGGAAAAGGGTTACTACCTATCAATGCTGCATGGACTACGGTCATCATGACTCCCGCTGATTACTCATGCGTTACTAAGGCGGAGGATCTTTGTGTCCTGTCAGCCTTTACTATTCACATAATGTATTCCTACCATTATGCTAATGGGCCCGCATGTCGGGGCTCAGCATCCTTGTATGTACCTCCCTGAAACTATAAAAGGGAAGGGACACAACGTTACAAGGGATACACACAGGCTAAAATCACACGCTCAAATACAGACTCACACGTTCAAACACACACTCAATACAACATACAGACAGTGGAGGTAGGGTATTACGCTCCGACGGCCTGAACCACCATAATCCCTCGAGTCCTCTTGTGTTCATCTCGAATCCACCTAATAGGCAAAACGCTTAGGCCCCCTCCTCATCTTAGGATTAGGGCGGGTGCATTCTGCCACCCGTCCGGAGGATTTTCTCTCCGACATTTGGCGCGCCAGGTAGGGGGAACCGGACCACACCCAGCCGAGCTACTGGGGAGACCCCGTTCTTCCTGGTCTACAGGGCCGAAGCCTGTCTTCACCCGAAAATCATTTTGGGCTCCCCACGGGTCCAGTCTTTTGATGAGTCTATGCAGGAATAGCTACGACATGAGGACGTGGACTTCATCGACGAACGCAGATGGCAAGCGGCGATCCGAAATACACGGTACAACCAAGCGCTCAGGCGCTACCACCAATGGTTTGTGCATATTAGGGAGCTTAGGGTCAGGGACCTAGTGCTAAGACGAGTACTGAACTGAGAAGGGCTACACAAACTCTCCCCCAGTTGTGAAGGACCCTTCAAGGTGACGAAAATATGCCGACCCAGGTGTGTCCGCGTTGCCACAACAGAAGGAGTACCTCTTCCGAATCCTTGGAATATAGAGCATCTCCATCAGTTCTATCCATAGAAGCAAAACTGGGGGGTTGAGTTTTCTTCCTTTGTAACTGGGTTGCACATATGTATACGTCAATCCGGTGAGGTCCGCCCTCGTAAGCCCGGCCTGTTCGTCTACACCCATGTATATCAAGTTATAAGGAAGAGATTTACCCCCCATATGTGCTTTTGTGATGGTTTTATTCTGCTACAGTTTTCAAGCATTATTTTTTATCTAACCCACCCATACAGTTTCCCACCCTTACTGGTATGATGACATCCGAATTGAGTAGCTAGGCTTGCAGTTCAGGACCCCTCAACTACCGCAGGGGGTCCGGCAACCTGGGGTCTAGTTCTAGAGAATGGGTGCTCGTCTCCTGGAGTGGTCCGGAGCTATGTAGCCGCTTAGCCTGGTTCCGTACCCTAAGCCTGCACGCTCCACCACTCTGCAACGGGTATCCTAGTATTTGGAGCTGTGATCCTGTGGGTTCGAACATACGGCTTAGCTTCCCAAGCTAAATCCTGCAGGTCCTGTTGCATGAATCAAAGGATGACAGATACCAAACGATGGGTCCTATGGGTGTGCTCCTAACACTTCAAAGCCGAAGCTGTGTGCAGGTCTAGCTCCCAGTCCAGAGGTAGGTAGTCTCACACCGTAGAGACTACCTCCTAGGGACTGGGCAACCATTTTCCTCTTTTTGGTATACTGGTATCCAGCCTCGACACGTCGAGACTACCTCCTAGGGGGCCAAGTACGAGTACCAGGGAGAAGTCGATAACGCTACACACAGCAAGGACAAATAACATACAAGATAAGTTCCAGTTTTACTTGATTAAACAATTCTTAGAATATGTTACAAGACAAAAATTATTACAGTCGCCTCCCAGCGGAACCCTCGCCTTGTCTCTGCAGATTCGGCTACTCGTCGTCAGCAGGATCACGCTGGAAGCACTCGGCCACCAGCTCCACGATGTCTTATACGCTCTCCCGAGCAGCGTCTTCTGTGGCGGCTACCAGACCAGCGATCACCAGCGCCAAGGATATGGCGGGTTCATGACTCCGGAAGCACGTCAGAACATATTCAACCACCGCCCGGCAGAGCTTGCTGCCCTCTGCCTCCAGGTGGGCGCCAAGGATCTGATCCAGGCATCAGAGGCGATCGACGGTGGAGTCCAGCACTGGGAGCGCATCGGAGATTGACGCTGGCAGCTCCGACACTGGGATGGGGATCATCCCTAGCGGCACTAGTGCCGTGCTTGCCTCGCTGGTCCACGCGGCAATGCGCTGGACCCCGATGCGGTGCTTCTCTTGGAGATCTTCAAGGGCCTTCTTGGTGGCTTCCACCGCCTGGGGACCCAGCGCCGCCTGTGCCGTGTTGAACTGGCGGATCTGCTCCTCCAGCTTCCTCTCTTTCTCCTCCGCCTCGAGCTCGTGCTCGGCCAGCAACTCACCTCGCCGGGTGAGCATTTCTTCCCTGAAGGCGAGATCCGTCTCTCGCCTGGCGAGGTCCGTCTCCTACCTGTCCAAGGACTGTTCCTTCGCCTTCATATTTTCCTCGGCGAGGGCGGCGTCGCTGGCCTTACCCTCGAGCTCTTGCTGCCATCTCTGTAGCCTCTCCATAGCCTTGACCTACTGGGCCCGCTGGGTTTCCAGTGTCTGGTCTAGGGCATTCAACTTGGCCTAGTATTCTGTCGTAAGGGCCTCCCTCTGGGTCACGGCCTCCTCCCTCCTGGCCACCTTCTTTTCCCTCCGGTGCACCTCCAGCTCCCTGGCGCACACCTTCTGGAGGTCCTTCTTGTACTCCTTGTGGTCCCGCTCGAGTTGGGACTGCTCGGAGGTGAACTGTTGGGACGCCGACTTGGTGCGCTCCTCCAGTTGGGTGCGCCAGTCGCTGAGGCACTGGTGCTCAGCCTCAAGCGCCTCCCACTTCCACAAAATTGCTGCCTCAGTGTCACTAAGGACCTGGTGGGCACGGGACAACATGTGGGGGAGGGGGACTAGCGCAGCTTCTTGCTTGGCGCCCGACCGGAGACGCCGCCCAAACACCACCTCCATGTCCTTCGGAGCAGACGAGGGGTTGGAGCTGGACGTGCCTCCTGCATCACCCCCAGTGTCGGGAGTGGGCACGGATCCCCCAGCTGGGATCTCCTCTGCCACTGTGACGCCGCCTGACGCTGGCACCACTGCCGCCGAACCCCTGGCTGGGGCATGGGAAGCCGCTGGCGCTGTCTTGGCAGCAGCTGGGGACGGTCCGCCGGCACCACTCTTAGCAGATTCCTGCTGCTGAGAGCCAAACCCGTCGGTGGGCCTGGTATTTGGCGGAGGAGGCGTGACCTTGGGAGCAATGGAGGAAGAAGCCATGGCGAATAGATGATGGCTTAAGACTTGTCGGTATGATGATTAGACTCATGGAAAAAGGGGCTACACTTACTTGGGGCCCTGGACTTTCCAGTGACCCTGGAAGCAGAGCAACCGCTGTTGTTGCTGCTGTTGCTGCTGCTGGTGCCCCTAGGGGTGATCACCCCCAGATGGTGGTGGTGGTGGCGAGACCGGAGGACTGACGCGCCTCTGCGTGCCGTGGGCCTGGGAGATGGCCTCCTCGGCCCCACTAGCAGTCCTTTGGCGCTTCTAGGGGGGTCCGAAACAAGCAACCCGTTAGAGCGGTGCAGCCTGCATCGCCTCTCCTGCTCTAACCCCCCCGGAGCTACCTGGGGTGGAGGCACTGCTCACAGCCCCTTTTCCCTTGTCCAAGGGGCTAGGGGCCACGACGGGATTGGCGCTGAGAGCCATACCGGCGGGCTGGGGACCTCCAGCTGGTGCATCGGAGATCCGGATCCTGCGGAGGGGGTCCCAGCCGCCGGTCTGGCAAACTGCCACACCGCTGTCGTCGAGGGTCGGCAGCATGGCCAGGATCACCATCCTCAGCCCTGGGTCGTCGCAGAGCGCCGGGATGTTCTGGGGGAGTATCACGAACTCAGGGACAAAAGTCTCCCCAGTAATCCCTCCCACCAGGACTGCCAGCTCATCCCAGGACAGATCGGTGCCTAACCCGCGCTGGATCCTGCTGATGTCGTTCGGGCCGGTGAACCAGCAGCACAGGCGTGACCTCCTCTGTAGCGGCATGATCCGACGCTTCAGGAGGTCACCGACCATGTGCATTAAGGTTAGGCCGACCGTGGCCAAGACCTTGATCCTGTCCAATATGGGCAAGAACTCTGGCGAGAGGGACGACTTGGCCCTCCATTGCTTGCGGTCGAGGGCTGGTCCATTGGATGGCAGGATGAGGCAGTCATTGGCCTCGGCGCTGGCAATCACCCAGTCGCTGCGCTAGTTTTCCCACCTCGCTCCACCAAAGGTGGGAATGTAGACTACGGCCAGATCTGGCCTCGTCTGGAAGTAGTAGGCACCGATGTGGTCCCTAATCTTCCCGGACATGACAAGCACAAAGAAGTAGTGGAAGAGGGAAGTGCAGGGGAGCACACCTACGAACATCTCACAGAGGTGGACGAAGATGGCTACCTGGAGGATGGAGTGGGGCGTGAGGTGTTAAGCTAAAGCCCGAACTCCTCTAGCAGCAGCAGAAAGAAGGGCAAAATCGGCAGCGCCAACCCGCAAGAGATGTAGGAGGTGAACATCACGAACTCCCCGGCGGCGAGATCGCCGAGGGGGGCAGCGCCGACATGGATTCTTCTGGCGAGCCCTGGCGTGCTCCACTCGAGCAGGCCACGCACCAGGTTAAGCACTTCCTCAGACTGAAAGCGGTCGGGGTGACCAAGTGAAGCCATGGCGTGTGCGGCGGCGCGAGCGTGGAGCAGAGAAGCATGAAGGCAAAGGGGCGCAGCCAGTTGGGAGAGAATCCGAAAGGGTAACTGCTGCACGCGGGGTGAATCCTTTTTCAAGGAAACCAGAGTCCTTGTTCAGGGAAACCCTTCTGCGCGACCCTCAATCGCCACAGGAAATCACGCTCGACGGGCACCTAGGATCTAGGCAGCCCAGTCTATGACACGGGGGCCCGGGTCCACAAGTCATACAGTTTGTGTGTCGGATTTTGGGTGCGGAAAGAGCGAAGTGCGCCTCCTTGGGGCCGCTGCAGAAGACAAAAGGTAATTTTTTAAAACAATGCAGTGGTAATGAGGCTCCCCCCGCGTGGCCCGACAAAACCACCAGGTGTGGGGGTCGTGGGTCAGTCAACCGCGGGGACAGATATGGCAGTTGGCGTGACCGAAGGTGATTGATAGTGGCTGCGTCAGCAGACATGCTGAATCGGTGCGCCAATCGCCAATCAGGCCATATTGAGGCAAGGTGCAATCTTTGGCCCCACCTGCAGGCTCGCATCCTCCCTTGAGGTGGGCTCGGGGGCCACTGTCGGTACCCAGAAACTTGGGTACCCCTTTCTACTGTATAAAAGCACAGTACCCACGCGACTACTCTTAGTCACGTGGTAAAAGAGCTATATGTGGGACCAGACCAAGACTCGCTCCAGCCTCGGGTGACTACTCTGGGTCCGCAACAGCGCCTGACCCCGCCACATGGGCAGGTCCGGGACCACCACGTGTCCAGAGAAAGTGTTATACTCCAAGGCATCAACAGTGAGTCCGGACCCCCATGGGAAAGTGTCGGACCCCTATATATACAGTCCGGACCTCCAAGTTTGGTCCATGACCCCCACGTGTACGGACCGGACCCCTGGAATGGGATCCGGACCCCCCCCCCTTATGGGGTCCGGACCGCCCACATTAGGGTCCCAAGGTTCCAGGACAGAACACACTTGGGCCTTAATCAGGGCCTAGGCGGGGGTCCGATGCTGACATTAGTGTCCAGGCCTGGTTTGGTGGGATCCGGACCTATCCGCATACACTCCTGCTCCCCGCTCAGGCAGAGACCCGATGCTGCCACATGGTAAGCTACGCGCGGCATAAGCCAATAGGCGGAACCTAGCATGACGCCTCTGGGCTACGCATGCCTTTGCATTTATTACGGATAAGACATGCGCATGTACTTTCCACTGACAGGCGGCGTGCTCAGTCCATGATACGTGGGTTGTGCTGTTACTCACCATTACTCGCACGTTACCAGGAAAAGGGTTGCTACCTATCAATGATGCATGGACTATGGTCATCATGACTCTCGCTGATTACTCATGCGTTACTAAGGCGGAGGATCTTTGTGTGATGTTAGCCTTTACTATTCACATAATGTATTCCTACCATTATGCTCCTAGGCCCGCATGTCGGGGCTCAGCATCCTTGTATGTACCTCCCTTAAACTATAAAAGGGAAGGGACACAGCGTTACAAGGGATACGCACAGGCTAAAATCACACGCTCAGATACAGACTCACACGCTCAAACACACACTCAATACAACATACAGATAGTGGAGGTAGGGTATTACGCTCCGGCGGCCTGAACCACTATAATCGCTTGAGTCCTCTTGTGTTCATCCTGAATCCACCTAACAGGCAAAATGCTTAGGTCCCCTCCTCATCTTAGGATTAGGGCGGGTGCATTCCACCACCCGGCCGGAGAATTTTCTCTCTGACAGCGCATTTCATACCGTGCACACCTTCATCTCAAGGCCGAAGGTTCCTGTGACAACATATTATACTTGGAAAGCATGTTAGTCGTGTTTTTGAGGACCTTCATAAGACGAAGGCCCCCAACAGTCAGCAACATCATCAGGAGCATATCTGGACAGCTGAATGAATTTGTCTCGGTACTCGCTAACAGACATGTTGCCTTGCATCAATGATAGAAACTACTTCTTGATCTTCATTAATCCAGTAGGAATGTGGTAGTTTCTGAACTGAGTTGTGAATTCCGCCCAAGTAATAGTGTCTAGCAGGAATGTGGCAGCTGTAACACTCTAAATTTGGGGGTATAATTTTTTATTTTCTAATATCCACCAAATTTAGGTGTTACCTTCTTTTTCCTCTTTATGTTCACTCCTTTATTCACTTCTTCCCAAGTAATAGGGAATGTTACTTCAAACATAGTGGCTAATAAAACCCTACAAGAATTGTTGTTGATGTATCATGCTAGAAAATATGTTTTGATTGATGAAATAATTGGATGTGCATTTGCTTAGTTGTTTTTGCACTCGACGCTAAATTCAAATGATAGAAATAAAGAAAAGAGAAAGAAATAGAAATGGAAAAAGGCCCAACTCCACCCGCCAGCCCACGCCGCGCCCCCACGGTCCATCCCGCGGCTGTTGGGGCGAAGGCGAAGACGCCACCCTTCGCTCAATGCCTTCGCCAGCCTCGCTGCACCAACGGAGACAAGACGACTGACAGACTTCACCCTTCGTCCCACGCGTCGCAGGACGAAGGCCTATGACGAGGTTGTCCCATCTCACGGTCTTGTCCAAACGGGGAGGCCCACTTGTGATCCGGCCCATTGTAACAGGCCCTGCGTGGCCACCGCGCATTACGGGCCTAATTTGTAAAGGTTTCCCTGTAATTACAGTCTGTAACCCTGCTTTATGGGAATATTCCGGGGATAACCTAGGTGCCTGAGGGCACATGCGTCCTTAACTCGAGATGCTGGGCACTTAGGCACCTATAAATACCCCCACACAATGCCCTTGAGAGGCTAGATTAACAAGAGCTATTGCCATCTCGAGTTGAAACCTTGTTTACACTGCTTTTGCTCCCCCGTTGGATCAACTTGCCCAGGAGAGCAAGTTCCGACATTTGGCGCCCACCGTTCGTGCTACGAAAACACCACCCGCGATGGCACCCAAGAGAGCTACCTCGAAGGCTGATGAGGCTGCGAAGGCAGCACTGCTGGCCGAGAAAAAGGGCAAGGCCCTTGTTGACATCACCCACCAAGAGGCCTGCGAAGACGACGCAAACAGCAAGAGGCAGCGCAACGAACAACCCACTACCGAAGGCAGTCTCCGCACCTGCAGCTCTAGAGGACAACCGCAACTTCCCCCAGGCTTCGCTCCACCAGAGGGCGCGGACGCCACCGAGGACGGCGAAGTCATCGGCGTTTCGGCCGAAGAGCAGGTACAGCTGCGCGCCTTGCGCATCATGAACTGCAACCTCCAGAAGCAAAAAGAGATCCTCAAGGCCAAGCGCCAATGTGTGTCTGCACAAGCCAAGGTGCGACAGATGATACGCGACGAAGAGCAGAAGGCTCATGAGCTCAAACAAGAGATCACGCTCATGCAGAGCGAAGGCCAACTCGGCCTGCAAAACGGCCCACCCCTCCAACAGCGCGCACAAATCGAAGACTGTTCATCCCTCAGCGCGGACACGCCATCCCTCACTCCACGGCATTCCAAGGCGTCAACTACCTTGACGAGCGAAGCCCCCTGGCACCTCATCTGCAAGTGACACCATGGCTTGCCAACTTCAGGGCAGGGACCTATCCCAAGTACAACGGCAGCACTGACCCAGCATAGTACATCATGAGCTATCAGGTCGTCGTTGCATCATCCGGAGGGGACAACGCCACGATGGCCAAGTCATTCATCATTGCCCTCGAAGGCCTAGCCCTCACCTGGTACACTAGGTTGCCCCCATTGTCCATCGACTCCTGGAGAAGTCTCCAGGACAAATTCTTGCTCAACTTCCAAGGGTACCGCCCAGACACCGACGCCTTGGCTGAACTCTCACTCTGCAAGCAGCTGGAAAGAGAGACTCTGCGGGAGTACTACCGCAAGTTTCTGACCCTCAAGTCACAACTGCCTTCGGTCGATGACCAGATCGCCATCCACTACGCCATCAGTGGCCTTCGGGCCGGCGTCCTTTATAGCCACTACATCAGGGATCCGCCCAGGAACCTCCAGGAGCTGTATCAGCTGTTCGAAAAATACGCCACATCTGAAGAGCTCCACCAGCGCAAAGTCGAGTCTCAGAGGAAACCCAAAGACCCTCCGCAGTCCAACCGCACATGGACGAGGCCCTCGCAGGCAGACTCCAGTCGGGACGGCCGCAATCAGCAGCAGGTGCACAACATCGCCAACCAGCATCCCGCTGGTGAGGCCCCTCGCCGCTAGGAGTATCCCCCCCAGGGCCACGGAAACGGAACTCGTGGTCGGGGCCGGGGACGTGCGCAGCAGCCGCACAGATTTTACTGCCTGTTCCACGGTGAAGACTGCGCACATCCTACAAGAGACTGCCCAGAGACGAAGGCCACCAGAGACAGGATGGCACGGGCGCAACCAGCCGACAACCCTAGAGTTGTCGCGCATACATATCAGCAACCCCCTCAACCATACAACCATGGCCCCGCTCCGCTTCCACCGCACCACGCATACCAACACCACCAGGAGGTACAAATCGTACCTCCCCCACCCTCACCTCCACACCACCAATAGCAAAACATCCACCACCCCAACCACCCCCAAGCCCCAAAGCAAGAGGACTTCACCGATCAGCCGTATCGCGGAGTCATTCATATGATCACTGGGGGGTCCAGCGCCGACTTCGACACAAAGCGGCAGAAGAGGGACCATTACCGCAGCATCAACCACGTCGCCGTCATCGGTCCAGTCGTGCAGACAAAGTGGTCCCATGTGCCAGTGACCTTCGACGCCCGAGACGTCGATCTGCGTAGCGCACCCCACATCGACGCCATGGTTATCAACTACAGCGTGGCAGGCTGGGACCTGCACAAAGTCTTAGTCGACAATGGCAGCAAGGCGGATATCATTTTCCTCCATGCTTTCGATCGCATGGGCATAAGCCACAGCCTGCTCAAGCCTTCGGACAACCCCCTGTACGGCTTCGACGGCAAGGGCACCTTTCCTGTCGGCAAAATAGAGTTACCTCTCTCCTTCGGTGTAGCACCCAATGCCCGAAGTGAGCAAGTCACATTCGACATCGTCGACATGGTGTACCCGTACAACGCCATAATGGGCCGGGGCTCCATCAACAAGTTTGAGGCAGCTATTCACGGACTTTACCTGTGCATGAAGATCCCAGGTCCGCAAGGCGCCATCATAGTCTACGACAACCAGCAGGTTGCGCATAACATAGAAAGAGACTTCGTTCCTGGACAAAGAAACGTACACTGCCTCACGGCCCAGCGCGAGGTCCCCGGGTCTGCCAGCCCAACCGCCAAAGAACATGACAAAGCACAGCTGCAGAGCAATGACGGGACCAAGACTGTTCCCCTCGACCAGGCAACGCCCAAGCAGACAGTTACCATCAGCGAAGACCTCACTTCGCATGACGAGGAGAGACTCCTCTGCTGTCTGTCCAAGAATAAAGACGTCTTCGCCTGGTCCGCCCTCGACCTGGTCAGAGTCAGTCGCTCCATCATCGAGCACAGCATAGGAATCGACCCTTCATTGAGGCCGAAGAAACAGCGGCTGCGTAAGATGTCTAACGAGAAGACGGAAACCGCCAAAGCCGAGGTACATCGCCTGCTTGAGGCCAAATTTATCGAGCCAATTTCCTACCCTACATGGCTCGCCAACGTAGTGATGGTGCAGAAGAAGAGCGGCAAATGGCGGATGTGCATCGATTTCACCAGTCTTAACAAGGCCTGCCCCAAGGACAACTTCCCGCTGCCTCGGATCGACAAAATCATCGATAGTGCGGTCAGGTGCGAAGTCATGTCACTCCTTGATTGCTTCTCCGGCTACCATCAAATATATATGAAGGAGGAAGACAAGGCGAGCACCAGTTTCATAACACCCTTCGGCACGTATTGCTTCATCAGAATGCCGGAAGGACTTAAGAATGCCGGGTCCACTTTCTCTTGGCTCACCAAAACAGTGCTCGAGAGTCAAGTCGGCAGAAACATATTCACGTATGTGGACGACATCGTCGTCGCCAGCAGAAGCAAGGAAGACCATCTGGCTGACCTCGCCGAAACGTTTGCGAACATGCGGGACGCACGACTTCGCCTAAACCCCAAAAAATGCGTCTTCGGCGTTCGCTAGGGGAAAATACTGGGCTACCTGGTGTCGCACCGCGGGATTGAAGCCAATCCAACCAAAATCCAGGCCATCATCAACATGACGCCCCCGTAGTCAGCTAGAGACGTCCAACGACTGACAGGCAGATTGGCCACCCTCAATAGATTCATCTCCAAATCCGCTGAGCGAAGCCTCCCTTTCCTCAAAACACTCCGCGGTGCAAAAGACTTCGCATGGGGACCAGAGCAGGCGGCGGCCTTCGCTTCATTGAAGCAGTACCTGTCGGAATTGGCGATTCTTACAAGCCCCGACCCCTCGCTACCCCTGTTGCTGTATGTCGCGGCTTCGCCACATGTGATCAGCGCAGCACTGGTTCAAGAGCAGACCAGAGAGGGCACGATCAGGCAATGTCCAGTTTATTACATCTCTGAAGTGCTCACAACATCAAAATGTAATATGACGGAACTAGAAAAGATCACCTATGCAGTCGTTATGGCCTCGCGCAAATTGCGCCATTATTTCGAGGCATTCAAGGTCCGGGTCACCTCAGATAGAGGACTCGGCGAATTGTTTAGAAATCCGGAGGCATCAGTCGGATTGCCAAATGGGCAGCCAAACTCTCCGGCTACCACATCACATTTGAACCTAGGACAGCCATCAAGTCACAAGTCCTGGCAGACTTCATCGTCGACTAGACTGGGCCAATAACACAGCCGGACCCGTCCACAGAGAAAGTGTGGACAATCCATTGCGACGGCGCATGGTGCCATGTGGGAGCAGGCGCCGCTGCGGTCATTACTTCACCCACCGAGGTCAAGCACAGATATGTAGCACGCCTCAGCTTTGCTTTGGAGTCTGATAGATGCACTAACAACATAGCAGAATACGAGGCTGTCATCCTCGGCCTTCGCAAGCTAAGGGCACTCGGTGTCACCACCTGCATCATCAGAACAGACTCCAAGGTAGTCGCCGGCCAGGTCGAGAAAGACTATGCAGCGAAGGACCCCGTACTCATGCAGTACCTTGCAGCCATCCGCAGCCTCGAAAGACAATTCAAAGGTTTTACGTTGCAGCATGTGGACCGAGCCAAGAATGAGGAGGCCGATGCATTGGCCAAGGCAGCCGCCAGGGGCGAGGCCCTACCCTCCGACGTATTCTACCATGTCATCGGCACGCCAGCTGTGACGGAACCTCCCAAGTAATTAGGTCCATCTACAGTTGTCCTTGTCCAACGGACTTCAGACAACCCTGTAGGTGTCCCTGAACTACTTGACAAGTTCGGTATCTTTCCTTACTTTACCAGGAACGATTCACCCGTCTTGCAGACATTACAGAACATCGGAGATAAAGAAATGCGGAAGCGATTTACATAACTTACATTTATTTTAAAAGCAAGCTCAAGTTGTTTTATTACAGACCAGAACTAAGAGTGAGTGCTGAGTAGTATTATTATACAAACCAAGGGAGGCAAAAACTCCTCCAGATAAGTTTTAAGCAAAAGATCTATACGGAGGACCAAGTCCTCCCGCACTTCAGTCTTGTTTTTCTTCCTTGGGAACCACCTTGGCACAGAAGCAGCAGAAATCTGCTACTTCCTCACCTAAAAACAACGAAGGGATAAACCCTGAGTATGGAATTACTCAGCAAGACTTACCCGACTAAAGAAAAGACTCTCAAGGGTATGCTGGCTTTTAGGGAGTCAAGGTAAGGCTTTTCAATACTCAAAGACTCTGTTTTGCAGAAATGCTTACTAAAGTGGATCCTTAAAAATCCAATTTTATTTGTCAAGTTAAGTTCAATTACCTGCAACTAGAGTTCTTTCTACCCTAGTTCAATCGCTGGTCCTGCACTAGCCAATTTCTTAACAAATACCCATCATCTTTAGTGGAATGCTACGTGTAGGTCAGTGACCAAGTCTTCATAACCGCGAAGGTACGGTGATCCGAATCGATTATACTCAGCTGAGGATCTCCAATCACACGACATATGTAGCACTTAACCCTTGCATATGTCAACCCGCCACCGGGGTTCTTAAGACCGGATCAGGTTCACGCAAACCGAGAGCACAGATACACCACCGTCCAGCCTCTTGCCACGGAGGGTACACGCTACTCTCGCCACCGCTCCACGCCCATTTCATGTTATCTTATTCCGGCCTTAGTCTGCCCGAGGCAAGGCTTACCCATGACGAGGCATGTGACCAGTTAAAGGGTCCTCGATCATCAAGCCTACATCGACAAGGTCCTTAATCGACTCAGACGGAGACACTACACCGAGACTCCTTTCTCGTGCAAGTCACCCGCCCGGTCTCATCTTAATTATTTCAAACCCAAAGTTTGGTACCTGGCAGAGGTACATCTTTTCCAGATGTTGAATCCATCAAGGCCCTGATGGATCCACCATCAAATTTTATTTCAAAAACATCCCACCCACTTTTGCCACATCATCTTTTGTAAAAACAAAACATTTTGTTTTTCTAAAGCAAGGCTAAGCATCAAAATCTTTTGTAAAACGGGTGATCAAGGAAGGTAATCAAATTCAAGGAAGGTAATGCAGGAATTGTTTTATCAATCGACTCCTATCACCTAATGCATCAAGCAAGTGAGAAAGATTTTAAAACAACAAGGAGGGTGGCAAATGCACCGGGGCTTGCCTTTGTTAACAGGTGAGTCCTGCTCGGATCCACAAATATCGAAATAAAAGCAGTTGCCTGCTTGAGGATCTGAGGGTGGTGGTGTCCTGTCTTCAGTGACTTCTTCTTCTTCTTCGTGTTCTAACATAACCATATATATGCATAAGAATGGATGCCATGGGATGCTCATGAGGATGCGAAGATAATATAAACTTATTATCTAAGTCTTGAGTACAACTTTCCTTCACGGTACTCCGAGAACCTAGGGTTTCCGGAGTCAGTAAAGGAGTTCATAGAGCAGGGGGGTGGTTTTGGGTTCTAGTTATCAAACATGGTCCAAATCAACTCAAACCCTACCCAAGGCTTCTAAATATTGGTTTAAGTTCCCATTAAAAGTTTGGGCATTTTTGGACTTACCAATAATTTTCTAAAAATCCATAACTAATACTTTTAACTCCTTTAAATGCCCTAAAATTTCTTATTTCCACTAAAAATCACAAAACTATTTTTATTAAATTCTAGGGAAAATAACAAGCCTAGGAAAATTGGTTTCACAATTTTATTATTTTTCTACTGTTTTCTATAATTGTTTTGGCTCTGGAGATAAAAGAAAAAGAAAAACAGATGAATAGTACTGGGCTGATTTCAGCCCAGTAGCCCAGCTCGGAGGGGGAAAGCGCTCGCGCGCGCCCGCGCCCTGGCGGTTTTGCAGAACGGCCCCCGCGTTTCTATCAAACTGCGAATGGGTTCAGACACTATTTGAATTAGTCACTGACAACTTGCAGATAAGCCCCGACTTTCTATTCCTTCACACAGCTAAGTCCCCGACGGCGCTCGCACGCGGCAGAGCTCCGACGAGCTTCTGGACCGGCCGACTGGGGCTACGGCTGGGTTCTCCGAGCGGCGGACATGAAATCGGATCTACCCTGACCATTTTCCCCAGCTTAATTTGGCTCATTATCGACTAAGGAGCTCTGGCCACGGTGGCCGTGAGCATGGGGGCTAGCCCGTCGTGTTCCCGACGATTGGGGGCATCTACATTCAAATTGATGGCTTGGCGAGCATCACTGAACTATAAGAAGACTTAAACAAGGTTTGAATCGGACAGAGCTTTACCAGAATCGGCTGGCCACGGTGGACTTGGTTTCACAGTGTTCTTCGACCGATTTGGGGAAAAACGCGAATTTGAGCTCACTGGTGGATGATTGTGGGTGAGTAGCGGTGGCTAGTTAGCTGACGACCTCACGGAGCTAGACATGGGCTCAATTTATAGGAGAGTAAGATGGTGGCCGCGAATTTTTGAGGAGGACGCGCGGCGGCCGGAGATGAGGAAGAGAGCGGCGCGGTGAATACGTGTCTAGAGGCGTGGCGGTTACTCCGGTGAGCCACGGAGAGCGAGGGGAAGACACGGTGGTGCGGTGGAAAGTGAGAGCCACGCGGCGTATGGCCGGAAGACGGCGGTCGCCGGCGTGTTAATCCGCTCAGCCGCAAAGAGGGAGAGAGAGCCACGGTGATGTCACCGGAGTGACCTCCAGCTCACCGTCGGCGAGGGGCTTCTACCGCACGACGTTATCCACTCACCCAGAGCACGAATCATGACACCGGCGACGTGTATCACGGCGGAAGGCCACCGCCGGTGAGATCTTTTCTGGGGCTGGCGATCTGATCCTCAACGGTCACTGTACCATGGGCTGCAGTATTCTGTCAACCTGACAGCCATAGTTTAGACTCGATTTGTTCACAAATTTTCATGGCAACATACCCAATGATCTGCAGCAAAGTTGTAGTGCTATAATCCATCTATATCTTTGCTATAATGTGTACTCACAAAAAGTCACTGGATCCCCTTCAAAATCGAGCTCAAAGTTCATCTCAAAACACTGTCAGTCTGAACTTCAGACCCCAGGCAGTCTGACAGTCCAACTTGGGTTGAGATTTTCTCCACATTTCTCATAAGAACATGGCTTGAATCCTTAAACAAAGTTGTTCTCCTATAATTGGACTACAAACTTGTTGTAGTCACATTGGGCAAAAACCCTATGCTTTGAAAGTTACAAATCCCCAAAGTTGAGCCAATATCACTGAAATTTCAGACTTAGTATAGAACTCAAATGAGGTCCATTTTGCAATTGAGTCCAAAACTTAGGGTTTGGCTTTCAAGTCCACATATTTGTGAACCAAAGGACTTAAGAACCTTATTTGACTTGGTTTTTGCACTTTAGTCCAAAAGTGGACTAATTTTGCACATAGGTCCCTAGGTTTTAGTTTTAGGGTTTTTCAGGGTTCCAATTAGGTTTTTTTTAATATCCCAGGGTATAAATGGGATTCCACCTTGTTTTTGGGGATATTTTATGACTCTACCCTAAAGCCTTTAGGTTTTCTCATCTTGGGTTAAGTTTTACCCCTTTAATCCCTATTTAGGGTTAAGTTTCCTATTCAGGGTGCTATTTGCAAAAACACTTAAACAATACAACTTGTTTGAAATTTTTGACTAGTGAATGCACTCTAGGTGTATCAAACATATGCAATGCCAATGCTATGATGTCATGCTCAAGTTTTAGTTATAGTAACACCAGGGGTGTTACATCCTTCCCCCCATAAAAGAATCTCGTCCCGAGATTTAAAGTCCTAGGGTGAGTAATGGAAAAGGAAATGTGTCACATTTTTATTTCCTTATTTCTGGTACAAGGCAGGGTGGTGTGGGGTTCATTCCTTTATTGCCATAACTATATACATTTTACAAATTACATGAGGCTAGAAAGCCTGGGAAATTCTTATTCAAGAAGTCTTGAGTTTCCCACGTAGCCTCTTCCTCAGAATGCTGGTTCCACTGTATCTTATAAAACTTGAGAGTTTTTCTTCAGGTAACCCTGTCCTTTTGATCCAAGACTCGAACAGGATGCTCAGAATAGGTCAAGTCCGGCTCAAGGACAACATCAGTTACTTCAATGGTTCGATCGGGAACCCGAAGACACTTCTTCAATTGTGACACATGGAACACATTATGCACAGCAGACAAGGTTTCGGGTAGTTGGAGTCGGTATGCCACTGGTCCACATTGCTCAAGTACCAGGAATGGACCAATGTACCTGGGTGCCAGCTTCCCTTTAACCCCAAAACGCGATACTCCTTTCATTGGTGAGACTTTCAGGTAAACATAGTCTCCTTCCAGGAAATATAAGGGCATTCGTCGTGTGTCTGTATAACTCTTCTGACGAGCTTGTGCTTTCTTCATATTATGAATAATTTTCTGAACCTTATCCTCGGCTTCTTTCACCAGATCAGGTCTAAAGAAGCACCTTTCACCAGGTTCAGACCAATTTAGCGGAGTCCGACACCGTCGTCCATATAAAGCTTCAAAGGGTGCCATCTTGATACTTTCTTGATAGCTATTATTATACGAAAACTCCGCCAAAGGTAAACATTCATCCCATTTCTGTGAGAAGTCCAGAACACATGCCCGCAGCATATCTTCAAGTATTTGGTTCACTCTCTCAGTCTGTCCACTGGTTTGAGGGTGATAGGCCGAACTGTGGAGTAACTTAGTACCCAGGGATTTATGAAGTTCTTCCCAAAATTTGGATACAAATTGTGGTCCACGATCCGACACTATAGTCTTTGGAACACCATGCAAACTGAGAATACGAGCAATATATAATTCCGCATAGGTAAGTACCGGGTAATATGTCTTGACCGGCAGAAAATGAGCAACCTTTGTAAGTCGATCAACAATCACCCAGATAGAGTCATACCCTTTCGCGGTCCTGGGCAATCCCACAATGAAGTCCATGCTTATGTCTTCCCATTTCCATGTTGGTATTGGTAATGACTGCAATGGACCGGCAGTTTTCATGTGTATGGCCTTGACACGTCTGCAAGTGTCACACTTAGCCACATAGCGTGCAATTTCAATTTTCATCTTCGTCCACCAGTAGTGCTGTTTTAGATCATGATACATCTTAGTGCTTCCCGGATGAATAGAATAGCGACTAAGATGCGCTTCATCTAAGATTTGCTGGCGGAGTTCTTCATTCTTTGGCACTACTATGCGGTTTTTAAACCATATCACACCTTGATCATCTTCCTTGAAACATTTGGCTGTTCCAGCCCTTATCTTCTCTCGTATGTGCTTCATACCTAGATTATCCTTTTGAGCATCAATTATCCTTTGCAAAATGGTTGACTCAAGCTTTAGCTGATTCAGAGTCCCTTGTTGGATTATCCCCAGGTTTAGCTTCTCCATTTTTTGACATAAAGTGTTCTCGGAGGTCTTTGCCATAAGACAGTGGCAGGAAGTCTTACGACTCAATGCATCTGCCACCACATTGGCCTTGCCTGGGTGATAATGGATCTCTAGTTCATAGTCTTTAATGAGCTCAAGCCATCGTCTTTGCCTCATATTTAACTCTGACTAGGTGAAGATGTACTTCAAACTTTTATGATCTGTATATATGTGACAGATATTTCCCAGCAGATAGTGACGCCATATTTTCAGGGCATGAACAACAGCAGCTAGCTCCAGATCATGAGTTGGATAATGCTCCTCATGTCGGCGCAACTGCCTTGAAGCATACGCAATTACTCGGCCCTCTTGCATCAGTACACAGCCGAGCCCAGTGCCAGATGCATCACAATATACATCAAAAGGTTTAGTGATGTCCGGTTGAGCCAATACCGGAGCAGTGGTTAATAATGTCTTCAATTGCTCAAAGGCTTCATTACACCTAGAAGACCAATTGAACTTAATATCATTCTTCAATAAACTTGTGATTGGCTTCACAAGCTTAGAAAAATCGGGTATGAATCTGCGATAATATCCAGCTAGTCCAAGAAAACTCCGGACTTGGTGAACAGTGGTTGGGGGTTTCCACTCCAGAATATCTTTAACTTTGCTAGGATCTACCGCAATTCCTTTGGCTGATAACACGTGCCCCAAAAATTGAATTTTCTGCAGCCAGAACGCGCACTTGCTGAACTTGGCATACAGCTGATGTTCCCTCAGGCGCGTCAATACAATCCGTAGATGCTAAGCATGCTCCTCTTCATTTTTAGAGTATATCAAAATATCGTCGATGAAGACCACCACAAACTTGTCCAACTCGGGCATGAACACCGAGTTCATCAAATAGGTGAAGTGGGCAGGAGCATTTGTGAGCCCGAAAGACATTACCAAGTATTCAAACAATCCGTACCGCGTAGTAAATGCGGTCTTCGGTATATCCTCGGGCCGAATACGGATTTGGTGATAGCCCGACCTGAGATCAATTTTAGAAAATACCCTTGCCCCAGTCAGTTGATCAAATAAGATGTCGATTCTTGGAAGAGGGTACTTATTCTTGATGGTGACCTCATTCAGGGGTCGATAATCCACGCACATGCGCAAGGTTTGATCCTTCTTCTTAACAAAAATGGCGGGACAACCCCATGGGGACGAGCTTGGCCGGATGAATCCCTTATTCAGTAGATCTTGTAATTGAATCTTTAATTCCGCCAACTCATTAGGGGGCATACGGTACGATCTTCGGGAGATGGGAGCCGTACCGGGCTTTAGCTCAATTACGAATTCTACATCTCTTTCAGGGGGTAGTCCAGGCAAATCTTCCGGAAATACATCTGGAAACTCACATACTACCGGAATGTTCTTGATTTCCGGTACAATGGCTTCAAATATTCTACCAGAAGCTTTGGCTGGATTGGTTATGGGGAGAGACAAAAGAATTTCTTCTTGATTATAGCTCAACCTGACGGTTCTGAGTTCAGTGTTGAGAATTGCCTTGTGTTGGGTTAACCAATTCATACCCAAAATTACATCTATATCCTGGCCTTTCAGAACAATCATGTTAGCAGGAAAGTTCCGTCCGGCCATTGTTACTGGCACTTCATAGGCCACTTCTCTAGTAAAAATGTGTCCCCCAGGTGAATGAATTTTAAATCCCTCTTTTGATTCATGGCATGCAATGTGATGTTGCTCCACAAATTTCTTGCTAATGAAGGTATGCGAAGCACCAGAATCAAAAAGAATAATTGCAGGGTGACTGGCCACGGGAAACGTACCCGTCATCACCGGCTCTCCTTCCGGTGTAGTGGCCACCTGGGTGTAGTATACACGCCCCGTTTTCTTGGTATTTCTCCCCACAGCATTTCCCTTGAGCTGAGTGGACTTCCCAGTTCCTTGCTGAGCATTGGATTGATTTTGCTTGGGGTATGGGCAGTCTTTGATAAAATGTCCCGACTTGCCGCAGTTGAAACACCCGGTTGAAGAGCTGGGCAAGGCAGGGAATCGAGTGCCTGGGGCACCCGGCTGATTTGGGGAAGTGGAGGTATTGTTGGGGCGGATAATAATGGGCTGTTTGAAAGGGAATGCTAGTGGACGGGAAAAAGTGCGGTTTTGGCTAGAATGCCGGATGACGAACCGTTGCCTCTTTGCCTGGCCCTGATTAGGCCTCTCACCACCGAATCCCTTATTCTTCCCAGAACTTGCATATTTTGCTTCCACAGATAAGGCTGTACTGACAGCCTTTCCATATGTGAGATCAATACATGTGGCCATCTTTCGCTGCAACCGGTCATTTAGACCTCTCATAAAACAGTTCTTTTTCTTCAAATCAGTATTCACCTGGTCGATGGCATACTGCGACAAGTGATTAAACTTGTTGAGATATTGATTGATGGTATCTCCTCCTTGTTTCAGTTTCATGAATTCCTCTTGCTTCATATGCAGCACCCCTTCCGGTATGTAGTGCTCACGGAAGGCTGCTTTAAATTCTTCCCAAGTGATTTGATGGTTGTCAAGTTGGATAGCCACAAAATTTCCCCACCAAGTACTGGCAGGGCCACATAGTTGCTGTGCTGCGAATAATGGCTTCTGCGTTTCAGAACAATGAAGAAGACCAAACTTCTGTTCAATGACTCGTATCCACTCGTCGGCTTCTAGCGGGTCTTCTGCTTTGGTGAATAAAGGTGGACGAGTTTCGGAGAAGTCCAGATAGGTGGTTTCACGGGGACCTTGCTGAAAACCTCTTCCTGCCTGCTGCTGGAACTGCTGTTGACCCGCCATTTCCCTAAGGAAGCGGGTATTGTCTGCGGTGGCATTCACCAAGGCGGCAATCGCCTCAGCTAGCGTGGGTGGAACCGGAGGTGGATTTGGGGTGACATCCCGACCCCCAGAAGTTCCGGCTGCGTCCTGTCCGCGAGTCCTGGTCGGCATCTAAGGCAAAAACATTTGAAATAAACATAATATGCCAAAGAGACCTTCCATTTTACATTACTATAAAAAGTAATGATACAGACTCGATATTACATAACAGGATACATTACCCATATACCAAAGTTCAACCTATTATACAACAGTGCATTCTACAATACACTACTCTACTTCTATTACACCATTAGTCCTGCTTTCCGTTACTTTTGGCGGCCTCATCGTCAGGTGTGGGAGTCCAGACGTCAACCAACCTCAAAGAAGGAGGGGGTTCAAAAAGGTCTAACTCCCCACCCAGCGCGCGTCCCGCAACGTGAGAGGGTCCGGCTTCCGCCTCAGCAGGGTGTGCAGGCACACTAGGGTGTAATTGTGAGTATAGTATATGGACTTCCTCATGCAATGTATTGCAGTAGACCTGCAGGTCGTCGACAGTTGAGCTAAGTTCTTTAATTCGGGCCTGAGCCCTTGCTTCCTTAGCACATGCCAGCAAATGAGACTGTACTGCCCAGTCAAGTGCTAAGTCTCGATCAGCAAGCTGATCCTGCATGTGACGGATGTCCCTTCTTAGTTCATTGATTCTATCTCCGTCTGCGACCCAAGCATCGGTCCTGTGTTGCAGCTCTGCTTGAAGTTGACTCACTCGGGCTTCAAGGTCTCCTATGGGGTCATTACTTCCGCTACTGCTGCTTTCGTGTCGAGGGGCTAGTTGATGCCGGGGTACTCCAATTGGTCCTGTTGACTTACGTGCCGTTAGCCTTGTGCATGGCGGCATCTTTCTGAGGGGGAAAATTTATTAGTATAATTCTTAGCATGATGCATGAATAAGTACAGAATCAACCTTAGTCGATTCAACCTTCTATACATTGCACTCTTCCTATCTGGTCTTTAAGATAGACTCTTCAGAATACTTAGGTAAGAAGAGAAAAGAATTTTTAGGTAAGACTTTCGAAAATCCTTTTTAAGATGCCTCATAATATCTGCAAAGAAGGGCTACGCTCCGATACCAGCTGTGACGGAACCTCCCAAGTAATTAGGTCCATCTACAGTTGTCCTTGTCCAACGGACTTCAGACAACCCTGTAGGTGTCCCTGAACTACTTGACAAGTTCGGTATCTTTCCTTACTTTACCAGGAACGATTCACCCGTCTTGCAGACATTACAGAACATCGGAGATAAAGAAATGCGGAAGCGATTTACATAACTTACATTTATTTTAAAAGCAAGCTCAAGTTGTTTTATTACAGACCAGAACTAAGAGTGAGTGCTGAGTAGTATTATTATACAAACCAAGGGAGGCAAAAACTCCTCCAGATAAGTTTTAAGCAAAAGATCTATACGGAGGACCAAGTCCTCCCGCACTTCAGTCTTGTTTTTCTTCCTTGGAAACCACCTTGGCATAGAAGCACCAGAAATCTGCTACTTCCTCACCTAAAAACAACGAAGGGATAAACCCTGAGTATGGAATTACTCAGCAAGACTTACCCGACTAAAGAAAAGACTCTCAAGGGTACGCTGGCTTTTAGGGAGTCAAGGTAAGGCTTTTCAATACTCAAAGACTCTGTTTTGAAGAAATGCTTACTAAAGTGGATCCTTAAAAATCCAATTTTATTTGTCAAGTTAAGTTCAATTACCTGCAACTAGAGTTCTTTCTACCCTAGTTCAATCGCTGGTCCTGCACTAGCCAATTTCTTAACAAATACCCATCATCTTTAGTGGAATGCTACGTGTAGGTCAGTGACCAAGTCTTCATAACCGCGAAGGTATGGCGATCCGAATCGATTATACTCAGCTGAGGATCTCCAATCACACGACATATGTAGCACTTAACCCTTGCATATGTCAACCCGCCACCGGGGTTCTTAAGACCGGATCAGGTTCACGCAAACCGAGAGCACAGATACACCACCGTCCAGCCTCTTGCCACGGAGGGTACACGCTACTCTCGCCACCGCTCCACGCCCATTTCGTGTTATCTTATTCCGGCCTTAGTCTGCCCGAGGCAAGGCTTACCCATGACGAGGCATGTGACCAGTTAAAGGGTCCTCGATCATCAAGCCTACATCGACAAGGTCCTTAATCGACTCAGACGGAGACACTACACCGAGACTCCTTTCTCGTGCAAGTCACCCGCCCGGTCTCATCTTAATTATTTCAAACCCAAAGTTTGGTACCTGGCAGAGGTACATCTTTTCCAGATGTTGAATCCATCAAGGCCCTGATGGATCCACCATCAAATTTTATTTCAAAAACATCCCACCCACTTTTGCCACATCATCTTTTGTAAAAACAAAACATTTTGTTTTTCTAAAGCAAGGCTAAGCATCAAAATCTTTTGTAAAACGGGTGATCAAGGAAGGTAATCAAATTCAAGGAAGGTAATGCAGGAATTGTTTTATCAATCAACTCCTATCACCTAATGCATCAAGCAAGTGAGAAAGATTTTAAAACAACAAGGAGGGTGGCAAATGCACCGGGGCTTGCCTTTGTTAATAGGTGAGTCCTGCTCGGATCAACAAATATCGAAATAAAAGCAGTTGCCTGCTTGAGGATCTGAGGGTGGTGGTGTCCTGTCTTCAATGACTTCTTCTTCTTCTTCGTGTTCTAACATAACCATATATATGCATAAGAATGGATGCCATGGGATGCTCATGAGGATGCGAAGATAATATAAACTTATTATCTAAGTCTTGAGTACAACTTTCCTTCACGGTACTCCGAGAACCTAGGGTTTCCGGAGTCAGTAAAGGAGTTCATAGAGCACGGGGGGGGGGGGGTGGTTTTGGGTTCTAGTTATCAAACATGGTCCAAATCAACTCAAACCCTACCCAAGGCTTCTAAATATTGTTTTAAGTTCCCATTAAAAGTTTGGGCATTTTTGGACTTACCAATAATTTTCTAAAAATCCATAACTAATACTTTTAACTCCTTTAAATGCCCTAAAATTTCTTATTTCCACTAAAAATCACAAAACTGTTTTTATTAAATTCTAGGGAAAATAACAAGCCTAGGAAAATTGGTTTCACAATTTTATTATTTTTCTACTGTTTTCTATAATTGTTTTGGCTCTGGAGATAAAAGAAAAAGAAAAACAGATGAATAGTACTGGGCTGATTTCAGCCCAGTAGCCCAGCTCGGAGGGGGAAAGCGCTCGCGCGCGCCCGCGCTTTGACGGTTTTGCAGAACAGCCCCCGCGTTTCTGTCAAACTGCGAATGGGTTCAGACACTATTTGAATTAGTCACTGACAACTTGCAGATAAGCCCCCGACTTTCTATTCCTTCACACAGCTAAGTCCCCGACGGCGCTCGCACGCGGCAGGGCTCCGACGAGCTTCTGGACCGGCCGACTAGGGCTACGGCTGGGTTCTCCGAGCGGCGGACATGAAATCGGATCTACCCTGACCATTTTCCCCAGCTTAATTTGGCTCATGATCGACTAAGGAGCTCTGGCCATGGTGGCCGTGAGCATGGGGGCTAGCCCGTCGTGTTCCCGACGATTGGGGGCATCTACATTCAAATTGATGGCTTGGCGAGCATCACTGAACTATAAGAAGACTTAAACAAGGTTTGAATCGGACAGAGCTTTACCAGAATCGGCTGGCCACGGTGGACTTGGTTTCACGGTGTTCTTCGACCGATTTGGGGAAAAACGCGAATTTGAGCTCACTGGTGGATGATTGTGGGTGAGTAGCGGTGGCTAGTTAGCTGACGACCTCACGGAGCTAGACATGGGCTCAATTTATAGGAGAGTAAGACGGTGGCCGCGAATTTTTGAGGAGGACGCGTGGCGGCCGGAGATGAGGAAGAGAGCGGCGCGGTGAATACGTGTCTAGAGGCGTGGCGGTTACTCCGGTGAGCCACGGAGAGCGAGGGGAAGACACGGTGGTGCGGTGGAAAGTGAGAGCCACGCGGCGTATGGCCGGAAGACGGCGGTCGCCGGCGTGTTAATCCGCTCAGCCGCAAAGAGGGAGAGAGAGCCACGGTGATGTCACCGGAGTGACCTCCAGCTCACCGTCGGCGAGGGGCTTCTACCACACGACGTTATCCACTCACCCAGAGCACGAATCATGACGCCGGCGACGTGAATCACGGCGGAAGGCCACCGCTGGTGAGATCTTTTCTGGGGCTGGCGATCTGATCCTCAACGGTCACTGTACCATGGGCTGCAGTATTCAGTCAACCTGACAGCCATAGTTTAGACTCGATTTGTTCACAAATTTTCATGGCAACATACCCAATGATCTGCAGCAAAGTTGTAGTGCTATAATCCATCTATATCTTTGCTATAATGTGTACTCACAAAAAGTCACTGGATCCCCTTCAAAATCGAGCTCAAAGTTCATCTCAAAACACTGTCAGTCTGAACTTCAGACCCCAGGCAGTCTGACAGTCCAACTTGGGTTGAGATTTTCTCCACATTTCTCATAAGAACATGGCTTGAATCCTTAAACAAAGTTGTTCTCCTATAATTGGACTACAAACTTGTTGTAGTCACATTGGGCAAAAACCCTATGCTTTGAAAGTTACAAAGCCCCAAAGTTGAGCCAATATCACTGAAATTTCAGACTTAGTATAGAACTCAAATGAGGTCCATTTTGCAATTGGGTCCAAAACATAGGGTTTGGCTTTCAAGTCCACATATTTGTGAACCAAAGGACTTAAGAACCTTATTTGACTTGGTTTTTGCACTTTAGTCCAAAAGTGGACTAATTTTGCACATAGGTCCTAGGGTTTAGTTTTAGGGTTTTTCAGGGTTCCAATTAGGTTTTTTTTAATATCCCAGGGGTATAAATGGGATTCCACCTTGTTTTTGGGGATATTTTATGACTCTACCCTAAAGCCTTTAGGTTTTCTCATATTGGGTTAAGTTTTACCCCTTTAATCCCTATTTAGGGTTAAGTTTCCTATCCAGGGTGCTATTTGCAAAAACACTTAAACAATACAACTTGTTTGAAATTTTTGACTAGTGAATGCACTCTAGGTGTATCAAACATATGCAATGCCAATGCTATGATGTCATGCTCAAGTTTTAGTTATAGTAACACCAGGGGTGTTACACCAGCCATTTGCAGCCCAGAGGGGCTCCAAATAACCAATGATAGCGAGGGCCACTGCATAGTCAACCTCATCATGACCGAAGACTACCGGGCACCAATAACCCTGTTCCTGCAGGGGTACTATCATCCAACCGACATCAATGAGGCCAAGCGCCTCAAACATCGAAGCCGGGACTTCACACTGATCGAAGGCCAACTTTACAAGAAGGGGGTCAGTCAACCCATGATGAAATGTGTCACCGAGACCGAAGGTGTCCAAATTCTGCGCGAAGTCCACAGCGGGACTTGCGGCTCTCATGCAGGGCCTAGGGCCCTAACTGCAAAGGTGATCCGTCAAGGTTTGTACTGGCCTGCCATGATTTGCGCCACAAATCGGGTCACAAGGTCCTGGGAAGCCTGCCAGAAATTTTCTCCACGCTCGGGAAGCCCTTCGCAATTCACGAAGCTAATCGCCCACACGTGGCCTCTTCAGCGCTGGGGCCTGGACATTGTCGGGCCCCTGCCCACGGCCCAGGGGAACCTCAAGTTCACCTTCGTCGCCGTCGAGTATTTTACCAAATGGATCGAGGCAAGGGCTGTATCCACGATAACATCGAAGACTGCCCAGAAATTCTTCTGGCAAAACATTGTTTGCCGCTTCGGAGTCCCGTCCGAACTCACAGTTGACAATGGCAAGCAATTCGACAGCCAAGATTTCAAGAATTTCTGCTTCTCCATCTGCACCAAGCTTGCCTTCGCCTCAGTGTACCACCCGCAATCCAACGGAGTCGTGGAACGCGCCAACGGTAAAATTTTCACAGCTGTCAAGAAAATGCTCCTCGACGACAAAAAAGGCAAGTGGGCAGACCTGTTACCTAAAGCGGTCTGGGCGCTAAACACGACTGAGTGCAGGGCGACCGGATTCACCCCTTTTCGCCTTCTATATGGATCGGAGGCCATGACTCTGCAAGAAATAAAGCATGGGTCACCGCGGACAGTCGCGTCGGCCGTCCCCGACTTAGACGAGCCTACTTCGAAGGACCTCATCGACGGAGACCGCGTCTTCGCCCTACAGGCTCTAAACAAATACCAAGCTCCAACAAAAGCATGGCGCGACCACACAGTCATCCCGAGGGAATTCAGCGAAGGAGACCTCGTACTCGTCCGGACAGCTCGGACAGAGTCTCGGGGCAAGCTAGAGCCAAAATGGGAGGTCCCTTTCATCGTCAAGACGAAGGCGTCCCCGGCGCGTACAGGCTCACAACACCAAACGACGAAGACTTAGAACATTCTTGGAACATCGACAATCTTTGCAATTTTTTTGTTTAACTCCTCAGGGCCGCTTTGCCCTTGTAATCCGCAAAACAGTTTTATACCGGCCCGCACTCTTTTCCTCCCGGGGGATGAGGTTTTTAACGAGGCGGAACCATGTAATATACACGCGAAAAATCCCCCGCAAAAATTACGTCGAAAAAGACCGCATCAACGGTCTTCGGCATTCGACCAATACAAAAGTCACCGTGAGGGGCAGCGCTGGCTACCCTCTCGTGCGACAATCCGCGCAAAAGTCGCCTAAGGGTGTAGCCGGACTAGCACAACAAGTGCGTACAATCGAAGTCTTCATCAAAAGACTAACAGTGCAAAAGTCGCCTAAGGGTGCAGCCGGACTAGCACAACAAGTGCGTACAATCGAAGTCTTCATCAAAAGACTATCCGTGCAAAAGTCCCCTAAGGGTGCAGCCGGACTAGCACAACAAGTGCGTACAATCGAAGTCTTCATCAAAAGAATATCCGTGCAAAAGTCGCCTAAGGGTGCAGCCGGCCTAGCACAACAAGTGCGTAAAATCGAAGACTTCATCAAAAGACTATCCGCGCAAAAGTCGCCTAAGGGCGCAGCCGGACTAGCACAACAAGTGCGTACAATCGAAGTCTTCATCAAAAAACTATCCGTGCAAAAGTCGCCTAAGGGTGCAGCCGGACTAGCACAACAAGTGCGTAAAATCGAAGTCTTCATCAAAAGACTATCCGCGCAAAAGTCGCCTAAGGGTGCAGCCGGACTAGCACAACAAGTGCGCAAAATCGAAGGAACATCTCATCCGTGCAGAAGTCTCCTTCGAGAAACTGTCCGCGCAAAGACCGACTACGGGTGCAGCCGGACCGACATAACAAACGTGCTCAACCAAGTCTGCAACACCCCTATGGACATAGCCGGATGCGCGAAAGCACACAGCCTTACCATACAAACTGTAGTTACATACATACAGCGAAGGCATCACACCTTACATTGGCTCAACCTTCGGAATGATACCCATCTCCCTATAGTTAAACAGCATTATCCTCCGCTCCTCACCCTCAAAAAGACTTCGCAACTCCCCCTCACCTACACTCGCCCTGACCGGCGAGGACAACAATTCCCGCTTGCCAGCCCCGCCCACACGAAGCCGACCACCATCCACCTCACTCACTCTATGCTTCGCCACCGCCCTTCACCGCCTACGCCCAGCACTCGGACCAGGCAAAACTTTAGCATCCGTAACACGCGGAGAAGCCTCCGTCGCAGCCACATCCAAGGCCGCAAAGTAATCCAAGTCCTCATCCGAAGACTCTTCTGTCCACACAACTGAACTCCCAGAGTCATCAAACTCAGAAAACTTAAACGTAGACTCATCTGATTCATTTCTAGCGACCATGGTCGAAGCCGCCACAAAATTAGTAGTAGCGGTTGCGTGCGCAGGCCCAAAATCCTGAACCTGCGCAGCAACCAAGGTTCAGTCACACAGACAAAATTCACTAACTACCCCACACCCGCTAAGCCACCTGCGAAGACCCAGCCGCCGCCATGGGATCCTCTGCTGCCACCTCCGTCGCCGCCTTCGGGGGAGCCTCCGCCATCGGCGCAGGGGCAGCAAGGGAGCCTTCACCGGTTTCCGGGGGTGGTGCCGGGTCGACCTCAGCCTCGGGCACCACCGGGTTGACCTCTGCTTCGGGCTGCGCGCTGTTCAGATGTCTGAAGTCCTCCACGTCTTCGGCACGCGCCATCTACAGCAACAGCACACTGATTCAACAAACCCACGCGTACCCATAGTCAATAACACGAAACAAAAGACAAACTTTACCTGTCCCCTCGCTCGGTCAGCCCGCTCCCTAACCGCCTCCCGACCGTGGGGGCCCCACATCCGATCGAAGAGGGCCCCCGCGGAATCCTTCACCACAGGGTCTTCGACCTGAAAAATCTCGCGCCCAAAGTCTTCATCGGATCGGCCGAAGGCCTCATAGTGACTGCACCCCTTGCGGGACAGCGCATTCATGGCCCCCTCGCAGGTGACGAGGGAGACAAAGGACATGAAGCCCTCGACGATGGTCGGAAGCGCCAGTAATTCCTCTTGCAGCCGCTCGAGGAAGCGAAGGCCCACCTCTCGGTCGGGCACCTCGAAGTCAGCAGTCCGCGCACCCAGCTCGCGGTATGAGTTCACAAGCTGTTTACGCGTCCGCTCAACTTCCGAGCGCGTAGAGGCCTCGTCCCTCTCCATGCGGCCATGCAGAGCGTTGAACCGCACCTCCCATTCCTCGGCGCGTTGGCTGGCGAGACTCCCCTCCGCCCACGCCAATTTGGCCTCTGCCTGCGCAACCTGCGCCTCAGCGATGGCCTGGTTGGCCTCCCTCCTTTCCTCCACCAGCTGGCACCGGAGGTCCGTCCTCTCGCCCTCCAGGGCGGCCACCTTATCCGCCAGCCTGCGGATCTTGCTCTCCACAGCCGACTTCTCCCGGACGGCGTCCGCGTACTGCGCCCAAAGTCTCTCGACCTTGGCATACACATCCGCAGTAAGGGCACCCGATGCCACGCAGTCAGCGAAGTCGGCCGCCTAACAGACGCACATGAGACCACAATCCCCATGAAATCGGCAGACACTAAAGTCCAGCTCAACTTACTTGACTCAGCTGCTGCGACAACTGCTGCGATGCCTCCCTCAGCCGGCGGGACACGGTGCCCGCTTCGTCCTTGACGGCAGTGGCCGCCGCAATCTCGCCGCCAGCGCTAAAAGCGCCACCCTTCACCCCTTGCACCGCGGTTGATGCCGTGGTTGCCACCGTAGGCGGCACAACAACCAGTTGCCCCTCGCCCGACCCTGCAACGTATCACTGGTGAAAAAAAATGCTTACCAATGGGATAGTCGTCCACGCCAATATCCGTGCCGAAGTCGGCAACGCGTTTCCCCGGCGAAGGCAGCTCCTGGGCCTTCGCAGCTCCGTTCGGGGCAGACTTGGCTCCGCCGGCGCCGACCGCCTTCGCGATCTCCAGCACCTTGCCCGACCCAGGCGCGGCCGGTCTCGTAGCAAGCGTCGGCTGGCTACCGCCCGGGGCGGCAGCCTTCGCACTCCCCCGCGCTTTCTTCGTTTCCCGCCTAGCATCGGGGAGCCTGATGACCGTCCGGCGCTTCTGCGCAGCATCCTGGCGATCCTTGTTCATCACTGCCGATACAATAGCAGCAATATTCCGTCCGTAAGGAAACACTCTCAAATCACAAGCCATGCGAGACGTAAAGAAGTCTTCGCCAGCCGCGCGGGGGATAGGAACGTTCTTGGGCCAGCGACCCCCGGTAACCTCCAGCATCCGCGCCGAAGACTCCCAGAGCTCGGGCGAAGACATCCTTCCCCCGGGGGCCGCGCATGTCCCCATCAACTCCATAGCAAAACTATCAGAGACTCCCAGTTCTCCCACCGCAGTACCTAGCTTCCTCTTTTTAGTGGCTGGGGCGGCCTCCGGCGCAGGGTCGTCTTCAGTCACAGCCGCTGGTTTTTTCCCGCGACAGTCGATGACGTCTTCCCTGGGATAACCGCCATACGACAAACAGTTCAACTCGAAGACCCTATTCAGGCGGTCGTTGGATCCACGTATATCCCAACTCCGCTGGGCCTCCGTCTTCGGCACGTAGCGCCCAACAATTCTCACCGCCCCATCCTCCGCCTCACGCACAACCGCGGCAGGATCCCGCCCTCCCACATCCAAAGCAAAAAGCAGACTTCGCACCTTCCGTCCACCCAGGGAGGGCATCTCGCGAGGGCATACTTCGCCTAGTGCCCATCCATGCGCCAAGGGCCACACCACATACCCTATGAATTCCTCAACCAGATCGCGCTCACTACTCGTGCGGGCAGCAATCCAAAGGGCCCTTTCATTCTCATCATCCTCTGCCACTTCAAATGGCGGGTACGCCACATAATAATGAGAACACATAATGGCGGCAGGGAGCCCAGGGTGATCTTCGACTTCAGCCTCCGAAACATAGAACCACTAGTCCCACCAGTTGCCCCACTTATTTCGGGCACAGGGAACCAGCTCCACAACTTCCATCGAAGTCTTCCCGGACTTCGGCGTGAAAGTGCACGATCCAAATTGCGCAATCTTATGTCCAATTTTTCTCTTCTGCCAGTGCAGACAGTATTGCTTGGCGAAGACTTCCACCGAAGGCTTACCGCCATACGACGTCGTTGCCCAGACATACTTCGCCAACGCCACCACGGCGTTCGGTGTCAGCTAATGAACCTGGACTTCGAACTTCTACAGAACCTCCGACACAAAACGGTGCGCAGGCAGGCGAAGGCCGGCGATGAAAAATGCCTCAAAAACAACCAATTCGCCCTCAGGCTCGGGGACCTCCTCTGCCCCCTGGACCCGACCAACCCCGCCGCCGAAATACCCCAACCGTTGCATATCTTGCACGTGGACCAACGACATCTGCGAAACACCGAATTCCACTGTGTCACCCGGTCGTAATTCCGCCGCCGCCACAGTGCCCGAGAGATCTTCGGAAGATGCCTCAGCCATCAAGGTGGTTGCAGCAGATGAGGAGGAAGACGGCATGGCTACGTACCGTCGACGGCGGCGTGCGGTTTGCTTCACGCGGGCTAGTTCTCCGACGAACAGGAGCAAGGAGGGCAGACGAGCAAGTGAGCAGTTTGAAAAAGAGGCTAGGGTTTTCGCGGTGCGTAGAAAGGTAAATTTCAATCTGCGCCGCCCCGCCCCCTTTATATACACAGGACGCGACGCTTCTGGAAGCCCGCAATCCAACAGTGCGACGTCAATCAACGGTCATGTCAAAAACCCCCGCGGAACCACTTCGAGCGAGGGCAGCGTCTCCACCATCTAGCGACGCCTTCGGCACAGATGACTTAGTCGAACTGGTCCCTTGGAGGGCAAATGTTGGGGCGAAGGCGAAGACGCCACCCTTCGCTCGATGCCTTCGCCAGCCTCGCTGCACCAACGGAGACAAGACGACTGACAGACTTCACCCTTCGTCCCACGCGTCGCAGGACGAAGGCCTATGACGAGGTCGTCCCATCTCGCGGTCTCGTCCAAACGGGGAGGCCCACTTGTGATCCGGCCCATTGTAACAGGCCCTGCGTGGCCGCCGCGCATTACGGGCCTAATTTGTAAAGGTTTCCCTGTAATTACAGTTTGTAACCCTGCTTTATGGGAATATTCTGGGGATAACCTAGGTGCCTGAGGGCACATGCGTCCTTAACTCGAGAAGCTGGGCACTTAGGCACCTATAAATACCCCCACACAGTGCCCTTGAGAGGCTAGATTAACAAGAGCTATTGCCATCTCGAGTTGAAACCTTGTTTACACTGCTTTTGCTCCCCCGTTGGATCAACTTGCCCAGGAGAGCAAGTTCCAACAGCGGCCCAGCTCCCAGCCGCGGTGGCCCATCCCGCGCACCCTGCCTCCTGCGCGCGCCCTCCCCAAACCCTAGCGCCGTCGTGCCCCTACTTGCCGCGTGCGTGCGCGCGAGCGCAGACGCCACGCTCCCCAGCCCCGTCCGTGGCCCGCCTTGCCGCCCTGCCTGCCTCCCACGCGCGCCCCTGGCTCGGCCACACCCCACGCTGCCCTAGCGCACCGCGCGCGTTCGCCCAGCCTCTGGCGCGCCGCTCGCCCGCAGCGACCGTGGCTCCGCGCAGCCACGCTCCTCGCCCGGCGCGCCTGCCCAAACGCCTCGTCCAGTTCACGTAGAGGAGCTGCGCCAACCGTCGCCTGCATATGGGTCCCACCCACGACGCCGTCACCTGCGCACACGCCGCGCCCACGTCTTCCCCGCGCCCATGTCTTCCTCAACTGCCCGTGAGCCTCTGTGCCCTCTCGCCCAACTCCCCTCCCCCATGCCTCCTCTCACAAAGCCACCACCTCGCACCTCCCTCGCGCGCCCTCCTCTCGCCACTGGAGTCTTATCGCGCTTAGCACACCATCCGCCAGTAGCCGCGTCGAGCCCATGCCGTTCGTCTCCGTCCGCCCATGGTGAGCCCGTCCCCTTCCTCTCTCCATTCCCTCTTCCTCTCTCCTCATCGCGCTAGGTGTGGCGACCGCGTGCCCTGGCCGGAGCGTGGCCAGCTCGGCCCTCGCGACCGCTGCGCGCAGCGTGCCTCGGCGAGGTCCGTGCGGTATGCGTGGCTCCCGTCCCCGGTCACGTCAGCTCGTCCCTGCGCGTGCGATACCTGCTGCTTTCGCACCCCACTACCCATGGCATCGTCATTCGTGGCGCGTTGGGACTTCGACGATGCTTGCCTAGGCCCTCGACTACCCCTAAAACATAGCCGTCCACCCCCATCTACCCACGTCTACTAGCTCTCGCGCCGTCGCTCGCGTAAATCGCCTTGTGCGCCCTTGAGTAAAATCATTTCATCGTATTGTTTAGGTTAATTATATGCTTAATTGCTTAGTTGTTTGTTATTAAATTTACTACTCAATCGGATCGAATTTATGAGTTTAATTATGCGATTGTAAATATATAGTAATGTGATTTTTAACCACTTAGATGTTGTATGGAATATCTAGTTAGTGTTTAGTATAAAAACAACAGTTCAATCGAATCTAGTTTATAATTTCAATTATGCGTCGGTAGATATTTGGTAACGTGTTGTCATGCGGGTCCGTCTCCCGTCGTTCCGCGCATGTCGTCACGCATGCTATTCGCACGCGTTGCTGCGTGCCGTTTTCGCACATTATCGCTTATCGCACGCTGCCCGCGCGCAATATTAAATCAACGGTTTAGTAAATACATGTTAACTTTTATGGTCGTCCGATTTACTCTATTCTAATTGTTCTACCTTCACAATAATATCGTGTACACGTTAAAAATATTACTTTATCGTACCTCAGACTTTAGTTAATTAATTAATTGTCGACCATGCTTTAGTATAAACCGATAAATTTAGTGATTCTCATGTCATCGCGCTATCCGTGGCGTTGTCGCGCGCTATTCGCGTGTGCTGTTCGCCTATGTCGGCGTGTGTCATTCTCGCGGGTCGCGCTTGCTGTTCGCACGCGTTGTCATGTGTCTTGCGTGTTGATCGCGCGTGCTAACTGTGTGTGTCGTCGTTCGTGCAAGTCATTATTCAAGCGATTAAATAAATTCATTTCACCACATCGTTTATGTTAAATAATTAATTACTTGTCTAGTGTTGGTTATTTAAAATTACAGTTAGATCTAACAAAATTTATAATTTTAATTATGCGTTTGTAATTACCTGTTGATGTGTTTATGTCAATTTAAATATTGTATTTAATACTTAGTTAGTATGAACACGACATAATTTAGTAGTACTCATATGTCGTGTCGTTTATAAATTTATTATATGCTTAAACGTAGCGAGTCTTATGCGTCGTAGTGAGTCTTATGCGTCGTGTTCATAAATATAATCTGACCAGTTTAAAAATGTGGTTTCCAATCAAATTACAATCTCAATAAATGCTACATTAGATATTTCTTTAGAGTATCTTTCGCAAGTGATTTATATTAATTAAAATCGACCTAGAACATAGGTTACGCGCTTATTACGCAAACCTTCCGAAAACCATACCGTTTCAATCATAGTTTCAATTTCAGCGCTTATTTCCTCACGTAACCGTTGAAGCGCTCTGTATTTTATATTGCTCGTTTTTATAATATTTTATCTTGTATGGTGTAATATTCTAATACAAGTATATGTTTGTTTGTGCTTGTTTATATTTGTTGTGTGACGCAAATAGATTGTGATATGTTCCTGAGCTTCGAGGAATCGAAGATCAAGCTTCGGTGACCAAGAGATCAAACTCTTCGAGTTCTACGAGGTAGAAGATCCTGAGCATCTGTTTGGTGAAGTTAAGTGTCCTCTGACCCATTATGTCATATCTACTTATAATTCACTGTCCCGCATTACTTAATTGAAAACCTAAGGATTGACTAGCTTTCTATTTACCTTGTCCTTGATTACCTTTTGGGTTATTATGGTTAGCTTCATGCTATTGCTTTACTTTAATCAATGAACATGATGTGAATATTTATGATATGATGATGTTATCCCGATGATGATATTATGATATTTTAGGGGGCTCGGGCCATTTTCCCTGAGTACCTCTCCGTAAGGACCTGTTCGTGGAGTGACCACTCGGGATAACAGTGCAGCCATGAGGGTGGAATGGGACGTCCTTAGCTGATTAATTAGTTGAACCTGGGGGTATAGTTGGCTTTGCCGGAGGGCCGTCAATGGGGCTAGGGCGTACTGCTCGCTCTGCTAAGGTGGGGTGTAGAGGTTCATTCGATTTGGTTTTGTTAGTCACCCACCTTGGGGAGGTGTACTGCGTTTGTACGACTGGCGAAACCTAACGAGCAGCTATGAACCAGGGGAGTCTTTGTAAAGGCTACATAGTGATACCCTGCCAGGCCACCTATGTAGTGGTCAATGGGGATTAGCTCTCCCAGGGCAGAAAGGGAATCATAACTCGTGGGTAAAGTGTGTGACCTCTGTAGAGGATTAGAAACTGATATATCAGTCGTGCTCACAGTTAAGAGCGGCCTTGGGATCCTCTTTGATTAGAGATACAGATGATCTAAGATATTATGGTTCTATTTATGGTTTTGGTTATGATGATGATAATGATGTTCCTCAATGAGGAAATGATTCACAGGGTGGTTATTGCTAAAACTTGGCTTCCACTAATAATAAATACCTGACCAACTAAAAGCAACTGCTTGAGCTTAACCCCATATAAAAAGCTAGTCCACCTCAGCCAAACGGGACATTTGCTGAGTATGTTGATGTGTACTCACCCTTGCTTTCACAAAACACCAGATTGCCTTAGATGCAATCTATGCTCAGGTAAAGAAGAAGGTGTCGAGGCGGATCTCCAGGAGTTCCAGGACTTCAACAAGTTCGAGGATTAGGCTAGCGACCTCCCCCAGTCAGCTGCCTGTGGTGGGTTTATTTACGTTGGCTACGTTTCTATTCTGTGTACTTTCATTATATTATGTAAATGACTCTAGTCTTTCATATTATTACTTACTCTTTATTGTTATTCGAAGCATTGTGCTATGACGAGTCATTTATGTAATCGCTGTGTACATGAATTTCTGATCCTGACACGTACATGGTTCACATTCGGTTTACCTTCAAAACCGGGTGTGACAGCACCAACATAAGAATCCCACCAGTCAGCAGCAGGACCAGTCAAACGACCTAAAGCGTAGAGAACCTTCTCCCGGTCAGAACATTGGGCGATGTTGAGCATCTTCTCAGTTGACTTCAACCAGTCATCAGCATGGAGGGGATCTGGAGAGTTGGCGAAGGTAGGCGGCTTGTGGCTCATAAATTCCTGGTGCTTGTCCCAGGGTGGAAGTGGAGGTGGTGGTGGTGGCAGTGGTGCTTGCTGCTGTTGCACCCTCCTCTCCTGGCGTATCTCCTCTTGCTCATGGCGCATCTCCTGGCGTATATTCTCTCTCTCCCGGCGCATCTCTTGGCATTCCTGCCGCATCTATGCATGCATGTCCACCATAGTATCTGCCATCTGCTGCATTATCCGCATCTGGACTGTAACTGCGGGATCAGCTCCGGCTGGTGGAGGCCGTGGAGGATCCATCTCAGGTTGTTGCTGTGGTTGTCTGAATATCCTCCGAGTGTGTCGATTGGGAGGTAGATAAATTCCACCACCCTTCCTGGTATTGACCATCTGAGTTAGAAATATATGGTAAGAAAGAAAGGATTGTAGACAAGGCATGTAATTACGAAGCATGTTACTCTTGGGGGATTTATTAGCTAAGTGTGTCACCTACTAAAGTTAATACATTATCTTATGGTGGTACATGCTAAGATGTCCAACTACACTATTCCAATCAATCAAAGAAGCAAATTAGACATTATCATCAGAACAATCATCCAACATTTTAAATATAGAAAATAGTTTTAATTTTGTCTTAGACCTCCTATCTCTTAAAAAGGTCATAAATGTAGGATTCCAAGGTGTGAAATCCTCCTTGTCTTAGAATAGAAAAGGTAAGAATAATCATAGTAGAACAGTAGAAGGTGAGACAGGATCAAGATAAGTATAGAAAGAATTAGATTAAGGTAAGTAGGTAAGGGTTTTGTCCATTTCTATCTAGGTTTCATCCTACAGTCAGCATTTCCTCTAATACCACTTCTGTTACACCCAGATTTAAGGAACAAAGCCGGGTGCATCTCATATATGCGCCAGAGAAGACAACACATATAATAACAGAGTGCATGGAGATAAATGTCATAAATATACTTATTACATAGCGGAAGTCTTACATAAATAAATGATAAAATAAAGGGAACTAAATATTATTCCCTGGTGCCACAAAGCTGACTGGGAGACACCACCTAGATTAAGTTGAACTCCTCGTTGGGCGGCTCCTCTTGAATCACCTGTTCTTCTCCTGTGGGGGGTGTGAGACAGCAAGGGTGAGCTCACATATGTTCATCGCTCAACAAGTTGTGGGGAATAATATGCATGAACTCACCAAAGGTGGGAGTTCAAGTGAAGTGTAAGGCTGATCAACAAAATAAAGGCTGAAGCTGAGCATTGCTTTTATAAGTTGGTCAAAATTTTATTAGCAGTTACTAAGTGTAAGTTGTTGGGGACTTGGTCTCAAATGCTATGAATTAAGAACAAGGCAACACAGAAAAGATTAATGGTTAATGCCCTTCGTCCTTCGAAGCATTATTTCCCTCAGGATATAATGATCTTCAGACGAAGGTTATGAAGGACGTACCTTCATCATCACAATATGTACTAATTGAAAGGAGAAGCATATGAAACATGAAAGATAACACAGATAATTATATGACATTATAATATATATACCTCTTATTATATAATCATGAATAGATAGGAACAATATCGAATTACATTTGTACCTTCGTTTTGACAGAAGATGAGAGTACAAGCGTGATGCACAAGCGGGTACAAATCAGCGTGAACAGTACGGGAGTACTGTTCATCTATTTATAGGCACAGGACGCAGCCCATGTGAGATTACATCCATGCCCTTTACATTTGCTAGTGACTTAAAGTAATCCACCGAGGTCTAAATAGTCTTTTCCCTTTTAAGTCGGTTCTCTTTTCTGCCGTCATGCCGAAGCTCCCTTGCGTGTAGCTTCGGCGCTGTGTCATCCTTCGTGTTGTTCCTGCTTCTCACTCTGTGTGGTTCTGATCCGAGTCCGAAGGTACCTGTTCATATATAATACTCGGGAAATATTGTTAAATCATACTTTTGAGGACCTTCGGCAGACGAAGGCCCCCAACAGTAGCCCCTCGTGATGTTAATTTGTTAGAATGACAAATTCAGATTGCGATATGGACGAAGGCTCCAAGCCGAAGGTCCGAAAAAACACCTTCCCTTTGCTAGAATAGCAATAGTCAATGACAGGCGGGCCCCTCCAACGTAGAGCGCACTGGGCGTATAAATAGGAAATCACACCGACTGCACTTGACACACTGCTTGTGCCATTTGCCTTATTTTCTGAATTTTATAACTTTTGCTTACTTGCGCTTGATAGTTCTCAAACTTTTGAGCTTCGGTTTGGAGGACACATTTTCGTGATTTCCGAATAGAAGATGTCTCAAGACAAGAAGACAGTTGCTAAGACGAAGCTAAGTGAAGAGGAGAAGCTTCTTGAGGAGAAGATTGCTGGATTTGTTGAATCAATCGCAAAAACAAACACAGAGAAGATCACTAAAGAGATACTGGAAGGCTTGTCTGAAGATACTGATGATAGCGACAGCTATGATACGGAGAGTGAAGGCGAAGACTCTGAAGATCGGCCCTGGCGACCAAGTCATGTAGTCTTCAGGAAATCAACTATCAAACAGAGTCATCTAGATAATATGAGAGGAAGGTATTTTCGAGATATGTCTATTGTGAGGGCTGACATAGATAGGGTCGTTCCTGCTCCCGAAGAAAACGAAGTTGTGATCTTCCGAAGCTTCTTCAAAGCTGGACTTCGGTTCCCATTGAGTAGGTTTGTGGTTGAAATTTTGAAGACATACCAGATCTACCTTCATCAGATTACTCCCGAAGCGATTATTAGAATGGGGATTTTCGTCTAGGATGTGAGAAGTCAAGATCTGGAGCCAAGCGCAAGATGTTTTTGCAGTATGCACGAACTCTCGTATGAGACGAAGGCCTGAGGTAAAGAACAATATCACAACAATTTCGGCTGCTACAGCTTTGTTGCCCGCTCCGGCGCAAGTTACCCAGTGCCAACATTCCGAAAGAGGTGGCCGGGAGACTGGATGAAAGAATGGTTCCATGTAAAGAATGATTTAAAGGCGAGAGAAGACATTAAAGAGATTATCATGCGCCCCATTTAGTCCCGCTTCGGCATCCGGAAGCCGAAGGTTGAAATTGACGAGGCAGCCGAAGCATGCCGAAGGGCCTTCAGCATAGTTTGCTCTTTTGTTGGGACAAGGGACTTGCTTCAAGAACATATAGCCTACAAAATATGGCCACTTGTAGACAGTTGGGAAATGCCGAAGGACACTATCACTAACCCTAGCGAAGGCGACCTGGTTCGACTGAAGTACACCTTCAGGTTTGGGGACAAATTTGTCGAACCAGATGATGACTGGCTGAAGTGTATTGAGAATACTAGTGATGAATTACTTGGAGCATATTCCAAGTCCGAAGATAATGCACTATCTGCAGCCTTCGGGAGCCGAAAAAAGAAAAGATTAAATAGGGTTTTTGATGCTATTGGATTTGTGTATCCTGACTATCACTACCCACCATGGGGGCAGAAAAGAAAGGGTGTATCCTCTGAAAAGGTTGCTACTTCAGCTGCTCCAAGCGAACCTGCGCCGAAGGGTAAAAATTGAAGGTCCTTACCCACCGACCACGCTACATTGAACCGGCTGTAGTGCCTGAATTTGGCGGGGAGACATCTTCAACTACTGAGTCGAAAGAACCTGTTCCTCCCTCGCAGGATGTTGAAAAGCTGGCTGTAGCGCCGAAGACTCCTTCGATTGGGTTGATTGAAACAAAAGCTGTCGAAGATAAGACTGAAAGGTCAAAAATTGAAAAAGCAACAAGTGCGTCAGGGATTCTAAGTCCTTCGACAAAAGCAACAGTGCTGATGGCAGAGAAAAGTTTTGCCATAACTCCCAGAAGAAGGATGGTGAATGTATTGGATATTTTAGAAACACCGGATTCCAAACGCCCCTCATCCTCAAAGAAGACTGCCGAAGCTGTCAAAACACAACACAAAGCTGATCCTAAGAAAATAGAGGCTGAAGCTATAACGACCCAGGATGAAACTGGGGTAGGGCCCACAGTGCCTGCTGAGACGAAGCTTGCAACAACCGAGCAGGGGGCCGAAGAAATACCTCTAGATGCTAATATAGCTTTTGAAAAAAGTGCGGTCAAAGAAGCCGAATCTCTTATTCCCAAAGCACCCTCCGAAGTTCTTGATTATATCATTCGACATGCTTCGGGAAAGAAACTATCTGAAGAAGAAATTTATCAAGCTAAACACTATGCCCGAGAACTGAAGTACCCGAAGGGGGCCTTAGTGTTTAATGGTACAGATGAAGATGATTTTTTGTATTGTCTCTCGGACAAACAAAGAATTGTCTGTCTGTCGAGAGATGGCCAGGAGTATGGGCTTTCCGAAGCTCGAGGCTGGCCATTGCACCATGACGAAAGATGATCTTGCAGATAGCCTTGCATACAATAGTCTGAAGGTACAAGAAGTTGTAATTTTTGAAATTTATGTATTCTGTAATGGAGTCTTTTATATTTATGTTAATTTATTTATTTTTTCTTGTAGGGCTTAATACTTAGCAACGCTTTAAGAGCACAAAAGAATGCTAAAGACGAGAGCTGCACCATTGCTCTCAACAACCTTCGAACAGAGGTTATCAAGCTGAGGAACGAAGCCACAGAAAAAGTCAAAATTCTACTTACACTGGTGGACAAAGTAAAGGAGGATGAAGCTAACTTCAAGGCTCAAACTGAGATTCAAAAGAATGAGATTGAAGACCTTCGAAGACAACTGGCTAAAGCCAACTTAAAGTGTGCTGTCGCTGAAGCTGATCGAGATGCCAGTGAATACTGGAAGAATTATTTAGAAAAAACAGTTGTAGAGCTTCGCTCCTCCAAAGAAAGATGTTTTGAGAAATCTGTGGATTGTGTGAAGAAAATAAAGACTAGCTTTGCCAACATAGGCGCATATTCGAGCGAAGACAACTTTATACGAGGCGACCCCGAAGGCGTTATCAAATGGATCAGTAATGAAGCCGAATCTTTTGAAGAAATCTTAAGCGACCATGGGGACATTTGTGCATTTTCTGGTGCAAGAGGAATTGCGGCCGTCTTGGAGAAGGCAGATTGTGATCACGCTAAGACCTTGGCCTAGGCCGAAGCTGCCTTCTCTGTGGACGTCACGAAGGACCCCTCAGCCGAAGCAAGTATAATAGGCGGAAAATTTTTCACTGATATCTAGGAAAATGGCGGCCGAGAAATGGCTCATGAAATAATGAAGAAAAGTGAAAAAGATCTTCATGACGCCCAAGAAGCAGCAAAAGAGGCAGAGAGGGCAGCGACACTCAAAAGATGAATAGGTATTACTTAATGGCTTTTAGCTTTGTCATTTAGTTTTTTGTGACTTCGAACTAACTGATATTTTGTACCACAGCTGAACTTTCTCCTCCACTAGAGCCACTCGACCCACTGGCCGACCCAGGAACAAAGAAGGAAGAAGAAATTATTAAGATGGCCAAAGCTATTATTGACGAAGTTGTTGTCGTGCTACTAAATGAAGTTGCAAAAAAAGTTTTGAAGGAAGAGTAGCAGTTATTGCAAAAAACATTTCCAAGATATTAATGTAACATTTGCTGAACTAAGTTTGTAATATTTTATAATTTTTGAATGTAATATATAAATTGCTTGTAGTTCGATTCTTTACGATGCATGAAACTTTACGTACGTACCGTTTTTGAGCTTTCGGCGAAAAAACACCTTCCCTTCTTTTCATTCTTTGTGAAGAAAAACTTTTATATCTCGTGATAATATCCATACTTCGTATAGAACATCCAAGATTCGTAAAAACATTAATGCTTTGTAAACAATAGATTTCTTCTTCCATATCAGAGCTGATGAAGTTGTACTTCTTCAAAACTTATTTTGTGCCTTAGCTCAATTTCACTTCTTCGAAACATTCTCTGAAGATCAATATTGTATCCCCTTCTTGTGCCATTGGTGCAATATGATGTATGATGTTATGTTATGCGAAATGATGTGATGATGTTATGTTATGCGAAATGATGTTTTTGCCGAAGACACACTCACACCACCATAGTGGAATACACAATCTGTTTGCCGCTTATTTTTCTGTAACACCCACTTTGTAAATTGCTAGGAATAATATCAATAGAGAAACATTTTCTCTTTATGTGAGTTTGATCTTTATGCACCATCATATGAGAACACCATGTCCAAGAACAATTAATAAAAGATATGCTACTAAATTGTTGCATCATGCTGGATATTTTATTTTTTGTGTGCATTTTGTGACAAGAAAAATATTAAATATCCAAATGAGAAATTAAAGCCTAAAAGAAATGCTAAAATTTGGAAAGAAAGAAAGAAAAATGCTATGTAATACAAAGAAATAAAACTTATAAATGGATAAATTTGTTCCACAATGCTTTATCCAAATCATATACTCAGAAAAAATTTGAGTGCAAGTTCATCACAAATTGGAAATTCAAAACTTAGATTCAAAAGTAAAAGAAAAGAAAACAGAAAATAAAAAGGGAAAAGGATAAAGCCTTACCTGGGCCGGCAGACTCCATTTCGGCCCACCCAGGAAACCCTCACCGCGCGGCCCAACTGGGCACTCCATGCGCGCCGACAAACGGGGTCCACGGCGCAGCCTTGCTCGTTCACCGTTACGCTGACAGGTGGGACCACCAGCTCATCGGCTCAGCTGAGCACCTCTCTCGGACGCGCGGGCCCATACCGTCAGATCGGTCTCCTTCGCCGGTCCTCGCCCGATTATGCCGCGCGCGTCGCGTGGAATTCGGGGGTGATCGTTGTGGGAGCCTACTCGGGATATATAACCGACCCATGGCGCGTTTGTTCCTCGATTAATCGTGCAAGGGATTCGAGAACCACCATTACTGTGTGCAGCGCGTCGCGAGAGTTGAGAGGGCGGACCCGTAGATTATCGCGCATCGGAATCTCGTGCTCTGGGCGACTGGGCTCTCGTTGGATGTCCCATTGGAATCGCCCGATCCTGGGATAGGTGGTCAGCGTCTGGCCCTGCGCGAATCGCACTCCAGCGCCTCGGAATTCCTCGCCGTCGTCAACTCCTGTGCCGCTGCATCGCCATCGCCGCGAGCAGAGAACTCCGAGCCAACCTAGTCGGTACTACCCTCTCTCAACGACTCGTTTCTTTCCCCGCATCGTGTAGCAGTAGTTGGATCAGGTTTTGGAGCACCAGGGGGGGAATTCATGTTGCCGGTGTGTCGCCACCACGGTCGGGAGCACGCCGCCGTGAGGGTGCCGCCGGGGGGGAGGAGGATGATCGATGAGCCGTAGATCCATTAGTGGACGGTTGAGATTAGAAATGGCGTACCTGTTCGCCGTGATTCGATCCGGTCCGTAGGATCGATCGGACGGCCCGGACTTTATGAATCCTTCATTAAACCCAGACCGCAGATCTCGGATCCAACGGCTGTAGATGCGTACCGGTTCGGGTGAGGAGTGGATCTAATCCGTGCCATCCGCGTTTGATCGAACGGCCAGAATACCTCCATACCCCTTCGGCCGTAACTTTTGTTAAAGAACCCCCTGGAAACCAGAGAATCAACCCGCCGTCCATTTTTACTATGCGCTGAGTCTAGGATATCTTGCGCAGAGCCCCCTGCACTTCACAGAAATTGAGGCCCAGTCCAGTACGGTTTAATATTGATTAAATAAATTAGAAAATAGATTTTTAATATGAAAACAATTACTATAACTTGATAAATTCATAGAAAATCCATTTTTAGTCCAAATCACTTCATTCCAGTTGCTAAAAGTTTGTAATTTTATTCTCTAACACCTAGAGCCTCTGTTATGTCATAAAAACAGTAAGGAAATTTATTTATCACTTAATCCTATTTAAAGCACATAAAACCTTTGAAAATGCATAACTTAAAATCTATAACTCAGAAAATTGTGATTCCAGTTCCTAAGTTTTTATTTTAATATGTAGAATATCTCTGTGTATTTTGTATATATGTTTGGTGTAATGTTAATTTCTCTATATGCACTGTGCTTGTTTGTATTGTGGCGAGTAGAAGAGCCCGTTGCTGAGGATACTGGTGAGCAGCAGGTTGAAGTAGCTGAGCAGGAGCTCATTGAAGGCAAGTTGTGCCCTTGACCACTTTTTACCCAATAATGTTCTTTAATATCACATACTCATGCATAGGTTAATTTTGATGGGACCCAATAGGTCACCCTAGATTGTTTATCTCATTACCTTGTTTACCCCTGAATCACTTGGGTAGTTTGCTATTGCTTTATATGGTTTTGGGATAATCATTTATTACCTCTATGTTCCAATTCTTGTTGTTATTCTGTTTATGTTCATGTTGATATCATTAATGTTAATTGGAACATAGAGCTTAACTTGAGAACCACGTGCCACCACAAGGGAGGAATGGGACCCCTTGGCTGACTAATTAGGAAAGCTAGTGGAAGACTACCTTACCCGAAAGGGGCAAGGGCAGTAGGGGAGAGGTCAGTGCGGGGAGGTCCCTGGTTGATTTTGCTGCGATGGCGGTCAGCCAGGAACCCTGTACTGGATCTTCCTATAAACTGTAGCGGGTTTTCGGAAGCTAGTGGAACTTTGTAAAGGCCTCGTAGTGTTGCCCTGCCGCGCTTCCTAGGTAGAGGTGTATGGGATTCATGACCCCTTGGCAGATGGGTAACATGACTTGTGGGTAAAGGGTACAACCTCTGCAGAGTGTAAAACTGGTATACTAGCCGAGCTCACGGTCACGAGCAGCTCAGGACTCTCTGATGTTTAAATTATGGAACTTAAATTCAATTTTGTCATTTGCATTGCATGGGTTTATTATTAATTTTGTTCTATCACTTTACTTATGGTTTGGTATTTACTTACACTTAGTAATTGCTAATAAAATTTTGACCAACTACTTAAAAGCAATGCTCAGCTTTAACCCCTGTCATTGATTAGCCTTACACATCACATGAACTCACACCTTTGTGAGTTTGTGTCCACTGGTTCCCCACAACTTGTTGAGCTATGATCATGTGTGAGCTCACCCTTGCTGTCTCACACCCCCCCACAGGAGATGATCAGGTGGTTCAGGAGGAGCCGCCTAACACTGAGGAGTTCGATCTGATCTAGGTGGCGTTTCCCAGTCGACATTGGCACCGACGATCCTTAGATTGTTTTATCTTCATTACTTTATTTTGTAATAAGTCTTCTGCTATGTAATAAATACTCTGATGTTTTATGACATTTATCTCTATACACTCTGTTATTATATATGTTGTCTTCTTGGCGCATGTATGAGATGCACCCGGCTTTGTTCCTTAAAACCGGGTGTTACAGAAGTGGTATCAGAGGAAATGTTGACTGTAGGACGAAACCTAGATAGAAATGGACAAGACCCTTACCTACTTATCTCATTCTGATTCATTCTACACTCACCTTACTCTGATTCTTTCTACACTTATCTTGATCCTGTCTCACCTTCTACTGTTCTACTCTGATCATTCTTACCTTTTGTACTCTGAGACAAGATGGATTTCACACCTTGGAATCCCTACCCCTATGACATTCTTAAGAGTTAGGGAACCTAAGACAAAATTCAAAACTACTTTCTTTAAAAAAAAATGTTGTTTGATTGTGCTGATGCTAAATGCCTGATTTGCTTCTTTGATTGATTGAATTATTATAGACGGACATCTTAGTATGTACCACCATAAGGTATTGAATTAGCTAGGATAGGTGAAATATTAATCTGCTTAGCTAATAAATCCCCCAAAGTAACCTGATTTGTAAATACCTGCCTTGTCTACTATTTTCTTACCATATGTATCTAACTCAGATGGTCAATACCAGGCGGGGTGGTGGAATTGACTTGCCTCCTAACCAACACACTCGAAGACAACCTCAGCCACAACCTGCTGGGATGAATCCTCCCAATCCTCCACCAGGCGGAGTTGACCCACTGGTTGCTGCTCAGATGGCGGTGATGCAGCAGATGGCAGACACTATGGCTGATATGCGTGCTCAGATGCAACAAGAACGCCAGGAGATGCGTCAGGAGAGAGAAGATATACGCCAGGAGTTACGCCAGGAGCGAGATGAGATACGCCAGGAAAGGAGGGCGCAACAACAGCAGCTGCAACAGCAAATGCAACAACAGCAACAGCAGCAACAAGTACCACTGCCTCCACCACCACCACCAGTTCCACCTCGTGATAAGCACCGGGAGTTCATGAGTCATAAGCCACCTACATTCGCTAGCTCACCTGATCCACTGGACGCGGATGATTGGCTGAAGTCCGTTGAGAAGATGCTGAATATTGCACAATGCACTGACCGGGAGAAGGTTTTATATGCTTCTGGACGTCTGATTGGTCCTGCTGCTGACTGGTGGGATTCTTATACTGCTGCCCATGATGCTGCGGATACTATTACTTGGGCAGAGTTCAGTACACAATTCAGGAACTACCATATTCCAGCTGGGATGATAAAGATCAAGAAGAAGGAATTTCTGTCGCTGAAGCAAGGAAGTATGTGAGTCAGCGAGTACCGCGACAAGTTTATTCAGTTATCCAGATATGCCCCTGAAGAAGTTGCTGAAGACGAGAGGAAGCAGGAGCATTTTATTGAAGGACTTAATGGACCACTGCAGTATGCTCTAGTGGCACACACATTTCCATCATTTCAGAGGCTGCTTGATAAGGCCCTGGCTATTGAACACAAGCGTGTTCAGCTGGGAGATTTGAAGAGGAAGGCAATATCTCAAGGACAAGGAAGCAGCAGTGTTCGTCCACGCTACAGTTCACCATAGGGTACACCGACTCGACCAGGAGGACCACGCCCAGTTCAGCAGTCACCACTGAGGACTCCACCTCCTCGACAGGCTACCCCTACTGGCACCCCGACGAAGTTTTCAGGACAGAGTCCGGGCACTCAATGTTTCAAGTGTGGGAAGATTGGTCATTATGCAAATGTCTGCCCACAGAGGATTGCTACTACTCCAGTTCAGAACAGGCAGCAAACTCCAGGATCTGGCAAGGGATATTCTATTGCCAAGGTTAATCAAGTCAGCGTTGATGCTACTCCGGATGGAGGGGACCTCGTAATTGGTATGTTTTATGTTAATGCAATTCCTGCAACCATATTATTTGATTCTGGTGCTACACATTCATTCATGTCTGCTCGTTATGCCAACACAAATGAAATACCACTGCTAAATATGAGAAAACCCCTGATAGTAATTACACCTAAAGGGCCTGTTGAGGCGAATCAAATGACACGTAGATTGACATTAACCATTATGGGTAGAGATTTTGGAGCTACTGCTATAATATTGGAGTCAAGCAGTATAGATTTGATCCTTGGTATGTCATGGCTAAGAAAGGCAAAGGCCGTTATAGCATGTGGTAGAGGTACCGTAGAACTCACTACCACTAAAGGAGAAAGGTTTCAAGTTAATATTGCAGTAACCTCCTCACCCATGCGTGCAATGTTCTTTATACCGGAGGAGTTTGTTGGTGACAATATCCGGGTGGTTAGAGATTTCCCGGATGTCTTTCCAGAGGAGTTACCAGGAATGCCACCTGATAGAGAAGTTGAGTTTGTTATTGACCTCTTACCTGGAACCGCCCCTATTTCTAAACGGCCATATAGGATGTCCGTAGAGGAGTTGAAGGAACTTAAGAAGCAGTTAACTGAGTTACAAGAGGCTGGGTACATTCGTCCGAGTTCCTCACCTTGGGGAGCACCGGTCTTGTTTGTACAGAAGAAGGATGGATCGCAACGGATGTGTGTGGATTATAGATCTCTTAATGATGTTACGGTGAAGAACAAGTATCCGTTGCCCCGTATTGAGGATTTGTTTGATCAGATGAGAGGTGCAAGAGTATTTTCGAAGATTGATCTCCGATCAGGTTACCATCAGATGAGGATTAGACCATCGGATATTCCCAAGACGGCGTTCTCGACCAGATATGGATTATATGAGTTTACTGTTATGTCGTTTGGATTAACCAATGCACCAGCTTATTTTATGAACTTAATGAACAAGGTGTTTATGGAGTATTTGGACAGATTCGTCGTGGTATTCATCGACGATATTCTCATTTATTCTCAGAGTGATAGTGATCACGAGGAACATCTGAGGTTGGTGCTACAGAAGCTACGAGATAATCAACTCTATGCCAAGTTCAGCAAGTGCGAGTTTTGGATTGGCGAAGTGCCATTTCTTGGTCATATTATTTCTAATGGAGGAATAGCAGTGGATCCTGCTAAAGTTAAAGAGATAATGGATTGGAGAGTACCCACTACAGTTACTGAGATTCGGAGTTTCTTGGGATTAGCAGGCTATTATCGGAGATTTATTGAAGGATTTTCTAAGATTGCTAAGCCTATGACTTCGCTTTTGGAGAAAGGAAAAGAATTTAAGTGGGACGAGAAGTGTCAAGACAGCTTTGATCTATTGAAGAAGAGGTTGATGTCGCCACCAGTATTGGTTATGCCAGATCTACAGAAAGGATTTGATATCTATTGTGATGCATGTGGCCAAGGCTTAGGATGTGTGCTCGTGCAAGAAGGACATGTGATTGCTTATGCTTCTCGTCAGTTGCGGAGACATGAATTGAACTACCCTACTCATGACTTGGAATTGGCAGCCGTTGTGCATGCACTTAAGATTTGGAGACATTATATCATGGGGACCAAGTGCCAAGTATATACGGATCATAAGAGTTTGAAGTATATATTCACTCAGAAGGATCTCAACCTTAGGCAACGTCGTTGGTTGGAGCTTATTAAGGATTATGATTTGGAGATTCACTATCACCCGGGCAAGGCAAATTTGGTCGCAGATGCCTTGAGTCGCAAGGAGCATGTTCATTCAGCTGTTGTTGCCCAGCTACCCGATGAGATTGTTGAGGACTTCAGGAGACTTAACCTGGGGATAGTTGCTCATACTGATGGAGTTACTATTGATGTGGAACCTACTTTGGAGCAAGAGATCCGCAAAGGACAAATTGGTGATGCTAAGATAAAAGAGATTAAGGATCTGATTACTGAAGGTCGAGTTCCAGAATTCACGGAAGATGAGCAGGGCACTGTATGGTTCAAGAATAGGATGTGTGTCCCTGATATTAAAAGCCTTCGGGAGACTATTTTAAAGGAGGCCCATGATTCGGATTATTCTATTCATCCTGGTAGTACCAAGATGTATCAGGATTTGAAACGGAAGTATTGGTGGTATGGATTGAAAAGAGATGTGGCTGCACATGTGGCTACGTGCGATGTATGTCAAAGAGTTAAGGCTGAACACCAGAGGCCAGCTGGACTATTGCATCCACTGAAAATACCCGAGTGGAAATGGGAAGAGATTGGTATGGATTTCATTACTGGATTGCCTCGCACCCAGAAAGGATATGATGCTATATGGGTGATTGTGGATAGATTGACTAAAGTGGCTCACTTTATTCCTGTCAAGACTACTTATAAAGGTTCTCAGCTAGCAGAGTTATATATGGCTCGGATTGTGTGTTTACATGGAGTACCAAAGAAGATCGTGTCTGATCGAGGTTCGCAGTTTACCTCAAGATTTTGGAGAAGCTTTCATGAGAACATGAGTACGAAGTTGAAATTCAGTACAGCTTATCACCCTCAGACGGATGGACAGACTGAAAGGACAAACCAAGTTTTGGAAGATATGTTGAGAGCATGTGCCCTTCAGCATGGAGGAAGTTGGGATAAGAGTTTGCCTTATGCTGAATTCTCGTATAATAATAGTTACCAGGCCAGTCTGAAGATGTCACCTTTTGAGGCTTTGTATGGGAGGAAGTGCAGAACTCCTCTATATTGGGATCAGACTGGAGAGAGACAGTTCTTTGGGCCTGAACTGATTCAAGAAGCAGAAGAACAAGTTCGTATAATTCGAGAAAATTTGAGAGTGGCTCAAACCAGGCAAAAGAGCTATGCAGATAATAGAAGAAGGCCACTGGAATTTGAAGAAGGAGATTATGTGTACCTCAAAGTGTCACCACTTCGTGGTATGAGGAGATTCAAAGTCAAGGGCAAGTTGTCCCCTCGCTATATTGGACCATTCTTGATCTTTAGGAGAGTTGGGGAGATGGCATACCAACTCGAGTTACCTGCTACTTTATCGGATGTGCATAATGTGTTCCATGTGTCTCAACTTAAGAAGTGTCTCTGTGTCCCTGAGGAACAGTTACCCATGGAAGAGCTCAGTGTTCAAGGTGATTTGACTTACACGGAGTACCCGATCAAGATTTTGGATACATTGACTCGAGTTACAAGAAATAAGGTGATAAAGATGTGTAAAGTTCAATGGAGTCACCACAGTGAAGATGAAGCAACTTGGGAAAGAGAAGAAGAGCTTCGTATAGATTTTCCCCACCTTTTCTCTAGTTCTTCTTAAATCTCGAGGACGAGATTATTTTTAAGGGGGGTAGGATTTGTAACACCCACTTTGTAAATTGCTAGGAATAATATCAATAGAGAAACATTTTCTCTTTATGTGAGTTTGATCTTTATGCACCATCATATGAGAACACCATGTCCAAGAACAATTAATAAAAGATATGCTACTAAATTGTTGCATCATGCTGGATATTTTATTTTTTGTGTGCATTTTGTGACAAGAAAAATATTAAATATCCAAATGAGAAATTAAAGCCTAAAAGAAATGCTAAAATTTGGAAAGAAAGAAAGAAAAATGCTATGTAATACAAAGAAATAAAACTTATAAATGGATAAATTTGTTCCACAATGCTTTATCCAAATCATATACTCAGAAAAAATTTGAGTGCAAGTTCATCACAAATTGGAAATTCAAAACTTAGATTCAAAAGTAAAAGAAAAGAAAACAGAAAATAAAAAGGGAAAAGGATAAAGCCTTACCTGGGCCGGCAGACTCCATTTCGGCCCACCCAGGAAACCCTCACCGCGCGGCCCAACTGGGCACTCCATGCGCGCCGACAAACGGGGTCCACGGCGCAGCCTTGCTCGTTCACCGTTACGCTGACAGGTGGGACCACCAGCTCATCGGCTCAGCTGAGCACCTCTCTCGGACGCGCGGGCCCATACCGTCAGATCGGTCTCCTTCGCCGGTCCTCGCCCGATTATGCCGCGCGCGTCGCGTGGAATTCGGGGGTGATCGTTGTGGGAGCCTACTCGGGATATATAACCGACCCATGGCGCGTTTGTTCCTCGATTAATCGTGCAAGGGATTCGAGAACCACCATTACTGTGTGCAGCGCGTCGCGAGAGTTGAGAGGGCGGACCCATAGATTATCGCGCATCGGAATCTCGTGCTCTGGGCGACTGGGCTCTCGTTGGATGTCCCATTGGAATCGCCCGATCCTGGGATAGGTGGTCAGCGTCTGGCCCTGCGCGAATCGCACTCCAGCGCCTCGGAATTCCTCGCCGTCGTCAACTCCTGTGCCGCTGCATCGCCATCGCCGCGAGCAGAGAACTCCGAGCCAACCTAGTCGGTACTACCCTCTCTCAACGACTCGTTTCTTTCCCCGCATCGTGTAGCAGTAGTTGGATCAGGTTTTGGAGCACCAGGGGGGGAATTCATGTTGCCGGTGTGTCGCCACCACGGTCGGGAGCACGCCGCCGTGAGGGTGCCGCCGAGGGGGAGGAGGATGATCGATGAGCCGTAGATCCATTAGTGGACGGTTGAGATTAGAAATGGCGTACCTGTTCGCCGTGATTCGATCCGGTCCGTAGGATCGATCGGACGGCCCGGACTTTATGAATCCTTCATTAAACCCAGACCGCAGATCTCGGATCCAACGGCTGTAGATGCGTACCGGTTCGGGTGAGGAGTGGATCTAATCCGTGCCATCCGCGTTTGATCGAACGGCCAGAATACCTCCATACCCCTTCGGCCGTAACTTTTGTTAAAGAACCCCCTGGAAACCAGAGAATCAACCCGCCGTCCATTTTTACTATGCGCTGAGTCTAGGATATCTTGCGCAGAGCCCCCTGCACTTCACAGAAATTGAGGCCCAGTCCAGTACGGTTTAATATTGATTAAATAAATTAGAAAATAGATTTTTAATATGAAAACAATTACTATAACTTGATAAATTCATAGAAAATCCATTTTTAGTCCAAATCACTTCATTCCAGTTGCTAAAAGTTTGTAATTTTATTCTCTAACACCTAGAGCCTCTGTTATGTCATAAAAACAGTAAGGAAATTTATTTATCACTTAATCCTATTTAAAGCACATAAAACCTTTGAAAATGCATAACTTAAAATCTATAACTCAGAAAATTATGATTCCAGTTCCTAAGTTTTTATTTTAATATGTAGAATATCTCTGTGTATTTTGTATATATGTTTGGTGTAATGTTAATTTCTCTATATGCACTGTGCTTGTTTGTATTGTGGCGAGTAGAAGAGCCCGTTGCTGAGGATACTGGTGAGCAGCAGGTTGAAGTAGCTGAGCAGGAGCTCATTGAAGGCAAGTTGTGCCCTTGACCACTTTTTACCCAATAATGTTCTTTAATATCACATACTCATGCATAGGTTAATTTTGATGGGACCCAATAGGTCACCCTAGATTGTTTATCTCATTACCTTGTTTACCCCTGAATCACTTGGGTAGTTTGCTATTGCTTTATATGGTTTTGGGATAATCATTTATTACCTCTATGTTCCAATTCTTGTTGTTATTCTGTTTATGTTCATGTTGATATCATTAATGTTAATTGGAACATAGAGCTTAACTTGAGAACCACGTGCCACCACAAGGGAGGAATGGGACCCCTTGGCTGACTAATTAGGAAAGCTAGTGGAAGACTACCTTACCCGAAAGGGGCAAGGGCAGTAGGGGAGAGGTCAGTGCGGGGAGGTCCCTGGTTGATTTTGCTGCGATGGCGGTCAGCCAGGAACCCTGTACTGGATCTTCCTATAAACTGTAGCGGGTTTTCGGAAGCTAGTGGAACTTTGTAAAGGCCTCGTAGTGTTGCCCTGCCGCGCTTCCTAGGTAGAGGTGTATGGGATTCATGACCCCTTGGCAGATGGGTAACATGACTTGTGGGTAAAGGGTACAACCTCTGCAGAGTGTAAAACTGGTATACTAGCCGAGCTCACGGTCACGAGCAGCTCAGGACTCTCTGATGTTTAAATTATGGAACTTAAATTCAATTTTGTCATTTGCATTGCATGGGTTTATTATTAATTTTGTTCTATCACTTTACTTATGGTTTGGTATTTACTTACACTTAGTAATTGCTAATAAAATTTTGACCAACTACTTAAAAGCAATGCTCAGCTTTAACCCCTGTCATTGATTAGCCTTACACATCACATGAACTCACACCTTTGTGAGTTTGTGTCCACTGGTTCCCCACAACTTGTTGAGCTATGATCATGTGTGAGCTCACCCTTGCTGTCTCACACCCCCCCCACAGGAGATGATCAGGTGGTTCAGGAGGAGCCGCCTAACACTGAGGAGTTCGATCTGATCTAGGTGGCGTTTCCCAGTCGACATTGGCGCCGACGATCCTTAGATTGTTTTATCTTCATTACTTTATTTTGTAATAAGTCTTCCGCTATGTAATAAATACTCTGATGTTTTATGACATTTATCTCTATACACTCTGTTATTATATATGTTGTCTTCTTGGCGCATGTATGAGATGCACCCGGCTTTGTTCCTTAAAACCGGGTGTTACATTTTCGGCTTCACCGCTTATTTTTCGGTGTATCAGCGCTGACTTTTCGCTGTAAGTTCTGCATCCCCTTAGGAACGTCTTTTGAACTTCTTCGCCTTCTATTTTGGCGGTATTCGCGTTGACTTTTCGCGCTTCGCCTTATATTTTGGCGGTATTTGGCTCTGCATTCCCTTTGGAACGACTTTTGAGCAGAAAACTTACGCTGCGCTCCCTTAGGAACGACTTTTTGTAGCTTCGGCAAACTTACGCTGCGTTCCTTAGGAACGACTTTTTGTAGCTTCGGCAAACTCACGTTGCGTTACTTAGGAACAACTTTTTGTAACTTCGTGAGTCTGTGGAGAAGATATATTTCACAATGGCAAGAATGAAGCTATTACAAGAAATTGGAAATGGCAAGAAAACTAAGCTTACAATAATTGTTCCTTATTAAAGATGAAAATGGCAATGAATGTAAGACTGTTTCAAGGGTAGGATATCTCTCAATAGATGTGTTTTGACTCTGGCACAATACTGTTGACTGTGCGAGCTTCGGACTCCTCCCTAAAGTCTTACTGCTGATGAGTCTGTTGACTCCCTTCTAGCTGCTGGCCTCGTGAATATGCATGTTGTAGTGGTGGCAGAGGCGGAGGCTGTGGCCAGGACGCCTATGGCTGGCTAGCCGAAGCAACAGAAGCTGCAGGATGGTTACCCATATACTCTGGTATGTAAGGTGAGTGATACGAAGCGGTGTGCATGACCTGCTTCGGCTGGTTCTGCTGAGCTGCAACTTCTGCTATTTCCTTTTGTTTCTGAATGGTGACATGGCACATCCTTGTAGTATGGCCCTTGTCTTTACCATAGAATAAGCAATAAATTTTTCTGGGTTGATCCCCAAACCTTCCTCCGAAGCCCCTAGCGCCTCTGCCTCTTGGGGCTGACGGCCGGAAAGAGCTTTGTTGCTGCCCTAAAGATTGTGAAGTATATTGTGACTTCTACAGCTGACTTCCTCTGTCATCACCCTGGGTGGAGTGAATTGACCTGACATGCCTTGGGTGGATTCTTCCTCCGAAGCCCCTGGTCATCTTAGAGAACCTGTAGGCTTCCTCCCTTCTTTGGCGAAAGTCATTGTCAGCCCGGATGTATTTTATCCATCTTTTGGAGCAACTTCTACAGGGTCTGAGGGGGCTTCCTGGCGAAGTATTGGGCCGTAGGTCCTGGCCGAAGCCCTTTGATCATGGCCTCAATGACGATTTCATTGGGCACGGTTGGCGCTTGTGCCCTTAAACACAAGAACCTTCGAACATACGCCTGGAGGTATTCTTCGTGGTCTTGCATGCACTGGAACAAAGCTTGAGCAGTAACCGACTTCGTTTGAAACCCTTGGAAACTGGTGATCAGCATGTCCTTCAGCTTCTGCCATGATGTGATTGTTCCTGGCCGAAGAGAGGAGTACCAGGTTTGCGCAACATTCTTGACTGCCATGACGAAAGATTTTGCCATGACTGCGGTATTGCCCCCATATGAAGATATGGTTGCTTCGTAGCTCATCAAAAACTGCTTCGGATCTGAGTGCCCATCATACATGGGGAGCTGGGGTGGCTTGTATGATGGGGGCCATGGGATAGCTTGCAGTTCTGCTGACAGAGGAGAAGCATTATCAAAAGCAAAATTTCCATGATGGAAATCATCATACCATCCATCCTCGTTGAAGAAGCCTTCTTGATGAAGCTCCCTATGTTGGGGCCTTCGTTCTTGTTCGTCTTGAGCAGGATGGCGTACTTCTTCAGTGGCTTCGTCAATCTACCTTTGAAGATCAACTAGTCAGGCCATCTTCTCCTTCTTCCTTTGTACTTGCTGATGAAGTATCTCCATGTTTCTGATTTCTTGGTCCAACTCTTCCTCCTGGAGTGTTGGGCTAGTGGCCTTCCTCTTCTAGCTTCAGGCCTCTCGGAGAGGAAGGTTCTCCTGATTTGGGACCAGTGGCTGTAATGCAGCAGTCCCTGCCGCTGAAGCTTTCTTTGGTGGCATGACGAGGGTAAGTGCTTGCCGAAGGTGATCGAAAAAGGGTTCACCGGAGGTGGGCGCCAATGTTGCGGACTTGTTCTCAAATGCTATGAATTAAGAACAAGGCAACACAGAAAAGATTAATGGTTAATGCCCTTCGTCCTTTGAAGCATTATTTCCCTCAAGATATAATGATCTTCAGACGAAGGTTATGAAGGACGTACCTTCATCACAATATGTACTAATTGAAAGGAGAAGCATATGAAACATGAAAGATAACACAGATAATTATATGACATTATATGACATTATAATATATACCTCTTATTATATAATCATGAATAGATAGGAACAATATTGAATTACATTTGTACCTTCGTTTTGACAGAAGATGAGAGTACAAGCGTGACGCACAGGCGGGTACAAATCAGCGTGAACAGTACGGGAGTACTGTTCATTTATTTATAGGCACGGGACGCAGCCCATGTGAGATTACATCCATGCCCTTTACATTTGCTAGTGACTCTAAAGTAATCCACCGAGGTCTAAATAGTCTTTTCCCTTTTAAGTTGGTTCCCTTTTCTGCCGTCATGCCGAAGCTCCCTTGCGTGTAGCTTCGGCGCTGTGTCATCCTTCGTGTTGTTCTTGCTTCTCACTCTCTGTAGTTCTGATCTGAGTCCGAAGGTACCTATTCATATATAATACTCGGGAAATATTGTTAAATCATACTTTTGAGGACCTTCGGCAGACGAAGGCCCCCAAGATAAGTGAATACCAAACCATAGTAATAATAAATAAAGTAATAAATAAATAATCCTAATGTGATGCAAATGATAAATTGAGTTTTAATTCCATAGATTAATCATGTGAGGGTCTGAGCTGCTCATGACCGTGAGCATGGCTAGTATACCAGTTTTACACTCTACAGAGGTTGCACATCTTTACCCACAAGTCATGTTACCTATCTGCCAAGAGACGACCAATCCCATACACCTCTACCGAGGAGGCGAGGCAGGGTAACACTACAAGGCCTTTACAAAGTTCCACTAGCTTCAGAAAACCCGCTACAGTTTATAGGAAGCTCCAGTGCAGGGATCCCTTGCCTGTCCGCCATCGCAGCAAAATCAACCCAAGGACCTCCCTACACTGACCACTCCCCTACTGCCCTTGGCCCTATCAGGTAAGGTAGTCATCCACTAGCTTTCCTAGTTAATCAGCCAAGGGCATCCCATACTATCCTTGTGGTAGCACTGTTTTCCTGGGTGGTCGCTCCATGTTCCCATTAACATAATGATCTTAACATGAACAGTAATAATAAACAGATAATAAAAGTGTAATCATGAATAGTGTATCTCCATACCCAAAACTACAATAAGCAATAGCAAGTACTAACCAAAAATATTTAGTGGCAAAACAAGGTATAAAGATAGCCAAAACTGGGGTAACCTATTAGATCGCATCAAAATTAACCTATGTAGATTATTACGATTAATAAGAAGATGGCTGGGTAAAAATAAGTGATCAAGGGCACAACTTGCCTTCAATGAGCTCCTGGTCAACAACTTCTATCTGCTGAACACCAGGATCCTCAGTAGCTTGCTCGTCTACTCGCATCAACACAATACATACATAGTATAGCAAAAATTAACATCACACCAAACATGTAAATAAAATACAGAATAATAATCTACACATTAAACTAAGATTCTAGGAACAGGAATCATTAATTTTGGAGTTATGGATTTTAAGTTATGAATTTCCCAAAGGTTTTATGTGCTTGAAATAGGATTAAATGAGAAATTAATTTTCTTACTGTTTTCATGTCAAAACAGAGACTCTAGGTGATAAACAATAATATTATAAAATTATAGAAATTAGAATGGATCATTTTGAAATTAAAAAGAATTAAATATGAATTTACCAAGTTTCTAGAATTTATTTTGTATTAAAAACTAATTTCTATATTTATTTCTCTATTTTTACTCTCCTCTGGACTAGGCGTCAAATTTCAGAAAGGCCAGGGGCTTTCTCGCAAAAACCCCACAGACACAGTGCTAACGCGTTGAGGGACGACGGGTTCTATTTTCTAAAAACATAAGGTCTCTTTTGTAAAACATACCCACGAAGAGGTATCCTTACGTCTCGGCCGCCTGATCAACATCCTACGGTCCAGATTACATCCGCGCCATGATGAACCGGTACGCGACGATCACCACCCGATCTCCTTTCTACGCTCCAGATTCAATTAACGCTCGAGTTTCCCGGAACCGTCCAATTCCGTCCAACGAATCAGACCGAATGCCACGAAAGGGTATGCGATTGTCTAATCCTAGTCGTCCACTAACAGATCCACGGTTCACAAACCGTCTTCTACCTCCAGTCATAACCCCGTCGGCGCCGCCCATTTTCTACGGTGATGCGTCCCCGGCGTGAGGCAATCGCACCAATTATGCCCTAATTTGACCCCCAAAAGGCTCCTACTCTATGCGGGTGCCTATAGGAATCGGATGGACGAATACGTACCGGCGATCGAAGTCCCGGCGATGCTGGCCACGCGACAGTGTGGTTAGGTGGGCCGAGGGCGAAATTGGGCCCAGACACCAGGGTGCTCTCTCTCTCTCTCTCTTTTCTTTTATTCTTTTTATTTTATGTTTTCCTTTTTCTCCTTTTCAAATTCAACTCAATTTAAATTTAAATTCCATTCTTGTGGAAAATTTATCCTCAGTTTTATATGGTGCCATTAAAGTACTGACTTTGAAGATACATATTTATATATATATTTTTTATAAATTCTATATTCTTTGTCTTTCTTTTCCTTTTCTATGTTATTTTCCAAATTCCTAAATTGTAACTTAGGTTAAATTCAAATTTGGATAATGATATCTTTTTATTAATATTGCTGGTATTAAATGCACAAACAAATAAATCCAATATGATGCATAGGTTATTTAGGTGTCTTTTGTTAATTGTTTATTTGTTTAAGTGAGGTTTTTCACATGTGATGGTAAATAGAGATAAAACACATATATAAAAGAAATATTTTCTCCTTTAATATTTTCTTACAAATTGGGTATTACACCGTGAGCGGGGGCGAGCGCGCGCGGGGGTTGGGCGAACGCCGACGTGCCGACCAAGGTCGAACACGTGTGTGCGTTGCTTCTGCCTGAGTTCTGGCGCGTGTAGTCACTCATCCAAGCCTGCTCTTGTCTTGGTCAGTGCACAAAACCTCTTCCCCTTTCTATAAGCTACCGATCTTGTGTGGGGGTCAAAGAATTTGGCCTACTAGTTCTAGAGATATGGAGCACTCAAGTAGGATCTGTCTCACAGCCCGAGCCCGAGGCAAATCCTTGGTTTTGTTGTGTCTAGGGCCCGAATCCCAATGCCATCTTCAGATATGTGGTAGAGGGGTTAGTTTAGCACATATTTGTCAATGGGAGTTCACGGTTTTGAATTAGGGATCATGGTGAACGCACTCGAGTTTGGATGAGGGGGCTGAATTTTAGAAATATGAAATTCTGATTTCTATTGAAAGCCTCCAATTGAATGGCCTGTTTGGGGATTTTGAAAAAAATTCTTTTGGGCAAACTCTCTTACTATTTTTTGTAGCTTATTTAGTGTATTACAACTTTTATAATTGGCCTAAGTCATGACAATGTAGTTTTCTTGGTCTTTATTGAGTTTTCTTTTCAGTGCTCCATTGCCCTCTAGAAAGGGTTGTTAGGGTTTTGGCATTTTCTTTATCCCTTAAGCTTCATATGGTTAGGGTATGGTTCCTAGGGTGAAAAAGACTTGATTAAGTTCTTGCCTCTAAATTTTGGTGTCTTTTGCTCAATTTAATTCACATGTGATAATGGTCACAAAGTGGGCATTGAGGGAAAAACCTTGGGTAACACTGGGGTGTTACACCTGTGCTGACGCTGGCAGGCGGCCCCACCTGTAAGCCGAGGCCGCACCCTTGGGCGCTGGCAAGTGGCCCCACTTGTCATCCTGTTCCCCAATTGTAGGGCTGCAACCACCTCACCGAGGTCCGTGCGCCCGCAACGACCTCCCCGCTCAGCGCGGTCCCGAGCTCCCCTATAAACGTGGTCACGGCGTTCCTTGCGGGCGGTCCTCCCTGAGCCGTATCGTGCCAAACCCTAAGAAAACCATGTCGACCACCACTGAGAGAGAAGGAGGTGAGCGGGCCGCCACGTCGTCGGTTGGTTAGCAGCGTCGTCGGCGCACCAAAAACGGATTAGGAAGCGTAGTGGGCACATGGTGAAGCTACTCGCAGGCGCTGTAACACCCTAAAATTCAACTTTGTGAAGACAAGGAAAATTTCTCAAAAATTTTAAATCAAAACACCTTTCCTTAAAAATAATCATGATTTAGAAGTTTCTAGTCCCGAAAGGAATATGTTAAAAATATATAGTTAAAGATACTTAGATAATCTAAATTGCCCTTGGATTAGGTTATACAGGAGAATTATGATTAAACTGTTTCTTAACATATATATAGTCTACAATATAAATTTGATTTCCCTAGAACTAATAAGGTATGGATTATTCTCTACTATATGATTGAAAGCTTGTCTAAAAGAACTAAAATAAATAAAGGAATATATAAAATATGTTTTTGCCCAGATATGGTTTGCAAATGAACTAGTCACAAACTTGAATTTAAATTTGAATTCAAAATTTAAAATAGGAAAGAAAAGGGAAATAAGAGAAAGAGAAGGGATATAAAACAAAAATATAAATAATATATATATAAATAAATATATTCGGAATTAATATCCCTAACTTCACAAAAATAAGTTGAAATGATGAGCCATAGAAGTTTGAATTTAAGTTTGAATTCGAATTTAACTTGGAAATGAAGAAAAGAAATAGAAAATGAAATGGAAAAAAAGAGAAAAACCTCACCTGGGCCGGACTAAGCCATTTCGGCCCATTTACTCGCTCGGCCGGCTTCACCTCTCGCCGCGCGGCCCAAACCCGCCGAACCGCGCGCGCTCGGTCGGCTGACATCCAGGGCCCACTTGTCACCCGCACGCGTACTGCCTTCTCCCCCTCGCTCTCTCACTGACGTCGCGGGCCCCCACGTCTGCCTCTCCCTCGCGCGCGCTCTCGCCTTCTCACCGACGCGCGGGACCCACTGGTCAGGTCCGCCTTCTTCCCCGAGTCCGTGCTTGCGATGACTGAGCCTGTGCTCCGTATCCACCGTGGATTCCGTCGGTTGACTCGCGCGCAGGTCCGGCTGATCTCGTGGACCCATGGCCCAGTTTTGCCGCCGTCACTTGCGCGTGGACCGAACCGGCCAGACCGTTCCCCCAACAGAACCCGGCCATGGCGGAGCGTGCGCCGGTGATCTCGGTGTTGATTACGTCCATCTCGCCTGGGTCCGAGTCCTCGGGCTATATAGCCAACGATGCGCACCCCTGTGCTTCCCGTACCACGGACGCGAATCGAAGTGCCATTGCCGTGACCGTCCGTCATCGTCGTGTGAGGAGGGGAGAGTTCCGCCGCCGCGGCCAAATTCCCGGCCTCGTTATCGTCGAAGCGTTAGAAAGGGTCGTGGGGCCTCGCCGTGTCACCGGGGAGACATCTCTGCCAAGTATTCGTCGGGATTGAGCCTCGAGGCGGCCCCAATTCCTCACCGTCGTACGTGGGCCACCGTGAAGCCGCGTCTCGCCGTGGGCAGCTTCTCTCGAGACGTCTCTTGCCCTGGTATGTCATCCACCCTCTTGGTAGCACTTGTGGCATCGTGTACGTCGATTGAATCGGGGAATGGGGAGCTGGGGTGCCGGCGTGCCGCATGCGGCAATGGCGCCGCCGTGCCTCTGCTCAGTGCCGTCGGGCGGCGCTGCCGCATTTGGGGAGGGAGAAAAGATGGCGATCGGGCCGTTGGTTCGTCCGTGGACGGCACAGATCTAAACGTAGGGATACCGGTTCGGGGTTTTATTTGTGCCGTAGATCAGCGATCCTGCGGTCGTGGGCGAGCGAGTGATCATGCGCCATCCGATTGTGATCCAGCGGTGCGCAGAGTGTACCGTTTCGCTTTAACAACGGATCTAATCCTAGCACTCAGGTTTTGATCGGACGGCTAATCGCAGCCGATACCCCGTCGGCCAGGGATTTTTGTTAAAGAGACCCTGGGGATTTCTGGAATCAACCCGCCATCCCCGTTCTACTGTTTCCTGAGTCTGGGAATTCTTGCGCCGAGCCCCCTGCGTTTTCCATTAAATGAGGCGCAGTCCAGAGGGTTATAAAATCATAGAAAATGATTTAGAAAATGATTTTTAGTGTTAAAATAAATCCAGAAACTTATTTAATTTATAACTAATTCATTCTAGCTCCAAATTGAACCATTCCAGTTTCTAAAATTTTGTAATAATATTCTTCATCATTTTGAGCCTCTGTTTTGGCATGAAAATAATTAGAAATTTAATCTCTCACTTAATCCATTTTAAACACATTAAAACCTTAGGAAATTCATAACTTAAAAACTATAACTCCAAAATTAATGATTCCTGTTCCTAGAATCTTATTTTAATGTGTAGATTATTATTATGTATTTTGTTTACTTGTTTGGTGTGATGTTAAATTTTGCCTACACTGTTTGTTTGTATTACTACGACTAGCAGTGAGGTCACGAGTCACCTGAAGATCATCCTGGTACCTGGATTCTCAAGACCCAGGCAAGTTGTGCCCTTGATCACTTCTTTTTACCCAGCCATGTTCTGATTAATCATAATGATCTGCATAGGTTAATTTGATGGGACCCAACAGGTTACCTAGTTTGATTATCCTTATACCTTGTTTACCACTGAACTTTCTGGGTAGTACTTGCTAGTGCTATATGTGGTTTTGGGTATGAAGATTACACTATTCATGATTATACTTCTGTTATCAGTTGTTATTTAATGTTCATGTTAAGATCATTATGTTAATTGGAACATGGAGCGACCACCCGGGAAAACAGTGCTACCACAAGGGAGGAATGGGACCCCTTGGCTGATTAATTAGGAAAGCTAGTGGAAGACTACCTTACCCGAAAGGGGCAAGGGCAGTAGGGGAGAGGTCAGTGTAGGGAGGCCCTCGGGAGGATTTTGCTGCGATGGCGGTCCTGCAAGGGATTCCTGCACTGGATCTTCCTATAAACTGTAGCGGGTTTTCGGAAGCTAGTGGAACTTTGTAAAGGCCTCGTAGTGTTACCCTGCCTCGCTTCCTTGGTAGAGGTGTATGGGATTCATGACCCCTTGGCAGATGGGTAACACGGCTTGTGGGTAAAGATGCGCAACCTCTGCAGAGTGTAAAACTGGTATACTAGCCGTGCTCACGGTCATGAGCAGCTCGGACCCTCACATGATTAATTTATGGAACTTAAACTCAATTTGTCATATGCATTGCATCGCAGGTGAAGTTGTTACTTTTGTTCTACTATTTAATTGGGTTTGGTATTTACTTATACTTAGTAACTGCTAATAAAATTTTGACCAACTTTAAAAGCAATGCTCAGCTCTAACCATCTTCTTTGGTAAGCCTTACACCTCACGTGAGCTCCCACCTTTGGCGAGTTCATGCACATTATTCCCCACAACTTGTTGAGCGATGAACGTATGTGAGCTCACTCTTGCTGTTTCACACACCACAGGACAAGAACAGGTACTGCAGGATGATGCTCATGGAGGATGCTGCGATGTGTTCGTGAGAGGTCTAGGTCGTCGTCTCCCAGTCAACTTTGGGTTGCTGGACCGTTGTCTCCTTATAATGTAATTATTTATTTTGTATAGAACTCCTGTTATATATAAAGATGTGACATTCGATCCTGTGCCACTATACATCATATGTGTGAGACTTGGTCCCAGCATACCTGGTGTTTATGTTAGCGCCCGGGTTTTGGACCCCTAAAATCCGGGTGTTACAGAAGTGGTATCAGAGGAATGTTGACTGTAGGACGAAACCTAGATAGAACTGGACAACCGTTCCTTACTTACCTTACTCTGATTCTTTTCTAAACTTATCTTAATCTTTTTCTCATCTATTTCCGCTTCACTCTGATTATTCTTACCTTTATTTTCCTTCTAAAGACAAACTTGGATTTCACACTTTGAAATCCAGTGCCTAAAGTGACTTTAGGAATAAGAGACCTAATCCTAGGAACAAAAACAAAACTATTTTTATAAGTGTCTATGTATTTGAATGTTTGTTCTTATGATATTTATCTGATTTGGATTTTTGATTGAGTGTGATGGGTTGTGGAGTAATGTCCACAATTACATCTGCATATACATCTAGGTATAAAGGATAGCATTTATAAAATAACTAGACAAACTAAATTATCCTTCAATAAAGTAACTAGCCTAACAATACCCATCGTATCTTAAAAATTCTCCCTTATCTTAATAGATTCATCTCATCTCAAGAGATTCTATCCTACACTCATAGATCTATCTTATCTCAAAAGGTCTTAACTTATCCTAATGTATATAGATCCATCTTGTCTTAAAAGATACTCTATTACTATTAATAGATTCATCTTGTCTTGAAAAGATTCCATCCTATCTTAAAAGATTCTAACATATCCTAATAATATTTATCCTACCCTGGTAGATCTAGCTAATCTTAACTAGTTTAATCTAGTCATACCAACCTAATCTGGACTCTATCTAATCCAATATGATCTAAGCTAGATTGAGTTACTTAATGCAGATACAAAGGATGAGGCCATACTCCTAAATCACTTAAGCCTAATTTGGAGACTTATATCAACTTGGCCATACCCAACAACTTGACCTATATAACAAGTTACATAACAACCCAACCAATAGAGTAATGATGGATTGCATAGTCTATCAACCCCCACCTAAAACAAACTTGTAACCTACATCTTGTAGTCTATCTCACCCATATACATCTCTTATCTTGACAGATTCCATCTTACCCTTGGATATTCACCTTAAACAACTAGGTTACCCCAATCTGGACGTAAAACAAAGATTAAGCCCTACTAAAGAATCTTCAGATTATAACCAGCTACTAGCTTATTCATTCCGCCTATTGAATAATTTCCTTTGCAAAACTATTACCATATGCTTCTAACTTTCATGGTCAATACCAGGAAAGGAAAGATTATCACGTAACAACAAACAGAAAATGAATCCTCCAAATCCCCCACCTGTTGAGATCGATCAAGTGGTTGCTACCCAAAGACTGGTAATACAACAGTTAACAGACCTGGTGACCGAGATGCAGAATCAGATAAGACAACAACGCGAGGAAATACGTCAGGCCCGCCAAGAAATAAGGCAAGCACGGTTGGAGAGACAACAACAACAACAACCTCCACCACCACCACCCGCCCCACCAAGCTACATAGATATAAATTATGATGATTTGTAAGATCTAGATGTTACTTTAGTTAGTAGATGATATTATTCTAGAAGGAACAATAAGGTCTATTGACCCTATGTTTTGTTAAAGAATTATACCTCATGCTGAGATTTCTTTACTTGTGCATATGTTCTGAGAACAATATGAGTATACATCCCTTTTCTTACAAATCTCGAGGACGAGATTATTTTTAAGGGGGGTAGGATTTGTAACACCCTAAAATTCAACTTTGTGAAGACAAGGAAAATTTCTCAAAAATTTTAAATCAAAACACCTTTCCTTAAAAATAATCATGATTTAGAAGTTTCTAGTCCCGAAAGGAATATGTTAAAAATATATAGTTAAAGATACTTAGATAATCTAAATTGCCCTTGGATTAGGTTATACAGGAGAATTATGATTAAACTGTTTCTTAACATATATATAGTCTACAATATAAATTTGATTTCCCTAGAACTAATAAGGTATGGATTATTCTCTACTATATGATTGAAAGCTTGTCTAAAAGAACTAAAATAAATAAAGGAATATATAAAATATGTTTTTGCCCAGATATGGTTTGCAAATGAACTAGTCACAAACTTGAATTTAAATTTGAATTCAAAATTTAAAATAGGAAAGAAAAGGGAAATAAGAGAAAGAGAAGGGATATAAAACAAAAATATAAATAATATATATATAAATAAATATATTCGGAATTAATATCCCTAACTTCACAAAAATAAGTTGAAATGATGAGCCATAGAAGTTTGAATTTAAGTTTGAATTCGAATTTAACTTGGAAATGAAGAAAAGAAATAGAAAATGAAATGGAAAAAAGAGAAAAACCTCACCTGGGCCGGACTAAGCCATTTCGGCCCATTTACTCGCTCGGCCGGCTTCACCTCTCGCCGCGCGGCCCAAACCCGCCGAACCACGCGCGCTCGGTCGGCTGACATCCAGGGCCCACTTGTCACCCGCACGCGTACTGCCTTCTCCCCCTCGCTCTCTCACTGACGTCGCGGGGCCCCCACGTCTGCCTCTCCCTCGCGCGCGCTCTCGCCTTCTCACCGACGCGCGGGACCCACTGGTCAGGTCCGCCTTCTTCCCCGAGTCCGTGCTCGCGATGACTGAGCCTGTGCTCCGTATCCACCGTGGATTCCGTCGGTTGACTCGCGCGCAGGTCCGGCTGATCTCGTGGACCCATGGCCCAGTTTTGCCGCCGTCACTTGCGCGTGGACCGAACCGGCCAGACCGTTCCCCCAACAGAACCCGGCCATGGCGGAGCGTGCGCCGGTGATCTCGGTGTTGATTACGTCCATCTCGCCTGGGTCCGAGTCCTCGGGCTATATAGCCAACGATGCGCACCCCTGTGCTTCCCGTACCACGGACGCGAATCGAAGTGCCATTGCCGTGACCGTCCGTCATCGTCGTGTGAGGAGGGGAGAGTTCCGCCGCCACGGCCAAATTCCCGGCCTCGTTATCGTCGAAGCGTTAGAAAGGGTCGTGGGGCCTCGCCGTGTCACCGGGGAGACATCTCTGCCAAGTATTCGTCGGGATTGAGCCTCGAGGCGGCCCCAATTCCTCACCGTCGTACGTGGGCCACCGTGAAGCCGCGTCTCGCCGTGGGCAGCTTCTCTCGAGACGTCTCTTGCCCTGGTATGTCATCCACCCTCTTGGTAGCACTTGTGGCATCGTGTACGTTGATTGAATCGGGGAATGGGGAGCTGGGGTGCCGGCGTGCCGCATGCGGCAATGGCGCCGCCGTGCCTCTGCTCAGTGCCGTCGGGCGGTGCTGCCGCATTTGGGGAGGGAGAAAAGATGGCGATCGGGCCGTTGGTTCGTCCGTGGACGGCACAGATCTAAACGTAGGGATACCGGTTCGGGGTTTTATTTGTGCCGTAGATCAGCGATCCTGCGGTCGTGGGCGAGCGAGTGATCATGCGCCATCCGATTGTGATCCAGCGGTGCGCAGAGTGTACCGTTTCGCTTTAACAACGGATCTAATCCTAGCACTCAGGTTTTGATCGGACGGCTAATCGCAGCCGATACCCCGTCGGCCAGGGATTTTTGTTAAAGAGACCCTGGGGATTTCTGGAATCAACCTGCCATCCCCGTTCTACTGTTTCCTGAGTCTGGGAATTCTTGCGCCGAGCCCCCTGCGTTTTCCATTAAATGAGGCGCAGTCCAGAGGGTTATAAAATCATAGAAAATGATTTAGAAAATGATTTTTAGTGTTAAAATAAATCCAGAAACTTATTTAATTTATAACTAATTCATTCTAGCTCCAAATTGAACCATTCCAGTTTCTAAAATTTTGTAATAATATTCTTCATCATTTTGAGCCTCTGTTTTGGCATGAAAACAATTAGAAATTTAATCTCTCACTTAATCCATTTTAAACACATTAAAACCTTAGGAAATTCATAACTTAAAAACTATAACTCCAAAATTAATGATTCCTATTCCTAGAATCTTATTTTAATGTGTAGATTATTATTATGTATTTTGTTTACTTGTTTGGTGTGACGTTAAATTTTGCCTACACTGTTTGTTTGTATTACTACGACTAGCAGTGAGGTCACGAGTCACCTGAAGATCATCCTGGTACCTGGATTCTCAAGACCCAGGCAAGTTGTGCCCTTGATCACTTCTTTTTACCCAGCCATGTTCTGATTAATCATAATGATCTGCATAGGTTAATTTGATGGGACCCAACAGGTTACCTAGTTTGATTATCCTTATACCTTGTTTACCACTGAACTTTCTGGGTAGTACTTGCTAGTGCTATATGTGGTTTTGGGTATGAAGATTACACTATTCATGATTATACTTCTGTTATCAGTTGTTATTTAATGTTCATGTTAAGATCATTATGTTAATTGGAACATGGAGCGACCACCCGGGAAAACAGTGCTACCACAAGGGAGGAATGGGACCCCTTGGCTGATTAATTAGGAAAGCTAGTGGAAGACTACCTTACCCGAAAGGGGCAAGGGCAGTAGGGGAGAGGTCAGTGTAGGGAGGCCCTCGGGAGGATTTTGCTGCGATGGCGGTCCTGCAAGGGATTCCTGCACTGGATCTTCCTATAAACTGTAGCGGGTTTTCGGAAGCTAGTGGAACTTTGTAAAGGCCTCGTAGTGTTACCCTGCCTCGCTTCCTTGGTAGAGGTGTATGGGATTCATGACCCCTTGGCAGATGGGTAACACGGCTTGTGGGTAAAGATGCGCAACCTCTGCAGAGTGTAAAACTGGTATACTAGCCGTGCTCACGGTCATGAGCAGCTCGGACCCTCACATGATTAATTTATGGAACTTAAACTCAATTTGTCATATGCATTGCATCGCAGGTGAAGTTGTTACTTTTGTTCTACTATTTAATTGGGTTTGGTATTTACTTATACTTAGTAACTGCTAATAAAATTTTGACCAACTTTAAAAGCAATGCTCAGCTCTAACCATCTTCTTTGGTAAGCCTTACACCTCACGTGAGCTCCCACCTTTGGCGAGTTCATGCACATTATTCCCCACAACTTGTTGAGCAATGAACGTATGTGAGCTCACTCTTGCTGTCTCACACACCACAGGACAAGAACAGGTACTGCAGGATGATGCTCATGGAGGATGCTGCGATGTGTTCGTGAGAGGTCTAGGTCGTCGTCTCCCAGTCAACCTTGGGTTGCTGGACCGTTGTCTCCTTATAATGTAATTATTTATTTTGTATAGAACTCCTGTTATATATAAAGATGTGACATTCGATCCTGTGCCACTATACATCATATGTGTGAGACTTGGTCCCAGCATACCTGGTGTTTATGTTAGCGCCCGGGTTTTGGACCCCTAAAATCCGGGTGTTACAGGCGCGGTTGGTGGAATCGTGTCTTGGGCGGCTAGAATTGCTCATCGCACTTCGTCACCGTCGCGGATCCGTGCCACCGCGTGGATAGAGCCGTCACCACCCCAAACTGAGGTAAGCAGTGTACCCTCCTGTTCGCCTTCTCTATGCGTCGGGTAGCACGATTCGGATCGTATGTTCGAGCCCTGTGACACGGAATGGGGAAATCTCGGCCATGGCGCCGCCTCGGTGCTGGGGCGCACGACCGCCCTCCATGCATCGTTAGATGGGGAATTGATGGCCGCATATACCAGTAAGGGTAGACTAGATCTACACCGTTGGATAGGGATCAAACGCATAGGAAGCTGGGCTTGGTTATGTTAAATCTAATCCGTAGATCCTGATCTGGACAGGTGGGATCGAGCCCTTGCATTTAAGTCACGAAGTCGATTGTGGGCCATTGGATCTGGATCCAAGGGTCTGCATGACGTACTGGTTCAGAGGGGCGCAGATTTAATCCTGGTGCTTGGTTTAGATCAGACGACCATGATCCTTGCATACCCCTTTGCGTGCACATCTTGCGTAGGAGCCCCTGATTTTAATTGAAATCAACCCGCGATCCGCTTCATGTAGGGAATAATTAAATCTAGGTCCTGAAATTTATAGAGAAGACCTCGAACTTATTTAAAATAATGGTCACAGCCCATTAACCTTTGTTTATTGGTGGAATTAATATCTAAGATGATTTCTAGTATGAAAATAATTACAGAAACTTGTTTAATTCATAAATAATTCATTTTAACTCATTTTTGACCCATTCCAATTGCATTAAGTTCATATTAATATTGTTTATCATCTGTAACCTTATTTTGTTATGAAATATAGATTAGATTTATATACTTAAATTGTTTTACATCTAACACCTAAACCTTCGAAAAATCATAACTTTATAACCATAACTCCAAATTTAGTGTTTCTCGAACCTAGGATCTCGTTACGATGTGTAGAATATTATTATGCATTCTGTTCTTATGTTTGATGTGATGTTAATTTATCTTATGCCATGTATATTTGTATTGTTGCGAGTAGACGAGCAAGTAATTGAGGAGCCTGGTACTTAGCAGGTGAAAACTACTGAGCAGGAGCTCGTTGAAGGCAAGTTGTGCCCTTGACCACTTTACTTTACCCAATAATGTTCTATATAATCACTGTGGCATTTTAAGATTAACTTTGATGGGACCCAATAGGTCACCCTAGTCTGCTTTACTTTATGCCTTGATCACCACTGAACTTTTGGGTAGTCTCTGCTATTGCTCTATGTGGTTTCGGGTGTTTAGATAAATATGCTTCATGATCATGCTTTATTATTGTTATTCTATTCTTTAATGTTCGTGATAAGACTATGGTGTTAATTGGAACATGGAGCTTAACTTGAGAATACCGTGCTACCTCTGCAGAGTGTAAAACCGGTATACTAGTCGTGATCGCGGCCATGAGCAACTCAGGACTCTCGCACGATTAACTTATAAAATTAAACTTAATTTGTCATATGCATCGCGTTGTGGTTTTATTATTAATTTTGATCTATTATTACTTTGGGTTGGTATACACTTACATTAAGTAGCTACTAATAAAATTTGACAAACTTATTAAAAGCAATGCTCAGCTTTAACCATTATTTGTTGATCAAACTTACACTTCACATGAGCTCCCACCTTTGGTGAATTCATGCATATTATTTCCCACAACTTGTTGAGCTATGATCTTTTGTGAGCTCACCATTGCGATATATAAACCCCCATAGGTGAAGAGCAGGTAGCCTAGGAGGAGGACTACTATGAAGAGTTCGATGAGGTCTAGGTGGCGTCTCTCAGTTGACTTAATGGCGCCAATGAAATAATATTAGTTCTCTTTATTTGTTATCATTTATTTTTGTAAGACACTTTCGCTATGTAATAATATTTGTGATATTTATCTCTATACACTTGGTCATTATATGTGTTGTTCTTCTTTGGCGCACATATGAGACGCACTCGAGTTTGTCCCTTAAATCCGGGTGTGACAGTATCATACTTATATACTTATATATTTAAACTAGTTAATTGGTGTGATGTTGTGTCTATTAAGTTTTTCGTTTTGGATTAAAGTCACTTGTTTGCACTGCTGTTGTTACAATCCATAGAGACAAAACTTTGTATAAACAGTAGAAGCCGGTACAGATTAAAGTCAAACGAATAGGCTGACAATGGACTCAAACATTATTTTTATGCCATAACCTAAGATGTTGGGCTATAGCAATATCTTATTTAATATATAACTTTTTTCTCCCTCCAATAAAATGGCTTTACACATCAACAAAAAAATCTTGTGTGGCATCTTATTAATGAGCATGACACTACCCATTAGGAATAAACTAAATAACCAATAAAAATAGATGAAATAGATGAATATGAAATAAATTCCTCTCAAATATGGTTTCATGTGTATTCCAATATCTTGGAAATGGGTTGATATAGTTTCATGATGATAAAACTATTTTCAGCTATTTTATAATAAATATAGTGTCATGTAGTTGAAACTCATATATGACATACTAATTAATACAAAAAATCTCTCATAAAACTCCCGTTATTAATGGCCTTATTAGAGTCTCCTAGAGTCATTCTAAATTTCATTCTTTAAATTATCATTTGGAGAGTCATTTGCACAAACTTTTCAATTTCCAACAACTTTTCTGTATCGTGTTTGCACTCTAGCGAGTCATTCATATTTTCTATATTTGACTAGCGAAAAACTCGAAATAGAATATGACTATATTTAGGTAGCCATTTAGATAAGATATTGGATGATTTTTATTAAAAAAACTCTATATATATCAATTAGGAAAAATATAGAGAGCCTCTTGCAGTTGCTCTTACTCTCTTCTAATGAACCATATTTAGCTGTTGGATCCTAGCCAACACACAGGATCCGCGAACGAGTGTTTTTACACAAGGGACTGTTTGGAAGGTCATGGTAATCACGCATGAGAAAAATGTATTTCAAAAAGTCCTTAAATTTATGTTATATATAGCGGAAAGACTTATTTTTTCAATATAAAAGTTAAGACAGGACAAAAAAAACTTCTATCTCTCAAACTATCGCCTCTAATTTTACATAATTAAAATCTATGTAATAAATAATCTATCTAGATGTGCAATTACATATTTGACTAAGTGTGTTGTTATATTTATCGCAAAACAGTTATACAATATAGGTTCTACTTCTATCACTAGCCTAACATGCAATAAGGAAAGTAAGCACATAATCCAAGTAAGGAATGTTGGATTAATGTGGGCTTGCCCAAATTATTCAATAATAGTCAACACTAATGACCACTTTATTGCTATGGTGTACTAATAATTTAGTACCATATTGGAAGTTTAATGGACAAATCAATCACCTTAAATAGGTGGACCATTGGTGCATCTATTGAGAAGTTGAGAAAAGAATGAAGGACTCTCACGCGCGCGCCCCGTGGTTCGTGGTAAATCGGTTCGAATATTTCTTCCAAACGGTTGTGCATTTTGCTTGGAGTGATGGTGACCGTCTGTTTCCTGTCTTATGGCTAATACCGGACGTTAGTTTCTGGCTCTAATGGCACATCGATTCCTAGCTTTAATGGCGCATCAGTTTCTGGCTCTAATGGTGCGACCATTATTCTCCGTTGTCCTTCTCCCCTCCCTTTGTCTGTGTATAAGTATGGAGGAGGACGACGCTCTTCCAGTTACGCGGACAATCTCTCAAATGCGTCGCACTCGGTCCATTCCTGTCCCACCTTCTGCGTGCACAGAGAGAGTGGGAGAGTAGGCCTCCGAAATAGCCGTCCGCAGAGGTACACTTGCACGGGTGTGCGGGCGATCAGGTTTTTGGGGAGCGTACTCGCAACTGCTCGCTTCATCCGCTCGACTAGCATTGATCCCGTTCTTTATCGGTGGTGTCGTTCGAGGGACTGCACTGTGTACACCTGCCTACACCGAGTTTGTATGACGACATCGAACATACACACGAGATGTCTCGTGTGAATGGAGCCACTGATGCCTTGAGCATCGATCCCTCCGCAGGGTACTTTCTAATTTCCATACTTGTGCATGTTCATTTCTATTTACTGTTATGTGAGTAGTAATACACACATGCCCATACATGTCATCACATACATCATACTGGTTTTTCTGGATTAAATTAAAATTGATAATGGCTAATTTTCTAACAATCCAAAATCTTGATATTGGGCATTTTTCTGTTAGTGGTTTTGCTACTGCGTTAAAACCAAGTGAACCTTTTGATGGGACATTTTACAAGAGATGACGTAGTAAGATGATACTGTGGTTGACAGCAATGAACTGCTATCATGCCATACTGGGGAAACCCGAACAATTCACTTCGGAGAGGAGAGAATGTTCGATGTTGCCGATAACCTCTTTCGAGGCGCCGTGATTGGTGCTCTTGCCAACAAGTATGTTGATTCTTATCTAACATACACATATGCAAAAGAGTTATGGGATGTATTAGATGAGAAGTTCGGTGTTTCTGATGCTGGCAGTGAGCTGTATATCATAGAGCAGCTGTTTGACTATAAGATGGTGGAAAATTGTCCTGTAGTTGAACAGTCTCACGAAATACAGGCATTGTCTAAGAAACTCAAATAGTTCCCATGTGTCTTGCCTAACAAGTTCGAGGTCGGCGGTATTATCGCTAAGTTGCCACCTTCTTGGGCAGACTTTGCTACCACTCTAAAACATATGAGACAAGAATTTAGCGTGGCTGAGCTTATTGGTTCTCTTGATGTTGAGGAGAGGGCGAGAGCAAAAGACACTCGTGGAAAAGGATTTGAGACTTCTAGTGCCAATATGGTACAAAAGAAGAACACCATGCGTCATATAATAATAAAAAGAAGAACAAGCAACAGAATGCCACAAAGCCTAAGCAGGCAGCCTCGTTCAAAAAGAAGAACAAAGGAGCGGGTTGCTTTGTTTGCGAGAGTAATGATCATTGGACAAGCGCTTGTCTAGACTGCAAATTTAAGCAAGAGAAAAAACCAGCTCAAGAGAAGAAAACTATAAAAATGGTTGTTAGAGAGACTGTAGAAGAAACATTGGGGTATGATAATCTTTTACCTACTGTTCTTTCAGTGTGTCAATCCCCTGAGTGGTGGGTTGATACTGGTGCTAATATTCATGTGTGTGCTGATATTTCTTTGTTTTCTTCATATCAGTGCAAAGAGACTGGAGTCTTGCTGATGGGGAGCGGATCACATGCGCGTGTTCTTTATAACACCTCAAATTTTATTTTAGAAGTTTAATAAAATTCTCCCAAAGATTTTCGGTTAAAATATAATTTTTATAAGAATTGTTTAACCTTTCAAGCTACTTTCCCTAAAATAATATTTTCAAAAAAAGATCGAAATGATAATTTATTTGTCCCTTTGGCAAAATAATATATTTTTAAATTTGTTCTCTTAAGGATCTTATAAACTAGAATTATCTTTCTTAAAATACATGTTTTGTGGGTGCGCATTAAGAAAACATTTGCATAAATAAATGAGATGGTAAATAAATAACAATCATAAATTATATTGTGCATCTAGCTTAATTCAAACTTAGATTTGAATTTGAAACAAAATTTGAATCGGAAATAGAAAACAAAAAAGAAAATATAAAAAAGGACTCCCTACTTCTCTGGACCTCATCTCTCTAGGCCCAGCTCACCCCCGCGCCTTCATTTCGCCAGTTGGGCTGAAACGCACCCCGTCGGCCCACTTGCGCCCATTTCCTTTCCTTTTTGCCTGGAGTCACTGACGGGCAGGCCCGCGACTAACTCTGCTCCCGTGCGCTCCCCCCTGCCACCGCCGGGTGGGACCCATTTGTCGGGACCATCCCTTTCCTCGCAACAACACCCGTGCAATCGAAGCGAATCACCGTGGAGTCCGCGCATCACCTCCCCCACCAATCTCCTCGACACGGACTTGCCTTCAACCCTATAAATCGGCCGCAAGTTTTTCCCCAGCCCCATTCATTCTGTACCAGGCGCCCTGGACTCATCCACCAAACGAAGACCAAGCAAAGGTGGAGCAGGAAGATGCCGCTATCGAGGATCTTCGCACTCGTCGACGGATTGGCCATAGTCGGTGGTCAGGAAGCTTCTCTTGCCCGTCCCTCACCTGTGTGTTGCCTTATTGGGCGGAAATAGTCTTTCGAGCTCGACCAATTGCTCAAACGGAGCAATGGCTCCACCACGGAGGGACCCGCTGCCGCAAACCCACTTCATTGCCTCCTCATCGTCGGTAAGGAATCTCCTATAGTAATCACCTCGTTCCGTGAATCATTTAGCATCTGTGGGATTTTAACTTTAGGGCACAAGTGCGAGTGAAGGGTTACTTCGGTAGGTCGGCGCCATGGGAGTCACGGCACGCCTTGGGCATGTTCCTGGGTGTGCTTATTTGGATCTTATGGGGGTTACCGGGATTGGGGTCGCCAGGGCTTCATTTACGGGGCATCGAGGTCGGGGTCCGTGTGCAAGTCAAGGTTTCACGTGCGCCGATGAGCTGTCGGGGCGACGCTCTTCTTCTGCCGCCATGTCATGCGGTCAGGAGCAGGAAGATGCGTGGAGTCCATTGATCTGGTGATCAACTGTTGCTAGAGGGAGGTGAAGTAGATGGGTCACTAACCATAGATCTCGGCAGGAATGGTTGTGATTAGAATATGAATATCGATTCATGGGATGTGATCCGAGCCAGTGATCTTTGATCTAGCGGTTACCAGTGCGCACCAGTTCAGGGCTTGTTCGTTTTGGTGATAATCCACGTGGATTGGATGAGATTGAGCCGGTTTAAATCCATAACAAGTCAAAATCCACTCCAATACCACCCAATACACTCCAATACACATGTAATATCAATAACCGAACAAGGCCTCAGTATTGGGTCTAGACAGGTGGATTGTGATCCAAGGGCTGCTGTAGTGTCCTGACTCTGATCTAATCTAGCACATTTAATTTAGATCCTATAGCTCAGCTCAATCTGTACCCCTTCGGGCAGGGACGTTTGCAAAAGAGCCCTCGGGTTTTCTTGAAACCAACCCACCATCCCAGCATGTGTCAAGATAAGTGCCACTAAGTCCTAAAATTTGTAGTTTAGCCCCTGCCTTTGAATAAAAATACGCCCGCAGTCCTTCAGCACTTAGAATTTATAAAAACAAATTATGAAAATGATTTTTGTACAAAAATAAATCTAGAAACTTGTTTGATTCATAAATAATTCATTTTAATTCCTTTTTGATCCATTCCAGTTACATTAATTTTATATTAATATTGTTTATCATCTAGTAACCTTGTGTTACCATGAAACCTATGGTTAAAATCTGGTACCTCATTTATTTTATAGTAGACACTTAAAACTTCGGAAAATCATAACTTTATAACCGTAACTCCGAATTTAGTGATTTTCGAACCTACGAGCTTGTAACAACACATAGAATATTCTTACGTTGTTTGTTCTCATGTTTGGTGTAATATTATTTTTGTGTACTCCTTGTCCATTTGTATGTATTGCTACGAATAGAAGTGAGGTCACGAGTCACTTGAAGACCAAGTTGGTGAAGTACCTGGAAATCTCAAGTCTAAGGCAAGTTGTGCCCTTGATCACTTTTCTTTACCTAATAATATTCTTGTTAATCACTGTGACATGCTCAGGTTAATCTGATGGGACCTAATAGGTTTCCCTAGACTTGTTTATCCCACACCTTGTTTACCACTGAACTTTTTGGGTAGTTTTGCTATTGCTCTACCTGGTTTTGGGATTAATATTACATTATGATCATGTTCTAGTTATACTATTGTTTAATTATTGTTCATGACAAGATCATTGTGTTAATTGGAGCATGGAGCTTAACTTGAGATATACGTGCTACCACAAGGGTGGAATGGGACGCCCTTGGCTGACTAATTAGGAAAGCTAATGGAGGACTACCTTACCCGAAAGGGGCAAGGCAGTAGGGGAGTTGTCAGTATAGGGAGGTTCTCGGGTCGATCATGCTGCGATGGCTTTTCGGATGGGGGATTCCTATATTGCGCTCCCTAGAAACTGTAGTGGGTTTTTTGAAGCCAGTGGAACTTTGTAAAGGCCTCGTAGTGGATTCATAGTCATTCACCTAGGAAGTGTCTAAGGGTCTAGCTAACTCTGGCTAGACGGGATACACGACTTATGGGTAAAGGGTGCAACCTCTGCAAAGTATAAAACTGGTATATCAGCAGTGCTCGCGGTTATGAGCAGCTCAGGACTCTCGCATAATTAATTTATAGAACTAAACTTAATTTGTCATATGCATTGCATTGTGGGTGTTGTTATTAATTGATCTCTTAGTTATTTGGGCTGGTATCTACATATACTTAGTAACTGCTAATAAAATTTTGACCAACTTTAAAAGCAATGCTCAGCTTTAACCATCTCTTTTGGTAAGCCTTACACTTCACATGAGCTCCCACCTTTGGTGAGTTCATGCACATTATTCCCCACAACTTGTAGAGCAATGAACGTATGTGAGCTCACCCTTGCCGTACTCACACCCCCTAGGTCAAGGACAGGTATCAAAGGATGAGGCGCGTGAAGGATGCGGTGATGAGTTTGTGAGTGGTCTAGGCCATCGTCTCCCAGTCAACTTTGGTTGCTGGATCGTTGTCTGCATATGATGTAATTATTTAACTATTTTGTACAGAACTCCTATTATATAGTAAATATGTGACATTCGTTTCTGTACCATGAGTCATCATATGTGTGAGACTTGATCCCAGCACACTTGGTGATTATTTCGCGCCCGGGTTTTGGACCACTAAAACCCGGGTGCGACATAAGTGGTATCAGAGGAATGTTGACTGTAGGATGTAACCTAGATAGAATTAGACAACCCTTACCTACTTATCTTTTCTACTATAATTCTTTCTAAACTTTTCTTAATCTATTCTCATCTATTGCTGCTTTACTCTGATTACTCTTACCTTTTCTCTTCTAAAGACAAAAGTGGATTTCACACTTTGAAATCCTGTACCTAAAGTGACTATCAGGAATTGGAAACCTAATCTTAGGAACCAAATCAAAACTATTTTTGTAAATATTTATATGCTTGAGTGTTTGTTCTTATGCACCTTGTTTGATTCAGTTCTTTGATTGAGTGTGATGAGTCGTGGAGTAATGTCCACAATTGCATCTGCATATACATCTAGGCATAGAAAAAATGTTTATAAAATAACTAGACAACCTAGATTATCCCCCATTAAAATGTATCTAGTGTCACATATCTATCTTATCTTAACAAATTCTATCTTATCCTAATGGATTTATTTGATCTCAAAAGATTCTCTCTTACTTTAAAGAATTCATCTTGTCCTAATGAGTATACTTATCCAATCCTAGAATAACAAACATGATCTAATCCTAATTACTTAGATCTCAGCTAATCTAATCTAGAAATGTCCAATCCAATCTGGATCCCATCTAATCTAATATATAATCTAATATGATCTAATCCAAAATGAGTTACCTAACTGATTAGTTAATCTCGTGAAATAGATTAGACCTTACTCCTATAAATAGGTTTTAACCTAAATTGGTGCCCTAGACTAACTTGACCATGTACAACTACCTGACCATATGCAACTACCTTACCCATCAGATGGCTACATAACCCCTCTGTTTCAACCTAACAACAAAACATAGATTCTGACCAACCTACCCCATGAAATCTATCCTACCCATAATTATCTTAACTACATGTCCCTAACTCGGATGCCAACACCAAGACCAAAGATAATCAACTTTGTCAAGGAAGAATGGGAGTCAAGCCAGATCTCTGAAGGAATCAGGATCCACAATCTAGGATGAAGTCTTTCCTTACCATATTTTTTTCCCCAAACCCATCCTTGCTCCAAACACATCCCTGACCCGACATAATGAGTGGCTAGATAAAATACATATGCTTTCCAATGCACCTGCTAATTAATTGAAAGATAAAACTTTTGATTTTTTGAACAAAAAAAAACTAAAACTGCAAGCCAAATTTGTTGCATCCATTTTTTTAGTAATCTCGAGGACAAGATTATTTTTAAGGGGGTAGAATTTGTAACACCTCAAATCTTATTTTAGAAGTTTAATAAAATTCTCCCAAAGATTTTCGGTTAAAATATAATTTTTATAAGAATTGTCTTACCTTTCAAGCTACTTTCCCTAAAACAATGTTTAAAAAAAAGATCGAAATGATAATTTATTTGTCCCTTTGGCAAAATAATATATTTCTAAATTTGTTCTCTTAAGGATCTTATAAACTAGAAATATCTTTCTTAAAATACATGTTTTGTGGGTGTGCATTAAGAAAACATTTGCATAAATAAATGAGATGTAAATAAAGAACTATCATAAATTATATTATGCATGTTGGATTTTTATTGTGCATCTAGTTTAATTCAAACTCAGATTTGAATTTGAAACGAAATTTGAATTTGAAAATAGAAAACAGAAAAGAAAAATAAAAAAGGACTCCCTACTTCCCTAGGCCTCATCTCTCTGGGCCGAGCTCACCCTCGTACCTTCATCTTGAATTTGAATTTGATGGATTTGAAATGTCTGTCATCTCGAATGCCCACAGTCTTGCCTACTTGGTTGTACCAATCGCATCGAAATAGAACCACCGACCGACGAACTTGATAATTCGAGTTATATTGTAACTCAATTACCTCTTTAAGGACACCATAAAAATCTATGTTCTCCCCATTATGTTCACCTTCAGTCATCACACCACTATTTTGTGTCTGCATGAACTTCTCACGATCCACTATGCTAAACCGCACTCCATTAATCTTGCAAGCTGTACTAGTCTTAACTCGCCGAGCTGGGCCACATGACAGTGCCCATAGTCCTTCGCTAACCAATTCTGGATTCTCATTACGCTTCTTCTCAATCTGTTGCAACAAAATTACTCACTCAGCAATTACATATGCATACCAAAAACTTTAGTAAACCTATAACATAAAAGTTTAGTGACTTACATGGGACATAAACCACTTTGCAAATCCTTGTTGAACCATTCGATCAACATCATTTGGACGCGCACCTTGCTGCGATAGCTCCTCCCTGTACAGACTGCATGGCATACTTTATTCATAAGAATATTTTGAAATTTAATAAATATAACATAAATTAAATCTCAAACATGTAAACGATACTTACTTCAAATATTCTTGTACTTCATCAGCATTATGTAGCACATACCAAACTAACTTATTCATGATAGCATCATCAATGTACTCAGTCTTAGTAGCTCCAACAAGAGTAGCACCATGCTTAAAAACAGACATGTCATTAGGCAATGACATCTCTGTACCACTATCATCATCCTGGTTAAATCTAGTGTCAACATCCTTCATGTACCTAGAACAAAATGTTAAGGTATCACTTGCCATATATGCCTCAGCAATTGATCCTTCCGGCCTAGCCCTGTTCCTTACAAAATTTTTCAAAGTGCCTAGTCGCCTTTCTATTGGGTACATCCATCCATACTGAACAGGTCCTCTAAGCAGTGCCTCATCGGGAAGATGGACACACAAGTGCACCATGACATCAAAGAAGGCAGGTGGAAAGATTTTCTCAAGCTTGCATAGGATCAATGGAATATCTCCTTTCAGCCGTTGCACAACATCTATTCGTAGATTTCTACTGCATAGTTCCCTGAATAAGGTCCCCAGCTCTGCAATTGCTTCATATACATCCTTCCTCACCAGTCCTCTAAGGCCAGCGGGTATGATTCTCTGTAGGAGTATGTGGCAAGAATGTGTTTTCAATTTTCCAACCACCATTGAACCATCTTCACTTATGTATCTTGCTAGGTTATCCGCAAATCCATCAGGAAACTTGATACCTTTGAGGAACTTGCAAAACTCGACTTTCTGATCTTTCCCCAACACATATGGAGCAGGTGGAGCCCTGCAGGCCGAGTTGCCATCTTGTTGCAAGTGCAGTTCAGGTCTTATGCCCATATCATACAAATCTAGCCTTGCATTATGTGTGTCCTTGGACTTGCCTGGTATACTAAGTAGTGCGCAAAGAATATTTTCACATACATTTTTCTCTATGTGCATCACATCGAGATTATGTGGAAGCATCAAATCTTTCCAATATGGCAATTGCCACAACCCAGATTTCCGGCTATAAATCTTTGGACCGTCACTACGCTTCCTTTTATTTCCAGTAATGTTAGCCTGCTTCCCTGGCCTGACATCTTTCACCTTATTTAGCTCTTGTAGGACCTCATCCACAGTAAACCTGCCAGGCTCAACTTTGTTTTCACGCTTACCATTAAAATCCAAGGTATTCTGCCATGAATGTGTCCTTTTAAGGTAACGACGATGTCCAATGTAGCATAACTTGTTCCTTATTGCCAGAGACAATGGATTCTTGTCGCAATAAATACATGCATAATACCCTTTTGTTGTTCGCCCAGATAACGTGGCTAGCGCTGAATAATCATGTATACACCATAGTACAGCAGCACGAAGGTCGAACTTCCTACCAGTACATGCATCATAGGTCTTGACACCCTTCCATAGCTTGAGCAGTTCATCAATTAGGGGCTCAAGGAACAAATCAAAATACTTTCCTGGACACCTTGGACCTAGGATGAGTAAAGACATAAAGCAGTTTATTGGATTCACGCATTCCCATGGTGGGAGATTAAGCGGTGTCACAAGCACTGGCCACATACTGTACTGGGTACTCATGTTGCCAAATGGATTGAATCCATCGGTAGCTAAGGCTAGCCTCAGGTTCCTCGGATCATCTAAAAACCTGGGTACTTTCGGTCAAAGTCCTTCCACGCTTCCTGTTGGGGGCTTATTCTCAAATGCTATGAATTAAGAACAAGACAACATAAAAGTGTTAAATGTTAAACTCCTTCGTCCTTAAAAACAGTATACCTCTTTGGATATAATGAATCTCGGACGAAGGTTACACAAGAAAAGACCTACGTAAGGTTGATAAATGGTAAAACAGAGCAATCATATATAATACACGAATAATAATAACGGTATTATCATCAATGTATTTCTATTATTAAATTCGTAAAAACGAATTACAAATGTACCTTCAGATTGATGTAAAGTAAAGGTACAGACGTGATGCGAAAAAGTGCATGCCAAGTCAGCGTGTACAGTACGGGAGTACTGTTCACCTATTTATAGGCACGGGACGCAGCCCTTGTAAAATTACATTGATACCCCTTACATTTATCAATAACTCTATAGTAATTCTTCAAGGTCCAATTTGGCTTTTCGTCTTTAAGTTGGTTCCTCTTTTCTATCGTTACGCCGAAGCTTTTCTGCACATAACTTCGTGATCGTCTTATCCTTCGTCATGATCGTTTTTCATTCTAGTCAAGCTTCGTCTTAACCCTGCTCTTGTATATCCGCGACCTGACTCCGAAGGTGCCTGTTCACATATTACACTCGGAAAACATTGTCAAACTATGTTTTTGAGGACCTTCGGGAGCCGAAGGTCCCCAATAGTAGCCCATCGCAATGTTAATTTACTGTAATGATAAATTCATATTGCGACATGGACGAAGGCTTTATGCCGAAGGTCCGAAAAAACACCTTCCTTTTGCTAGAATAGCAACAGTCATTGACAAGCGGGGCCCTCCAGTTTTCGACACACTAGGTGTATAAATACGAGCTCACCACGAGTTTATTTGGCATGCTCTTTTGCCATCTGCTTTTTACTCACCCAGCTTTTCAGCCTGCACGCGACAGCATTTTCTCGGTTTTAAATTTTTAAGCTTCGGTTTCAAGTCTGGTTTGCCAGCATTCGCGAAGATGTCTGAGGATAAGAAAGTTGCTGGTGCTTCGAAGCTAAGTCTTTCTGAGGAAATGCACCTGGGTTTTCTTGAATCAATGTCGAAGACCAATACGGAGAAGATTGTCAGGGAGACTTTGGAGGGTTTATCTGAAGATACTGGCGACAGTGATAGTTATGATGTGGATAGTGGTGGGGAGGATTCCGAAGATCGCCCATGGCGGCCTAGTCACTCAAATTTCGGAAAATCAACTATAAAGCAGAGTCACCTTGAAAATATGAGGGGGAGATATTTCCGAGATATATCCATCGTGAGGGCGGATGACGGAGAGAAAACTACGCCGACTCCCGAAGATAATGAAGTCGTGATCTTCCGAAGCTTTTTTAAAGCTGGGCTACGATTCCCTCTAAGCAGATTTGTGGTAGAAGTTCTAAAAATATATCAGGTTTACCTTCATCAACTTACCCCTGAAGCAGTGATAAGATTGGGAGTCTTCGTCTGGGCCGTGAGGAGCCAGGGCCTGGAGCCAAGTGCAAAAAGCTTTTGCAATATACACGAGCTAGTATATGAGACGAAGCCCTGGGGTAAGGAGCAATATCATAATAATTTTGGTTGTTATAGCTTCGATGCCTGCTCTGGGTCAAGCTGTCCCATGCCAACTTTTCGGAAGAGATGGCCCGGGGAATGGATGAAGGAATGGTTCTATGTGAAGAACGACTTGAAGGTTCGAGAAGATATTAAAGATATCATCATGCACCCTATATGGCAGCGCTTCGGACTCCGGAAACCAAAGGTAGAAATGGATGAAGCAGCTGAAGAATGTCAGAGAGCGTTCGGTGTAGTCTGCTCTTTTATTGGGACCAGGGATTTAATGCAAGAGCACATTGCCTTCAGAGTGTGGCCACTTGCAGATAACTGGGAAATGCCGAAGGAGATCGTTAAAGAAACTGACGAGGGTGGGCTAATCAGGCTGAAATATACATTTAAGTATGGAGATAAGTTCGTTGAACCAGATGATGATTGGCTAAAAAGCATTGAGAATGTAAGTGATGAATTGCTTGGGGCATACTCAAAGGCCGAAAATACTGCATTGTCAGCGGCTTTTGGAGGCCGAAAGAAGAAGAGACTCAACCGAGTATTTGATGCAATTGGGTTTATCTACCCCGACTACTATTATCCAATGCGAGGCCAAAAAAGGAAAAATACTTCTCCTGCAAAGGAAATTGCTTCGGCTGCTCCTAGGGAGCCAACGCCAAAGAGGAAGAAGGTAAAAGTGCTCACCCACCCTCCACGCTGTATTGAGCCGGCCACAGTGCCTGAGTTTATTGGTGAGGCTTCTTCGGCCACCGAAGCCAGAGAACCAACTCTAGCGCCAAAATCCGAAGAAATGGCCGAAGCACCAGCAATAGAGAAAACGGAAGAACCGAGAACTGAAGAAGGAAAAACATTAGACATTTTAAGTCCTTCATCAAAAGTTGAGGCAGCTAAAAGCCAAAAGGGGCCAGCAGCGACCCCTAAAAGAAAAAGGATGGTTAATGTGCTGGATGTTTTGGAGACAATTAAATCTTCAATCATAACTCCAAAGAAAACCGTTGAAACTTCTGAAGTGCCTACTGAAGCCTTTGTTGCTGAAACTTCGAAGCAACAATTTGAAACTGAAGCTGGGCCTTCAGAGCCCACCAAGATACAACCTTTGGAAGCCGAAAAAATGTCAGAGGCATGTTTAGAAGCTGAAAAAACAAAAACAACAGAACCGATTTTGATTGAGGAAATCGACACTGCCACCCCCGAAGCATCTTCCAAAATACGTGATTATATTGTCTGACATGCTTCAGGGAAGAAACTATCCGAAGAAGAGATTTTTGAAGCCAATCACTATGCCCGAGAACTGAAGTATCCGAGGGGGGCCGTAGTGTTCAATGGAACAAACGAAGATGACTTCCTATACTGTCTCCCAGACAATAAAGAATTATCCGTCTGTCGGGAGATGGCTAGAAGCATGGGGTTCCCGAAACTCGAAGCTGGCCTTTGCGCCATGACGAAGGACGATCTTGCGGATAGCCTGGCATACAATAGTCTGAAGGTACAAAAATTGTGAATTTTGAAGTTTATGAATTTTGAATTAGTCTTTTGTTCTTATGTTAACTCATTCATTCTTTTGAATAGGGCTTAATACTCAGCAATGCCTTAAGGGCACAGAAGAATGCCGAAGATGAGAGCTGCACCATTGCTCTTAACAACCTTCGAACAGAGGTTATCAGGCTAAGAAACGAAGCCTTGGAGAAGGACAAAATTCTGCTTACGTTGGTGGAAAAAATGAAGGAAGACGAAGCTAACTCTAAAACTCAAGCCGAAGCTCAGAAGCGCGAAATCGAAGATCTTCGGAAACAACTAGCCCGAGCTAAAGAAGAACGCATTCTTGAAGAAACAAAACGAGAATTAAGTGATCAATGGGCAAATCATTTGGAAGTAAATGTTAAAGAGCTTCGTGCTTCGAAGAAGAGGTGCTACGATAAATCCATAGAGTGTGTTAAGAAAATAAAATCCAGCTTCGCCAGCGTTGGCGCGTTCTCTAGTGAAGAAAATTTCACAAGGGGAAATCCAGAAGGCCTGATTGAATGGATTAGTCACGAAGCTGATGCCTTCGACGAAATCTTGAATAGTCGCGGGGACATTTGTGCTTTTTCGGGCGCCAGGGGAATTGTTACTATTTTAGAGAAGAAAGGGTGCGAGCATGTGAAATCTTTGGCACAGTCTGAAGCTACTTTATCTTCTGAAGATATCAAAGACCCTTCAGCCGAAGCAAGCCAGGTCGGTGGAAAATTTTTCACTAACATTTGGGACAATGGCGGCCGAGAAATGGCTCAAGAGATCATTCAGAGAAGCAAAAAAGGCATCCATGATGCTAGGGAGGTAGCGAGAGCTGCTGAAAAAAGCACAGTGCCCGAAGGGCAAATAGGTATTAATTAGTGATTTTTATTTTGTTGTAATTTTTGATTTTGAACTTTATTCGTAGTTTGTAATAGTAATATAGCCGTGTCCTCTCCTCTCTCAGAACCCGCTGAGGCATCTGCGGACCCTCCCCCGAAGGGGGACGACGAAATTAGACAAATGGCCGAAGCCATCATGGACGAAGTTGTCAATCAGCTACTAAACGAAGCTGCAGAAGTAGTTCTTAGGGAAGATTAAATGCTATTGTAAAAATACTTGGAACATGACATGTGTAAAACTTTGTAACTTTGAATGTAATATATAATCTATTTATGGTTCAATTCTTTACGATGCATGAAATTTTTTCATACATACCGCTTTTTGAGCCTTCGGCGAAAAAACACCTTCCCTTCTTTTCATGCTTCGTAAAGAAAATCTTTTATGTATCACAAGAATTGCCATACTTCTTTGATGAAGAATCTCCAAACTTCGTGAAAACATTCTTTGAATCCATAAAAAAGTCTTATGTTGCCTCTCAAATGAAGCTACACTTCTTCTCAATTTATCTTGTGCCTTAGCATGATTTTCTCTTTTTCAAAACATTCTTCGAAGATCAATGCTGTGTCCCCTTCCTGTTCTACATGCGAAATGATGGATGATGCTTATGCTATGCAAAATGATGTAATGATGTTATGTTATGCAAAATGACATTTATGCTGAAAATACAAATATCCCTGCAATAGAGCACACAATCTTTTTATCTCAGCGCTGACTTTTCGCTGTAAGCCTCCCTTAGGAGCTTCTTCGCCTTTTACTTTCAGCGGAATCAGCGTTTATTTTTCGCTGTAAGCCTCCCTTAGGAGCTTCTTCGCCTTTTACTTTCAGCGGAATCAGCGTTTATTTTTCGCTGTAAGCCTCCCTTAAGAGCTTCTTCGCCTTTTACTTTCAGCGGAATCAGCGTTTATTTTTCGCTGTAAGCTCTGCATTCCCTTTGGAACGACTTTCGAGCGGAAAACTTACACTGCGCTCCCTTAGGAACGACTTTTTATTACTTCGAAAAAGTTACAGCTCGTTCCTTAGGACAAGTTTTCGATAATCCGAAGGTTCTCCGTGCCTCCATAAATTCTTCTACTTCGGCAACTCAAGCCTATGGAGGAGATATATTTTCATTATGATAATAAGCTAAACTGTTACAAGAATTTGAAAAACGATAAAAGACACTTAAACTTCCCATAATTGTTCTTTACTACGAAGAAAGTAAAACTGAACGTGAAAGTGTAAAAAGCTGCTGTGGAAGTAGGATATTTTGTTAGTAAATGTGCTTTGACTCTGGCACAGTGCTATTGACTGTGCGAGCTTCGGATTCTTCTTTGAAGTCCCTCTGGGGGTGAGAGTGCTGGCTCCCTTCTGGCTGCGGAGCTCGTTGTATTAGTGGTGGGCCTGGTGGCGGTGGAAGCTGTTGCCAGGAAGCTTGGGGTTGGCTTGCCGAAGCAACAGAGGCTGCAGGGTGATTGCCTACATATTCTAGAATGTAAGGCGAATGGTACGAAGCAGTATGCATAACCTGCTTCGGCTGGCTCTGTTGTGCTGCAGCCTCTGCTAGCTCCTTTTGCTTTTGAATGGTAACATGACACATTCTGGTCGTATGGCCCTTTCCTTCACCGCAGAATAAGCAGTAAATTTTTCTTGGTTGATCTCCAAATCTTCCCCCGAAGCCCCTGGCGCCTCTGCCTCTTGGCACTGGCGGCCGAAAAGAGCTTTGCTGTTGTCCCGAAGCTTGCGAGGAACACTGTGGCCTTTGCTGCTGACTCCCTTTGTCATCATTTTGAGTAGAATTGTGAATTGACCTGACATGCCTCGGATAAAACCTTCCTCCGAAGCCCCTGGTCATTTCTGAAAACCTAAGAGCTTCCTCCCTTCTTTGGCGAAAATCATTGCCAGCTCAAATATACTCGTCCATCTTCTGGAGCAGCTTCTCCAAAGTTTGAGGAGGCTTCCTGGCAAAGTACTGAGCTGAAGGTCCTGGCCGAAGCCCCTTAATCATGGCCTCAATGACAATTTCATTGGGTACTGTTGGTGCCTGTGCCCTCAGACGTAGAAACCTTCGGACATATGCCTGAAGGTATTCTTCGTGATCCTGGGTGCACTGGAATAAAGCTTGAGCAGTGACTGGCTTCGTCTGAAAGCCTTGGAAGCTGGTTATCAACATATCCTTCAGCTTTTGCCATGAGGTGATTGTTCCTGGCCTAAGGGAGGAGTACCAGGTTTGTGCAACGCTCCTGACAGCCATGACGAAGGACTTTGCCATGACCGCTGTGTTGCCACCATACGAAGATATAGTTGCCTCATAGCTCATCAAGAATTGCTTCGGGTCTGAATGACCGTCGTACATGGGGAGCTGAGGTGGCTTATAAGACTGTGGCCAAGGTGTAGCCTGCAGTTCTGTTGATAGGGGAGAAGTATTATCAAAAGCAAAATTTCCATGATGGAAATCTTCATACCAGTCGTCCTCGTTGTAGAAACCCTCTTGATGAAGCTCTCTGCACGGGGGCCTTTGATTCTGGTCATCTTGAGCGAGGTGTCGAAGCTCTTCAGAGGCTTCATCTATCTGCTTTTGAAGATTAGCTAGACGAGCCATCTTCTCCTTCTTCCGTTGGACCTGTTGATGGAGCATCTCCATTTTTTGGATTTCTTGGTCCAAGTCGTCTTCCGGAGGCGTTGGACTGGTGGCCTTCCTCTTCTGGCTTCGGGCCTCCCTAAGAGAAACGACATCCTGATTGGGGTCCAGCGGCTGCAGAGTGGCAGCCCCTGTCGCTGAAGCTTTTTTTGGCGGCATGACGAAGGTGATACTTGCCGAAGGTTTTCAAAACTCAAAAAGTGGAAGTGAGTTCACCGGAGGTGGGCGCCAATGTTGGGGGCTTATTCTCAAATGCTATGAATTAAGAACAAGACAACATAAAAGTGTTAAATGTTAAACTCCTTCGTCCTTAAAAACAGTATACCTCTTTGGATATAATGAATCTCGGACGAAGGTTACACAAGAAAAGACCTACGTAAGGTTGATAAATGGTAAAACAGAGCAATCATATATAATACACGGATAATAATAACGGTATTATCATCAATGTATTTCTATTATTAAATTCGTAAAAACGAATTACAAATGTACCTTCAGATTGATGTAAAGTAAAGGTACAGACGTGATGCGAAAAAGTGCATGCCAAGTCAGCGTGTACAGTACGGGAGTACTGTTCACCTATTTATAGGCACGAGACGCAGCCCTTGTAAAATTACATTGATACCCCTTACATTTATCAATAACTCTATAGTAATTCTTCAAGGTCCAATTTGGCTTTTCATCTTTAAGTCGGTTCCTCTTTTCTGTCGTTACGCCGAAGCTTTTCTGCACATAGCTTCGTGATCGTCTTATCCTTCGTCATGATCGTTTTTCATTCCAGTCAAGCTTCGTCTTAACCCTGCTCTTGTATATCCACGACCTGACTCCGAAGGTGCCTGTTCACATATTACACTCGGAAAACATTGTCAAACTATGTTTTTGAGGACCTTCGGGAGCCGAAGGCCCCCAACACTTCCCCATCAGCTGGATGGCTCATCACATTGGCGACTGGTTTCCTCACTTTCTTGTGCCATTGTGTTTCCTCTGAAGTTTGTTTTGAAGAAAAAATTCTTTTCAACCTTGGCAACAGTGGAAAATGCCTCAAAACCTTATGTGGAACCCGCTTCGAACCAATTTCATCTTTCCATCTAAACTCCTTGCATACTGGGCACTCATTCATTTTAGCATTAACATTCCGAAACAACACACAATTGTTCTTGCACACATGGATGTTTTTGTATCCAAGGTCTAATTGTTTAAGATATTTCATGGCCTCATTATATGATTTTGGCAACTCACTGTTAGGGTATCCATCAGACATCAGCTTCATCATTGCTGAAAATGCTGTATTGCTGATTCGATAACGAGACTTCATATACAACATCCTCACCATAAAAGAAAATTTTGAATGGCTAGAACCCGGACTAAGCGGCTTCTTTGAATCTCCAAGAACTACTGCAAATCTTGGCTCTTCTCCATCAGCCTCTGCCGCTGCAAACAGTTCACCGATCATCTCATGTACTCCATGATCATCATCGCAAACATCATCGTCCACATCCATATGTATCCCAAAGTCATGATCATATCCTTCGACCTCCTCCTCTATACCCTCAACTTCTGTGTCTGCCGACTACCCATGATGAATCCACCTCGTGTATGTAGCTGACATTCCATAAATGTGTATATGAGTTTCTACTTCACTCTGAGGTCGCAGCCTTTGATTAAGACAATTCACGCACGAACAATGAATGTGTGTGTCTTCTGGGTATCTTTCACTAACAAAATTCATGAACTCTTCAACTCCTTTCACATATGCAGGTGTGAATTCTTTCCCATAAACCCATCTTCTATCCATCTATTTTGACAATAAATTAAAACTTGCATTAACTCCATAACTATGATTAAATTGAACAAAATTGAAAACCACATCAAACACATGCATATATGAAATAAAATTCAAACGCACATGGAACCTTATTGTCAAAAACACAACACATCAAACCTTGTCTTTTCTCCCCGCCCTGCCGCTGTTCTGTCCACGCCCGCTATAGCTCTGCGCACGATGCCGCTGCTTTGCCGCGCCCGAAGCTTCTCTGCCCTCGCTGTTTTCACGACGACGCCGTTCTTCCAACTGACCAATGGATCAGGCGACAAGATCGCTCGTTCGCTGCGATGCTACCCAGTTGCCGATCAAGCGGACGACCGACACCGGCGTCGTTGTGTGCCGTAACCTGAGGGCCGAGACTAAGATCGTCAATCGTAGAACGTAGAAGCGCAAATCACAGAAGGCGAAAGCAGAACAGCCATGCAGATCGCAGAATGGCGGCTAGGAACGAACGACATATGGGAACAGGTACTACGCTAACGATTCTGTTTTTATTAGGCCCAACTGACCAATTTATGCACTCTAACTTTCTTTATTTATAAGAACAAGCGAGTAGTCTAGTGGTAACACTTATTCGAAGCAAGGCGCAAGTCTCTGGTTCGAAGCTCCGCGGGGGCAATTTTTTTGCCAAATAAACAGCAGCCGGCGCTTCCAGTTGGTGGGCCGGGGCTGTGTCCCACTTTACCAAAAAACTACGGCCCATGTATGCATGTGTTTGATGTCTAATCTGTGACGAACTTGTTGCGTCCAAAATTTGTGTCTATGATGTTCCTTTCATTTTCATCATTAATATTCAAGTCTAATCTTCCGAATTTTTTGCATTTTAACCCTTCATCGAAAACAATATCACGTTTGGACCCTAGAAAATTTTAATGTCATTTTTGGACCCTTTGCTCGGCGCCATAGCCTATGGCGCCGAGGTAACACAGCTCGGCGCCATAGGCTATGGCGCCGAGGTAGTTGCTGCGCTGGCCCAAACGGACGACGTGGCGCCGACGTGGTACCGAGCTCGGCGCCATAGATCTTGGCGCCGAGCTCGGTTCTGTACACAAAGGTCGTCTAGCTCAATTGGTAGAGCGTAAGGCTCTTAACCTTGTGGTTGTGGGTTCGAGTCCCACAGTGGGTGTTTTTTTTTGTCTTTGTCACTGATTTGTTTTTTGTTGTCCAGATTTTTTGTTTATGTCGCTGATTTGTCCGTCCAAATTTATTTCTCATCCTGTTTTTTTTGTTTTTTGACTGATTTGTTTATTCATATATTTTTTTGTTTTTCAGGAGCCAGGCTACTTTGCTTTTCATATCCTAACTGACGCTCAGAACTTCTATGCCATGAAACACTGGTTTGCCAGGAATTCGTATAAAAATGCAGCTATCCGTGTCATAAACTACGAAGCAATTATTTTGGAGAAACTTCCAAAGTATACTATCCAGCAGCTGTATTTGTCAGAGGAGTTCCTTTTCTCATTAGAAGCATTAAGCGGCCTACTGAAAACACAAGAATGAAATACCTGTCACTGTTCAGCCACTCACATTTCGTTATTCCAGAAATATTCAAGTATCTAAACCTTGATGCATCCACAACGTTGGAATATATATGTACTCATATTCGGATTATAGAATACAGGCTTATCTGTAGAAATATTCAGGTTTTTTTTCTTCACGTGCTTTTGTATAAAATCAAACTGGTGAGACTACAAAATTCATGTATTAATTTATATAATAATCTTGCATTTCAAATAGGCCATCGTATAGGATAGTCAATTCATGAATATTTGTGCTTCTTTTTACCGGATAAACAAAAAAAATATCTGGATGAATAAACAATTCAGTCACAAAAACAAAAAACAGGATGAGAAATAAATTTGGACGGACAAATCAACGACATAAACAAAAAATCGGGACAACAAAAAAAATTAGTGACAAAGACAAAAAAAACACCCACCGTGGGGCTCGAACCCACAACCATAAGGTTAAGAGCCTTACGCTCTACCAACTGAGCTAGACAACCTTTGTGTACAGAACCGAGCTCGGCGCCAAGATCTATGGCGCCGAGCTCGGTACCACGTCGGCGCCACGTCGTCCGTTTGGGCCAGCGCAGCACCTACCTCGGCGCCATAGCCTATGGCGCCGAGCTGTGTTAGCTCGGCGCCATAGGCTATGGCGCCGAGCAAAGGGTCCAAAAATGACATTAAAATTTTCTAGGGTCCAAACGTGATATTGTTTTCGATGAAGGGTTAAAATGCAAAAAATTCAGTCTAATCTTCGTCACTTGTAATTGTTGACGAAGATGTAAATTTGGTCATAGAAATGTATCAATCTGTGACTGAAGTCACCAGCGTCACGAGAAAATCGTCACTGATGATCACATTCTTACTAGTGCAAATGTGTATACTATCGGTATGGTGGGGGCAAGGGAGTAATTTTATGCCTGTATGTTGATGACATTCTAATCTTGGGGACGAGTCTTGATGTGATTAAAGAGACAAAAGACTTTCTGTCCAATAATTTTAAAATGAAAGATTTGGAAGAAGCTGATGTTATTCTTAACATTAAGCTACTGAGAGAAGGCAATGGTGAGATCACACTTGTGCTATCCCATTATGTGGAAAAGGTTTTGAGTCGCTTTGGTTAGAGCGAATGTGAACATGCTCCAACACCTTATGATCCTAGTAAGCTATTGAAGAAAAATCGAAGGATATCTAGGGATCAATTGAGATATTCCCAAATAATTGGTTTACTCATGTACTTAGCTAGCGCTACGAGGCCTGACATCTCATTTGTTGTGAGCAAACTTAGCCGGTTTGTTTCAAATCCGGGAGATGATCACTAGCGTGCTCTTGTGTAACACTTAAAATCCTATTTTTGGATATATAAAAGTTCTCCAAAGATTTGAGGATAAAAATGACTTCCAATAACAATTTCATTCCTTTATAGAATATATCTCTCTAAACTAAACACATAATGATAACTAAGAATTTGGTATTCAAGACTTATATCCAAAACTTAAAACTAAAAGCTAGAGCAACAAATAAAGGAGACTTTCAAAGTACTTACTATTACCTTTATAAACTATATAATTAATGCACCCCTTAAAAATATAGCTGAACTGAAATAATTCATAGGAAAGATTATGTATTAACTTCTTTTAAGTAAATATGTAACGAAGATTATCTATTCTGTGTGCATTTAAAATAAGATTTTCTTAAAAAAATAAATACTATGTGCATATTTCATTATTGAAGTATTCATCTAAATAGATAAAAAAAAATATAAAGAAAGAAGTAATGCATCATGCTAGAATTTTGGATGTGCATGTAAGTGTGATAAGGGATTTAAACACATATTTGAATTCAAATTTGAAAACTAGAATTTGAAATAGGAAAAAAAGAAACAGAAAATATAAAAGAAAAATAACTCTCCTCTACGCCTTGGCCCAGAGTAATCTTAACATGCGGCCCATGAACTTGGGCACCTGCATCCTGCGTTGTGTCACTGCCAGGGCAGGGCCAGCAGCCGGGGCCCCAACCATATTCACGTATCCACACCGACGTGTGGGCTAGCTCGGGCCAGTGACCAAACACCATGCACGTGTTAACATGAGCCGCTGACATCAGGTGCCGGCACCCGCCTCCACTCGCAGCTGATAGGGTGGGACCCTCGTTGTCATACTCTTTTGTGTGCCCTTGTCCCATTGTGGTGTGGGCCAATGTTGTCACACTTATCCCCTTCATCGTTCCTCCACGTCCGGTAACAGACCGCGTGCATCACGTGCAATCTCAGCCAAATCTTGCTCCAATTTGCATCGCGACCTGGTGCATAAAGGTGGAGCCCCGTACCCCCTCCTCGAGTTATCATCGAGGTCTAGACAGGAAACACCATCACCATGGGCAGCAGAGGGAGAAATCGAAACCATCGTACGGTATGGAGTCCACCGTCGTGGTTCTCCATTATTAGCACCATTTAGAGGGGTTGAGGAAGGGCCTGGGCGTGTCACCTGTGTACCTCGATGATGTCCGCAGCTCAATCGGGGGAATAAGTGATCTGGTGGTTGGGGATTGCTCACTGGCACAGAACTTCACCATGATTCCGCAAGCTCCCGTGGCCAGGACCGCCTGTGCTTCTAGCCTTAGTGAGATGTCCTCCCCGTGTCTCACAATCCCTTACTCTATATTTTGCGGCCATTGGAGCGGGTCTTCGAGCGAGAAATCGGTGTCGTGTTGGGCCGACGATGGCGCCGCCATAGTGGTACTCCTTGTCGTCACGCTTGCTTCGGGGGGAAGGAAGATGACGTCCTGGCCGGTGATCTGGTGATGGATGGGTAGGATTTGATCGGCCAGGGGAATGTGTCGACGAAGAAATCTGAGACATCGACCTCTAGATCTGTGACCGAGAACATTGCATGCTACTCCCTCCGTCCCAGGATATAAGGCGTAACCACTTTTTATTCTTGTCCCACAATATAAGGCGTGCTCTTTCTATGCATACGTATATCGATGTAGTGGTATAGAGACAATTAAATGTATTTCTTGGTCTTTGAACCAGAGGTGGTTACGCCTTATATACTGAGACGGAGGGAGTATTTTAAATCAAGACCGTAGATCCTAGATCCAATGGCCCTTGTCGCGTACCGCTTCATAAGCTCTTGGGATCTGATCGGGGCGGTTCGTTTTCAATCGGACGACTCTGATTATTCCATACCCCTTCGGCATGGTAAATATTCAAAGGAGCCCACTAGTTTTTTAGGATTTACCCGCCGTCCACCCAGTTCTGTTGCAATAACAGTTGCACCCTCGGATTTCACAAGTAAGCCCCTGGACTTTCCAAATAGACCCCTAGGATCTATTTTATGGTATAAAATTTATGTAAAATGAATAGAAAACTTGTAAACTCCATAACCTACTCATTTTAATCCCGATTTGACCCGTTCTGGTTGTGTTAGTTTCATAATAACATTATCTACGCAATAACAACATTAGTTTTATCATAACATATATTCTTATTGTTTAATTTATGTTTAGTGGATTAAGCAGGCTAATCAAAACTAACCTATCTATAATTATAGTCTAACTAAGGTATAGTAACTAATCAAGTTATAACCTGTGCTAAAGTTGAATTAATTATTTACCTCTCACATGACTTATCATAGAGGATGTTAGTATTATTTAAATACCTAAAACTTTAGAAAGCTATATCTTCTGGACCATAACTCTGATTTTAGTGTTTCTCGAACCCACGCTCTCGTAGCATCGCGTAGAATATTCTTATGCTCTTTGTCCAATACAATGTTTCTAGTACTTGTGTTTGGCCTCTAACTTATTTTGTAGAGAAAAGCATGTTTTGGACTTGAGTTTACACATATTGCAAATTCTTTTAAAATGATGTGAAAAAGCTATGGTTCCTACACTTAGTCATTTGTTTTTTGTACTAACTATGTTTGTCTAAGTGCTAGGGAACCTCTCAAGTAGAGATAAAAGAAGTTGGAGAAGTAGCCAAACTTGGGCAGTTTGGGACCCACCAGATTGTCCGGTGAGGCATGTCTGGAGATGCGTACGGCCAAAGAAGATGCTCTTGAGAATTTTATTTATAAAATTCACTAGATAGTGAACAGTGCATTGTCCGGTGCACCAGACATCATCTCCAATGGCTCTCTCCACGGGCGGGTGGTAGCCGCCAATGGCTAGCTGATGTGGCCGCTATCTGGAGGTGCATCGGACTCTCCAGTGCCACGTCGGAAAAGGAAACCGGCCAATCAGATCACCTGGTGACCGTTGCTGGCCAAATATCCAATGGCGCACCGGACTGTACAGTGAGCCTGAAGACAGAGAAGTTTTCTAGCTTCCTTATGGAGGAGGCAACGACTCCTAGCCTCTTGGGGCTATAAAAGGAGAAACTATGCGCACTCTCCTAGTACCCAAGCATCACAAGTGCACAATACAACTCCGAGACTCCGCGACCACATTGTTCTATGACTTGATAGAAATTTTAGCACATTTTTGAGTTGTTACTCTGTCATTTTGTTGTTGCACTCTTGTCTTTGTTTTTGTGCGTGCTGTTGTTGCGTTGTGTACTTGTGTGTGTTCTTCCTCCCTCCCTCCAATTTTGGATTGTGATCATCTTATGTAAGGCGTGAGAGACTCCAACTTGTGGAGATTCCTCACAAACGTGTTGAGATATGAGGAAGAATATTGTAGCACTCAAGTTTGATCTTTGGATCACTTGAGAGGGGTTGAGTGCACCCTTGACCGAAAGATGTCACAACAACAGGGTGTAGGCTTTGGCCGAACCACGGGAAAAATCGTCGTGTCACTTGTCCACTTTACTTTAATGCGATTTATGTCTTCCTTAGTGCTTATACTTCACTTACATATTGCTCCTAGTTTAATACACATCTCACGATATCAATCAAGTGAAGAGTCTATTTTTCTCTCTTCTTCTCATCCGAACTTGGTTTTAATTTACACTAACACCTTTTATAGACCAAGTTTGTGTTGTTTGAAGTAAGTTTTGTAGGATCACCTATTCAACCCCCTCTAGGTGCTCTCAGTTTTGATGTTTGATTATCAATATGACCATTTGCACTAATATTATTTACTAGTGTTTTTGATATGGTTCAAAGGATGCAAAGTAGACTTGGATTAAGGCAAAGTAATGATCTTAGAAGATGTATTGAATGTAACACCCCTGGTGTTACTGTCACTAAAACTTGAGCATAACATCATAAGCATTGGCATTTCATATGTTTGACATACCTAGAGTGCATTCACTAGGCAAAAATTTCAAACAAGTTGTATTGATATGACCTTTTGCAAATAAAAACTATGACCTTTTGCAAATAAAACCCTAGAGTAGGGAACTGAACCCTAGATTGGGTATAATAGAACAAACAAGGCTTAAACAAGAGAAAAGTCTAAAATTCAATTGAAAAAGTCATAAAATGTCACCATAGATGAACTCAAGTGGGATCCAAACCCTAAGAGTGCAAGAAACCCTAATTGGAACCCTGGAAAGCTCTAAACCTAAACCCTAGGCGACTAAGTGCAAAACTAGTGCACTTTTGGACTAAAGTGCAAAAACCATGAAAATTAAACACTTCAAGTCATGTGGTTCACATGTGTGTAGATTTGCAACCTAAACCCTGAGTTTTGGACCTATTTGCAAAAAGGCCCTATCTGGGCTCTAAAGTTAAGTCTGAAAATAGTGTTGAAGGGCTGACTTTAGGGCTCTGTAGATCCAAAACTATGGTGAATTTGTCTAGGGTCACCACATCAAGTCTATAGAGCTATGTTAGGAGAACAACTTTGTTTAAGGGATTAAACATTGTTGTTATGAAAAATTTGAAGAAAAACGTGCTCAAAGATGGGCTGTCAGGCTACCCTCAGTCTAAAATCAGATTGACCGTGTAACCGAGCCACCTTTGGACTAGGATTCAACCTTGATCTAGTAGGAATTTGGCTATAGTTGCTATAGCAAGATTGTAGCTGAATCATTGGGTAACAACTTTGATACAGACAGATTACTGTTGGAACTTGCTTACAGGCGCAAGTTGATCCAACAGGGGGGGTGTAATAGCGCAAACAGGGTTTCAGCACGTGATGGCAAAAGCTCTGTTCATCTAGCCTCTCAAGGGCACTGTGCGGAGGTATTTATAGGTGTCCGGGTGCCCAGCGTCCCGTGTTAAGGACGCATGTGCCCTCAGACACCCAGGTTATCCCTGGAATATTCCCATAAAGCGGGGTTACAGACTGTAATTACAGGGACGCCTTTACAAATTAGGCCCGTAACACACAGCGGCCACGCAGGGCCCGTTACAATGGGCCGGATTACACGTGGGCCTGCATGCTGGACGAGACCGCGCGGTGGGACGACCTCGTCACGGGTCTTCGACCGATGTCGTATGGGGCGAAGGGTGTCCCTACCCGTTGTCTTGTCTCCGTTGCGCCAACGACTACGGCGAAGGCCTCGAGCGAAGGGTGGCGTCTTCGCCTTCGCCCCAACATTTGCCCTCCGAGGGACCAGTTCGACTAAGTCATCTGGTGCCGAAGACGTCGCTAGATGGCGGAGACGCTGCCCTCGCTCGAAGTGGTTCCGCTGGGGTTTTTGACATGATCGTTGATTGACACCGTACTGTTGGACTGCGGGTTTCCCGAAGCGCTGTGCCTTGTGTATAAAAGGGGGCGAGGGGCAGCGCGTTTTGAACGTTATCCTTCCGCGCTCCGTGAAAACCCTAGCCACTTTTTCCACCGTCTTGCTGCTCGTCTGCCCTCCTTGCTCTTGTTCGCCGGAGATCTGGCTCGAGTGAAGCAGACCGCCCGCCGGCGCCGACGGTACGTAGCGATGCCGACCTCTTCTTCTTCTGCTGTCGCTACGCCGCTGGCCGACACGTCGTCTGAGGAAACGCTGAGTACTGTGGCGGCGGAGGAGTTGCGCACCGGCGATACGGTGGATTTTGGTGTGTCGCGGATGTCGTCGGTCCGCGTGCAAGATATGCAGCGGCTTGGTTACTTTGGCAGCGGAGTCGCTCGTGTCCCGGGGATGGAGGAAGTCCCCGAGCCGGAAGGCGAGTTGGTTGTTTTCGAGGCGTTCTTTGCTGCTGGTCTCCGCCTGCCTGCGCACCGATTTGTTGGAGAAGTCCTGCGCAGATTTAACGTTCAGATCCATCATCTGACTCCGAATGCCATGGTGGCTCCGTCGAAGTATGTCTGGGCGATGACTTTGTACGGCGGACAGCCATCAGTCGAAGTCTTCGCGAAGTACTATTGCCTGCACTGGCAGAAGAGGATGATTGGAAATGAAGTTTCCCAGTTTGGGTCCTGTACATTTACGCCGAAGACCGGCAAGACCACGATGGAGGTAGTTGAGTTGGTTCCTTGCGCCCGCAACAAGTGGGGCAATTGGCATGAGTTTTGGTTCTACGTCGCGGAGGGTACAGTCGAAGACCATCCGGGGCTCCCCGTGTCCGAGATGTGCTCGCATTTTTACTCAGCATACCCGCCCTTTGAAGTGGCAGAGGAGGATGCGGATGAAGGGGCCCTTCGGTGCGCCGCCGGCCTGAGCAGCGGGCGCGATTTGGTTGAGGAGTTTGTGGCGTACGGCGTATGGCCTTTGGCGCATGGCTGGGCATTGGGCGAAGTGTGCCCTCGCCAGATGCCTTCCCATGGTGGGAAGCTGGTGCGAAGTCCTGCCTTCGCGCTGGATCTGCATAGCCGCGATCCGGCCGCCTTTGTGCGTGAGGCAGAAGATGGGGCGGTGCGGATCGTTGGTCGGTACGTGCCGAGGACAGAGGGCCAGCGTAGCTGGGACATTCGCGGGTCAAATGACCTCTTGAACAGGGTTTTTGAGTTGAATCGTCTGCCGTATGGCGGTTATCCCGGCCAAGACGATGTGGATCGTCGCGGGAAGAAGCCGGTGGTAGAGTCTAGAGACGACCCCGCGCTGGCGGCCGCCCCGTCCTCTAAGAAGAGGAAACTAGGTACTGCTGTGGGAGGACTTGGGGTTTCCGATGGTTTTGCTAGGGAATTGATGAGGACATGCGCGGCCCCGGGGGGAAGGATGTCTTCGCCCGAGCTCCGGGAGTCTTCGGCGCGGATGCTGAGGGTTACCGGGGGTTGGTGGCCTAAGAATGTTCCTATCCCCAGCGCGACCGGAGAAGACTTTTTTACATCTCGCATGGTTCGTGATTGGAAAGTGTTTCCTTACGGGCGGAATATTGCTGCTGTTGTGTCGGCAGTGATGGACAAGGATCGCCAGGGAGCTGCACAGAAGCGCCAGGCGGTCGTCAGGCTTCATGAAGCCAGGCCGAAGAGGCAGCGGGGGGCTGCGAAGACTACTGCCCCCGGCAGAGGCCAGCCGGTGGTCCCTGCATCCAGTAAGGCGCCGGAGGCTGCGAAGGCGGCTGCCGCCGGTGGTCCCAAGTCTGCGAAGGCTGCCCCTACGTCCAGCGGGGTGCCGGAGGCTGCGAAGGCGGCCCGAGGGTTGCCGCCCCCGGGCAAGCGCGTTGCTAACTTCGCCACCGACATTAGTGTGGACGATTATCTTGTTGGTAAGTCGTTGGCTTGATATTTTTTTCTTAATTTGTTGATACGTCGCAGGGTTAGACGAAGACCAACTTGTTGTTGTTCCGCCTGCCGTGGCGGCCACGGCGGCTGCCGTGGTGCCAAGGGCAAAGGGTAGTGCTCTTTGTGCCGGCGGCGAGATACCGGCACTTACTGCCGTCAGGGACGAGGCGGGTGCTGTGTCCCGCCGGCTGGAGGAGATGAAGGAGGCACTAATTCAGGTGCGTTGAGCTAGACTTCGGTTTTTTTTACCGGCTTCGCCGGGGCTGTGGTCTTATGTGTGTCTTGTAGGCGGCTGACTTCGCAAACCGCGCGGCGTCGGGGGCCCTGACGGCAGTTGTGTCTGCCGAAGTCGAGAGACTTCGGACGCAACATGCTGACGCCGTCCGGGAAAAATCGGCCGCCGACAGTAAGTGCCGCAAGCTGGCGGACAAGGTGGCTGTGCTGGAGGGTGAGAAGGCTGACCTCCGGCGCCAACTGGCGGCGGAGAGGGAGGAGGCTAATGAGGCCCTCGCCAAGGCACAGGCTGCGCGGGCGGAGGCCAATTTGGCGCGGGCGGAGGGCAGCCTTGCCAGGCAGCGCGCCAAGCAGCTGGAGGAGCGGCTCAGCGCTCTGCAGAGCCGTGTGGAGAGGGCCGAGGCCTCGACGCGCACGGAGGCTGAGCGGACACGCAAACAGCTTATGGATTCATACCATGAGCTGGGCGCGCGGACCGCTGAATTTGAAGTGCCGGACCGAGAGCCCGGACTTCGCTGCCTTGAGTGGGTACAGGAGGAGCTGCAGGCGCTCCCCACCATCGTGGAGGGGTTTATGTCTTATGCCTCCCTGGTCACCTGCGAGGGGGCGATGAACGCGCTCTCTCGCGAAGGGTGCCGGCACTATGAGGTCTTCGACCAAGCTGATGAGGATTTCGAGCGTGATATCTACAAGGTTGAGGACCCTATAGTGAAGGAATCCGCCGGAGCCCTCTATGACCGGATGTGGGGCCCCCACGGTCGAGAGGTGGTCAGGGAGCGGGCTGAGACGGCGAGGGGTCAGGTAATGTTTGGCTTTTGTTTGGTGTTTGTTGAATGTGGGTTAAATGTGGGTTTGCTGAGTCTGTGTGCTGTGTCTCAGGCGGCGTGTGGCGAGAGGGTGGATGACTTCGGGGCTTTGAACAGCGCGCTGCCTGACCCGAAGCCAAACCCAGCGGCGGCTGTGCCCGAGGCCGCCCTGGAGCCGCCCCTGGAAACCACCGAAGGCGTTCCCGATGCCCCTGCAGCCACTGCGGCCGGCGGAGACCCGTCGCCAACTGCTGCGCCGAGGGCTGAGGATCCTATGACGGTGGCTGCGGAGGCGACAGCGGAGGCTCCCGCGACGGCTGGGTCTTCGCAGGTGGCCTAGTGGGTGTGGGTAGTTAGGAAATTTTGGATATTGTTGCTGAACCTTGGTTGCTGCGCAGGTTCAAGATTTTGGGCCTGCGCACGCAACCGCTACTGCTAATTTTTTGGCGGCTTCGACCGTGGATGATGGGAATAAATCGGATGAGTCTGCATCTAAATTTTCCGAGTTTGGTGACTCTGGGAGCTCTATTGAGTGGACCGAAGAGTCGTCGGATGAGGACTTGGACTACTTTGCGGCCTTGGATGTGGCAGCTGTCGGTGTTTTGGGTCCGACCGCACACCCGGGGTTGCCCCTCAAGGTGTTTTTAGGAGTAGGACGGTGTCGACGACTGTAGCAAAATGGTTTGCGCCGGTTGCACGAGGGACAGTGGACAATGTTTACAGGTTCGGGCCGCTTAGAGATGCGTACCACCCTACGTCCTGGTGAGTATGCTGGGTGAATGAGGTTACAAGAGAGCTCTCTGAATTGAGAATGCAGAGAGTTGAAGTGGGTGGCTAAGTAATAGGGTCGATCGATCTGAAGGGGTGCCCCCTAGGCCCTATATACTCGACCGTGGGGCAATACACGTGGATATGATAACAACGTGCGCCTAAAAGATAGTGAACTGTTCGAGTCTATCTCCCTATGATTCAGCCGACTTATTCTCGCCTGGTTCTACTGCATGATGCTCCAGTGCGGGGAAGTCGGGTCTTCTGTTGTGATTTCTCGCTCAACGCTATGGGCCGCCCAGGTTTGCACCAATCCGACCTCGTGTCAACCTGTTTTGCTGATTATTCCTCCCCAGGCCCACGAAAGAATGGCCTTACGATTTATTGGGCCCTTGGGCCTTTCGTGAGGTCTTTTACTCTTTTAGTGGACCCGGGGGATATCTGTCCCCCACAAGCCCCCGATCTTTGGGTTAATTTAGAAGTAATCAGCCCAAAGATCCCAGGTCCAGCTTGCAGGCGATTTGAAGAGAACGACTTCTTACTGTCTCCTCCTGCTTTTGATCTCTCGTAAACCGAAGCTTTGTTTCGTGCTCGTGCCTTAGAGGTCGGCATTTCGTTTTGCAGGACCCTGAACTTCATTGGGTGCACCGGAGGTGCACCCAATGGGTGTAGCCCCCGAGCTTCGAGTAGATTTTAGAAAATAATCTACTCGAAGGTCTTCACCAGAAATTATTCCCATTTTTACTCCTGCGTTTTGGTTGAGGGCCAGCCTTGTCTTTAATCTTGTCCCATGTCTTAGAAGTCGGCACCATCTTGGCTTGGAATGATGATCCATGGGGTGCACCGGAGGTGCACCCAATGGGTGTAGCCCCCGACCTTCAAGTGGATTTTTAGGATAATCCATTCGAAGGTCTTTCTTTTGTGTCTTTTTGCTGAAGATTATCCTTTCTGCTTGTAAAAATCGGCATGATGTCATCCGCATTATGCTTTGGAGGTCAGCATTGTGTCATCAATATTATGCTTCAGAGGTCAGCATGTATTTTGTCTTTTGCAGCCGAGTTCGCAATCCATCCATATCTTGCTAGGTAGTGTAATTTATTTGCTCTGCGACTGATTGGACATTTGATGGACGTTCTCTGTCTAGTCTTCACGTCTTTTCTGTCGGCCATATTTTGTATTTCACTGGCTATATTTGGCTTTCCTCTGATCCTCACTGATATCTCATTTTTGTCTTAAGGTATTCACTGCATGCCTTGCACAGATGTGACCGTTTTAAAAAATATACTGATAATTCCTGGGCGTCCCCCCAATGGGTGTGGACAAGGGACGGCTTGGTACACTGAGTGTTTTAGCCGGCTGCTTCTGAGTAGTAATGTGATGCGACGGCGGGTGTAATCATATCCTCCGCGCTGTTGACTGGAGTCCCAATGGGTGTTGTGTTGCGTGAAACGGCGTCAGCCGCCTGACGTGTCTTCAGACGGGTTGAAGTGCTTATTGAATGCTTTGTGACTGTTCAGTGACCACGGTTGGAGGTGAGCGTTTGCCTTCTTTTCCTATAAATAATGCCTTTGCCTGCCTGGTTTTTTCACATCTCTCGTTGTTCTCCACTGCTTGCTTTCTTTCTTCTACCTGCATCTCCACCATGGGCAAGAAACGCAAGCGCGAGCCAACTCCTCCGTCTGAGGACTTTGGTGACTCGGAGTATTCAGAGGAGGAGTTCTCCTCTGAATCCGAGGGGTCTCCGGCTCCCATCCCTCTGCGTGAGTTGTCTGACGACTCAAGCGACTCCCAGGGGCTCGCGGCGGAGGTCTGGACGTATATCCGGGCTGTCGAGCGCTCTGGGCTCGAGGGCTCGGATGAGTCGGAGTACTCCTCGGATGAGGAGGACTCGGACGACGGTGACGAGGACGAGGACGGCGATGACGACGACGACGACGAAGGCGGTGGCGGCGGTGACGGTGACAGCAGCGGCAGGGGCGGCAGTAGCGGCAGCAAGGACGGTGACGGCGGCGGCAGCAGGGGCAGCAACAGGGGCGGCAGCGGCGGCGGTAGCACCAGGGGCGACAGCGGTGGCGGCGGCAACAGGGCCAGTGGCTAGATGCCACTGGTCCTTTAGATGTTAGTATAATATAGTTAGAATAATGTAGTAGTATTTAGTAGTGTAGAGTAGTATAGTGTAGTGTAGTGGTAGTGGTAGTGGTAGTGGTAGTAGTAGTATAATGTAATGTAGCAGCAGTAGTAGTAGGGAAGTATCAACTCAGAATGAGTTGATTTGTAAATATGATATCTTCCCTTTAATGAAGAAATGATGTTGGCTTCTCTGTGATTATTGCTCGTTGATATTCGTAACTCAAAGTTCTTTGAATCGTTCCTCTTCCCGCCTTTTTCATGAAGTTGATTCCTTTGGAATAGTAAGTGAATAACTCGGACATCATATCGATGCTTTTAGAAGTAGCTGCCGAGCGACTTGTAGATGATGTCAGAGTTTTAGAGATAACTGCCGAGCGACTGAACGCAATGTCAGAGTTTTAGAGTTAACTGCTGAGCGACTTGAAGACAACGTTAGTGTTTTAGAGGTAACGCCGAGCGACTGAACACGATGTCGGAGTTTTAGAGTTAACTGCCGAGCGACTTGAAGACAATGTCGGCGTTTTAGAGGTAACGCCGAGCGACTGAACACGACGTCGGAGTTTTAGAGATAACTGCCGAGCGTCTTAAAGACAATGTCGGCGTTTTAGAGGTAACGCCGAGCGACTGAACACGACGTCGGAGTTTTAGAGATAACTGCCGAGTAACTTGAAGGCGACGTCGGCGTTTTAGAGGTAACGCCGAGCGACTGAACACAACGTCGGAGTTTTAGAGTTAACTGCCGAGCGACTTGAAGACAACGTCGGCGTCTTAGAGGTAACGCCGAGCGACTGAACACGACGCTGGGATTTTAGAGATAACGGCCGAGTAACTTGAAGGCGACGTCGGCGTTTTAGAGGTAACGTCGAGCGACTGAACGCGATGTCGGAGTTTTAGAGTTAACTGCCAAGCGACTTGAAGACAACGTCGGCGTTTTAGAGGTAACGCCGAGCGACTGAACACGATGTCGGAGTTTTAGAGTTAACTGCCGAGCGACTTGAAGACAATGTCGGCGTTTTAGAGGTAACGCCGAGTGACTGAACACGACGTCGGAGTTTTAGAGATGACTGCCGAGTAACTTGAAGGCGACGCCGGCGTTTTAGAGGTAACGCCGAGCGACTGAACGCGATGTCGGAGTTTTAGAGTTAACTGCCGAGCAATAGCGGGCTACGTGGGCCACTTTGAGGTTAATAGCCGAGTGATGATGTGGCGCACCGGTGTTTTGGAAATAACTGCCGGGTGATGACGTGGCACGCTGGTGTTTTGGAAATAATCGCCGGGTGCTAACTGGGCGCTTTTTGAAACGGTATATGGCTCGGGAATATCCCATAAGTGCTGCGCTTTTAGCCGCCTCTGCTTTTCGTGCCCTAGTTCTTGCTTTCTTGCTTCCGAATCCTCTCCAAAATTCGCCTCCTACTCTGCTCGCCGGTAGAATCGAGATGGCGCCCAAGAGGAAAGCCTCGAGCTCGTCTGCCGTGGTGATTCCTCCAATCGACCCCAACAGCCAGTTGCCTTTCGCAGGTAACCACATGTCCATCATTTCTGAGTCCGAACTTCTCCACCTCGTGTCCATCGGGGTTCTTCCTCCGATGGAACACTGCTCTTGGCGGATTTGCCATGGGGTTACTGTCCCAACTGAGGATACCCATGAGTGCATGATTTATGCTCCTTTCCTTCTCCGCGGCCTTGGCCTTCCCATTTCTCCCTTTTTCCGCGGCCTCCTTGATTTCTACCATCTTAACTTGACCCATCTGAATCCCAATTCTATCCTGCAAATCTCCATTTTCGTTCATTTATGCGAAGCCTTTCTTGGCGTGCTACCACATTTCGGGTTGTGGAAGTATTTGTATCATTGTCGCCCTAGGATGGCCGGGGGACAACATCAATTGGTTGGGGGTGCTAGCTTGGAGATGCGCCGCGGGAGGAAGACTGAGTATCTCGAAATCCCTCTCAAAGATAGTATCAAGGGGTGGCGCTTGGAGTGGTTCATAGTTGAGAATTATGGAACCTCTCTCCCCCCCCAGTCGGGAAGACAGCCGGATGTTCGCACCCCAAGCTGGACCGAGTCTCCCACAGATCAGGAGGTAGCTGAGGCGGGTGCTTTGCTTGCTGAAGTTGGATTGCTGAAAGAGAGGGGTTTGACTGCAGAAGCTGTGGTTGTTGACTTTGTTTTCAAGAATATTCAGCCGTTGAAAGACAGGGCATACCCGGCTTATCTGTATCGAGGCCTAGCTGACTCAACTCGGGTCACTAACAGAAGAATTCCTTCTACAGACTTGGTGAGCCGACTTGAGATGATCCTTAGAGGCAAAGTGTCAAATGTTGGTACCCCAGTGGCATTCTCAGCCTGGAACTTGCCTCCTCCCAAAGCCTTCACTCTTTTTGTGTCGAATCCTCCTGTCACTGATGGCGGTTTGGGCCGTAGAGTGCGACCCTCTGCTGAAGAAGTTAGTGCCTTGGTTGCCTCGCTCGGGGGGATTCCTGATGATGAACGGCAGGTCCATTTTGAGGTGCCCCTGAACCCTAGTGATGCGGAGATAAGTGCTATGCTTGATTTGCTGGCTAAGGACTCTTATGACGCTGCTCCTGCTGGGGCATTGGTAGTGGCGCCCCTCCCAGAGGCTGATACAACTTTAGATATTCAGAAGCTTGCTGGTACTCGCCCGAGGCGCCCTTGCCGAGCCAATCAACCTCGTCCTTCTGCTGATGAGCAGAAAAAGAAAAAGAGACGCCTCCGGCAAGTATCCAGTTTGGATCGGGACGTTGGTACCTCGGTTCCTGATGCTGAGGAAGTGCCTGCGACTGAATTTACTGACGCTGATCCCAATGGGTGTACCCAATCTGTTGCTGATCCCAATGCGAGTGCTCCATCTGTTGCTGATCCCAATGGGTGTGCTCCATCTGTTGCTGATCCCAATGGGGGTGCTCCATCTGTTGCTGATCCCAATGGGGGTGCTGCCTGCGTTGCTAATATGGACGACGAGGAGGGAGAAGATGAAGTTCCTTTGACTCGGAAAAACAGTCGGCAGTTCATCGCTAGCGGTGAAAGTAGTGGAGTTCCTTCTCCTGCTTTGTCTGCTCTCATTGGTCTGCAAGAACTGTCCCTGGCCAATTTTGATCAGACTCTTGAGGATATGGTTCCAGAGGATTTGTTATTGGAGCCAGCGGATGATGGTGTGATGGAGGTTTGTGCTGATGTGCTTGATGCTGGGTTGAGGTCATCCCGTGCCTCGTCGACCTTAGAGCACGATCTCGAGGGTCGGGAGACCGATTTGGATCGTCCTGGTCCCATGGAAGTAACTGAGGGCCCATCAGCCTTAGAGGTGGCTACCGCAGAGAACTTGGACCCCAAGGATGGTGTTGACACGTGCCCAGCCCGCGAGAATGTTGTCGGGGATGACTTGGTTCGGGTGGGAAGTGTAAGCCACTGCCCAGCCCTCGAGGGTGCTGCCGGGAATGATCCGGCTCAAGTGGGCAGTGCAAACTATGACCCAGCCCCCGAGGATGTCCGAGCGGGGTCTCTCTCTTCTACTTCCATGGACGTTCATGCGGGGTCGCCTCCACACTCCGGCTGTATGGTAGTAGCCCAAGCCTTGGACCAGGGAGTCGCTTTAGAGGGTAGCGTCCCCGCTGACCGAGTGTTGGGCTCTGTTGATGGCACCGAGTTGATTCCTGCTGGTTTGTTGCAAGCTGCTTCGGGTGGTGGCCTTGCGCCCGGTTATCAATTGATTTCTCCTGATTTGGGGATCCCTTCGTTCTTTTCCATCCTCCAGGTACTGTGATGTATTTTAGCTTGGCTTTTTACATTGCATGAACTGCTGTCATTACATTCATCTGCTCTCCTCATCAGGCTTTGGTGGATGGTATGGCTAGCCAGTTGAAGTTACAGGGTGCTTCTATCCCATAAGTAGCTTCGTCACTTGCATGTTGGAATCCAGTGTCACTTCAACATCGTGTCTCTGAATTGGAGGCGATCAACGCTGGTTTGTGCTTTTTTACTTCTCTTTGTCTTCACTGTAGACTGCCTTACATTCTGACCCCTTTTTGTTTGATTGTCTCCTGCTAGGTATGACTCGGCAGATTTCCACTCTTGAGGAAAAACATTCCCGAGATCAGGCTGAATTGGCCCAGCGGTGCACTGACTTTGAGGAAAAGTACTCTCAAAGTCAGACTGAACTGGGTCAGGTCTCCGCTGCCTTAGATGACGCCAATGCACTGAGTTCTTCTCTTCATGCTCAGCTCAATTCTGAAAAGGTGATTTATGAAACTGTGCTTTGCCTTGTTGTGCTCCTATTACTTGCTTGGTGTTTGAGGAAGTTGACTTTTGTTTATAGGAAGAAAAACGTATCCTTGCTGCTTCTCGCGACAGTCTTGACAGATTGTACCGTGATTCTAGCAACTCGCTGACTATCTTGGAGAGGAGTCATCGCTTCACCATGGAAGAGTTAGACCACCAACGCTGTAAGCTGCAGGAATCCATGGACGAAGTGACCCGGCTCAAGCAGTTGATATCAGCGAAGGATGCTACCATCAAAGAACTCTGAGCTTCCAAGAAATCCATCGCCCAAGAGTTAGAAACTGCTCGGCTGGCTGCCAAGGTTGCCGAAGAAACTTCTGTTACTCTCAGAGCCCAGCGCGATAGAGCCATGGACAAGGCTATTCGGGCGGGGCGAATCTTGATGAGGAGACCCGGCGTGGTTGTTCCCGAAGATATAAGGGCTGATGTGAATGCTGCCCCTGATTCCTCGAGTCGTCCTTCTTCATCGATTGCCCCTGAGAAAAATATCACAAAATAGAGAAACATTTTGCGTGCTTTGAACGCGCGGTTAGCATGGTCATACATTTGTTAGAGGATGTCTTTTCAGTACTTGGACGATATTGTTATTTTCTTATTGTCTCAGAATTCATCAGTTCATAAATTTGTAGTGGTAAAACGATGTGTGACGGTTTTGAGATTTGTTTGCGGGATATAGAAACCATCCTTATATGAGTAATTGTAATCACGTCAGATCGCCTTAAGTTGCTGCTGACTTAAGTCGATTGCTTCTGTTAATAAGGCGTAGTGGTCACCCTGAACTGCGTAGGCACGAGCATGTTGCACCGCCTTAAGTCGTTACCGACTTAAGCCGATTGCTCCGTTAGCGGGGCATAGTGGTCACCCCGAGTTAAGCAAGCGTGAGCATGTTGGACCTCCTTAAGTCGTTGCCGACTTAAGCCGATTGCTCCATTAGCAGGGCATAGTGGTCACCCCAAGTCAAGTAAGCATGAGCATGTTGCACCGTCTTAAGTCGTTGCCGACTTAAGCCGATTGCTCCGTTAGCAGGGCATAGTGGTCACCCCGAGTCAAGTAAGCATGAGCATGTTGCACCGCCTTAAGTCGTTGCCGACTTAAGCCGATTGCTCCGTTAGCAGGGCATAGTGGTCACCCCGAGTCAAGTAAGCATGAGCATGTTGCACCGCCTTAAGTCGTTTCCGACTTAAGCCGATTGCTCCGTTAGCAGGCATAGTGGTCACCCCGAGTCAAGTAAGCATGAGCATGTTGCACCGCCTTAAGTCGTTGCCGACTTAAGCCGATTGCTCCGTTAGCAGGGCATAGTGGTCACCTCGAGTTAGGTAAGAATGCAAGTCAATCGTGGACAAACTGAGTATCTTTGAAGCCTTTCTTTATTGATGACATATTTCCATTTTACAGAGTACATCGTCGTCTCGATAGCTTTTGAAATACAGCTAGGGATAAAACTTCCTGAGGTGTTCTATGTTCCAGGAGTTCCCGATTTCTGTGCCATCCATCTGAGTGAGACGATATGATCCTGGCCGAGTGACTTCTGCTACCACGAAGGGTCCTTCCCATAAGGGCGATAACTTGTGCCGTCCCTCCCCCGTTAGAATTCGGCGGAGGACGAGATCTCCTGCTGAGAAGGATCGCTGTCGCACGGCCTTGTCGTGATAGCGCCTTAGAGTCTGCTGGTACCTTGCTGATTGGATTACCGCATTCAGCCGTTCTTCCTCGAGTATATCAATGTCTCCTAGCCTAGTGGCTTCGACTTCTGCTATGTTTTCGAAGATCAACCTTGGCGCTCCGAATTTGAGATCGGCAGGTAACACTGCCTCCGACCCATAGACCATGAAGAAAGGAGTGTTTCCATGCAGAGCTCGACTAGGTTGTGTTCTTAGGCTCCAGACGACGTAGGGCAATTCCCTTATCCATTTTCCTGCGAACTTTTCATTCTTATCGAAGACCTTTTTCCTAAGTGCCTCCAGTATCATCCCGTTGGCTCGTTCGACTTGCCCGTTGGCTCTCGGGTGTGCTACAGAAGCATACTTGATCTGAATGCTTTTTTGCTCGCAGAAGTCGAAGAACTCTGAACTTGTGAAGTTGGATCCTAGGTCAGTTATGATGTTGTTCGGTATCCCGAATCTGAATATTATGTCTTGTATGAATTCCACGGCCTTAGCTGAGGTCAAAGAGGCAATGGGCTTGAACTCTATCCATTTAGTGAATTTGTCGATTGCTACCAATACATGAGTGTATCCTCCTTGAGCTTTCTTGAAAGGTCCAATCATATCCAGTCCCCAGCATGCGAAAGGCCAAGTTACTAGTATGGTCTGCAGTTGCTGTGCTGGTAGATGTTGTTGTTTTGACAAGTATTGGCAAGCTTCGCACCTCTGAACTAACTCGGTCGCATCACTCTTCGCTGTTGGCCAATAGAATCCTGACCTGAAGACCTTCCCGACTAGTGTTCTGGATGCTGCATGTATTCCACATTGCCCAGCATGGACCTCCTCCAGAAGTCGCTTTCCAGTAGATGGGAGAATGCACTTCATGAGGACGCCTGATGCACCCCTTCTGTACAATGTCTCCCCAATGAGTGTGTAGTGAGCCGACTGTCTGGCAATGCGCTCGGCTGAATTCTTGTCATCTGGTTCCTCTTCATTCATTATATACTTGATGATTGGCCTTCTCCAGCCATCAGAGTCTGACTCGGGTTGATCTATAATACTACACTCTTCTACTTGATCCATTGAGATGCTCGGTCGTGGTATTTCTTGCACGAAGACTCCAGGTGGAACCTGAGTTCGGCTGGAACCTAACTTGGACAATACATCAGCTGTCGTGTTTCGATCTCTCTCCACATGATGAAATTCTAGACCTTCAAACTTATCTTCTAGTTTCCAGACGGCGGTGCAGTATTTTCCCATCGAATCCTTCGAACAGTCCCATTCTTTGTTTATCTGACTTATGACCACCAGAGAATCTCCGTATACCATTAATCTCTTGATGCCCAATGATATGGCGATGTTTAGTCCATGGATCAGAGCTTCATACTTGGCTGCATTGTTAGAGGCTGGAAATAACAGTTGGAGGGCATATTTGAGGTGTTCGCCTCTAGGCGTGATGAAGAGAATTCCTGCGCCTGCTCCCTGCAGCTTCAGCGAGCCATCAAAATACATCCTCCATACTTCTGCAGTTTCCGGGTTCTCTGGTATTTGCTGTTCAGTCCATTCTGATACGAAGTCAACCAATGCTTGGGACTTAATGGCAGTACAAGGTCGAAATTCAATATCATGAGATCCCAGTTCACAGGCCCACTTGGCTATTCGGCCAATAGCTTCCTTGTTGTGGAGAATATCCCCTATTGGAAAACCGGTGACTACTATGACTTTGTGGTCATCAAAGTAGTGACGCAGCTTGCGGGCAGTTAGAAGTACTGCATATAATAGCTTCTGCACTTGGGGATACTTTTTCTTCGAGGGACCCAGAACTTCACTGATGAAATAAACGGGGTGTTGCACAAAGTAGGCATGTCCTTCTTCTGCTCGCTCGACTACCAACGCGGTGCTTACCACGTGAGTCGTGCAAGAGATATATAGCAGCAGATCTTCAGCTGGTTGAGTTGACGTGGCTCGCCGTGGTGGTTTCAATACTGGTGGGGTTGTCAAGAATTTTTTCAGTGCGTCCAAGGCTTCCTGCGCTTCTGAAGTCCACTGAAACTTGTCCACCTTCTTGAGTAGCTTGTAAAATGGTAAACCTTTTTCCCCCAGCCTGGATATAAATCTGCTCAGAGCTGCCATACATCCAGTAAGTCGTTGAACCTTCTTTTGTGATCGAGGTGCTTCCATCTTCATGATAGCTTCAATCTTATCCGGATTAGCCTCAATTCCCCGATGGCTGACAATAAACCCGAGTAACTTTCCTGCTGGTACCCCGAAAACACATTTTTCGGGATTAAGCTTCCATCTATACCGCCTCAGACTGTTGAAAACCAGTTGTAAGTCTTCGATGAAGTTTTCCGAGTTCTCTATTTTGATTACCACATCATCTATGTAGGCCTCCACACGCTTGCCCCAGTGATCGGCTAAGCATGTTTGAATGGCTCTCTGATAAGTCGCTCCAGCGTTTTTGAGGCCGAACGACATGGAGGTATAACAGAAAGCACCAAACGGAGTAATGAACGCTGTTTTTTCTTCGTCTTCCTTTGCCAAACTAATCTGGTGGTATCCAGAATAGCAATCCAGGAAAGACAGCACAGAACATCCAGCGGTGGAGTCCACCACCTGATCTATCCTCGGGAGCCCGAAGGATCCTTCGGACAGTGTTTGTTGAGATCAGTGTAGTCGACGCACATGCGCCAATCCACTTTATTCTTTTTGAGTACAAGAACAGGGTTGGCTAACCACTCGGGATGTAACACTTCTCTAATGAACCCAGCCGCGACCAAGCGGGCCAGCTCAGCGTGAATGGCCTCTCTCTTGTCGGGCGTGAAACGACGTAGTTTTTGCCGGATCGGCCTTGCTTGTGGATAGACCTTCAGTTTGTGCTCGACCAGCTCTCTCGGGACTCCCGGCATATCCGCAGGTTGCCATGCGAATACGTCTCGATTGTCTTGCAGAAACTAGACGAGCGCGCTTTCCTATTTATCATCCAGGCTAGAGCTGATGATAGCAGTTTTGCGTTCATCAGCAAACCCTAGATTGATCCTTTTAGTTTCTTCAGTCAGCCGCATAGAGGTCGTGGCTTGAGCTTCCTTTGCCAGTGCTGTGTGGTCTTCCTCAGGCTTAGAGTTTGCCTGTGTCGAAGAAGTCACCGACGGTTTGGCGGTGAGGGCCGCCTGGATAGCCACTCGGAAACATTCTACGGCGCCTTGGAGGTCAGCACGCACAGTTATGATTCCTTGCGGTCCCAGCATCTTCAATATCATGTACGTGTAATGCGGAATGGCCATGAATTTTGCCAGTCCCGGCCTCCCGATGATGGCGTTGTACCCGCAGTCGAAGTTCGCCACTTCGAACCTCAGGAACTCGGTTCTGTAGTTTTCCGGAGTCCCAAAGGTGACGGGCATGTAGATGTGGCCCAGCGGGTATTCTCCCTCGGTTGGCACGATGCCAAAGAAGGGAGTGTCTGACTCGTGGAGTTCTTTGAGGTGAACTCCTAAGCCTCGGAGTGTCCGGGGGAAGGTGACGTTGATGCTGCTCCCCCCGTCCACTAACACCTTCTTCACCCTGCTCTCTCAGATCACCGGATCGACGAGGAGCGGGTATTTGCCCGGATGGTCGAAGTTGAGCCATTGATCCTCCCGAGTGAAGGTGATCGGGTGCTCCGACCACCGGTATGGGGCGGGAGGGCCGGTGGTCGCCACCAATATCTGGCGATCGTTGAGCTTTTGTTGTCTTCTGTTCTCTTGCGATCCGTGTCCGCCGAAGATGACATTGACCTCCCTGTCAACGCGCGGGAAGGCTCCTCCTCCTCCCTCCTCCTGCTGCTGGGGTTGTCGTGGTTCTTCTGGTCCTCCCCGCGGTGGAGGAGGGGGTAGAGGTTGGAAGGGTCGGCCGTGCCCAACGGAATGCTTGAAGTCCTGGCAGTTCTGAAGAGTGTGGCGCATGTCCTTGTGGTACGGGCACTGGGCGTCAAGGATGTCGTCCAGCGTGCGCTCGCCTCCGCGAGGTCCTCCCCGGGTGCGAGAGGCAGGTGGTCCAGCGGCATGCACCTCTTCGCGCGGTCTCTTCTCCCAGCGTTTGTCAGGTTGCTGGTTCGCGTCGCGTCGTGGTGCTGCCGGTGCGGGCTTTGCTCCTCCGATGAGGTCCTGGGCTCGCTCGTCGGCGGTGATGTAGAGGTCGGCTTCCCGGAACAGCTCCTCAGAGGTAGTTGGTGCCTTCTGTAATATGGCTCGGACGAAGGCCGAGTCATCGAATCCTCTGTAGAAGTCCTCGATCACGGCTGCCTCCGTGACCTCAGGGATACGATTTCTCATGGTCTGGAACCTTTTGAGGTATGATCGGAGAGTTTCATCTCCCCGGTGCTTGATGGATTTGAGGTCCCATGGTTGCGCCGGTTTATCGGAGAGGGACTAAAAATTGGCAGTGAAACGCCGACTGAAGTCGCTCCAGTCGTCGATGCAGTGTCGAGGTAGATGTCGTAGCCATTGCAGTGCGTCTTGCCCGAGGACAATGGGTAAGTACGCAGTCATCACGTCCTCGGATGCTCCGGCGGCTCGAGCGGTGGTGGTGTAGACGGCCAGCCAGCCTCCTGGGTCCCGCTTAGGTTCATATTTATCGACATTGGATACCTTGAAGTTAGGGGGCCATTGAATGGCCCTAAGGCGTGGAGTAAGGGCAGACACTCCACATGTGTCCTCCTGTCGTCGGGGATGATGCCTGTCCCGGGGAGGGGAGTAGTTGTTGTGGTTCCTCGACCGTCCCCGGGCAGTTCCGCCAGTCGAGACCGTCGTTGATTCAGCTCTGGTGGCTTGACTCCGAGTGGCGATGCCATGATCCCTGTCGTATTCCTCCCGGCGGCGTGTCTCGTTCTCATGCCGTCGTTCGCGCGAAGTGTTGATGGAACTCCGCGCGTCTCAGCGACTGTTGATGGCGTGTCGCAAGTCGTTCGGCGGGTGAGCGAGAGGTAGAAGATGGTTGGCTGCCTGGGTGAGCAGGCGTCGATAGCCCTCGGCGTCTGGAGTCTGAGGGAGTCCGTCAGCTATCCGAGCTAGCACTCCTCCGACTTCACTCGGCGTGTTCATGGCTCGGGCGAAGTCGGGGTTCAGGTTACGACCGAGCAGTGGATTTTCTCGGCGTTGCCTCGCGTCTTGCTCGGCTTGTTCCTGAGCTCGTCGACGATCACGTCGTCGGGAGTTCCTTCGTTCCCTGAAGACGCGTTCTTTCGTAGTTTCTCCCATCTCCGAGACCTCGTCTCGCGAGACAGGCTGCTCCGGATCCCGTTCTCCGGCTTGGTGATGTCTCCGGATGTTTCGGCGCCGATTTCTTCATCGACGGGATTCCCGCTGAGGTGGTTCTTCCCCAGGCGCAGTCGGCTCGTCGTCAGAGACGGGAGGCGACTCCACTCTTCCGATGAAGAGAACGTCGGGGTAGAATGGCGTGGCTGTCGTGGCGATCTTCTTTCGGAGAGCTGAAGGTAACGCTTCCCTGGTATTTTCGGAGTTTGTTGGAGGAGGCTTCCTTCCGGGCAGATCTGCAACGCGGTGTAGAATTCCCTTTTCGTCGGCTATGGACGAGATCGTTCCAAAGCAGAACATGGATCCAGGACGGAAGGTGATCCTGCTGTTGATGGTGACGACCATTGAGCTAGCTTGGATCGTCGACACACCCCCTACCTGGCGCGCCAGCTGTCGGTGTTTTGGGTCTGACCGCACACCCGGGGTTGCCCCTCAAGGTGTTTTTAGGAGTAGGACGGTGTCGACGACTGTAGCAAAATGGTTCGTGCCGGTTGCACGAGGGACAGTGGACAATGTTTACAGGTTCGGCCCGCTTAGAGACGCGTAACACCCTACGTCCTGGTGAGTATGCTGGGTGAATGAGGTTACAAGAGAGCTCTCTGAATTGAGAATGCAGAGAGTTGAAGTGGGTGGCTAAGTAATAGGGTCGATCGATCTAAAGGGGTGCCCCCTAGGCCTTATATACTCGACCGTGGGGCAATACACGTGGATATGATAACAACGTGCGCCTAAAAGATAGTGAACTGTTTGAGTCTATCTCCCTATGATTTAGCCAACTTATTCTCGCCTGGTTCTACTGCATGATGCTCCAGCGCGGGGAAGTCGGGTCTTCTGTTGTGATTTCTCGCTCAACGCTATGGGCCGCCCAGGTTTGCACCAATCCGACCTCGTGTCAACCTGTTTTGCTGATTATTCCTCCCCAGGCCCATGAAAGAATGGCCTTACGATTTATTGGGCCCTTGGGCCTTTCGTGAGGTCTTTTACTCTTTTAGTGGACCCGGGGGATATCTGTCCCCCACAGCAGCGGCGGAGACTTTGTCGCAAGCTGCGGATGCTGAAGTTGTGTCTGGTCCGAGTACTGGGCGTAGGCGGTGAAGGGCGGTTGCGAAGCTTAGAGTGAGTGGGGCGGACGTCGGTCGGCTTCGTGTGAGTGGGGCTGGCAGGCAGGAACTGTTGTCCTTGCCGGCAGCTGTGAGTGCAGGTGAGGGGGAGTTGCGAAGTCTTTTTGCGGGTGAGGAGCTTAGGATAATGTTATTTAACTATAGGGAGATGGGAATTATTCCGAAGGTTGAGCCAATGTAGAGTGTGATGCCCTCGCTTGTACATGTGTAATGGTTTGTATGATGAGGTTGTGTGCCTTCGCACACTCGGCTGTGTTCGCGTGGGCGTTATGTGCTTGGTCTGGTGTATTTGTTATGTTGGTCTGGTGCGCATGTAGTCGGTCTTTGTGCGGATAGTTTGGTGTAGCCGTTTTTGCACTTGTTAGGCTTCGTCCGGCTGTACCATTGTAGTCGGTTCGTTGGACTTGTTGCGCTGTCCCTGCTGCACCCTGAGGCGACTTCTGCAGGGATAGTGTTCGCGGAAAACTAGGATTTTTCGCACTTATTGTGCTAGCCCGTCTGCACCCTTAGGCGATTGTTGCGCGGGTAGTCTTCGTGGAAGACTTCGATTTTTCGCACTTGTTGTGCTAGTCCGGCTGCACCCTTAGGCGACTTCTGCGCGGATAGTCTTTGTGGAAGACTTCGATTTTTCGCACTTGTTGTGCTAGTCCGGCTGCACCCTTAGGCGACTTCTGCGCGGATAGTCTTCGTGGAAGACTTCGATTTTTCGCACTTGTTGTGCTAGTCCGGCTGCACCCTTAGGCGACTTCTACGCGGATAGTCTTCGTGGAAGACTTCGATTTTTCGCACTTGTTGTGCTAGTCTGGCTGCACCCTTAGGCGACTTCTGCGCGGATAGTCTTCGTGGAAGACTTCGATTTTTTGCACTTGTTGTGCTAGTCCGGCTGCACCCTTAGGCGACTTCTGCGCGGATAGTCTTCGTGGAAGACTTCAATTTTTCGCACTTGTTGTGCTAGTCCGGCTACACCCTTAGGCGACTTCTGCGCGGAGTTGTCGCACGCGAGGGCGGCTGCCGCTGGACCTCACGGTGACTTTGTATTAGTCGAATGTCGAAGACCGTCTATGCGGTCTTGTTTCGACGAGGATTTTGCGGGGGATTTTTCTCTTGTATATTACATGACTCCGCCTCGTTAAAAACCTCACCCCCCCGGGAGGAAAAGAGTGCGGGCCAGAACAAAATTGTTTTTGCAAATTACAAGGGCGAGCTGGCCCTGATGAGTCAAACAAAAAATTTGCGCAGATTATCAATGTTCCAGGAATGCTCTAAGTCTTCGCCGTTTGGCGTTGCAAGCCTGTATGCGCTGGGGGAGGCCTTCGACTTGACAATGTAAGGGCCTTCCCACATGGGCTCCAGCTTGCCTCTGGACTCCGTTCGAGCTGTCCGGACGAGGACGAGGTCCCCTTCGCTGAATTCCCTTGGGATGACTGCCTGGTCGCGCCATGCTTTTGTCTGGGCTTGGTATTTGTCCAGAGCCTGTAGGGCGAAGACGCGGTCTCCGTCGATGAGATCCTTCGAAGTCGGCTCGTCTACGTCTGGGACGGCCGACGCGGCTGTCTGAGGCGACCCATGCTTTATTTCTTGCAGAGTCATGGCCTCTGATCCGTATAATAGGCGGAAGGGGGTAAACCGAGTCGCCCTGCACTCAGTTGTATTTAGTGCCTAGACCACTTCGGGCAACAGGTCGGGCCACTTGCCTTTTTTGTCGTCGAGGAGCATTTTCTTGACAGCTGTGAAAATTTTGTCGTTGGCGCGCTCCACGACTCCGTTGGACTGGGGGTGGTACACGGAGGCGAAGGCAAGCTTGGTGCCGATGGAGAAGCAGAAGTCTTTGAAATCTTGGTTGTCGAACTGCTTGCCGTTGTCGACCGTGAGTTCGGATGGTACTCCGAAGCGGCAAACAATATTTTGCCAGAAGAATTTCTGGGCCGTCTTTGATGTGATGGTGGATACTGCCCTCGCTTCAATCCATTTGGTGAAGTATTCGACGGCTACAAAGGTGAACTTGAGGTTCCCCTGAGCCGTGGGCAGGGGCCCGACAATGTCTAGGCCCCAGCGCTGAAGGGGCCACGTGTGGGCGATCAGCTTCGTGAACTGTGAGGGGCGTCCCGAGCGTGGGGAAAATTTCTGACAGGCCTCGCAGGATCTGACAACTCGATTTGCGGCGCAGATGATGGCGGGCCAGTAGAAACCTTGGCGTATCACCTTTGCCGCTAGGGCCCTGGGGCCTGCGTGGGAGCCAGAGGTCCCCCTGTGGACTTCGCGCAGGATTTGGACGCCTTCGGTCTCGGTGACGCACTTAAGCATCGGCTGACTGACCCCCTTTTTGTAAAGTTGTCCCTCGATCAATGCGAAGTCCCGGCTTCGGTGGTGGAGGCGCTTGGCCTCGTTGCTGTCGACTGGGTGATAGTACCCCTGCAGGTACAGGGTTATTGGCGCCCGCCAGTCTTCGATCATGATAAGATTGATCATGCGGTGGCCCTCGCTGTCGTTGGTTATTTGGAGCCCTTCAGGGCTGCGGACGGCTGGCGTGCCGATGACGTGATAGAACACGTCGGAGGGTAGGGCTTCACCCCTGGCGGCTGCCTTGGCCAATGCGTCAGCTTCTTCATTCTTGGCCCGGTCCACATGCTGCAACGTGAATCCCTTGAATTGTTTCTCGAGACTCCGGATGGCCGCGAGGTACTGCATAAGTGCGGGGTCCTTTGCTGCATAGTCTTTCTCGACTTGGCCGGCGACTACCTTTGAGTCTGTTCGGACTATACAGGTGGTGACGCCGAGGGCTCTTAATTTGCGGAGGCCAAGGATGACAACTTTGTATTCTGCTATGTTGTTTGTGCATCTGTCAGATTCCAGAGCGAAGCTTAAGCGTGCCGCGTATCTGTGCCTGACCCCGATGGGTGAGGTGATGACTGCCGCAGCGCCTGCCCCCGCATGGCACCAAGCGCCGTCGCAGTGGATTGTCCAAACCTTCTCTGTGGACGGGTCCGGCTGTGTTATTGGCCCGGTCCAGTCGACGATGAAGTCTGCTAGAACTTGTGACTTGATCGCTGTCCTGGGCTCGAAAGTGATGTGGTAGCCGGAGAGTTCGGCCGCCCATTTGGCGATCCGTACCGATGCCTCCGGGTTTCTAAATAATTCGCCGAGTCCCCTATCTGAGGTGACGCGGACCTTGAATGCTTCAAAGTAGTGGCGCAATTTGCGCGAAGACATAACAACTGCATATGCAATCTTTTCGAGCTCCGTCATGTTACATTTTGATGGTGTGAGCACTTCGGAGACATAATACACTGGGCACTGCCTGATCACGCCCTCTACTGTCTGCTCCTGAACCAGTGCCGCACTTACAGCGTGCGACGAAGCCGCAACGTAAAGCAACAGAGGTAGCGAAGAGTCGGGGCTCGTAAGAACGGCCAACTCCATCAGGTACTGTTTTAGTGAGGCGAAGGCCGTCGCCTGCTCTGGTCCCCAAGCGAAGTCTTTTGCGTCGCGGAGTGTTTTGAGGAAGGGAAGACTTCGCTCAGCAGATTTGGAAATGAACCTGTTGAGGGCAGCCATTCTGCCCGTCAGACGCTAGACCTCTCTGGCTGACTGCGGGGGCTTCATGTTGATAATGGCCTGGATTTTGGTTGGGTTGGCCTCGATGCCGCGGTGTGATACCAGATAACCCAATATTTTCCCCTGTCGAACACCGAAGACGCACTTATCGGGGTTCAGGCGAAGTTGTGCGTCCCGCATGTTCGTGAATGTCTCGGTGAGGTCTGCGAGATGGTCCTCTTTATTCCTGCTGGCGACGACGATGTCATCCACGTATGTGAATACGTTTCTGCCGACTTGCCCTTCGAGCACTGTTTTAGTGAGCCGGGAAAAGGTGGACCCTGCGTTCTTGAGTCCCTCCGGCATTCTGATGAAGCAATACGTGCCGAAGGGTGTTATGAAGCTGGTGCTGGCCTTGTCCTCCTCCTTCATGTATATTTGATGATAACCGGAGAAGCAGTCGAGGAGTGACATGACCTCGCACCCGGCCGCGCTATCGACTATTTTGTCGATTCGGGGCAACGGGAAGTTGTCCTTTGGGCAGGCCTTGTTGAGGCTGGTGAAGTCTATGCACATTCGCCACTTGCTGCTCTTTTTCTGCACCATTACCATGTTGGAGAGCCACGTGGGGTAAGCCACTGGCTCGATAAATTTGGCTTCCAGGAGGTGGTGTACCTCTGCCTTGGCGGCCTCTGTCTTCTCGTTGGACATTTTGCAAAGCCGTTGTTTTTTTAGTCTCACCGAGGGGTCGATTCCCAAGCTGTGCTCAATTATGGATCGGCTGACCCCGACCAGGTCGAGGGCTGACCAAGCGAAGACGTCCTTGTTCTTGGACAAGCAGCACAGGAGTTTTTCCTCGTAATGCGAAGTGAGGTCTTCGCTGATCGTGACTGTTTGCTTGGGCGTGGCCTGGTCGAGGGGAACAGTCTTGGTCCCGTCGTTGCTTTGAAGCTGCGCCTTGTGTTGTTTTTCAGTTGGGCTGGCGGGTGCTGGGACCTCACGCTGGGCCGTGAGGCAGTGGACATTTCTTTGCCCGGGGACGAAGTCCCGCTCTATATTGCGCGTAGTCTGCTGATTGCCGTAGACCGAGATGGCGCCTAACGGACCTGGTATCTTCATGCACAGGTACAATCCGTGAATGGCTGCCTCAAACTTGTTGATGGAGCCCCGACCCATGATGGCGTTGTACGGATACACCATGTCGACGATGTCAAAGGTTATCTGCTCACTTTGGGCATTGGGCGCTACACCGAAGGAGAGTGGCAACTCTATTTTGCCGATAGGAAAAGTGCTCTTGCCGCCGAAGCCGTACAACGGATTGTCCAAAGGCTTGAGTAAGCTGTGGCTTATGCCCATGCGGTCGAAGGCATGGAGGAAAATGATGTCTGCCTGACTCCCATTATCAACGAGGACTTTGTGCAGGTCCTAGCCTGCCACGCTGCAGTTGATGACCATGGCGTCGACATGGGGGGCGCTGCGCAGGTCGACGTCTCAGGCGTCGAAGGTTAGCGGTACATGGGACCACTTCGTCTGCACGACTGGACCGGTGATGGCGACGTGGTTGATGCTGCGGTAGTGGTCCCGCTTCTGTCGCTTGGTGTCGAAGTCGACACTGGACCCCCAGTGATCATATGAATGACTCCGCGATACGGCTGATCGGCGAAGTCTTCTTGCTTGGGGGCGTGGGGGTGGGGGATGTTTTGTTGTTGCTGGTGTGGAGGTGGGGGTGGGGGAGGTACGATTTGTACTTCCTGATGGTGTTGGTAAGCGTGGTGCGGTGGATGCGGGGCGAGGGCGTGGATGTATGGTGGAGGGTGTTGCTGATAAGTGTGCGCGACGACTCCTGGGTTGTCGGCCGGTTGCGCCCGTGCCATCCTGTCTCTGGTGGCCTTCGTCTCTAGGCAGTCTTTGGTTTGGTGGGCGCAGTCTTCGCCGTGGAAGAGGCAGTAAAATCGGCACGGTGGCTGCGCGCGTCCCTGGCCCCTACCATGAGTTCCACTTCCGCGGCCATTGGGGGGATAATCCTGGCGGCGAGGGGCATCACCAGCGGGGTGCTGGTTGGCAATGTTGTGCACCTGCTGCTGATTACGGCCGTCTCGACCGGAGTCTGGCTGCGGAGTCCTCGTCCACGTGCGGCTGGATTGTGGAGCATCTTTGGGTTTCCTCTGAGACTCAACCTTGCGCTAGTGGAGCTCTTCGGATTTGGCATATTTTTCAAATAGCTGATATAATTCCTGGAGGTTCTTGGGCGGGTCCCTGATGCAGTGGCTGTAAAGGACGACGGCGCGAAGGCCACTGATGGCGTAGTGAATGGCGATCTGGTCATCAACTGAGGGCAGTTGTGACTTGAGTGTTAGAAACTTGCGGTAATACTCTTGCAGAGTCTCTTTTTCCAGTTGCTTGCAGAGTGAGAGTTCGGCCAAGGCATTGGTGTCTGGGCGGTACCCTTGGAAGTTGAGCAGGAATTTGTCCCTTAGGCTTCTCTAGGAATCAATGGACAGCGGGGGCAACCTGGTGAACCAGGTGAGAGCTGGGCCTTCGAGGGCGATGATGAAAGACTTGGCCATTGTGGCGTCGTCCCCTCCGGAAGATGCAACGGCGACCTGATAACTCATGATGTACTGAGCTGGGTCCGTGCTGCCGTTGTACTTGGGATAGGTCCCTGCCTGGAAGTTGGCAGGCCAGGGTGTCACTTGCAGATGTGGCGCCAGGGGGCTTCGCTCGTCGAGGTAGTTGACCCCTTGAAATGGCGCGGCGTGTGGGAAGGCGTAGTCACGCTGGGGGAAGTGCGGGTCTTCCACCTGCGCGCGCTGTTGCAGGGGTGGCCCGTGCTGTAGGCCGAGGGGGCCTTCGCGTATGTCTTCCACTTGTGCGCGCTGTTGCAGGGGTGGCCCGTGCTGCAGGCCAAGGTGGCCTTCGCGCTGCATCAGCGTGATCTCCCGCTCGAGGTCCTGGGCCTTCTGCTCTTCGTCGCGTATCATTTGCCGCACCTTGGCTAGTGCTGACACGCGCTGGCGCTTGGCCTCCAGTATCTCTTTTTGCCTCTGGAGATTGCGGTTCTTGAGGCGCAGGGCGCGCAGCTGTAGCTGTTCTTCCGCTGAAACGCCGAGGACTTCACCGTCCTCAGTGAGGTCCGCGCCCTCCGGTGGGGCGAAGCCGAGGACTTCACCGTCCTCGGTGAGGTCCGCGCCTTCCGGTGGGGCGAAGCCTGGGGGAGGCTGCGGTTGTCCTTCAAGGCCGCAGGTGCGGAGAGCGTCGTCTTCAGCAGCCTCTTGGTGGGTGGAGTGGGTGAGTGCGAGGGCCTTGCCCTTTCTTGCGGCCAGCAATGCTGCCTTCGCAGCCTCGTCAGCCTTCGAGCTAGCTTTCTTGGGTGCCATCGCGGGTGGTTTTTTCGTAGCACGAACGGTGGGCGCCAAATGTTGGAACTTGCTTACAGGCGCAAGTTGATCCAACGGGGAGGGGTGTAATAGCGCAAACAGGGTTTCAGCACGTGATGGCAAAAGCTCTGTTCATCTAGCCTCTCAAGGGCACTGTGCAGGGGTATTTATAGGTGTCCGGGTGCCCAGTGTCCCGTGTTAAGGACGCATGTGCCCTCAGACACCTAGGTTATCCCCGGAATATTCCCATAAAGCGGGGTTACAGACTGTAATTACAGGGACGCCTTTACAAATTAGGCTCGTAACACGCAGCGGCCACGCAGGGCCCGTTACAATGGGCCGGATTACACGTGGGCCTGCATGCTGGACGAGGCCGCGCGGTGGGACGACCTCGTCACGGGTCTTCGCCCGATGTCGTATGGGGCGAAGGGTGTCCCTGCCCGTTGTCTTGTCTCCGTTGGGCCAACGACTACGGCGAAGGCCTCGAGCGAAGGGTGGCGTCTTCGCCTTCGCCCCAACAATTAGTCAGTTATTATGTAAAGATTTGAGATCCAGGCCTTGCAAATTAGACTGTCAGGCGCACTGAATAGGAATCCCATTGTACAGTAACTGACAAAGATCCAAATTCATCCCCCTGTTCGTCGCCGGTGAACTCGCGCTGAGATCCGAGTTTCGCCTCGGAGATTCGTGCTCGGTAAGGAGTGGATAACACCAGGGATGAGTGAAAAGATCAGTGGAGGGATGAACCTCGATCGCTAGCCGGACCGGCCATCATGCCCACTTGCCGCGCGGTCGGCCAAAGTTATCCTCGCCAGAGTTGGCTGCCCGACGACCGAACGCCATGTGCCCTGGTACCTCCACCGCATCACTGTGAACCGTTGTAACTCTCCGTTGATCGCCGGAGAGATTGCCATGGTAACCGGACACTAATCGCAAGCGCTAGTACCTCCTTGTTTCCCCGGCCGCCGTGCGTCGTCGCTCGAATTCCCAGCCACCGCTCACTGGGCCTATAAATTGAGCACCCCCTCGGCTCCGCCATGTATTCAAGCAGCTAATGCACCCACCTGCACTTCAAATCCTCCACCAGAGAGCTCCAATTTTGGACTTCCCCCAATTTGCTCAAAAACACCGCACGGTCACCCTCGCCGTGGTCAGCAACTTCCAGGTCTGTTCATGCCCTCTGCTGCCCTGTTTCAGCATTCGTGTGCTTCCTTGATGCTCCTCAACCAACCCAATTAAGCTAAGTCACCCTAGATCGCCGAGAACGCTTGTGGTCGTCCGCCTTACCCGCGGTCACCGTGGTCAGGGCGTTTCTAAGTGCCGTTAGTGAAATTAAGTTAGGGAAAACTTCAGTTAGGGTCTGAATTAGGAACCAGTCGTCGGAGAGTGCCAGTCCTTGCGTACTCCGACCAATCTAAACTCGTCGGTGCTTGGGTCTCCGCCGTGCGTTGTCGAGGACCCGGCGCTGTGAAGAATTAGAAACTCAGGGACTTGTCTGCAAATGTCAGTGACTCATGAAAATATTGCAAAGCACCCACTTGCGGTTACCCAAAAGGATAAGGCCTTATCTGCAAAGTTTGCGCGGGCGCGCGTGGGCACATTTCGCCCATTGTTGGGCCGACCTGGGCCCGATTCAGTCCAGTTCTGTTCACACATTTTCTTTTTCTTTTTCTACCAAAGTTAAATAAATTCTAGAAAATTGTAGAGAAATGGTAAAAATACCAAACCAATTTTGCTAGATTCCTGATTTTCCATAGAATTTAATAAAAATAGTTTTAGGATTTTTAATCCAAAAGGGAAATTATAGAATATTTAAAACAACCTAAGTCCTTGTTTCTGGATTTTTAGAGAATAGATAACAATTCCAAAAATTCCTAAACTTTTTAGATAATCCTTATATGTTATTTAGAAACCTTGGGTAGAATTTGGTATGATTTGGACCTTGTTTGATACTTAGAACCCAAAATCCTACCCCCTGCCCTGTGAACTTCACTGTTGACTCCGGAAACCCTAAGTTCTCGGAGATCCGTGAAGGAAAATTGTATTCAAGACTTTAGATAATAAACTCTTATTATCTTTGCACTCCCATGAGCATTACATAAGCATTCATTATTATGTATGATTATATTTAGAAAACGAAGAGGAAGTAGAAGAAGAAGCAAGGACACCACCGCCACCACCTGAGGAACATCAGGCACGCAGCTATTTCTATTTTGACATCTGTGGAACTGAGCCTGACTCACCAGTAAAACAAGGCAAGCCCCGGTGCATTTGCCACCTCCTTGATTATTTTAAACTCTTTCTCACTTGCTTGATGCATTAGGTGATAGGAGTTGATTGCTAAAACAATTCCTGCATTTCCTTCCTTGAATTTGATTACTTTCCTTGGAATCCCTATTTTACAAAAGGTTTTTCCTATGCTTAGTCTTGCTTTAGCAAAACAAAATGTTTTGTTTTTACAAAAGATGATGTTGCAAAGTGGGAGGGATGTTTTTGAAAATAAAACTTGATGGTGGATCCATCATGGCCATGATGGGTTCAACATCGGAAAAGATGTACCTCTGCCAGGTACCGAACTTTGGGGATCGAAATGATTAAGCTGAGACCGGGCGGGTGACTTGCACGAGAAGAGAGTCTCGGTGTAGTGTCTCCGTCTGAGTCGATTAAGGATCGTGTCGATGTAGGCTTGATGACCGAGGACCCTTTAACTGGTCACATGCCTCGTCATGGGTAAGCTTTGCCTTGGGCAGACTAATACCAGAATAAGATACCACGCAATGGGAGTGGAGAGATGGCGAGAGTAGCATGTACCCTCCGTGGCAAGAGGCTGGATGGTGGTGTATCTGTGCTCTCGGTTGGCGTGAACCTGATCTGGTCTTAAGAACCCCGGCGGCGAGTTGACATATGCAAGGGTTAAGTGCTACATATGTCGTGTGATTGGAGATCCTCAGCTAAGTATAATCGATTCGGATCGCCGTACCTTCACGGTTATGAAGACTTGGTCACTGACCTATACGTAGAACTCCAGTAAAGATAAAGGGTTGTTAAGAAATTGGCTAGTGCAGGTCCAGTGTTTGAACTAGGGTAGAAAGAACTCTAGATGCAGGTAATCTTACTTAACCTGACAAATAAAATTGGATTTTTAAGGATCCACTATTAGTAAGCATTTCTGCAAACAGAGTCATTGATCATTGATAACCCTTACCTTGACTCTCTGAAAGCCAGCATATCCTTGATAGTCTTTTCTTTAGTCGGGTAAGACTTGCTGAGTAATTCCATACTCAGGGCTTTGTCCCATGTTGTTTTTAGGTGAGGAAGCAACCAACATTTGTTGCTTTTGTTCTAAGGTGGTACCAAAGGAAGAGCACCAGGAGTGAAGCTGTGGGAGGAAAGGATGCTCCAAAAAAAACTTTTGTTTGAGCTAATCGGGAGGGTTTTTTGCCTCCCATAGTTTGTAATAAAATAATACTCTGCACTCATATATTATATTCTGGTCTGTAAATATTTAACTCTATCTTACTTTTAAATAAAGGTAAGTTTATGTAACTGCTTCCGCATTTTCGTATCTCCGATGTTTGTAATGTCTGCATGACGGGTGAAACGTTCTTGGGAAAGGTAAGAAAAGCAGATACCGAACTTGTCAAGTGATTTAGGGGCACCTTCAGGGTTGTCTGAGGCCCGTTGGACAAGGACAACTATAGGTGGGCCTAATGACTTGGGAGGTTCCGCCACATTGAATACCTACTAGAACATGCAAGTCCACGACATAAGATGGAATAGAGCCAGATATGAGAGATCATAAAGTAAAAAAGAGTGGTTTCAGCAAGTGTCAGACCAAGGGATCAAATTGTTCTATGGGGCGTCGCCCTATGGGGCATTATACCACACCGGGGGGGCAAAATAACCCGTCGATAAACAGTACGAACACTAGAGCAAGTGTTAGACCAGCAGTGGCAAGTGCATAGGACCATACAGTCTCACTACACACACTTAGAGGTGTGTTGGACTAGATGTCAAACTTGTAATGGAGATGGTGTCAGACCAAATGGTTACACTTTATATGCTTAGAGGAGCAACAGACTGATCATACACAAAAACATTGGACCATTGAAAGTAAGAGTCCAATTGTCACTAGAAAGGTTCTTGTCACACATAGTTTTAAGGACAAAACTGAATGCTCATTATACATGTGCTAGGATCAAAACCACATGCATAACTTCATCATATAGTGTATATATAATACAATAAATCTATTCGAGTGCTCGGTGTCTTCCATGAGGATAAAGTCTTTATTATCGAACAACAAACCCACTCAAACACCCTCATGGTAGAGCCATACCCCTATAGCTCATGTTATATCACTGTTTAGGTCACTGTTTAGTGAGGGATCCTATTGTGTTCCAATCGATTTCACACTAGTCACATGTGCCCTTCACGTAGTGATGAGGAGGACACTGCTTCCTAGGATGGCTTATGGTGAGGCACTTACCCACATATAGTAGTGACTTTTTGGTGCCCTCATCTCTCACACTGAGTTCAATATTAGGGATTTCATGATTTGTGAGATCGAGGACATTGTTCTAGATGGTATTAATGCATGCTATCAGCTTCCATATACCCACTATATCAAGGACACTATGAGCTTTGAACTTATGGTCAACACTCCAAACACATTGTCAACTTGGAGCAAGGCGGCGCCTCCACACCTGAGGCACAACCCGTTGCATTCAAGGCAAAGGAAGAAAAGAAGGAGGAGCCCACGCCAACCAAAAGGCTCCCAACTGATGCCTCTAAGTTTGATAATGAGGAGATGACTCTTATCATTAAGAGCTTTTGGTAAATCCTCAAGCAAAGGAAGGGGAAGAAGAACAAACCTCGCTCCAAGAGGGTTTGCTACCGATGTGGTAAATTCGATCATTATATTGCTTTATGTCCTTATGCAAGTGATAGTGACAGGAACAACGACATGAATGGGAAGAAGAAGATGGAGAATAAGAAGTACTACCTCAAGAAGAAGGGTGGTGAGGCGCACATGGGAAAGGAGTTGTCGGCGTTTCGACCCCGGGGGGTCCCTGGACCGACAAGTGAATTGTCGCTGCGTGTCCCTGCCCAGATGGGTTGGCGTGGGATGGAACACAAGATATGGGACAAGCCTTGTATTATCCTGCACTAGGGGTGCCGCTCGCATTAGGGGTTACAAGTACGTCGCGTGAGAGAGAGAGAGAGGGACACAGAGCTCGTCCTCCGCTTCCCTCGCGCGAACCCCCCTCAGGGTGGCCCTGGACCTCCCTTTTATAGAGGCAAGGAGAGAGTCTAGACGTACAACGGGGGGCGTAGCTATGCGCTAACGGGTCCGGCAGTGGAGTGCCTAAGCCCTGTGTACATGCCAACGTGGCCGTTGGGGGAGGGCTTGGGCCCTGTACATGTGATGGCGTGGCCGCCGGAGGAGCGCCTGAGTCCTGTAGGAGCACAGCTGGCAGCGCGGTGAGGATCCTGCTGACGTCTCCTTGGTGTTGTAAGGGGCTGAGAGCCACCGGCGTCATGGCGCACATGGGGCAGCATCATTACCCATCGCCAGGGTAAGCCAGATGGGACGCCGGTCTTGTTCTTCCTAGCCTGAGCAGGCTAGGAATAGGGAAATGATGTATCCCCTGTTAGCGCGGTCGGTCCGAGCCCAGGGTCGGTCGAGGCGGAGACTTCTCTTGAGGCCGAGGCCGGGGTCGGACGGGGACGCGATTCCTCCCGAGACCGGGGTCGAGGCCGAGTCCGGGGGTCGGGCGAGGCGGAGATCTCCTCCCGAGGCTGGAGCGTGAGGTCGGGCGAGGCAGAAACCTCCTCCCGAGGCCGGAGCGTGAGGTCGGGCGAGGCGGAGCTTCCTATTGCGCCCGAGGCTTGAACTCGATGGTTGATCGTGACTTGTTGTCAGTCGTTGCCGGGTGGCTGACACGGCAGTCAGAGCGGAGCGAGCGGCGCTGTTTTCCTGTCATATCGGACAGTAAAGAAGAGGGGCAAAGTGACTGCGGTCACTTCGGCCTGGCCGACTGAGGCGCGTGTGTCAGGATACGGCGTCAGGCATCCCCTGCATTTAATGCGCCTGCGAAGCGGTCGGTTGGTGAGGCAGTATGGCCAAGGTTGCTTCACAACGCACCTGCCGAGCCGGGCCTCGGGAGAGCCGAGAGGGCGCCCGCTGTCTGAGGAGGCCCTCGGGCGAGGCGTGAACTTGTCTGGGACTACTGTTCCAACCCGAGGCTGGGCTCGGGTGAGATCGCGTCCCTCGGGTAGACGAAGTCTTGGCTTGAACTGCACCCGTCAGTTGGTCTGAGGGTGTTTACCAGCCATGATTAGGAGCATTGGGGGTACCCCTAATTATGGTACCCGACAGTAGCCCCCGAGCCTCGAAGGGAGTGACGGTACTCGCTTGGAGGCTTTTGCCACGTTTTCGGTGAGGGGACCGGCCTTTCTCAGTTTTTGTCTTGTTCTGGTGGGTGCGCGCGAGCGCACCCGTCGGGTGTAGCCCCCGAGGTCTCGGAGGAGTGGTTTGACTCCTCTGAGGTCTGAATGCTTTTCGTGGTGCTTTGGCCGGTCTGATGGTTCCCTCATGCGGCCCGACCGTAGCCCGGGTGCGTGGTCGGGTTCCAAGTTATCAAGCTGGTTTGTTGACACTGTCAACAGTTTTGGCCGTAGCCGGGTGCGAGAGCAGCCCCCGAGCCTATGCACGGAGCGAGAGGACGATCAAGGACTTTCCCGACTTTTATTATACGCCCCTGCGTCGCCTTTTCGCATGGAGGAGGGGGGAGCGCCATGTTGCCCTCGGAGGGCGCCGAACATGGTGTTTCCAGTGAGCTGCTAACGGGTGATCCGAGTGGACGCCCGTGCCCCGTTCGTTAGGGGTCGGCTGGTGGCCCAGAGGCACGCTCCAAAAGTACCTGCGAGTGATTCGCCGGACCCAGACCCCTTCGACAGGGTCCGAGGGCTCGATGCCTCCCTCCGGTGGGATTCCGTTACAAATCATTCCCTCCGGTCTCGGAAATGTCCTAGAGTACCTCGGGAGCGTAGCCTGAGCCTCGGCTATGTATCGAACGTACCCAGAGTCATCCCTCACTCTTCGTGCTCTGGGGCGACTGTCGAACCCTTCCGAGGGGCCAGCCTACGAACCCCTGATCAGTAGTGGGCACGGAGCCCGAGCGCTCTGGGGCGGCTATCGAACCCTTCCGAGGGGCTAGCCTTCGAACCCCTGATCAGTAATGGGCTTGAAGTCCAAGTGCTCTGGGGCGGCTGTCGAAACCCTTCCGAGGGGCCAGCCTTCGAACCCCTGATCAGTAGGAGGGCTCGGGGCCCGCTTCCTTCGCCGGGAAGGATCCTTTCCACAACGTCCCCTTTCCCGGTCCCTGTAGCAAGAGAGAGAGAGGAGGAGGGGAAGGATATGAATTTAAATAAGGTGGCACACCTTTTTTGACGCGGTCATTATGGCGAAGGCGAAGTGACGCCCGCCTCGCCTGCCAGAGGTGTCGCCTGCTCCGTCGGGGAGTTAATGCGATGGAACGGGCAATTCGCGTGGCGCCCATTGCGCGTGCGAGCCGTTCGAGGAACGGGGCACGGACGCGTCATCTTCACGCCGTGGGAGAGGGCTCTCCCGTCGCTTCAGGAGGGGACGTGAGCCTGTAGGTGATTTGACCGCTGCTTCCGCTCATCGGCCGTTGCAGTTACTGCCGGCCCACTTTTGACCATGCCAACCATCGTGCCTACCCCGCGGCTGACTGACCCGTGGCCGTCGCCTTTAATTGGCACTGTTGGGTCATGCGCATGGCTACCTCGAGTCACGGTACTGGTTTCGCAGTCGAGGAGGCGTAGCATTGGCGCGAGTGGCGGTGTAGCTTCTTGCACGTTGTAACCGGCGCGCCGGTTACATGACATGCGGGCCCGCTTCCTTTGCGCTGGTCCACCGGATGTGGATGGAGCCAAAGGGGCGCATGGTTGCGGTGCAGTTGGATGCTTGTCGCGTGGCAGTCCCCCCTTTCGACCACCAGTTTCTGCGAAGATGGGAGAGCGCTTGTAACCGCGGGACGGTTACATGCCTCGCGTGCGGCGGTTCGCCTTCTTCGTGCTTCGGATCAGCTCGTATGACGTGTGGGTCCCAGCCCCCATGTCGTGGGGGAGAACCATAGAGGATGTCAGTGGGGATTTCGCCCGTGACGCTAAGGGGTGCAAGCGAGGAGGTCTTCCTATAAAAGGGGGATCAATCCCCTGGGCAGTGGCCATGCCTTCGTCCTCCCCTCATGCCTTGTGCCCTTCCACCTTTTGAGCCCTCAGATGGGGTGCTCCAGCGCCGCCTTGCTCTTACTGTCGTTGGAGGAGCGCGGCCTCATGGAGATTGGCACCTTTCAGCCATTGCTCGGCTTCAAGGATTTTCGTCGTGCAGCCCGGCTGCATTCCCTCACCAATGGGCAGTTTGGTGGGGTGAAGCAAGCCGGGCTGCGGCCTCCACCCCGCCCTTAGCTTCAAGGATTTTCGTCATCCGGGCTGAGGCGGAGGAGCGCACCGAGTGGGGGGTTGCCTCCGCGTGGGCTGGTAACCCTTTTCTTCCCCCAGCGTTTGGGGGAGAAAGGCATCCTCCAGCCCTGTGGAGGCTTCCTCCAGCCATGCGAGGGAAGGCGAACTGCTGCTTCCTGGATAGGGTGCAGCTTTCCGTCCTTCGTCCGGGCGGCGGTCGTGCCGCACATGGGCCGGCCACGTCTAGGTCTTCCTCGCGCCGTCAGCCGCGCCAGAGGGTTGCCCAGCACGTCGTACGCCGCGAGGGCGGTGCTCGTGTTCTGGGGCGGCCTCAGCGAGGACGGGAGTGAGGACCTGCCGGTGCGCTTTGGGGCGACCGCTCTTCGTCGGCGCGGTGTCAGTGGGTCGCTTGGAGTTTGTTATCCCGCAAGCCTTCCGGTGTGGAAGTTGTTCGTGCCTGCGGGAATGGAACCAGGGCCCCGTTTGTAAGGAGATATACCGGGTTTTTGCCGGAGCAAAATGTAACCGCTTCAAGTACTTAGACATTTGTCGTAGGTCAGGAGAACCGCCAAGGGTTCTGTCGACGTCTAAGTCTGTGTAGCATAGTTACCCCAGGTATATATGTTTGTTCTTTGTGGCTGTCGAGGCCTGAACATTTGGGTATTCAAGAACGAAGCTGTGTGTCTTCCTCATTCCGAGCACTGGGACTTGTCTGTTGGCTAGCCGAACCACTTAACCGAGCGTCGGTTGCCTTTCACGGAAGGTGACGAGTGAGGTGTCCGTATCCCGGAGGCGTAGAAGTCCCTCGGCTCTGTCGGCCTTGCCGCTTTAGGCTTCCCTTGCTCAGTTTTCGGAACCCTCGGCTGCTCTGCGATGAGCCGGAGCCGGAGGCAACGGTGTTAGCGCGAACAGACGCAGAGTCAGCTCGGAAAGAGACTTCATCGGCCCAGGAGATAGCGGCTTCCCAGGCCGAGGAAGATGTGGTAGCAGCCGCTGGAGCTTGGCCAAGACATCTGCTGGCGCGGTGCTGGCGTCCTCCCTTAGGTGGAGGTCCTTTTGCCTGGGTCGCCGTCCGAGGCTAGGCCTAGTTCCGCCGAGGGTGGAATCAACGCCGAGGGTGCTGCTGCTCCCCCTGCCGATGCCCGAACCTGCAAGAACAGTTTGTCTGTAGCATGCACATGCTTTTTCGCGGCCGCCGAGGCCTAAACACTTTATCATTGCGTTTAAAAAGCTGCGTCTTCTCTCCCCTTGTTTCGAGCATCATGACTTGTCTGTCAATAGTAGGATCATTTATCCGAACAAGAGTTACTTTTCGCGGAAGGTGATGAGTGAGGTATCCGTATCCCAGAGGCATAGGAGTCCCTCGGCTCGGTCGGCCTTGCCGCTTACGTGCGCTCTCATTTGGTCGAAGGATTCCATTATTGATACAGTAGAGAAGGCACGAAAGTCGTTTTCTACCCGAGTGTTAGGACTTGTTCGGTAGCAGGATCGCTTATCCGAGCATGAGTTACTTCTCGCGGAAGGTAATGAGTGAGGTATCCGTATCCCGGAGGCTAGGAGTTCCTTGGCTCAGTCGGCCTTGCCGCTTACGTGTACTGTCATCGTTCTCAGGATCCCGCTATCGATATGGAAGTCGAAAGCACAAAGGTTTTTTTTGGTAGAAAATTTTTCCAAGGAAAATTTTGACGTAGAGGGGTTCCCCCCTTCTAGCCCCCGAGGGAGGGTCGGGCTTTGCTGAGGCAAGGCCGACCCTTCATTGATGGTTAGACTTTGTGTATGTAAACAAGGTACATGAACGACTTAAAACATCTTAAGGGTAGAAGCGACGTAGCTGTTGGATGTTCCAAGCGTTGCTGTAGACCTCGCCTTGGTCATTGGCCAGCTTGTATGTTCCGGGCTTCAAGATCTTGGCGATGATGAAGGGCCCTTCCTTGGGAGGAGTGAGCTTGTGGCGCCCTCGGGCGTCCTGTCGCAGGCGAAGCACCAAGTCTCCCACTTGGAAGCCTCGGGACCGAACGCTTCGGGCGTGGTAGCGTCGCAGCGACTGCTGGTATCGTGCCGAATGTAGTAGGACGACGTCTCGAGCCTCCTCGAGTTGGTCCAGCGAGTCTTCTCGGCTGGTCTGGTTGCTTCGGTCGTCGTACGCCTTGGTCCTCGGGGAGCCATATTCTAAGTCCGTGGGGAGGACGGCCTCGGCCCCATAGACTAGAAAGAACCGCGTGAAACCCGTGGCGCGGCTCGGCGTCGTCCTCGGACTCCAGACTACTGAGGGTAGCTCTTTCATCCGCCGCTTGCTGAACTTGTTGAGGTCGTTGTAGATCCTTGGTTTGAGCCCCTGCAGAATCATACCGTTGGCACGCTCCACCTGCCCATTCGTCATGGGATGAGCTACGGCGGCCCAGTCCACACGGATGTGGTGGTCGTCGCAGAAGTCCAGGAACTTTTTTCCGGTGAACTGCGTGCCATTGTTGGTGATGATTGAGTTTGGGACCCAGAACCGATGGATGATGTTGGTGAAGAATGCCACCGCCTGCTCGGACCTGATGCTGTTTAGGGGTCAGACCTCGATCCACTTGGAGAATTTGTCGATAGCGACCAGCAGGTGCGTGAAGCCCCCGGGTGCCTTTTGCAAGGGACCGACGAGGTCCAGACCCCACACAGCAAATGGCCAGGTGATGGGTATCGTCTGCAAGGCCTGAGCGGGCAGATGCGTCTGCTTTGCGTAGAATTGACACCCCCAGCAGGAGCGCACAATCCTAGTGGCGTCGGCCACTACGGTTGGCCAGTAGAAACCTTGTCGGAAGGCATTCCCCACGAGGGCTCGAGGCGCTGCATGGTAGCCGCAAGCCCCCGAGTGTATTTCTTGCAACAGCTCTTGTCCTTGGGCGATAGGTATGCATCGTTGAAGGATGCCCGAGGGGTTGCGGTGATAGAGCTCTTTTTTTTCATCACCCAGCAAGACAAATGACTTGGCGCGCCGAGCCAGCCGCCGAGCGTTGGTCTTGTCGATGGGAAGCTCTCCTCGGAGGAGATATTCCAGGTACCGGGTCTGCCAGTCCGGATCTGGCGTGACCCCATTTTGTTCCTCTTCGACGGGCAAGGCCTCTTCCTCGATGGCCAAGGGTGCCTCGGGTGTGGCCGAGGGTACCTCGGGCTAGGCTGAGGCTTCCTCAGGCTCGGGCGCGTCGTCAATCTTGACGGATGGTTGATGTAGGTCTCTGGAGAAGACGTCCGGGGGAACCGTCGTTCGCCCCGAGGCTATTTTTGCCAGCTCGTCCGTAGTCTCATTGTACCGTCGGGCGATGTGGTTGAGCTCCAGCCCGTAGAACTTGTTTTCTAGGCGCCGGACTTCGTCACAGTAGGCTTCCATCCTCCGATCACGGCAGTGGGAGTTCTTCATGGCTTGGTCAATGACAAGCTGCGAGTCGCCTCGAGCGTCGAGGCGTCGGACCCCTAGCTCAACGGCGATGCGTAGCCCGTTAACCAGTGTTTCGTACTCGGCCACGTTGTTTGATGCCGGAAAATGGAGGCGAATGACGTAGCGGAGATGCTTTACGAGGGGTGAAATGAAGAGCAGGCCAGCGCCCGCTCCTGTTTTCATGAGTGACCCATCGAAGTACATGGTCCAGAGCTCGGGCTGGATTGGAGTTGTCGGTAACTGGGTGTCAGTCCACTCAGCCAGGAAGTCTGCCAAGACCTGGGATTTTATGGCCTTCCGAGGAGCGAATGATAGCGTTTCGCCCATAAGCTCCACCGCCCACTTTGCTATCCTACCCAAGGCCTCGCGGCACTGGATGATCTTCTCGTCTCTCGACTACGATCGCGGCGCTGACCACCTGAGTAGTCGCGGCTACGTAGATCAAGAGGGCTTCTCCTACAGCGGGGGGCACCAGGATGGGTGTGTTCGTAAGGAGCACCTTAAGGTTTCTGAGGGCTTCCTCGGCCTCGGGGGTCCAAGTGAAGCACTCGGCCTTCCTTAAGAGGCGGTACAGAGGCAAGCCTTTCTCGCCAAGGCATGAGATGAAGCGGCTTAGAGTCGCAAGGCATCCCATGACCCTCTGTACTCCTTTCAAATCTTTGATCGGTCCCATGTTGGTGATGGCCGCGATTTTCTCCAGGTTGGCCTCGATGCCCCGCTCGGAGACAATGAATCAAAGGAGCATGCCTCGGGGGACTCCGAAGAAACACTTCTCGGGATTGAGTTTCACGCCTTTTGCTCTTAGACACTTGAATGTCGTTTCAAGGTCAGAGAGGAGGTCGAAGGCTCTCTTCGTCTTGACAACGATGTCGTCGACGTAAGCCTCGACCGTTCTGCCGATGTGTTCTCCGAACACGTGGTTCATGCACCTCTGGTAAGTGGCGCCTGCATTCCTCAACCCAAATGACATTGTGATGTAACAGTACATGCCAAAAGGTGTGATGAAAGAAGTCGCGAGCTGGTCGGACTCTTTCATCTTGATTTGGTGATAGCCTGAGTAGGCATCAAGGAATGACAGGGTTTCGCACCCAGCAGTGGAGTCCACAATTTGATCGATGCGAGGTACAGGGTAGGGAACTTTCGGACATGCTTTGTTTAGACCAGTGTAGTCTACACACATCCTCCATTTCCCATCCTTCTTCCTTACAAGAACAGGGTTAGCTAACCATTCGGGATGGAATACCTCTTTGATAAACCCTGCCGCGAGTAGCTTGTGGATCTCCTCGCCTATGGCCCTGCGCTTTTCTTCGTCGAAACGGCGCATGGTTTGCATCACGGGTCGGGCTCCAGCTCTGATGTCCAGTGAGTGCTCGGCGACATCCCTCGGTATGCCGGGCATGTCTGAGGGACTCCACGCAAAGACTTTGGTGTTTGCGTGGAGAAAGTCGATGAGCACTGCTTCCTATTTGGGTCGAGCTCGGAGCCGATCCGAACTTGCTTGCTGGCGTCGTTGCTGGGGTCGAGAGAGACGGACTTGACCGCCTCAATTGGTTCGAAGTTGCTGGTGTGCCGCTTCGTGTCGGGCGCCTCCTTGGAGAGGCGTTCCAGGTCGGCAACGAGGGCCTCGGACTCGGCGAGAGCCTCGGCGTACTCTACGCACTCCACGTCGCATTCGTACGCATGGCGGTACGTGGATCCGACGGTGATGATCCCATTTGGGCTCGATATATTGAGCTTGAGGTAGGTGTAGTTGGGGACGACCATGAACTTGGCGTAGCATGGTCTTCCCAACACCGCATGGTAGGTTCCTCGGAACCCGACGACCTCAAAGGTGAGAGCTTCCTTTCGAAAGTTAGAGGGAGTTCCGAAGCAGACGGGTAGGTCGATCCATCCGAGGGGTAGGATTCGCTTCCCGGGCGTGATCTCGTGGAAGGGTGCCGCACCGGCCCGGACTTCGGACCGATCAACCCCTAAGAGTCCCAGGGTCTCGGCGTAGATGATGTTAAGGCTGCTGCCTCCGTCCATGAGGACCTTGGAGAGCCTAACATTGCCGATGATCGGATCGACGATGAGCGGGTACCTTCCCGGGCTTGGCACGAAGTCGGGGTGGTCGCCTTGGTCGAAGGTGATAGGCTTGTCGGACCAGTCTAGGTAGATTGGCGCTGCCACCTTCACCAAGCAGACTTCCCGATGCTCCTGCTTGCGGTGTCGAGTCGAAGCATTCGCCGCTTGCCCGCCGTAGATCATGAAGCAGTTATGGACTTCCGGGAATCCCTCTTCCTTGCCGCCCTCCTTCTTGTCGTTGTCATGGCCCTTGCCATCCTCCGCCGGGGGCCCGGTCTTATGGAAGTAGCGTCGGAGCATGACACATTCTTTGAGGGTGTGCTTGACAGGCCCCTGGTGATAGGGGCACGACTCTTTGAGCATCTTGTCAAACACGCTGGCCCCTCCAGGAGGTTTCCGAGGGTTCCTGTGCTCGGCCACAGCGACGAGATTCACGTCTGCGGTGTCGCGCTTCGCTCGCGACTTGCTTTTAGCCTTCTTCTTTGTGCCCAGCTGGGCGGACGCCTCAGGGGTGTCTGTCTTTGGCTCCCCCTGAGGCTGATTGTCCTTCCAGAAGATGCTTCGACCGCCTCTTGACCCGAGGCGAACTTGGTGGCAACGTCCATCAGTTCGCTCGCACGGGTGGGAGTTTTGCGCCCCAGTTTGCTAACCAGGTCTCGGCAAGTGGTGCCGGCAAGGAAAGCCCTGATGACATCCGAGTCGGTAACGTTGGGCAGCTCGGTGCGCTGCTTTGAAAACCGCTGGATGTACTCTCTGAGGGACTCCCCTGGCTGCTGGCGGTAGCTTCGGAGTTCCCACGAGTTCCCAGGGCGCACGTACGTGCCTTGGAAGTTTCCCGCAAAAGCTTTGACCAGATCGTCCCAGTCGGAGATCTGCTCAGGAGGCAGATGCTCTAGCCAGGCTCGGGCGGCGTCAGAGAGGAAAAGGGGTAGATTACGGATGATGAAGTTGCCATCATCCGCCCCTCCCAACTGGCATGCCAGTCGGTAGTCTACGAGCCACAGCTCCGGCCTCGTCTCCCCCGAGTACTTGGTGATAGTAGTCGGGGCTCGGAAACGGGCAGGGAATGGTTCTCGTCGTATGGCCCAGCTGAAGACTCGTGGACCGGGTGGTTCGAGCGAAGGACTGCGATCCTCCTCGCTGTTGCAGCGTCCCCCGCGCCTAGGATAGTAGCCTCGGCGCACCTTCTCGTCGAGGCGGGCTCGATGGTCGAGATGGTGGTGCTCGTTGCCGAGGCATTCCCGGGCGGCGGGCGCCTCGTCCCGTGTACGCTCGGGATGGACCGAGGCTTCCCGAATGCGCCGGGAGGACACCGCGTGATGCTCTGAGGGGTCAGCTCGCCTGTGGGAGGCGGAGCTCTCGGCTCGCCGAACCGCGGCGCCGTCTAGGAGATTCTTGAGTTTGCCCTGGATACGCCGTCCCTCGGTGGTGGATGGCTCCGGCATGGCCCAAAGCAGCATCGCCGCTGCAGCTAGGTCCTGGCCGGACCCACTGACGGCCGAAGGCAGCGCTGCCCAGGCATTGTCGACGATGCGGCGCCGGATGTCTTGGGCCCGATGATAGGCTTCTCCGACGAGTGATCGGCCTGCCCACTCCTGTTCAATGTTCTGTCGGAGCTGTACAAGCCGGCCTGCTTCCCCGTCGACCCGGGCCTGCATCTCACGGATTTGCTCGAGCTGTATGTCCTGACCCCCCGCAGGGACTGGGACCACAGCTAGCTCCCGCGGGATGTCAACGCGAGATGTGGGCCCAGGGGGATCGTCAACCTCTGGCATACCGTGGTGGTTGCCTTCGTTGTGATCTCCCAGATCGACGTGGAAACATTCGCGACTTGGGCCGTAGCCCTCGTCGTCAAGGTCATGGCCATCGTTAGAACAACCGGAGAGGCAGTGGTCACATGCGGACATGAAGCCCCGCATGGCACCGGGGTCATTGAGGGTAGAGAAATCCCAACCGGAGTCGGGGTCGTACTCTTCCTCAGAACCCGCCGGTCCGAAGGTTGAGACGGCTGTCAGTCGGTCCTAGGTCGACCACATGTGGTGCCCCGGAAGGTTTGGATATGCCTTTACGAAGGCGCTCACCATAGCGGGGTCGCTAGGTGGATCGAAGCTGAACCAAAAAGGTATGGGATGGAAAATGGATGGTACCTCTTGGTCGTTGGACAGTGGTGAAGTCGCGTCGGGGGCGGAGCACACCGTCATCTCAGGTACGAGGGTAACGCCCAGCAGGACCTTTGCGAGGGTGCTGGCGTCATCAGTCCGCTTGGGGCTGAGACGTCGCGGGGAAGTGACACCTGCCGTCGCCTCAGGTGCGAGGGCAATGTCCGACATGTCCCTTGGGGGAGTGTCGGCGTCGTCGACTCGCTCTGGTGCGACAGCCGACAAGGTGCCGCCTCCTGTGTGGCCATGGTTGCCCCGTCTCCCCCTCCTCCGACGAGGAGGGTGGCGGGGACGACCGGAGTGCTCCTCTTCCGCCGTGGGGAGATGCTGTCGTAGAGCTCACCACCACCGGGCGAGTCGAAGACCGTCGTTGTCGTCACGCCGCGAGGGGAGGAGTACCATGTCGTAGCTGCCGTCGAGGGACATGAACTCGAGACTCCCGAAGCGGAGCACCATCCCGGGCTAGAGAGGTTGCTGAAGACTCCCCATCTGGATCTCAACGGGAAGGTGTTCATTAACACGCAGTAGGCCCCTACCTGGCGCGCCAACTATCAGCGTTTCGACCCTGGGGGGTCCCTTGACCGACGAGTGAATTGTCGCTGCGTGTCCCTGCCCAGATGGGTTGGCGCGGGATGGAACACAAGATGTGGGACAAGCCTTGTATTATCCTGCACCAGGGGTGCCGCTCGCAGTAGGGGTTACAAGCGCGTCGTGTGAGAGAGAGAGAGGGACACAGAGCTCGTCCGCTGCTTCCCTCGCGCGAACCCCCCTCAGGGTGGCCCTGGACCTCCCTTTTATAGAGGCAAGGAGAGAGTCCAGACGTATAACGGGGGGCGTAGCTATGCGCTAACGTGTCCGGCAGTGGAGTGCCTAAGCCCTATGTACATGCCAACGTGGCCATTGGGGGAGAGCTTGGGCCCTGTACATGTGATGGCGTGGCCGCCGGAGGAGCGCCTAAGTCCTGTAGGAGCACAGCTGGCAGCGCGGTGAGGATCCTGCTGACGTCTCCTTGCTGTCGTAAGGGGTTGAGAGCCACCGGCGTCATGGCGCACGCGGGGAACCATCATTACTCGTCGCCGGGGTAAGCCAGATGGGACGCTGGTCTTGTTCTTCCTAGCCTGAGCAGGCTAGGAATAGAGAAATGATGTATCCCCTGTTAGCACGGTCGGTCCGAGCCCAGGGTCGGTCGAGGCGGAGACTTCTCTTGAGGCCGAGGCCGGGGTCGGGCGAGGACGCGATTCCTCCCGAGACTGGGGTCGAGGCCGAGTCCGGGGGTCGGGCAAGGCGGAGATCTCCTCCCGAGGCCGGAGCATGAGGTCGGGCGAGGCGGAAACCTCCTCCTGAGGCTGGAGCATGAGGTCGGGCGAGGCGGAGCTTCCTGTTGCGCCCGAGGCTTGAACTCGGTGGTTGATCGTGACTTGTTGTCAGTCGTTGCCAGGGTGGCTGACACGGTAGTCGGAGCGGAGCGAGCGGCGCTGTTTTCCTGTCATATCGGACAGTAAAGAAGAGGGGCGAAATGACTGCGGTCACTTCGGCCTGGCCGACTGAGGTGCGTGTGTCAGGATACGGCGTCAGACATCCCCTACATTTAATGCGCCTGCGAAGCGGTCGGTTGGTGAGGCGGTATGGCCAAGGTTGCTTCAAAACGAAGCCTGCCCGAGCCGGGCCTCGGGAGAGCCGAGGGGGCGCCCGCTGTCTGAGGAGGCCGTCGGGCGAGGCATGAACCTGTCTGGGACTACTGTTCCAACCCGAGGCTGGGCTCGGGTGAGATCGCGTCCCTCGGGTAGACGAAGTCTTGGCTTGAATCGCACCCGTCAGTTGGTCTGAGGGTGTTTACCAGCCATGATTAGGAGCATTAGGGGTACCCCTAATTATGGTACCCGACAGGTGTGGGACTCCAACGAGAGCTCCACCGACTCCTCCTTCGACGAGGACACCCCCAACATCACCATCAACAAGGGTCTCTTCTTCCTCAACGTCAGCCACAAGTGTCTCATGGACAAGGAGGGCAAAAAGAAGAAGGTATACCCTAAAGACACCCCCAATATACTACTTTCGATAATGAGGGTAGCACTAGTGAAAAGAATGATGATTTGTCTTCTCTCTTTGCAAACCTCACCGTGGAGCAAAAGGAGAAAACCAATGAATTGATAAAATCCCTTAATGAGAAGGATGATGTCTTGGAATGCCAAGAATATTTACTCGTTAAGGAAAACAAAAAATTGTTAAACTAAAAGATGCTTTTGCTCTTAAAGTTGAAAAATGCAAAAACTTGACCAATGAGCTAAAAACTTGCAATGGTTCAATTTCTTGTCTTAAGTCTAAGAATAAGAATTTGATTGCTAAGATAGAGGAATTGAATGCTTGTCCTATTCCTACATCTATCGTTGAGCATATTACCATTTGCACTAGATGCAGAGATGTTGATATTAAGGCTATGAATGATCACCTTGCTTAGATTAAAGAACAAAATGGTCACATAGATAACTTGAATGCTAAAATTGTCGAGCATGAGATTGAAAATGAGAAATTTAAATTTGCTCATAGAATGCTTTACAATGGGAGACGCCCTGGCATTAAGGATGGCATTAGCTTCTGTTGGGGGCCTTAGTCCTCCGAAGGTCCTCAAAAACATGATTTGACAATGTTTTCCAAGTGGATTATGTGAACAGGTATCTTCGGACTCAGAATTATGAACATAGAGCACGGTCAGGACGGAGCCTGAACCAGACGAAGGGCGAGCTGATTACCAAGCTCTACAAAGGATGGTGCACAGCCGAAGCTGTGTGCAAGGAAGCTTCGTCGCGATAGCGGAAAGGGGAACCGACTTAAAGATGAAAAGACTACGGGGGCCTTGACAGATTTCCATAAGTCATTAACAAATGTAAAGGACATGGATGTAATTTTACGTGGGCTGCGTCCCGCGTCTATAAATAGATGAACAGTACTCCCGTACTGTTCACGCTGACTTGGCATATGCTTTTGCGTCACGCTTGTACTTTTACCTTCTCTCAAGACTGAAGGTACATTTGTAGTTTGTAATCATTTCTATTTCGCCATGTTAATAAAATAGAAATGATTCTATGTTGATGTTTACATTTCATGCTTTATATGAATCCTTCGTCATTGCTTGTTATATTTACGAAGGTATGTCTCTTGTAACCTTCGTCCGAAACTCATTGTTTCCTAGGACGAAGGGCTTTAACACTTAACACTTTTTATGTTGCCTTGTTCTTAACTCTTAGCATTTGAGAACAAGTCCCCAACATTGGCGCCCACCTCCGGTGAACTCACTTCCACTTCGAGTTTTTTGAACACCTTCGGAAGCTGTAGACCTTCGCTATGGCACCGAAGAAAGCTTCAGCGGCTGGGGCTGCAGCACTGCAACCGCTGGACCACAACCAAGAGACCTTCTCTCTTCGGGAGGCTCGAAGCCAGAAGAGAAAGGCCGTCAGCCCGACGCTTCAGGAGGAAGAGCTAGACCAAGAAATCAGGGATATGGAGATGCTACATCAACAGGTGCAGAGGAAGAAGGAGAAGATGGCCCGGCTAGCTGAGTTGCAACGGCAGATAGACGAAGCCTCTGAGGAAGTTCGCCATCTTACTCACGATGAGCAAAACAGAAGGCCTCAGCAGAAAGACCTTCATCAGGAGGGCTTCGTCAACGAAGATGACTGGTATGACAATTTCCATCAGGGAAATTTTGTTTTCGATGATGCTTCTCCTTTGTCCGCTGAGCTGCAGGCTACACCTTGGCCTCCATCTTATAAGCCACCCCAGCTTCCCATGTTCGACGGCCACTCAGACCCGAAGCAGTTCTTGATGAGCTACGAAGCAACAGTGTCTTCGTATGGGGGCAATGCTGCAGTCATGGCGAAGTCTTTCGTCATGGCCGTCAGGAATGTTGCTCAGACCTGGTACTCCTCCCTTCGACCAGGAACGATCACCTCATGGCAGAAGCTGAAGGATATGTTGTTAACCAGCTTTCAAGGATTTCAGACGAAGCCGGTCACTGCTCAAGCCTTGTTCCAGTGCACTCAGGACCATGAAGAATACCTTCAGGCGTATGTCAGAAGGTTCTTGCGTTTGAGGGCGCAGGCTCCAACGGTGCCCAATGAAATTGTCATCGAGGCCATGATCAAGGGGCTTCGTCCTGGACCTGCAGCCCAATACTTTGCTAGGAAGCCTCCTCAGACTTTGGAGAAGCTGCTCCAAAAGATGGACGAGTACATTCGTGCTGATAATGACTTTCGCCAAAGAAGGGAGGAGGCCTTCAGATTTTCTGAGATGACCAGGGGCTTCGGGGGAAGATTCTATCCGAGGCATGTCAGGTCCATCCACAACTCCACTCAAAATGATGACAAGGGGAGTCAGCAGAACAGGCCGCAGTGCTCTTCACAGGCTTCGGGGCAGCAGCAAACTTTCTTTCGGCCACTAGCTCCAAGAGGCAGAGGCGCCAGGGGCTTCGGCGGGAGATTTGGAGATCAACCAAGGAGGACATTTTGCTTATTCTGCGGTGAGAACAAGGGCCATACCACCAGGATGTGCCATGTTACCATCCAGAAACAAAAGGAGCTAGCAGAAGCTGCAGCGCAACAGGGACAGCCGAAGCAGGTCATGCATACTGCTTCGTACCATCAGCCTTACATCCCGGAGTACGTGGGCAACCACCCTGCAGTTTCCGTAGCTTCGGTAAGTCAACCTCAAGCTTCATGGCAACAGCCCCCGCCTCCACCTCCGCTGCAACAAGGCCAGCAGCCAGAAGGGAGCCAATATGTTCCGCACCAAAGGGACCTCAGAGAGCAATCTGAAGCCCGTACAGTCAACAGTACTGTGCCGGAGTCGAAGCACATTTATTGACAAATATCCTACTTTGATAGCAGTCTTTTCCGTTTAAGTTCTGTTTTCGGTGTAATAAAGAACACTTCAGTTTTCATATAATAGTTTCGTGGTTGGTTATCAGAAAAGCCTATCCTCTCTACAGGCTTAAGTTGCTGAAGCTTATAAATTTGCGGTAACAAGGAGGGTCTTCGGATTGTTAAAAATCCTTCGAAGCAACAAAAAGTCGTTCTAAGGAGCGCAGAGTAAGTTGCCGAAGTTACAAAAAGCCGTTCCAAAGGGAGCGCAGTGTAAGTTTTTTGCTCCAAAGACGTTCCTAAGGGAATGCAGAGCATACAGCGAAAAGTCAACGCTGATACCGCCTAAGTAAAAGGCGAAGAAGCTCCAAAGACGTTCCTAAGGGAATGCAGAGCTTATACCGTCTAAGTAAAAGGCGAAGAAGCTCCAAAGACGTTCCTAAGGGAATGCAGAGCTTACGAATATATTTTGTGTGTATCTTCGGAACAAATATCATTTGCATAACATAACATCATCACATCATTTTGCATAACATAAGCATCATACATCATATTGCATTTGGCAAAAGAAGGGGACACAGTATCAACCTTCGAAAGGACGCTTTGAGAAAGTGAAAATTGTGTAAAGTCACGAGGGAATACAATGATAATCTTCGGAATATAGCTTCGGAGAATATTTTTACGAAGCATGGATGAGCTTCATCAGAGCAATATCGAAATTGTATAGCTTCGGAGAATGTTTTCATGAAGTATGAATGTGTTTCATCAGAATAATTTTAACGGAAAATGTCTTCTTCACGAAGCATGAAAAGAAGGGAAGGTGTTTTTTCGCCGAAGGCTCAAAAATGGTATGTATGTAGAGTTTCATGCATCGTAAAGAATTGAATAATGGAAAGAAACTTGTATATTACATTCAAATGTACAAAATGTTACATAGTTCACACTTTAAATGTTTTTTCTAAATAGCATCTAGTCTTCTCTTAATACTGCTTCGGCGGCTTCATTTAGAAGTTGATCAACAACTTTGTCCATGATAGCTTCGGCCATTTGTTTAATTTTGTCATCCCCTTTTGTGTGGGGGTCGGCAGTCGATCCAGCAGCTTCTGAGGGAAGAGAACATTTCTTCATTACTATTACAAACCGTGAGCAAAGTTCGAAATAAAAATTACAACACAATAAGAACGACTAGTTAATACCTAATTGCCTTTCGGGCTCTGTACTTTTTTCGGCAGCTTCTGCCACTTTCCTAGCATCATGGATGCCTTTTTCGCTTCTTTGAATTATTTCTTGCGCCATTTCTCGGCCGCCATTGTCCCAGATATCAGTGAAGAATTTACCGCCAACCATGCTTGCTTCGGTTGAGGGATCTTTGATGTCTTCAGGGGACAGGGCAGCTTCGGACTGAGCTAAGGATTTTATATGATCACAACCTTTCTTCTCCAAAACAGCAGCAACTCCCCTGGCGCCTGAAAAAGCGCAGATATCACCGCGGCTGCTCAGGATTTCTTCGAAGGCTTCTGCTTCGTGACTAATCCAGTCCAGTGGACCTTCGGGATTGCCTCTTGAAAAGTCCTCTTCACTAGAAAAGGCGCCAACGCTGGCGAAGCTGGATTTTATCTTTTTCACGCATTCTACAGATTTAACATAACATTTCCTCTGAGATGCACGAAGCTCTTTAACACTTAACTCCAATTTATTGACCATATGATCACTAAGTTCTCGTTTTGTTTCCTCAAGCACACGTTCCTCTTTGGCTCTAGCTAGCTGTTTCTGAAGATCTTTAATTTCACGTTTTTGGGCTTCGGCCTGGGCTTTTGAAGCAGCTTCGTCCTTCTTTACTTTATCTACCAGTGTAAGTAGAATTTTATCCTTTTCCAGAGCTTCGTTTCTCAGTTTGATAACTTCGGAGCGTAAATTGTTAAACGCAATGTCATAGCTTTCATCTTCGGCGCTTTTTTGGGCTCTTAATGCGTTGCTCAGAATCAAGCCCTATATGAAAAAGGATCCATATAAGAATAAAGGAATGAATTACGCATTAAAAAGTTTTTTCAAACGCTTAATTTCCATACCTTTAGGCTATTATATGCAAGACTGTCTGCGAGATCCTCTTTCGTCATGGCGCATAATCCAGCTTCGAGTTTCGGGAACCCCATGCTTCTAGCCATTTCCCGGCATACGGATAATTCTTTATTGTCTGGGAGACAGTACAGGAAATCATCTTCGTTTGTCCCATTGAATACTACTGCCCCCTTCGGATACTTCAACTCTCTAGCATAGTGATTCACTTCATAGATTTCTTCTTCAGACAGTTTCTTCCCCGAAGCATGTCGCACGATGTAATCGCGTATGCTGGAGGGAGCTTCGGGGGCGGCAGTATCAATTTCTTTAACCAAGACTGGTTCTGATATTTTCTCGGATTGTTCCTTGGTGGGCTCTGAAGGCCCAGCTTCGGCTTCAGCTTGTTGTTTCGAAGCTTCAGTAGATGCTTCAGCGAGTTCAACAGACTCCTTTGTGGTTGTGCTTGAAGACTTAATCGTCTCCAAGACATCCAATACGTTCACCATTCTTTTTCTTCTTGGGGTCACCGATGGGCCCTTTTGATTTTTTGTTGTGTCGACATTTGCTGAAGGACTTAAAATTTCTGATGTTTTTGAACCTTCAGTCTTCGGTTTTTCCACTGCTGAAGGCGCTTCAGCTTTCTCTACTATCTTCGGCACTGGAGCTGGTTCTGTAGCTTCAGAGGCCAAAGAAATTTCACCAATAAATTCTGGCACTGTGGCCGGCTCAATAAAACGTGTCCGATGGGTGAGCACCTTCATCTTTTTCCTTTGAGGCGCTGGCTCACTAGTGGCACTTGTGGTAGCTTCTGTCGCAGGAGAAGCATTTTTCCTTTTGCGACCCAATACCGGATAATGATAGTCAGGGTAGATAAACCCGACTGCGTCAAACACACGGTTGAGCCTTTTCTTCTTTCGGCCTCCGAAGGCTGCTGATAGCGCAGTATTTTCGGCCTTCGAGTATGCCCCAAGCAGTTCGTCACTTAATGTTTCAATGCTTTTCAACCAGTCATCATCAGGTTCAACAAATTTATCTGCATATTTGAATGTGTATTTCAGTCTGACCAATCCGCCTTCGTCGGACTCTTTAATGGTCTCCTTCGGCATTTCCCATTTTTCTGTAAGTGGCCATACCCTGAAGGCAATGTGCTCTTGGACCAAGTCCCTTGTCCCAATGAAAGAGCAGATTACGCCGAAGGCTCTTTGGCATTCCTCGGCTGCTTCGTTCATTTCAACCTTCGGCCTTCGAAGTCCGAAGCGTTGCCAGATGGGGCGCATAATGATATTCTTAACATTTTCTTGCGCTGTTAAGTCATTCTTCACATAGAACCACTCTGTCATCCAGGCTCCGGGCCACCTCTTCCGAAAGGTCGGCACAGGGCAGCTTGACCCGGAGCGGGCACCGAAGCTATAACACCCAAAATTGTTGTGGTATTGTTCTTTTCCCCAGGGCTTCGTCTCGTATAATAACTCATGAATATTGCAGAAGCTTTTAGCGTTTGGTTCCAAACCTTGGCTTCTCACAGCCCAGACAAACACCCCCATTCTTATGATGGCTTCGGGGGTAATTTGATGAAGGTAGACTTGAAATGTTTTCAGGACTTCAACAACAAAGTTGCTCAAGGGGAATCGAAGCCCAGCCTTGAGAAAGCTTCGGAAGATTACAACTTCATCTTCTTCTGGGGTGGGAGAAGTCTTTTCTCCAGCGTCAGCCCTCACAATAGATATATCTCGAAAATACCTCCCCCTCATATTATCAATATGACTCTGCTTGATAGTGGTCTTCCCGAAAACCGTGTGACTTGGCCGCCATGGTCGATCTTCGGCCTCTTCCCCACCACTTTCTACATCATAGCTGTCGCTGTCACCAGTATCTTCGGACAAACCTTCAAGAATCTCCTTGGTGATTTTCTCTGTATTGGTCTCCGCCATCGCTATCAGGAACCCCAAATTCTTCTCTTCCTCGAGACTCAGCTTCGTCTCAGCAGGGATCTTCTTACCTTCAGACATCTTCGGAAACGCTAAAAACTGTTTTCAGGGCCGAAGCTTCAAAATCAAAAAGGTCACCAATCTTAATGCACAAGAGCTAAAAATTTAGTGGACCGAAGCAGATGGCAAGTGTGCGTACCAAATGAGTTCGCGGTGTGATCTTATTTATAAGCCCAGGGCGTTGAAAATTGAAGGACCCCGCCTGTCAGTGAATGTTGCTATTCTAGCAAAGGGAAGGTGTTTTTTTCGGACCTTCAGCTCAAGGCCTTCGTCCATATCGCAATCTGAATTTATTATTAACAAATTAATATTGCGAGGGGCTACTGTTGGGGGCCTTCGTCCTCCGAAGGTCCTCAAAAACATGATTTGACAATGTTTTCCAAGTGGATTATGTGAACAGGTATCTTCGGACTCAGAATTATGAACATAGAGCACGGTCAGGACGGAGCCTGAACCAGACGAAGGACGAGCTGATTACCAAGCTCTACGAAGGATGGTGCACAGCCGAAGCTGTGTGCAAGGAAGCTTCGTCGCGATAGCGGAAAGGGGAACCGACTTAAAGATGAAAAGACTACGGGGGCCTTGACAGATTTCCATAAGTCATTAACAAATGTAAAGGACATGGATGTAATTTTACGTGGGCTGCGTCTCGCGTCTATAAATAGATGAACAGTACTCCCGTACTGTTCACGCTGACTTGGCATATGCTTTTGTGTCACGCTTGTACTTTTACCTTCTCTCAAGACTGAAGGTACATTTGTAGTTTGTAATCATTTCTATTTCGCCATGTTAATAAAATAGAAATGATTCTATGTTGATGTTTACATTTCATGCTTTATATGAATCCTTCGTCATTGCTTGTTATATTTACGAAGGTATGTCTCTTGTAACCTTCGTCCGAAACTCATTGTTTCCTAGGACGAAGGGCTTTAACACTTAACACTTTTTATGTTGCCTTGTTCTTAACTCTTAGCATTTGAGAACAAGTCCCCAACAGCTTCCAACCTAGGAGCTAAAAGAACATCAAACTCAATGCCCATGGAAACAATATTTCCAACTTTGTTAAGGGCAAGGCTCCCATGATACAAGATAGAGAAGGCTACACTTTATATCTTGATAACTATCCTGAGCATAAGTGTGGCAGAACCGCCCGAATTATTCCAACTTAAGTGCCTAAGTCCTGCCTTAAAGGCTGGACCACACTTAAATAGGAATAAACCGTCAGTCCCTTGGATCTAGTCCGATGAGGCCACTTATCTAGGATCGAATACCACTAGCTCACTCAAAGGTGAGTCACAGAGAAATACAATAAAGCAAAATACCATAAATTAAGAAAGTATCATTAGTGATTACATTATCGGAGTTTTCAGAAATAATAACCATAAACTTTAATGCAGCGGAAATAACTAACGGAGAAAACCGAGTAACATGGCGAAGCCTGGCCACACTACTCCTCCTGGTCCTCTCCTGCGGAAGCAATAACCCTCTCGACCATCTATCCCGGTGGCAGGGATAAGGGCCAAGTCACACCATCAACCAAATCAAGGTGGTACCTGCAAAAATTATGCCACAAGCAAGGCTGAGTATACTAACACTGAGCTAGACTTACCCGGTGTGAGGAGTCTACCCCTCTACCTCTAGACATACAGCTGTTTGGCTGAGGGGTTTGGTTTGCCAAAAGCACTAGCTGAGTCTAAAATCAAGTTTTAGCTTTTCAAGTTTTAGTATGATCCTTTTAAACTAGATGAGTATCTAGCTATTCATACATGGTATCAAACATTTTATCAATCAACATCTTTTGCCAGCCACCTCATTTCCACTTATTACTCAATGTAGCAGCATGGATCAAGCAGTCTCATTAGCTGCGAGAAGCAGACGATTCGAATCGAGTTTTAACCTTGCAAGGTAAACCTAAACACACGACGTGGCGAGGTACTCCGTCCCCACACACATCAACCGTCTCCATCGATTCCCCCATCAACAGAACAGGGCTCACCGCCTTGGCGTACAATGCCTCACTGACCCTGACTGCCGTCGTGCAGTGACCGCACTTGTACCCACCATAACCGGAATGGGAGACCACGTCTCAGGTCGCGTGAGGGATAAAGTCTACGGATAGGTTCACTCAGGTACTAGGCTTACCGATTTATCATATTTCTCGGCATATGTTTAGTACGTTCAAATGCTTGACACACGGTACCACACCTTAATCCTTATTCCAATTTCTCATCTCGTAGACAACGCATCCCCATGGATCGTTGTCCATAGACCATCATCATTCCGATATAAAAATGGATACAACCAATTCCTGACCTCGTGCGAGTGCTAGAAAAATCACTCGACTTCTACTGAGATCCCTAATTAGTAAAGTAGCTACTCGACCTAGCATACTAGTATCCATCTCAAAAGGAGTCCTGAGTTCATGCAACTAGGGTTTTCAGACAACTTCTACACTTAAGTGCATAGTACAAACCTACAATCATTAAGTGCAGTAAAATAACATATATAACGGTTATGCATAAAACCGGGGCTTGCCTTCAATTCAACACTAGATAGTGTTTGCTGGGGGATACTCGCTTGGCGAGCATCCACTGGTCATGTCCATCCTTCCTTAGGTTGTCCACCATCTGCATCTTATGGTTGGCACCACATCACTTGCATGATCATCATCTCTCGGTCCTAAATAAGATGCAAGATGCATATGTACGAATATAATGAAAGTAGCACAAGATATTCAAATACACGGTAGCAAACTAAACATTAAATTGTAAGACACCATAAACAACCACATGTTAGCATTAGTTATCTACACGTCATCGATCGCCCAATATTAACACCACTAAAAAGACGACAAACATTTTGTATATTCATGCAACACAAATACGACATCATAAGTACACGCATTTACCCATTCACATTAATTATCCATTAGTTACCTAACATTAATTTAGCTAAGTCCATAAGTTCGCTACGACTTATACATAGATAACTTAGTTGAAAAGAAACTAGACACTTAATTGGGCTTTACATTTATTCACTAGGCAAACACTTATTAGACCTTAACCAATTTAGTTCACTAATTTAGCGAGACGTGTACTAGTTAACTATGTACTTAGGCTTAATTATATTAGTTATATTATCATTACTGCATGTTCAACCAAAATCAAAACGAGGAAACAGTCGACTCGAGACAAACAGAACAGAGTAGAGCAATCCACCAAACATAACCAAATTAGGACAACAGCACAACAGTTGCTTGTTTTAGTCATAACTCACAAGATATTTATCTAAAAATAGTGAACAAATACTTTTTGGAAAGCTTATGAAACGCTATACAACTTTGGTATTATCATATCAATATGGTTAAACTCTTAGCAAGGTCAAATTGTGCAAAAATAACAGCTCTGTCCAGGTTGGACAGATTCAGGCTCTTTGTTTCAAAAATTCATAACCAGAGACTTATGCATCCAAAACAGGTGATCCTAGACTTTCTAGAAAGCTAATGAAATTTTCTACAAATCATTTATAAACATCTCAGGTTGATTTAATATGTATCAAGGGTATAATACACTACAAAGGCTTTGCTGTCCAAAACTGGACAGATTCAGTCTTCACACTTTAAACACCTTATTGGGGACTTGTTCTCAAATGCTATGAGTTAAGAACAAGGCAACACAAAATGTTAAATGTTAATGTCCTTCGTCCTTGAAGGCATTATTTCCCTTAGGATATAATGATCTTTAGACGAAGGTTATGAAGGACATACCTTCATCAATGGAATATGTGTTAATAAAAGGAGAAGCATATGAAATATGAAAAGCAACATAAATAATTATATAACATTATTAATCCATCCTCATTCTATTATCTTGGGAAGACAGAAACAATATTGAATTACAGATGTACCTTCGGTATGACAGAAGGTAAAAGTACAAGCATGACGCAAAAGCGAATACCAGTCAGCGTGAACACTACGGGGGTACTGTTCATCTATTTATAAGCACAGGGCGCAGCCTGTGCAAAATTACATTCATGCCCTTCATGTTTATTATTGACATTAGGACAATCTATCGAGGAGAAAATCTTTATTAGTTTTTAGAATGGAAGCTTCTGACTTTAGATTTCTTTAGTTAGGGAGGAGCTTAGAGCCCACAGAAATTATAACAAGAATCCTATTTATCAGCATAAAGCCCTCACCGAGCCATGAGGCTGATCCACTGGATTCATTGCAACACCACGAACAATGCGGCGTCTGCCTAATCACCTACTTCAAACGAATTTCCCTCGTGAATGCATCGAGGAACTGAGGACAGGACGTTTCCGATTGGCACGTACTAAACACTTTTCCTGATCCGGTTTAGGTGGGTGGGTTAAGTGCACTTCCCAATCGGATCTCTTCCCGGGGATACCCCCACCCTCACGTTTCTTAGGACTATAAAGCCTTCTCGAATTAGGTCTCTGGGTTCTAATAAGAAGGCCTCTCGAATTTGTTCTACGGTAGAAGCTTCTACCAAAGTTGTAGACCCGGATACAAATCTTTCACTCACTGAAAAGTGAAAACCTGTGACTATATCGTCCTGAAGACGGATGCGACGGGAAGAAGTGGCATTTAGAAGTGTTGCTAACTTGACATTTAGGTTTCGGCATAACAAAGCTTGCACTGTCTTTTAGCACTTAGGCGCACAGCGTGCCGCTGGTAATGATTCTACTACTTTTACGGTGCTGCAAATTCGCAAGCTGATCCGTAGATTAAGTAATCGTTGTTGTTCATTGGATTCCTCCAAAATGACTTCGTTAGGATTGAAGAATTGCTGCAATGATTCCTGAATAGACTGGATTTTCCCGTCGAGAGTTTCTTTGAAAGTCTTACCTAAACTCTTCCGACTTAATATGAGAAAGCCTATAAAACAACGAGCTACTATCATTTCTTCATTATAGATTGAGATCTTCTTCGGACTTGGTGCACAAATAGATGGAATAGCAGCAAATAGCATATTTATACCCTTCATATCCATTCCACTAAATCTCATTGTGACTCTCAACTTTGAAGTTGAAGCTCCGCTCCCAAAAGAGAAAGGGAGACTTGTGGTTGGCGTGGGTTTTTCCAACGAAACGCAAAAAAGAACAAAAAGCTTTTTCCTCTTTAAGTCGGTTCCTTTTCTGCTACTGAGCCGAAGCTCCCTTGCGCATAGCTTCAGAACTGGCTTGACCTTCGTCCCAACCATGCTTTTTCATATTGTGGACAACTTTATTCTGATTCCGAAGGTTCCTGTTCATATGTCACACTTGGAAGATATTGTTAAATCACGTTTTTGAGGACCTTCGGAGGACGAAGGCCCCCAACAGTAGCCCCTCGCAGTATTAATTTGTTTGAGATAACGAATTCAGACTGCGACATGGATGAAGGCCTTAAGCTGAAGGTCCAAAAAACACCTTCCCTTTGCTAGAATAGCAACAATCAATGACAAACAGGGCCCCCCAATTTGGAGCGTGCTGAGCGTATAAATAAGAACTCACACCAGCTATATTTGATACGCTGCCTATGCCATTTGTTTTACTTCCTCAATTTTCGCAGCACTTGCTCACTAACGCTTGCTAGTTTTTCAAGCTTTCTGAGCTTCGGCTAAAAAGACACATTTTCGTCCTTCGTGAAGGAAAAATGTCTCAGGACAAGAAGGTTGCTGCTGAGACGAAGGTGACTGAAGAGGAGAAGCTTTTTGAGGAGAAGAAGGCTGTGAATCCCTATATTGCTGGATTTATCGAGTCAATGGCAAAAACAAATACAGATAAGATTACTAAGGAGATACTGGAAGGCTTGTCTGAAGATACTGGTGACAGTGACAGTTATGATGCGGAAAGCAGGGGCGAAGATTCTGAAGATCGGCCCTGGAGGCCAAGTCATACAATCTTTGGGAAATCAACAATTAAACAGAGTCATCTTGACAATATGAGAGGAAGGTACTTTCGAGATATGTCTATTGTAAGAGCTGGTGGAGACAATAACGTCCCTGCCCCTGAGGAAAAAGAAGTTGTGATTTACCGAAGCTTCTTCAAAGCTGGGCTTCGGTTCCCACTGAGCTGGTTTGTAGTTGAAGTGCTGAAAACTTACCAAATCTTCCTTCATTAGATGACCCCCAAAGCCATATTGAGGATGGGAGTCTTCGTCTGGGCAGTAAGAAGCCAAGGGATAGAGCCAAGTGTGAAGTGCTTCTGCAGTATGCACGAACTTCTGTATGAGACGAAAGCCATGGGTAAAGAACAGTACCACAACAACTTTGGTTGTTATGGATTTATCGCTCGCCCCGACGCAAGCCACCCAGTGCCAACATTTCGGAAGAGATGGCCCGGGGCTTGGATGGAAGAATGGTTCTATGTGAAGAATGATTTGTTGGCGAGGGAAGATATTAAGGGAGTCATTATGCGCCCCATTTGGTCCCGCTTCGGCCTCCGGAGGCCGAAGGTCGAAATTGATGACGCCTCCGAAGCGTGTCAGAAGGCCTTCATTACTGTCTGCTCCTTCATCGGCACAAGAGATTTAGTTCAAGAGCACATAGCCTTCAGGGTGTGGCCGCTTGCGGAAGGCTGGGAAATTTTGAAGGAAACCATCAATGATTCTAGCAAAGGTGATTTGGTCCAGCTGAAATACACCTTCAGGTTTGGAGATAAGTTTGATGAACCAAATGATGATTGGCTGAAGCGTATTGAATTTACTAGCGACGAGTTACTTGGGGCGTACTCCAAAACCGAGGACAATGCCTTGTCCGCAGCCTTCGGTGGCCGGAGAAAGAAAAGATTAAACAGAGTTTTCGACGCCATCGGCTTTGTATACCCTGACTACCGCTACGCACTGCAGGAACAGGGAAAAAGAGGAAAACTTCTGCTTCGGACAGCCCAGATAAGCCTGTGCCGAAAGGCAAAAAATTGAAGGTTCTTACCCACCGGCCACGTTACATTGAACCGGTCGTGGTTCCTGAGTTTGGCGCAGGGACATCTGCTGCCGAAAGAAAAGAAACTGCTTCAACTACACAGAATACTGAAAAGCCGGCTACAATGCTGAAGGTACCTTCGGTTGAGCTAGTTGAAACGAAGGTTGACAAAGATAAGGCTGAAAGGTCAAAAACTGAAGAAGTAACAAAGATGCCAGGTATTTTAAGTCCCTCAACAGAAACAACAGCGCTGAAGGCACAAAAGAGTTCTGCCACAACTCCTAAGAGAAGGAAGATGGTAAATGTATTAGATGTATTGGAAACGACCGACTCCATAAGTCTTGCTCCCACAGGGAAGGTTGCCGAAGCTGACAAAACGCAACCCAAAGCTAATACTAAGCAAATAGAAGTTGAAGCTACAAAAACCCAGGCTGAAACCGAGGCAAGACCCACAGTGCTTGCTGAGACGAAGCTTGCCACAACCGAGTAGGGGGCCGAAAGAATAACTCCAGATACTAATATAGCTTTTAAGAAAAGTGTGGCCAAAGAAGCCGAATCCCTTACTCCCGAAGCATTCTCCAAAGATTTTGATTATGTCATTCGACATGCTACGGGAAAAAGATTGTCCGAAGAAGAAATTTTTGAAGCCAAACACTATGCTCGGGAACCGAAGTACCCGAAGGGGGCCTTAGTGTTCAACGGTACGAACGAAGATGATTTCCTGTACTGTCTCCCAGACAATAAAGAATTATCCGTCTGTTGGGAGATGGACAGAAGTATGGGCTTCCCGAAGCTCGTAGCTGGCCTTTGCGCCATGACAAAGGCCGATCTCGCAGATAGTCTTGCATACAACAGTCTGAAGGTACATAAATTGTGAATTTTGAAGCTTATGAACTCTGGAATGAAGTCTTTTACTCTCATGTTAATCCTTTTATTCTTTCTTGCAGGGCTTAATACTTAGCAACGCCCTATGGGAGCAAAAGAATGCTGAAGACGAGAGCTGCAATAGAGATTATCAGGCTGAGAAACGAAGCCACAGAAAAAGACAAAATTCTACTTTCATTGGTGGATAAAGTAAAAGAAGATGAAGCAAGTTTCAACGCTCAAGCTGAAATTCAAAAGAATGAGATCGAAGACCTTCGAAAACAGCTGGCCGAAGCCAAAGAAAAATGTGGGCTCGCAGAGGCCAACCGAGATATTAGTGAATATTGGAAAAACTATTTAGAAAAAACAGTTGAAGAACTATGTGCATCCAAAGAAAGATGCTTCAAAAAAATCCATGGGCTGCGTGGAGAAGATAAAGGCTAGCTTCGCCAACGTGGGCGCCTATTCCAACGAAGATAACTTTAAACGAGGCGACCCTGAAGGTGTTATCGAATGGATAAGCGGAGAGGCCGAAGCTTTTGAAGAAATTTTAAGTGATCGCGGGGATGTCTGCGTGTTCTCCGGTGCAAGAGGAATTTCAGCCATCCTGGAGAAGGCAGGTTGCGATCATGTCAAGACCCTGGCCCAAGCCAAAGCTGCCTTCTCTGTGGATGACACAAAGGATCCTTCAGCTGAAACAAACTTAATGGCCAGAAAATTTTACACTAACATCTGGGCGAATGGTGGCCGAGAGATAGCTCACGAAATTATGAAGAAGAGTGAAAAAGACATCCATGACACCCAAGTACAAGCTAAGCAAGCTGAAGAAGCTACAAAGCGCGAGAAGCGCATAGGTATTGTTTCGCGGCATCTAGCTTCGTCATTTGTTTTCGTGACTTCGAAATGATTAATTTTTTCTACTGTAGCTGAACTATCTCCTCCACCGGAACCATTCGACCCCCTGGCCAACCCAGAAACGAAGAAAGCAATAGAGATCATCAATATGGCCGAATCCATTATTGACGAAGTTGTTAACAAGTTGTTAAATGAAATTGCGGAGAAGGTCCTAAAAGAGGACTAGTACTTATTGTAAAAACATTTTTAGATGATCAATGTAGCTTTGCTGTATCAAGACTGTAATATTCGATGTGCATATTTTTGAATCTAATATGTAAATTATTTGTAATTCACTTCTTTGCGATGCATGAAACTTTATATACATACCGTTTTTGAGCCTTCGGCGAAAAAACACCTTCCCTTCTTTTCATGCTTCGTAAAGAATAAAAATCCGTGCTTCGTGAAAATATCCATGCTTCGTAAAAACATCCCAGCTTCGTAAACAAAGGATCCCTTCTTTTGCAATAGAGCTGACAAAGCTGTATTTCTCAGCTTACTTTGTGCCTTAGCACATTTTCATTTTTTATAAAGCAGTCTTCAAAGGTCGACTTCGTATTCAATTCATGTCATCGGTGCAATATGATGTATGATGTGATGCTATGCGGAATGATGTGATGATATGATGCGAAGGATGATGCTAATGCCGAAGATACGCACCCACACGCCCACACTGGAACACACCATCTCTGCATCCCCTTAGGAACGATCAGAATCTCTTTGCCGTTTATTTTTCGGCTTCACCACTTATTTTTTGGTGTAAGTTCTGCATCCCCTTAGGAACGTCTTTTGAACTTCTTCGCCTTCTATTTTGGCGGTATCACCGTTGACTTTTCGGTGTAAGTTCTGCACTCCCTTAGGAACGTCTTTTGAACTTCTTCGCCTTATATTTGGGCAGTATTTGGCTCTGCATTCCTTTTGGAACGACTTATGAGCAGAAAACTTACACTGCGCTCCCTTAGGAACGACTTTTTGTAGCTTCGTCAAAACTTACACTGCGCTCCCTTAGGAACGTCTTTTTCTTATAGCTTCGGTATTTATCTAGCTCTGTATTCCCTTTGGAACGACTTTTGAGCTTCGGTAATTTTTGAGCTTCATAAATCTGTGAAGAAGATATATTTTATTTTAATAGAAAAGAAACTATTACAAGGAATTAAAACTAGATTTACATTACTTGTTCTTTATTGAAAAACAAAAAAGACATAGAATGTAAGAAATTTTTCAGAGGTAGGATATCTCTCAATAAATGTGCTTAGATTCCGGCACAGTGCTGTTGACAGTGCGAGCTTCAGATTCCTCCCTAAATTCCCGTTGCTGTTGAGAGTGCTGGTGCCCTTCTAGCTGCTAGCTTCGGAAATAGGTCAATTGTAGTGGTGGTGGGGGTGGGGGTTGTGGCCAAGAAGCCTGTGAATGGTTAGTCGAAGCAACAGAAGCTGCAGGATGATTGCCCACATACTCTGGTATGTAGGGAGAATGGTACGAAGCAATGTGCAAGACCTGCTTCGGCTGATTCTACCGAGCTTCGGCTTCTGCTATCTCCTTTTGCTTCTGAATGGTGATTTGACACATTCTTGTAGTATGGCCCTTGTCCTCACCACAGAATAAGCGTAGATCTTTCTAGGCTGATCCCCAATCTTCCCCCGAAGCCCCTGGCGCCTCTGCCCCTTAGAGCTGGTGGCCTGAAAGAGCTTTGTTGTTGCCCCGAAGAATGTGAGGTGTATTGCAACCTCTGAGGCTGACTCCCTTTTTCATCACTCTGAGTGGAATTATGGATTGACCTGACATGCCTCAGGTGGATTCTTCCTCCGAAGCCCCTGGTCATTTCCGAGAATCTGTAAGCTTCCTCCCTTCTTTGGCGGAAGTTGTTGTCAGCCCAGATGTACTCATCCATTTTCTGGAGCAGCTTCTCCAGAGTTTGTGGGGGCTTCCTGGCGAAGTACTGAGCCGTAGGTCCTGGTCGAAGGCCCTTAATCATGGCCTCAATGACAATTTCATTGGGCACTGTGGGCACTTGTGCCCTCAATCGCAAGAACCTTCAGACATACGCCTGGAGGTATTCCTCATGATCTTGCGTGCATTGGAACAGGGCCTGAGCTGTGACTGGCTTCATCTGAAAACCTTGGAAACTGGTCACCAGCATGTCCTTAAGCTTCTACCACGATGTGATAGTCCCTGACCGAAGAGAAGAATACCATGTTTGGGCTACATTCCGGACTGCCATGACGAAGGACTTCGCCATAACTGCAGTATTACCCCCATACGAAGATATAGTTGCTTTGTAGCTCATGAGAAACTGCTTTGGATCTGAGTGCCCATCATACATGGGAAGCTGAGGTGGCTTGTATGACGGGGTCCATGGGGTAGCTTACAGTTCTGCTGCCAAGGGAGAAGCATCATCAAAAGTAAAGGTATCATGATTAAAATCATCATACCATCCATCTTCGTTGAATAAGCCTTCTTGACGAAGCTCCCTATGTTGGGGCCTTTGATCTTGTTCATCTTGAACAAGATGACGCACTTCTTCAGTAGCTTCATCGATCTTCCTTTGAAGATCAGCCAGCCGCGTCATCTTCTCCTTCTTCCTTTGTACTTGCTGATGGATTATTTCTATGTCCCTGATCTCTTGGTCCAACTCCTCCTCCTGGAGTGTTGGACTAGTGGCTTTCCTCTTCTGGCTTCGAGCCTCTCGGAGAGAAAGAGTTTCCTGGTTTGGGTCCAGCGGCTGTAGTGTAGCAGTCCCTGGCGCTAAAGCTTTCTTCGGCGGCATGCCGAAGGTCAGTGCTTGCCGAAGGTGGTCGAAAGAGTTCACCGGAGGTGAGCGCCAATGTTGGGGACTTGTTCTCAAATGCTATGTGTTAAGAACAAGGCAACACAAAATGTTAAATTTTAATGTCCTTTGTCCTTCAAAGCATTATTTCCCTTAGGATATAATGATCTTCATACGAAGGTTATGAAGGACATGCCTTCATCAATGGAATATGTGTTAATAAAAGGAGAAGCATATGAAATATGAAAAACAACATAAATAATTATATAACATTATTAATCCATCCTCATTCTATTATCTTGGGAAGACAGAAACAATATTGAATTATAGATGTACCTTCGGTTTGACAGAAGGTAAAAGTACAAGCATGACACAAAAGCGAATACCAGTCAGCGTGAACACTACGAGGGTACTGTTCATCTATTTATAGGTACAGGGCGCATCCTGTGCAAAATTACATTCATACCCTTCTTGTTTACTATTGACATTAGGACAATCTATTGAGGACTAAAAAGCCTTTTCCTCTTTAAGTCGGTTCCTTTTCTGTTACTGAGCCGAAGCTCCCTTGCGCATAGCTTCAGAACTGGCTCGACCTTCATCCCAACCATGCTTTTCATATTGTGGACAGCTTCATTCCGATTCCGAAGGTTCCTGTTCATATGTCACACTTGGAAGATATTGTTAAATCACGTTTTTGAGGACCTTCGGAGGACGAAGGCCCCCAACACACCTATAACTTAATCTTCAGACCACCAAAAAGAGTGATCCGAGACTTTTTGGAAAGCTTAGCAAAAGTACTACATAAGTTTTATAATCACCAAGAAGTGATTCTATGTTGAATTGAATCAAACAATTCAGTTTTCAAAATCTGTTCTGTCACTGGACAGAACACAACAACCGTTTTGCAAAATTCATAACTCTTAAACTATCAGGCCTATGGTTATGAAATTTTAACACAAGCAAGATAAGAAAAGCACCTACAACTCTCTTATAACGACCATGAACAGATTGTAATATTAACTTAAGCAAACAGTTCAATCTCTGAAATCTATACAGATTCAGTTACTGAATTTATGAAAAGCATAACTTCTAAACGATCAGACTCATGGCTGTCAAATTTTAACACAAGTAAGATAATAAAGTTATCTACAACTTTTTAAAATGGCTTTTCTACAGAAAACATGATTTGGTTCATCAAACATACAGCACGGCGAAAACAGTGCGTGCAGCTAAAACAGCGATTAATAAATTTCAGCTCATATACAATTCAAGAATTGTCGTGTTCGAGAGACTTGAATTACTCTAACACTTTACTATTTATTAGAGTTGAAACAATCAAACTAGGACCAACAAGTCGACTTACAATTTTTACTCAAGTCATTTAGTGCACTAAAATTACCGCACACATTTAACAAACGCATTCACCACGTAAATAGCATCATCACACATGACCTCGACTTAACCGCAGAGGAAGCGATGACTACTGCGGCATGTCACCACCTCTCTACAGTCCAATCAATATTAACTACATTGATCGAACCTCATATCGTGCAACTCTTATAATTTACTATCTCAAATATAACCATAGCACAACATACACTTGAGACACTTTGTTCAAGTTAACGCAATCACGACTACCATACACATGCGTACCACCTTTTCCTCCACGTACCTTTAATCTACGCTAAAAACATACTCGTGCACATACCTACTTACAAACCTATGCACAATGACAAAACCGACGACCATTTCACTACAACATCTAACAAAGAGCTGTGAATAAAACCAAAAGGAGCATCTCACCACTTCATCACACCCATTCATCGCCTATATGCGCACTAATTCATTTCTTGCGACACATGCACTCAAAATCAATCCACACTACACAAAATACACCTATTTCTTATTTATGCACAGACATAACACTTTTCAAGATAAAGTGTCACTATAAACACCTTACACCTAATTGCATTAGGAACCTATTTGTCCACTCGAAAACATCCATTGAAAGTCATAAACACAATCATACACTATATGTGAAGCATAATTTAAGGAACGCATAATGTTTATAAGCATAATTTAAGGAACGCATAATGTGTATGGACTTGACTCATAAATATAGAGGAAGTGATGACTACTTTGGTATGTCACCACCTCTCTACTCAAGCAAAGACAATTTCTACCTACAATGACCAAACATTCATGTTGAGCACACTTTATTTTACCCTGTCTCGCATACAACCATATTGTGGCGTGCACTCGAGACATTACCGTTTAATTTAACGCAATCAATACTACAACGCATCTCGGCATACACGTTCGACAAAACAGTGCTCAGGCAAACTCACACTTCCAATCTACTTATCACATCCAACCAACACCACGTTTGATAACACAACCTTTCTAACTAAACATACCTCGTCTTCCAAACACCCGTCATATGTCACATAATTTACATTTCCCACTTAATCTAACCTACACCAACGACGAAAACATAAAATATAATTAATATGGACTAACTCATTAGACGACTATGGAAATCACTAAGCATGCTTTACACTTTATTAAATTTGCCATAACTAACACACTAGTTTATGATGAAGCATTTTTAACAACAATTAATACATCCGTGACCAATCCCTACGACGCACAAATGGACCATCGTAGACACACATACACTTGTTGGCATTCCAATCTCAAACACATCTACGCGTACCACTTTCTCCTCCATGAATTTTAATTCGCATACAACATATTCACACACATATATATACATGACAATGACAAATTTTCCAAGTAAGTCAATCACATGGATTCAACCTGAACGAGTCAGGACTAGCCGCATGGGTTGTCCACATGGCTCGGCGTTTTGTCGAACGGGCAAAGCACGAAGCGCGGCGTCGACCATTAGCTGCGATTAGACACACGCAATGGTTCAACATTATACCGAGCACAAAAAATATGATAGCAGCAAGGGCAGTGGGGTGTCTCAGCGGGGGTCGACGGCGTCGCGGATGGGGCTGCACAATACATCAAACACTCGGCGTGCATCACAGCGAGCTTGTGAAAAGGGCAGCGACGATGTGGCTGCACAATATATCGAGCGGGTGGCATGCAAGCGGCGAGGGAAGCATTGATGCTGCTGCAATGGAGACGGAGGGGGTTGGGGCTGTCCTTGGGAGGGAGCCACAGCAAGGAAGGTTCGATGATGACGTCGAGGCTACAGCTGCGAGGGGAAGGGTAGGGGGCCCTGCGACAGCAGCTGGACATTTTGTCAAATAGCCGGCGGGCACCACAGAGAATAGCGAGGAGGGGTTAGAGATAGGAGCAGGGGCGCTGGCCAAGGAGGAATGGAGCCGATGCATCGTGCCATGGGGAGGAGATAGCAGTGGGCGCCATGGCCAGCCGACGCTGTGGCCGAGCAGGGAGGCTCCACGAGCACCTGGCAGAGGTCCGGCCATGGAGAGGCTCGCCATTGGAGCTGAGGGGAGAGGTGAGCTCGGCCAAGAAGACCAAGAGGCGGTGCTCTACGGCTGGAGGGAGCAGAGTGCCAAGGGGCTGGAGCTGAGCCACCATTGGTGCTAGTTTGAGGGAGCAGGGAGGGGCGCCGAGCACCGGGGGCAGAGGGAGGCGCCGGACTTCCTGCTGGACAGCCGAGGGGTGGCATGGCGCCATGGAGACGAGGGAAACGCTGGGAGCTTGCTTGAAGAAGGGGAGGAGACGAGGATCCGAGCTGCTCGCCTGCAGGGAGCGAGCGCCAAGGGGAAGAAGGGCGCCCTGCTGCTGCGCGAGGGAGAAAACAGGGAGAAGAGAGAGTGGCGGCCAGGGGGTAGATGAATAAATGCCAAGTGCAAGTGAGGGGTCTTTCTATTTATAGAAGAGTTCTTGGGTTAGGGTTTTTTAGTGGGCCAAATGGGATAGAATGGGCTTAGCCCAAAATCCTAAATCGGGCCGCGCTAAATTATTCACGGAATAAAAATGCTCCCGTGGAATTCGTCTGTGCAAAGACAGAGCGAGCTTGTGCTTGGTCAGACAGAATGAAGGATTATCCGTACTAGGAATTGGATTTGTTTAGCATCGCTCGGAAATAATTCCTCACACCCAATTAGGAACAAAATGAATTGATACCGATTGGTTTCGGATTCGTGATCGAGATCAATCGGGTCGGGTCAATAAAAAATCATTGCCGGTGTTGATTTTTGAATTTTGGTTTGAACACAGAGGTACTAGGCTAAGTCGAGTAAGAACTAATTAGAGGACAACATACTGAGTATTCCGTTTGAGAGTATGGACTCGGATAAATTTTTGGATATAGATTGAACATCGGGAAAATTGGATTCGGACATAGCTCGACCAACAACTTTCGAGCGCTCGATTAAATGAGCTTTAGACGAGATTTATAAATCAAGATTGACTATCGAGTTTGCATTTGTACTGAGCAATAAAAGTTTTAACATGCCCCAAATTTGGCCTTCTGTGAGACTGATTAACTCCGAATTCGATGAAATGTGAATGAATAGTCTAGATAATCAGAGACATACGCGAGCGAGAAATAGAAATTTTTACTGAGCATCCGAGATTAGGATAAATCTCCAGTCATAACACAAAACAAACACATGGGGTGTCACAATAAGATTATAAGAATTCATGCTAAGAAATCTCATTCTGTTGCTCATCATGCTTATATTTACAAGAATGAGGCTTCTAGTTCTAGGCATACAACCCATGTTAAAATGCCTAAGAAAAAAGTTGTTGATGTATCAAATGGACCTAGTATTTCATTTAAGACTTTTGATGCATCTTTTGTTCTCAGTAATAAATCTGGCAAAGTAGTCGTCAAATATGTTGGGGGCAAGCACAAGAGTCCAAAGACTTGTGTTTGGGTAC